>CM054062.1:16593638-17193638 GCA_028641055.1 Alopecurus myosuroides
TGATGGCATTGATGAACCCTAGATGAGATCTTGAGGATAGATGCTTGTAGCCCCGATTTATTCGGTTAAATTGGATGGATGATTCACTATAGGCTGGAAATTGCATTGGCTAGGTGCTCTTAGTCTCATTTAGTTGATTTGTCCTTGATTTTGTGCTCAGATCTGGAGGATGGAACCTAAAACTTGTGCGGCCGGTACTACCGGGCACCGTCCGGTACTACCGCCTTCACAAGTTTTGGACAAACCAACTTGTTGAAACTTGAATCAACTAGTTTTTATTCCAATTTTCTTTGAGTATGTTCCCTCATCTTGTTTCCTACCCCTTATCCCTCTGTTTTCACAGGTTCTCGTGGTTCTGGGTTTTTGGGGAAGGAACCGGTCACCTATGCTCGAAACAAGCGCATGACTCCAGGAGACAAATCTATGGCTGCTGAGGGAGATGAGGATGATTTCATGGCCGATTTTGAGGATGAGGATAAGATCATGCCCGCTCCTACCACCGCTAGGACTCGTGGTGGTGGTCGGGGTGGACATGTTGGTGGTGGCTCTTCACAACCCAAGGCTGTTGCTAGGAAATCTGCTCGCAAGCCTTTCAATAAGTGGAAGCCCGAAGCCTATCAAGAATATAGGCAAGAGAATCCTTATGAGCATGAGAGGGATTATATGGATAACCCTCACTTCTTCACAAAGGACCAAGAGCGTGTCTACAATGATATTTATGTGGGCAAGGACTACTTTGTCACCATTCAACATACTCTCAACATCCCCCACATGAGGCTTCCCAAGTTCAAGGGCTACATCGATGAATCCTTGGCTATGTGTGAGGAATTTGGACCCATTCCCCTTATGAAGTTCAACCATCCGTACATTGAGTATTACATTATGCAATTCTATGCAACCGTGCACTTTGGCATTGATGAAGATAGGACTTTGAAGTGGATGACTAAGGATAGGATGCTCTCGGCCACTTTGATGGAATTTGGTGCTCTCTTGGGATATGAAGATAAGGGGGCACATGAGCCATGTGAATGGAGGTGCCATGACCACAACACTTCTAGCCACAAGAATTCCATTGCCAACATCACCATGGAAGGAGGTACACCGGGAAAAACTTCTCATCTCATTCGCCCATTTGAGATCCTTCACCGTCTCTATAGGGAGACTCTTGCTCCACGGGTGGGGAATTGGGATGAGGTGCATGGCTATGTGTTTGACCTCCTTAAGGGATCCAAGGTTAAGCAAGGTTCCGATGAAAGTTTTAATGTGATGGATTAGATCCATGAAGAACTTTGGCTTACCATTATTGACAATAGGGCTCCCATCTTTGGCCCCTATATCATGAATCTAATCAAGAGGAAATGGTGGGAAGCCACAAAGGAGGACATAATGAAGGATGACAGTATGGTTCTCAAGCAACCTGTGAAGGAGCCTAGAGTGAAGGCTCATTTGACTCCCTCCGAGCTAGTCGCTGCTGCAGCCCAAAAGGCATCTTCCTCACGTATTGGTGTGAGGGCTAGAGCACCACCGGTTGTTTCTGAATCTATGGAGGAACCCTCTTGGTTCAAGAAGTTCCAGATCAAGGCCAAGAAGGCCTTTTGCCTCCAGCTCGACCTCCAGGAGCACTTGTATGATGCTCACGTCTACCACAAGAAGGTTGCTTCTCGTTAGAAGAAGAAGATGGCTCAAGCGGGTTTGCCCATCTCCTCGGGTTCTGAGGAGGATATCGCTCCCAAGGAGCAGTGGATATCCAAGCATAGCACATGGAGCAGCCCCGACATTCCTTCCTCGTCCACCCACCACGTCCCCGAAGACGAGGAGTGACTTGGGACATTATCCTCTTCTCCCTTTTTGGCATTTTATGACAAAGGGGGAGAAGTATATTAGGTTGAGCCGGGATTTGCATGGGTGGATTCACAAGCTTGCTATCTTCGTTATTTCTCTTGCTTGTGTCTCCGTTTTAGTTGAACCTTTTATTTGGTGTTGAACTTTTAAGTTGGAGTGTGGTTAAGACTTTTTATCTCGTTGAGTTCTTTCTATCTGTTGCAAGGCTTGTGCCTAGCTATTTCTTCTCATTGTAAATTGCTTTAGTTCACTTGTGCTCAATGATATAAAATCCTTGCTCAACAATTGTGTTGTCATCAAACACCAAAAAGGGGGAGATTTAAAGAGCATTTCCCCACATTTTTTTGATGTTTGTTGACAACACAATTAGAGCACTAATGTGTGCTAAGTATTTTTATGGTATTGAGCTTATATTACATATCATGGTATTTTTTATAAGTGTGCAATTCCCTTTGTGCTCATTGAAGAATTCAATATCCATGGTGGGTTTTCTGTCTGGGCCAGTACTACCGGGCGCCATTCGGTACTCCCGAGTTTTTCTGGGATGCGCACTGGACTCTGCACACTTGGCACTCGGTACTACCGGACCCGTCCGGTACTAACGGATTTTCCAAGATTGCGTACTGGACTCGAAGCCCAACCTTCTGGTAGATTCGGAACTACCGGGGCCGTCCAGTAGTTCATCGCGGTACTACCGCACCCATCCGGTAGTACCAGATTTTCACGGAAGAAGCAAGAAATGCGTACTGGACGCCATCGCCAACCTTCTGGTTAATTCTGAACTACCGGGGGTGTCCGGTAGTTCATCATGGTACTACCGGACCTGCCCGGTAGTACCGACTGTGGTCACTATCTGCGAAGCTGCGTTGACCAAGGTGGAGAGTTGTACGGGCGGTACTACCGGACGCCGCCCGGTAGTACCGGGTGAAGCAATAAACGCCCCAAATGGTCAGATTTGTGGGATGGGTATAAATAGCTCATCCTCTTCTTCCCCAAGATCCAGTTCGTCCAAGCATTGAAGTGCATTTATTAGAGCTCACCAAATCTTTGGTTCCTCTCAATCCTTCCACCCAAACTCGTTGATTCTTGGAGGATTGAAGGAGAAGGCCCCGATCTACATCTCCACCAAGTCGTTCTTCATTTCCCCCTCATTCACTTGAGGGATCTAGTCTAGGGTTTCCTTGTGGATAACCTAAACTCCATTGCTACACTTGTTGGTGATTGGTGATTTTGTTGGGAGCCCCCAATTTGGTTGTGGGTGTGTGCCGCAAGCTTGTTTGTAAAGAACTCGATTCCTGCCTCAAAGGGGATCAATAGTGGAAGGTGAACTAGGCCTTTGTGGTGGGGTCCATCGGAGAATAGGGTGAGGCCTTTGTGGCGTTGAGTAGGCCTTTGTGGCAAGCTCACACCCCTCCAACGAGACGTACTCCCTTAACAAGGAGGAATTTAGGAATACATTGTGTCTCCGCGTGCTCCATATCGGTTACCTCGTTCCCTTCTCTTTACTTGTGCTTGTATTTTGTTTATCATTGTTCTTCGCATATAGGTAAATTCAATGTAGTTTCATTATCTAGAGAATTTACCTTTGTGTCAAGCCTTAATCTTGAAGAAAAAAATAAAATTGGTCATAGGACCTATTCCCCCCTCTAGATGCCCCTACTATACTTTCACTCTCCCCGGCACCCTGCCGGGAGGGGAATCATCACCGGAGGGCTCTTCATCACCATGCCTACCTCCGGAGTGATGCGTGAGTAGTTCATCCTTGGACTACGGGTCCATAGCAGTAGGTAGATGGTTGTTCTCTTATCTTTATGCCTCATGTTTAGATCTTGTGAGCTGCCTAACATGATCAAGGTCATCTTATTGTAATGCTACATGTTGTGTTTGTTGGGATCCGATGAATATTGAATGCTATGTCCAATGATTACCAATCTATCATGTTTATGTTATTTATTATCTTGCATGCTCTCTGTTACTAGTAGATGCTTTGGCCAAGTTGATGCTTGTAACTCCACGAGGGGGTATTTATGCTCGATAGTGGATTCATGCCTCCCTTTCACTCACGCTCGAGTGACAAAAACGTAATGGGTGGGGGATGTGATGTTGCCATTAGGCAGAAAAGAAAGATGCTTACATTGGTTACATTACACACTTTGCTTAATGCAATTATCTGTTGCTTGCAACTTAATACCCGAGGTTTGATTGGATGACGCTCCGAGGGTGGATTATTAGTCATAGATGCAGTTGGATAACGGTCTATGAATTATGTTGTAATGCCCGCATGAATCACATAGTAATCATCATGTCGTGCATATGCACTACGGTGCAGCCTTTATATGCCTAGATGTAATTTGTTTACCCAACATGTTATCTATCTGTTTTGGAGAGACACCACTAGTGAACTGTGGACCCCGGTCCATTTCTTTACACTGATAATACAACCACTTCAAACATTGTTTTCTTTACTGCAATCAATGTTTTCCTCTCATTCACTGTCATCACTATTCTCTTTTCATTTATTGCAAACAAGTATTATTTTCCACACTATACATCTAATCCTTTGTGTTAGCAAAACCGGTGAGATTGACAACCTCACTATTTTGTTGGGGCAAAGTACTTTGATTGTGTTGTGTAGATTCCGCGTTGCTGCGGAGCCTGGTAGTGTGCCCTACCAACATCAGTTGTCTTCAACCTTCAGAAGTTATTTCTTTCTCCTACTGGTCGATTAAACCTCGGTTTCTTTCTGAGGGAAAACTTGCCGCTGCACTCTTCATACCTTACACTTGGGGTCTCCCAACGAGCGTGTGTTTACCCATCAACCCTTTCACCATCAGTAGGACAGAAGATGTTGTGCAATTTTCTAATTGCGAGCACGTATGACTAAATTGGAACACATGCCTATGGTTTTCCTAGTACTTGGATGTTTTTTTGTTATCTATCTGCAATGCCCATTTTTTGATTATTATGTGAACTATCTTATCCATGCAACGCCCATTCATCCAACCCTATGCCTACAGTATTTTAATCCTGACGTTCCCCACAATTGCTACCGTTGTTACTATTTTACCCCTATTGTTATTTTACTACTTCTACTGCTATAAAATTTTTACCACTGATAAACTGGTGCGAGCAAGTCTACTTTAAGATGCAGCTGAATTGACAACTCATCTTTTAAGGTTTATAAATATTCTTTGGCTCCCCTTGTGTTGAATCAATAAATTTGGGTTTAACTTCCCTCGAAGACTGTTGCGATCCCCTATACTTGTGGGTCATCACTTATCTAACCTATAATCCGGTCTCTCAACTAACAACATGAGACCGGTAAAATAGAAACCCTATCAAGGTTATACCTTTGTCTTATGATTTCCACTTGATCTAGATGATGCCGTTCTTGATCACTTCAAGTAGAACCATCTTTCTTGATTGTGCTTTGCTTAGTGAAGACTTGAAGGTTGCTCCCCATAAGCCGATATGGGAAAGCCTCTCTTAGCCCCATGTTCACATGACTGACTGGTCTTAATTCAACGGTCAAAATCACTGGCTAAGATTGTTTCTTCTTAGCAACCCCAGTAGTACCGAAAGAATCGGTAGTACTACCAAGGCTGTAGTACTACCGGAAGTTGCAGCAGTATTACCGGGAAGGTAGTACTACCGGGACACTGCTGTGGCCACTACCGGGTCTATTCCAGTACCCATCGGTGCCGAATCCACTCAAACCCGGTAGTGGTTGTAGTACTTCCAGGCCCCTAGTACCACCGCCTTTTGAAGCAGTAGTACCGGGAAGGCAGTACTACCGAGGCTCCAATAGTACCAGCCTCGAGAGTAGTACTACCGCAAAACAGAGGTAACTTCTCCTTTTTCTTCATAATAATGATGCCTTGAAGGTAGATATGAATGTCCAGTGATGGCGCGTGGACACGCGTTCGTTGGGAGACCCCAAGAGGAAGGTATGATGAGTACAACAACAAGATTTTCGCTCAGAAAGAAACCAAGGTTTAATCGGACCAGTAGGAGAAAGAAATCACTTCTGAAGGTTGTTGATAGCTGATGTTGGCAGGGCGCACTACCAGGCTCAGCAACAACGTGGAATCTGCACACAACACAACTAAGATACTTTGCCCCAACAAAAAAGTGAGATTGTCAATCTCACCGGTTTTGCTGAAAACAAATGATTGGACGTATAGTGTGGAAAATGATGTTTGTTTGCAGTAAATGAAATGAGAACAGTGTTTGCACTAGAAAGAACAGTGTTTGCAGTAGGTTGTATTATCAGTGTAAAAGAGTGGACCGGGGTCCACAATTCACTACTAGTGTCTCTCCATAACATATAAATAACATGTTGGGTGAACAAATTACAACTGTGCAATTGATAAAATAGAGGCTGCACCATAGTGCATATACATGACATGATGATTACTATGAGATTCCTTTGGGCATTACAACATGATACATAGACCGTAATCCAGCTGCATCTATGACTAATAATCCACCCTCAGGACGTCATCCGAGCAAACTTTGGGTATTAAGTTGCAAGCAACAGATTATTGCATTAAGTAAAGTGCGTAATGTAAACAATAGAATTATCTTTAGACAAAGCGTTGTAGTTTTATCCCTAGTGGCAACAACACATCCACAATCTTAGAAGTTATTGTCACTCTCCCAGATTACTGGAGGCATGAACCCACTATCTAGCATAAATATCCCCTCTTGGAGTTACAAGCATCAACTTGTCCAGATCATCTACTAGTAACGAAGAGCATGCAAGATCACAAATAACATATATGACATATCTATAATCAACTTGACATAGCAATCAATATTCATCGGATCCCAACAAACACAACATGTAGCATTACAATAAGATGATCTTGATCATGTTAGGCAGCTCACAAGATCTAAACATGATGGCACAAAAGGAGGAGAAGACAACCATCTAGCTACTACTATGGAGTCGTAGTCCAAGGATGAACTACTAACACATCACTCCGGAGGCAGGCATGGTGATTAAGAGCCCTCCGGTGATGATTTCCTCTCCTGGCAGGGTGTCGGGGAGAGCTTCAGAACCCTCCCGAACTAGGGTTGACGACGGCGGCGGCTACAGAAATTTTTGTGGATGGAGCCTTGGGTGTTTAGAGTTTTCCCGGGGAAGATTATATATAGGCGAAAGGGCGATGTCAGTGGGCGCCTGAGGGGCCCACACCATGTGGTGGTGCGGCCAAGGGGGGGGGGGCGCCGCCCTATGGTGTGGTCGCGCTGCCCCCCTCTGGGACTCCTCCGAACTCCGTGTACGTGACATCAAAATAGGTACTTTGTCTATTGTTTCGTCCAATTCCGAGAATATTTCCAGAACAACTTTTCTGAAATAAAAAACAGAAAAATAAAGGAACCGACGCTGCGACATCTTGTCAATTTGTTAGTCCCACAAAATGCATAAATGTGATATGAAGTGTATAGAAAACATATAGAAATTGGCATAATATCAACATGGAACATCAGAAATTATAGATACGTTGGAGACGTATCAAGCATCCCCAAGCATAGTTCTACTCGTCCTCGAGTAGGTAAAATGATAACAACAAAATAATTTCTGAGGTGACATGCTACCAACACAATCTTGATCAACATTATTGTAAAAGCATTGTAAGCTGAGATCAAAGTAATCTAAACATAGGCATGATAGATATAAAATTCTAACAATGTAACTTAGCAACTATGTTGCAACATGAAAAGTAACACAAACAAAAGATCATGAATAATAATGCACTGAAAGGTATATGTTTATTTTGAGCATAAAGAAAACATAGCAAAGTGGTATTCAGCTTTTTCTTAAAAGGATAGCAAAACATAAATGCCAGGACACCTTCAAAGTTCAAATGGTGACTAGATACAAATAATTTGAAAACAAGTAATAACAAAATCATGAATAAATGAATAATAAATTTTGGGACTGATGCACATTATACTCAGAATAACAACTATGCTCTCTTAATTGGTGCATAAATTTAGAAGACAAAGACTCAACATAAAAGTAAAAGAAAGGCCCTTCGCAGAGGGAAGCAGTGATTACTCATGTGCTAGAGCTTTTTAGTTGTTAAACAGAGGTATTGAAAACAATTTTGAGAGAGGTGTATGTCTATGTCAACGAATGGTAATGAAAAACTTATCATAACACATGCCAAGCAAAGTGTTTAGACTTTTGAGACCGGTTTCCGTTGTTTATTTAGTTTGGCACTTCCCCCCACTATGCCTTTCACAAACCAGGGCTAGCCGTATCCACGGGTACCCACCAAATTTCATCAAACCATGGGGAAGTGCCTTTTTCGTTATATTAATTGGCACCAGCTCTCTGCAAATTTAAACGAGCACAGATTCCATACTCATCGGGTGAAAGAGGGAAAAGAACTTTGCTTGACATAAATCACAATAAACTTTAAACTAGTTCCTCATGAGCTAAAACAGGGCACAAAACAGGTATAATTTTGAAGGTTTTAAAGACAACACACGAGAAATTTACTTGGAGTGGCGGTTAAATACCATATATAGGTAGGTATGGTGGACACATTTGGAAAACTTTGTTCTTTTGGGAGTTGGATCCACAAGTACAGCTCATACTCAGTACAGGTGAAGGCTAGCAGGAGACTGGAAGCGACCAACTAAGAGAGCAATAATGGCCATAATCATGCATAGCGACAATACATTATTAAAGAAAATGCTAGAAAATAGTCGGGGGCTCGGTGCATCTTATCCTCCACACTCTTGGCTCGCCACGTGTCCACGTCCACCTTCTTTCTTATCCTCTCCCGACCTCTTCCATCCACTCGTTCCTTTCCTCAATCTCCACCTCCTGCTGCTCAATCTCTCTCGACGCAGTCACTGTCATCCTCCCAAGCACACACCTTAGCTTCTCCTCTCTCGCTTAATGCAGGCACCGCTTCTCTCTCGCCCGCCGGCCACGCCGCGCCAAGGCTATCCTCGGACACCTTGCTCTGCTTGACGCCAGTAGTGCCCAGTGCGCGCTTGGCCCAACCCTCGTCCGGCGACGATTCTCCCACCTCCGGAGCACCACACCACACACCCCACGACGTGGCTCGCTGCGAGACGACACCGCAAGCACCGATGCAGCGACGCGGTGCTGCAGGTGTGTTCCATGGCCACCTGCCCCTCGACTCCCGTCATCCGCATCGGGCACACACCATGTATGTTCTATCTCCTCGCTCTGTGATGCTCCAAGGAGCACACTACACTGCTGCGGTCGGCGGTGCAATAACAGTAGGAATTTTTTGCTTCCACCGGCTGATGGTAGTGCTACCACCGGTCGATGGCACTGCTGCCAGCCGTGGCCGGAGATGCTGCAGGCGGCATGAGGCTTTGCTACGATAGCCCACCCGGTGATGCTACAATAGCCCAACAGCATGGCTACCGAAGGCCGACGAGGTGTGCTACAAGCTCCAGCGGCGGTGTTACCACCGGCCAACGGCGGTGATACCATAGGCCAACAGCATTGCTACCACATGCCAATTGTGGTGCTATCGAAGGAAGGCGCTACTACCACAGGCCAACGGCACCGACGACAGTGCTACGAGAGGCGCAAGGCAAAGCTACCATGGGTCGGCGGTGGTGCTACAAGCGCCGGGCGTGGGTGCTACCGAGCTGCTTATGGTCCTGTTGCAATTGGTAGTCGGTGCTACCAGCGTAGCCGACGTTGGAGCAAGCCGGCGAGGTCTCTATTGGAGCGGGGCCAGCAGGGGCGATGGGTACGAGATTTAGGCGCACTCGTTGGCAGGCTTAGATGAATTCGTACGTACTGTATTTTCGTAAACACGAGGAATTTCCGTGGAAATAGGAAACAAAGGATGAGGCACATTGGACACGTGTCAAGCGGGGGATCGGGGGTTCCGATCCCCCGGGGGACGCTTAGCAGTTCCCCATTATTAATCAAAACATAAATGATATTACAAGTCAAAAACTAAATGATCATAGAGGCTAAAGGTGATAGGTTTGTAGTCATAACATAATGTAAGCATGTGCCAAGTCAACCAAATAAAGCATTTGAAGGAGAATACCACAATATTATGCTTCGATATGATAAAAAAAACTCATGATTTCTTTCAATGGCACATTAAGCACTCTAAGATATTTGAGACAAGTCATGCTACATCAATAACTACTAAGCATAGAATAATATCTAACATGAAATTTTAAATTCTAAGCTACAGTCTAAACAAGGTTCTATTGCACCGTTATAAGCATGAAGTATTTTATTGTTCTCCAACACAAATCACTTTATTTCAACAAAAACTCTCCAAATAATTTATCAATGAAATAAGAGAGTACTATTCTACAAGAACTAACGGCTCTGAATAAGAGATGCATGAAAAACATGAGATAAAAGAATTACAACAGCTAGATGATAAATGAAGAATACGAGTATTCATATGAAAAAGTGGAGTGTGTCTCTCTCCCACACAAGAATGCTAGAATCCAACCAAGATTATTATAGAAAATAAAGAAAATAAAAACAAACAGACGCTCCAAGTAGAGTACATAAGATGTGACCGAATAAAAATATAGTTGCACTAGAAGTGACCTGATAAGTTGTTGATGAAGAAGGGGATGCCTTGGGCATCCCCAAGCTTAGACGCTTGAGTCTTCTTGAAATTTTCTGGGATGATCCACGGGGGCATCCCCAAGCTTAGGCTTTTCACTCTTCTTGATCACATTATATCATCATGTTCTCTTGACCCTTAAAAACTTCCATCACACCAAACTCGAAGTAAGTCTCATTAGAGGATTAGTGCATAATAAAAAACTCACATGTTCTGCATTGACACAAGAATTACCCATACTTTCTAAACATTAGCTACAACCACTGATGTTTTGTGGAGCAAAGAAATCCATTCAACACAGTAAAAGAGAGAATGGAAAGTAAAAGACATAATCTGTCAAAACTAGAACAGTCCGTAAAGACGAATTTTTTGTTGGGAATATGCCCTAGAGGCAATCATGTATGCTGTAATTCCCACTGTATTCATAAAGTTATTAAGTTGTCCTTGTTTTGAACATCTGATATATGTCATTGAATATGTGATTCGATTGTGGAACTATATATTCATGTTGTTCATACTAGATTGTCCTTGGTCATTTAGGTTGTGCTGGACACACACCCTAGACTAATGTGAGTGTTGGCTGATGACACGGTTCCACTTGTCATGGGCATGGTGATGCCATTCCAACGTTCACGGACTTGGCTAAAGAGTTTAGCAAGTCGGACTGACCCACATTGAGATGCAACGAGCAAGTCGTCATTTGCATGTCCCAATCAATGTAATCCTTAGACCTGAGGTTGTCGCACAATCCGAGTTGTGGATCACCGACTTAGGTTCTGTCAAACGTTGTTTAGTGACAAGGCAAGTATACAGGCAGAGTTCGGGTCGAATGAGAAGCAAGCTGCGTGATGTGGATAATCAAGATGGGATTTTGCCCCTCCGAATGGAGAGATATTCTCTGGGCCCTCTCGAGTGATATGATTCAGGAAGCATGGCCATGCGCGACTCAGTTAAATGTTAACTGTGTCGGTTGACTAAGAGTTAGTCAGATGAATTACATATCACAGATCGAGAAGAGAGTCGAACTATTTAAGGGATGACGATAAATCGCCTATAGTTCGACAAGGTATATCGTGAGGCAAAAGGGACTAAGATGAATATCACATTGAAAGGTATGTCGTCATGACTCAATGGGACTTGGGAGTCGGCACGTTCTACTAGGAGCCGCTACCGATTGATCGATTGAGAGTCGGACTCCAATCGTGTCCAAGTCGCCATGAGCCTACAAGGTCGCACACTTAAGAGCGGGAGCAAGTATTGGTTGGGTTGGACCCGAACCGGAAATGGACTGATTTTGTGAGTCGGACTCACAGAGGGAATGGGCCACAAGTGTTGTGAAGCCCACTACCATTCGCTATATAAAGAGGGGCGCAGGTTGCCCAGCGGGCACGTTAGTCCACTCTCTGCGTTGGGAACCCTAGCCCCACTCAGTCCAGCCGTCGCACCGGACCTAGCAGTCCGCCGTCGGAGCTCCTCCTCGTACGTGTGGATACCGGCAGAGGTGATGTACGTTCAGCACTTCGACGTTCGAGGGATCGGATCGGCTGGATCGGATCGTAGGACTGCACTGCCCCGACGTGCCGCATCGATAATCCGCACCTGCGCGTCTAGTGGTAATACTCGTGGCCTTCTACCTCGGCTAGATCTTGGAAGTACCGCGTAGGAAAAAGTTTTCGTTTATCTCTACGCGTTCCAACAGTGGTATCAGAGCGGTAGCTTCTGGTATTAGGCCCGAGATCCGTACATATGTGATATGTAGTTAGCGTTAGATGTGATCTAATTGCTTCTTTGGTGGTCGTTCTATGAGATAGATCGGTTTATACAAGGTTGATTGGATCAATCGTACTCGGGGTTAATGGATGATCAGGTTTCCGTGATCATACTGCTAAGGTAGTGGAACAACTTACCCCTACCGGTCGGTTTCCGCCATCGGGGTATACCGTGACACATAAATCCAGTTGCGGTGATCGAAGATCA
The DNA here is from genome assembly GCA_028641055.1 of Alopecurus myosuroides. Lineage (NCBI taxonomy): Eukaryota > Viridiplantae > Streptophyta > Magnoliopsida > Poales > Poaceae > Alopecurus > Alopecurus myosuroides. The sequence goes on from CM054062.1 coordinate 16,606,064, forward strand.
AAGAGTTTGGTCGAATCGGAATACGGATCAGATTCGGGTAAAATCGTTTTATCCGATGAAGAAATCCATGATCGGAATGCAGATGAGATCTGCGTTTTCCGAAATCATCGGGCTTCGCCCTGTCGTAGCGCCTTAGATGTCGTTGCGAGTTTCACAACGCCGGTAGATATCGTATCTATGCATAACTTATTTTTGCAGGAAGTTGTGAATGGTATGGCTTATGTGCATGTGATGTGTGTAATCCATACATGATCTGCGTATCATGTTTATGTCAGCCGGCTGGAGCCTAGGTGCTGTCATTTTATTGTATACCGGCCTGCATGTCGGATTCTCTATGTAATATTTCATTTACTAGCTAGTGTAGCTTGTTGGAGAACCCGGAAGTCATGCAAGTCGATGTACAAGTCAGCTACATGGAGTAAGATGGCACGTGACAAGAGTTGGCACGAGTCGACTTACAAGCTTTGTGGAGATGGAGATCACCATGAAGAGAGCCATACCATTTCACATTATAATTGCTTTATTTGTGTTATTGTTATGTCTCTATTTACCTCTATTTAGATAATTGGTAGATTATTTAATCCCTCAAAGAAGGTCTAGTCGGTCGCCCCACCAGTGCTGCACCATCACAAGTCAGACATTCTTGGTAGTGGGCTCATAAAATTGAGGTGCTACCAATTCTTTCCGGTTAGGTGGGTTTGAGTCGGACTCTTACAAGCAGAAGCACTTGGTAATCTAGACGAGTCCATCACAACGGTTGTGGGGCTCGGGGCGAGGTAGGTTGGGAGCCGGGGCATGTGATGTCACCTAACTAACATGAGTCGTATTGGATACGATTGGCAAGGTGTTGCCTACCTAGATCACTTGACGGCTAGCGGTGATGCTAAAGCTCACTAGTCGGCTTGCTTATTTAGGATCTTGAATCACTTAGCAACCATCGGAGGGGTGTTGGTTCTAGTGGGAGCATAAGTATTAAAGCGTTTAATATGCCTGCTCTTTTATGAATACATGTATTAAGTGTTTTTGCGTATTTTCTGTTGTAGATCAATGGCACCTAGCAACCTTCCTCAGTTGTCCGCGTTTGCGTTGAGGTCAATCCTAGAGAAAGATAAGCTTAATGGAACTAATTTCACCAACTGGTATCGTAATATGAGGATAGTCCTCAAGCATGACAAGAAAGAACATGTTCTAGAAACTCCACTTCCAGAAGAGCCAGATGACGATGCGACTGTCGCTGTCATGAATGCCTACCGTAAGACTAGAGATGAGTCTACGGAAATTAGCTGTCTTATGCTTGCACACATGGAACCAGACTTGCAGCAGCAGTTCGAGAATGTTGAGGCCTACGATATGATCGAAAGCCACAAAAGTATGTTCCAGGCTCAGGCAAAGACCGAGAGGTATCAAGTCTCTCAAGCTTTGCTGGGCTGTAAGCTGAAAGATGGCGATCCACTGAGTCCGCATGTAATCAAGATGATTGGTTACATACAGTCTCTGGATCGGTTGGGCTTCCCAATTAACGAAGAGTTCGCTACTGATATAATTCTGAACTCTCTTCCTAGTGCGTATGGTCCGTTCATCTCGAACTACCATATGCATGGTATGGATAAGAGTATCACTGAATTACATGGGATGCTCAAAACGGCAGAGGCTGATATCAAGAAAGGAGCCAGTCAAGTGTTGATGGTGCAGAATAAGGCTAAGTTCAAGAAGAGTTCTTGGACTAAGAAGAAGAAGGATAAGTCAGGAGGTAGCACACATGGCCCTGTCCAGAGTGCTCCCTCAAAGACTAAAACTTCTCCTACAGCCGGAGCCAACTGCTTCTATTGCAAGCAAGATGGCCACTGGAAGAGGAACTGCACCAAGTATTTGGCTGACAGAGCCAAGAGTGGAGGTGTGACTTCCAACTCAGGTACGCTTGTGTGCAATGTTATAGGCATTTATCTTGCTGATGCGCCTAATAGTTCTTGGGTATATGATACCGGATCAGTTATTCACATATGCAACTCGTTGCAGGGACTGGTAAGAACTAGGAGCGTGGCAAGAGGAGAGGTTGACATTTGGGTCGGCAACAAGGCGAGAGTCGCTGCGTTGGAAGTCGGCACGATGCAACTTCATTTACCTTCAGGATTTATTTTGGAACTAAATAATTGTTATTATGTTCCAGCGCTTAGTCGAAACATTATTTCCGCCTCATGTTTGATGAGACAAGGTTATGAGTCGAACATTAAGAATAATGGTTGTTCTTTATATTTGAAAGATATGTTCCATGGCTTTGCACCCGTTCCGAACGGGTTATTTATTTTAAATCTTGATAGTGAATCGGTCTATAACATAAATGTTAAAAGGTTGAAACCAAATGATCTGAATATGACTTACTTTTGGCACTGTCGGCTTGGTCATATAAGTTGGAAGCGCATGAAGAAGCTCCATGATGATGGACTTCTAACTTCGTTTGACTTAGAGTCATTCGAGACATGCGAATAATGCCTACTAGGCAAGATGACGAAGACACCTTTTGCAAGGAGTTGTGAAAGGGCGTCCGACTTGTTGGAACTAATACATAGTGATGTATGTGGACCAATGAGCACGACAGCTAGAGGTGGTTATGAGTACTTCATTACCTTCACTGATGATTTGAGTAGGTATGGATATATCTATTTAATGAAACACAAGTCGGAAGCCTTTGAAAAGTTCAAGGAATTCCAGAGTGTGGTACAAAATCAACTCGGCAAGAAAATAAAGTTTCTACGGTCGGACCGTGGGGGCGAGTACATGAGCCATGAGTTTGATGACCATCTAAAGAGTTGTGGAATAGTTCCTCAACTCACTCCGTCGGGTACACCGCAGAGAAACGGTGTATCGGAACAGAGAAATCGGACCTTGTTGGACATGGTACGATCAATGATGAGTCGGGCAGATCTACCTTTATCATTTTGGGGTTATTGTCTAGAAACTGCAGCTTTCACACTAAACAGAGTACCATCAAAGTCAGTAGAGAAGACACCACATGAGATGTGGACGGGCAAAAAGCCAAGTTTGTCTTTTCTTAAGATTTGGGGTTGTGAGGTATTTGTCAAGCGACTTCAGTCGGACAAGCTCACGCCCAAGTCGGATAAGTGTATTTTCGTGGGGTATCCGAGGGAAACCTTGGGGTACTACTTCTACAACCGGGAAGAGGGCAAAGTGTTTGTCGCTCGGAATGGTGTCTTCCTTGAGAAAGAGTTTCTCAGTCGGGAAGTCAGTGGGAGCATGGTGCAACTCAAAGAAATTCGAGAGGAACAAGCTAGGGGCGAGTCGGCAATGGCCTTGGAGGCTAAGCCGGTCGTGGTATCTACACCGATTACAGCACCTGAACCTCGGAGATCTGCCAGATTACAGAGTGCTCGAGATGTTTTACTGTTAGACAATAATGAGCCGGCAACTTATTCGGAAGCGATGGTGGGATCTGATTCCGAGTCATGGCTTGGAGCCATGAGATCCGAGTTAAAGTCCATGGATGAAAACCAAGTTTGGAATTTGGTTGATCTGCCTGACGGTGCAAGACCCGTCGAGTGCAAATGGGTCTTTAAGAAGTGATATGGATGGAAATATTTCCGTCTATAAAGCACGATTTGTCGCGAAGGGGTTTCGACAAGTTCAAGGAGTTGACTACGACGAGACCTTCTCGCCCGTAGCGATGCTTAAATCAATTCGGATCATGTTAGCCATAGCAGCCTATTTCGACTATGAGATATGGCAGATGGATGTCAAGACGGCTTTCCTTAATGGAAATTTAACTGAGGACGTGTATATGATACAGCCCGAAGGTTTTGTCGATCCAGCTAATGCTGACAAGGTATGCAAACTTCAGAAATCCATTTATGGGTTGAAGCAGGCATCTCGGAGTTGGAACATTCGCTTTGATGAGGTAGTCAAATCGTTTGACTTCATCAAGAGCGATCATGATTCTTGTTTATACAAGAAGTTTAGTGGGAGCAAAGTAAATTTTCTAATCTTATATGTGGATGACATATTGCTGATTGGAAGATATCATGATGTTGCAAGAAACCAAAGAGTCATTGGAAAGGAGTTTCTCAATGAAGGATTTGGGTGAGGCGACTTACATATTAGGAATCAGGATCTATAGAGATAGATCCAGGCGGCTCATTGGATTGAGTCAGAGTACATATCTGGACAAGGTTTTGAAGAAATTCAAAATGGAAGAGTCCAAGAAGGGATTCTTACCGATGTCCCATGGCATAAAACTTAGCAAGACTCAGTGTCCTTCGACGACTGATGAGAGAAGTCGGATGAGTCTGATCCCGTATGCTTCGGCAATCGGATCCATCATGTATGCCATGATTTGTAATAGGCCAGATGTTTCCTATGCTCTAAGTGTTACGAGCAGATACCAGGCTGACCCTGGCAAAGCCCACTGGGCAGCGGTTAAAAACATCCTTAAGTACTTAAGAAATACTAAGGAAATGTTCCTAGTTTATGGAGGTGATGAGGAATTCAATGTAAAGGATTACACGGATGCGAGTTATCTCACCGATTCAGATGATTCTTGTTCGCAATCTGGATACGTGTTCGTAATGAATGGAGGGGCTGTGAGCTGGAAGAGTTCCAAGCAAGATACGGTGTCTGCATCTACAACAGAGGCTGAGTATATTGCTGCCTCAGAGGCGGCAAAGGAAGCTGTTTGGATCAGGAACCTCCTGATGGATGTTGGTGTGGTTCAGGGCGCGTCCAATCCTTTGGACGTATATTGTGACAACAATGGTGCTATCGCACGAGCCAAGGAACCTAGACAACACCAGAAGAACAAACATATACTCATGCGGTACCACCTCAGTCGCCAGTTTGTCGAACAAGGTGATATCAAGTTATGCAAAGTACACACGGATGCAAACATTGCAGATCCGTTGACAAAGGCGCTACCACAGACTAAGCATGAGGCGCACACGAGAGGTATGGGCATTAGATGCCTAGGCATATGATGCCAGGATGATTGTAACACCTGGGGTGTTACCTGTTTGTTTGTTTGCATCATATGCATCACATTGCAATGCATCATGGCATCATTCTCATTTTCATTTCTGTTTGCATTGTTTTCATAATAAAATTTAAACTTGTTATCAACTTCTGTTTTCACACTTGTCTGTTACAACCTTTCAACTAAAGAAGTACAAACTTAAAAACCTCTTTGTTTCCAAGCAATCCATTTTATTTCACCTTTTAAGTTGTTGCTTAAAAGCAATTAACCAAGTTAATCTTTTATTTCCAAGTTATTTTCCAAACTCAAAACAAATCTCAATTCATTAATCCTTTTGAATCCATAATGTTCAACACATTTTGGTATTCATCAAACATTCTAAACTATAGGGTAAACCCTATTGAAAACAACCTATTTTCTAAATAATAATTAATATGGCAAAATTCTCTTATTTTGGTTCAATTTTGAAACAGCAATAAAACAGTTGAAATTTTGAAAACCTAAACTACCAAATGGTTTCTTTTCACTTGAGAAGCCTACCTAATTTTTCCCAAATTTTTATCTACTCAAAAACCCCTCTATTTTATCCAAAAGCAAACTACAAAAAAAAATAAAACAGAAAAAGAATAAAAACAAGCCAACTCGCTGCGCGCGCGGCAGCTAGCTGGCCCAAGCCCACCTAAGCACTAACGCGCGCAGCCCAGCCGCCCAGCAGCGCAACTTACCCCTTCGCGATGCTTCAAGATCCGTGCGATCACCCGATTACCTTCTCCTCGCAGTACGGCAGCGCGATGCCGCCCTCCACGTCGACGACGGCACCCCGGGAACGGTGATCACCCACCCTAGCACTCTACAAATAGCCCCTAGGGCCTCCCTGGCCTGCCCTAACCCTAGGCTACCACTTCCCCCTCGCGCCGCCGCTGTTTCTCCCTCTCTCCCAGCGCAATCTCTCTCTCGGGACCTCACCGCTGCAACCATGTCGCCACCGTGTCTGAACCCCTTCAAGCCACCGTCGCACTAGCCACCTTCCCACTTATCAGAGCACGGGAATCAGTAGCCCGCTCCTCCCTCTACACCTCGAACACCGGAGCGTCATCGGAGGGTCACCAGAGCTGCGCCGCCATCCACGTCTTCCTCGTCGCCGTCAGAACATCGCCGTCGATCTCCGCGAGCCTCTGCTTCCTACGACCACGGTGGTGAGCTCCGCAGTCACCTCCCTCTCTTCCTCTGCGTATGCACGCCCGCATCCATTCGCTTCCGTGTCGAGAACGGCCGTAGATCGTCGCCGGAGATCTTCGTTTTCTGACAGCAACTTTCAGCCTTGCGCGCGCCAAAAGTTCAGTAACACCTGCTGCTGAACAATACCTTGGCCGCGCGTGTTACTCTGTCACGATTCGATCGCAGCGCAGCTGGTAGCGCTCTGTCTGAAACTGAAGGAGGGCGCGGGTTCGATTCCTGAGCGCCCCAAAAACTTTTTTGGTCTTTTTCTTCCGCAGCAGCTGGCCCACTGTCAGCGACTGCTGTGGCCACGTGTGCCCGCGCAGGTCCACGCTGGCCCCTGGCCCGCTGCGCAGTGGCAGCGTGTAGGCTGCTGCTGCGTAACAAATGTTTTCAGCACAGAATCAAAATTCCAATTCTTTTTTTAAATAACAGATTTGAAATAGAAACTTCTAAATTCAATATCTTTTAATTTACAAATGCAATGAATACAAACTTTATATGAAACTTGATCTAAATTTCATAATCTTTCCAAATATGCCATTGGTGTTCTGTTTTGAAATTTCAAAATGTAATTTAAATTCAAATCCAAATAATTCAAATGCAATTTGAAATAATTCATAACTAATTCATACTGTTTTCAAATAATACAAATAAAATATGTTTTTCACACCATTTTGAATGCTCTATTCAAATATAAATTTTGTTTTCTGGTTTGAACAATTTAAATTGCCCAAACTATTTAAATCTTGTTTAATTCAATTAAAAATTGTTTAAAACTGTTTAATTCATAACTAATTAATCCAAAGTCCAATTTCAAATTGTGAAACATGTAATCCAACTAAAATTTGATAAACTTTTCAAATATAAAATTTGTAATTGGTTTTGCATACTTTAAATTGTTGAAAACAATCAATACTTGTGCAACACCATTAAGTACCAATAATTCCAAACTTGTTAATGTTTTCTAAAATGATTAACTATTATTCCAATTGCATCTAATGTTGTTATCTTATTGTTCCTCATCATGCATGCATCATACTAATTCAACCACACCTAATGCTTAGTGATAGAACAATTAATTCAACTCCAAGCATGGGCTGTTCATATGCAACTCAAATTGCATATAGGTCCATTTAAATCTGTTTATCTTGTCAACTAGTTTATTTCTATGCATCAATTAAATTGTCATGCATCCATATCTTGATCATGCTGGATCTTTTGCCGTAGTAGTAATTGTTGCATTCCGGTGTTTGTTCGAGGTTCGTTGCTTCTTCTCGGATAGGACGTTGAGATGATGTGAGCAACGACAAGTTCTGCTACCTTGCGGGATCTCAGGCAAGTATACTCACTTGCATGCCATATGGCTGCCTTTCATCACTTGTTACCGATTCTTTCCGTTGGTTCTTTTCTGCTAGCCTTAGTTGTAGATGTTTCTGCTACGAACCTATCACATGAATCCTTTAACCCTGATATTGTCTCACCTCCACTCCTATAGCCTTTGCTTGAGCCTGTGTCTTACTATCCTGCTTAGGTTGTTTTGCTCGAGTCTGTTACCTGTTACTTTCCGTTATTATTCCATTATGTTCTGGGGGCTCGATGTTAATCAATCAAACCTGTTAATTGCTAATGGTAATAATAATAATCTGATGATAAGGCACCGGCAGGAGGCCCTTTGTGGTTTTGAGGCCTGCTAGTGTCGACCCTAATAGGAAAAGGGTCTTGTCTACCGATCCATGATGAGCGCACCACCCGCATTTGGGGAGTATGGGCTCCCCCTCAGTTTGACCCGATTCGCATCTCGTCCAAATCGCCTCATTTAGTTCGGGTTTTCCATTTGCTGCATGCATGATCTTGCGAGCCCTTGGTACCCGGGTGGAACTTTCGTAGTCGGCATATAGGGGGACACGTTCTTAGAGTGCTATGAGGGTCCATTTTCTTCTGGGCTCGATTAGCCGTGCGCCCAAGGTTCTTTGGGCTTGATGCGAAGAAGGGTTGGATTGTGTTGAGTGCCCCGCTTGGTGGAGTGGCCACTCCATCTGGCGGGATATTCATGAGTGTGGTTACTTTGGTGCATCCCTGCAGGGTAAATCTTCTCGAGAAGCCGTGTTTTCCGCGGTTATGGATTACTTGGTGAAAGTACTGGCTAACAAGTACTCAGGACAACTTAAACCTAATGAGCAATCATGTTTCACCCAATGATTAAAAATTTGACTAGTAATAGGTCATTCACACAATAACTTGACTCATCTTTAATACCACGGTGTGAGTTATCCTCGGATTGCTTCTTCGGATAAGGGGCGAGATCCAGGATGGGTTTGTTTGAAGTTATCTTTCCGTTGGTTACTATCACTCGATCTTATCTCCTTTCTGATAGTTGGAAGTAATAGAATCTCTGTAGTTGGTTAGTGCAGCCTGTTGTCGCTTATTTGCAATAACCCCTTCCTTTCCGTTGATCCTAAAGTATTTGTATCTTGTGATGACTGGCTACGCCGGTGACTTGTGAGTATGGGCTTTGTCCCCCTTGCCAGTACTTAACCGTACTGACCCACGAATCTCTTTCGTGGCTGCAAATTCCAACTTGCAGTCAACAGGTTCGAAGTCTGACGACGTTAGCTTGGGAATCCCTCCGGCTTGGCCTGGGCAGGGATTGGACGCCTTCGGTTATCTTCAGGACTCTTAGTCCAATTTGGATCTTGTCCGTAGACGGACGTTTGTTTCTTCCGCTGTTATGTTGGATCTTTGTAATGTATCAGTTGTATCCCTGGCTCGTTGAGTCATCTTGTATCTTTCTGATGCTGTTGTAATTGTGGATTATTCGTGAACTATTGTAATGTTATCATAAATGGCAACCTGGAATCGGTTATTATGCGGATTTGGCGGGAATGCTGAAATCTGCATAGTGCCCGATCTCGGGGCGTCACAAATGGTATCAGAGCCTTGGTTCCGATTCCCGAGATTGTTTCGATACGAATGGTTATCGAAGCAACGGGTCCGCAAAGCCTGTAGGATAACCTCGCTAACGGTCGATGTTTCTAGAGTGTCAAAAGCTATTTCTGCTAAACTATTTTGGAAAAACATCTCAATAGGATTCTTGTTTTCTCCTTACCCCTATTCTATTTCCCCTCCCATCTTATTTGTTTTGGATTCTTCCCCTTGTCTATCTTTCAAAGTGTTAGGATCCCACGTGGTTGGACGTTTTCTGAGCCTTTAACCTAATAGGTTCGATCATCGGAAGATTCCTGGTGGAAAAACATCGTCATCAGCCCGAGCAAGAATCCCTTGTTAGTGGTGTCGAGGAGATCAACTGGAAGCACGAAGAATCGATAGTCTAACTTCTTTCCCCTCCCGGGTTAGCAGGTGGATTGCGAGGGCGCAATCCCTTGTTAGTGGTGTCGTCTGTAACACCTGGGGTGTTACCTGTTTGTTTGTTTGCATCATATGCATCACATTGCAATGCATCATGGCATCATTCTCATTTTCATTTCTGTTTGCATTGTTTTCATAATAAAATTTAAACTTGTTATCAACTTCTGTTTTCACACTTGTCTGTTACAACCTTTCAACTAAAGAAGTACAAACTTAAAAACCTCTTTGTTTCCAAGCAATCCATTTTATTTCACCTTTTAAGTTGTTGCTTAAAAGCAATTAACCAAGTTAATCTTTTATTTCCAAGTTATTTTCCAAACTCAAAACAAATCTCAATTCATTAATCCTTTTGAATCCATAATGTTCAACACATTTTGGTATTCATCAAACATTCTAAACTATAGGGTAAACCCTATTGAAAACAACCTATTTTCTAAATAATAATTAATATGGCAAAATTCTCTTATTTTGGTTCAATTTTGAAACAGCAATAAAACAGTTGAAATTTTGAAAACCTAAACTACCAAATGGTTTCTTTTCACTTGAGAAGCCTACCTAATTTTTCCCAAATTTTTATCTACTCAAAAACCCCTCTATTTTATCCAAAAGCAAACTACAAAAAAAAATAAAACAGAAAAAGAATAAAAACAAGCCAACTCGCTGCGCGCGCGGCAGCTAGCTGGCCCAAGCCCACCTAAGCACTAACGCGCGCAGCCCAGCCGCCCAGCAGCGCAACTTACCCCTTCGCGATGCTTCAAGATCCGTGCGATCACCCGATTACCTTCTCCTCGCAGTACGGCAGCGCGATGCCGCCCTCCACGTCGACGACGGCACCCCGGGAACGGTGATCACCCACCCTAGCACTCTACAAATAGCCCCTAGGGCCTCCCTGGCCTGCCCTAACCCTAGGCTACCACTTCCCCCTCGCGCCGCCGCTGTTTCTCCCTCTCTCCCGGCGCAATCTCTCTCTCGGGACCTCACCGCTGCAACCATGTCGCCACCGTGTCTGAACCCCTTCAAGCCACCGTCGCACTAGCCACCTTCCCACTTATCAGAGCACGGGAATCAGTAGCCCGCTCCTCCCTCTACACCTCGAACACCGGAGCGTCATCGGAGGGTCACCAGAGCTGCGCCGCCATCCACGTCTTCCTCGTCGCCGTCAGAACATCGCCGTCGATCTCCGCGAGCCTCTGCTTCCTACGACCACGGTGGTGAGCTCCGCAGTCACCTCCCTCTCTTCCTCTGCGTATGCACGCCCGCATCCATTCGCTTCCGTGTCGAGAACGGCCGTAGATCGTCGCCGGAGATCTTCGTTTTCTGACAGCAACTTTCAGTCTTGCGCGCGCCAAAAGTTCAGTAACACCTGCTGCTGAACAATACCTTGGCCGCGCGTGTTACTCTGTCACGATTCGATCGCAGCGCAGCTGGTAGCGCTCTGTCTGAAACTGAAGGAGGGCGCGGGTTCGATTCCTGAGCGCCCCAAAAACTTTTTTGGTCTTTTTCTTCCGCAGCAGCTGGCCCACTGTCAGCGACTGCTGTGGCCACGTGTGCCCGCGCAGGTCCACGCTGGCCCCTGGCCCGCTGCGCAGTGGAAGCGTGTAGGCTGCTGCTGCGTAACAAATGTTTTCAGCACAGAATCAAAATTCCAATTCTTTTTTTAAATAACAGATTTGAAATAGAAACTTCTAAATTCAATATCTTTTAATTTACAAATGCAATGAATACAAACTGTATATGAAACTTGATCTAAATTTCATAATCTTTCCAAATATGCCATTGGTGTTCTGTTTTGAAATTTCAAAATGTAATTTAAATTCAAATCCAAATAATTCAAATGCAATTTGAAATAATTCATAACTAATTCATACTGTTTTCAAATAATACAAATAAAATATGTTTTTCACACCATTTTGAATGCTCTATTCAAATATAAATTTTGTTTTCTGGTTTGAACAATTTAAATTGCCCAAACTATTTAAATCTTGTTTAATTCAATTAAAAATTGTTTAAAACTGTTTAATTCATAACTAATTAATCCAAAGTCCAATTTCAAATTGTGAAACATGTAATCCAACTAAAATTTGATAAACTTTTCAAATATAAAATTTGTAATTGGTTTTGCATACTTTAAATTGTTGAAAACAATCAATACTTGTGCAACACCATTAAGTACCAATAATTCCAAACTTGTTAATGTTTTCTAAAATGATTAACTATTATTCCAATTGCATCTAATGTTGTTATCTTATTGTTCCTCATCATGCATGCATCATACTAATTCAACCACACCTAATGCTTAGTGATAGAACAATTAATTCAACTCCAAGCATGGGCTGTTCATATGCAACTCAAATTGCATATAGGTCCATTTAAATCTGTTTATCTTGTCAACTAGTTTATTTCTATGCATCAATTAAATTGTCATGCATCCATATCTTGATCATGCTGGATCTTTTGCCGTAGTAGTAATTGTTGCATTCCGGTGTTTGTTCGAGGTTCGTTGCTTCTTCTCGGATAGGACGTTGAGATGATGTGAGCAACGACAAGTTCTGCTACCTTGCGGGATCTCAGGCAAGTATACTCACTTGCATGCCATATGGCTGCCTTTCATCACTTGTTACCGATTCTTTCCGTTGGTTCTTTTCTGCTAGCCTTAGTTGTAGATGTTTCTGCTACGAACCTATCACATGAATCCTTTAACCCTGATATTGTCTCACCTCCACTCCTATAGCCTTTGCTTGAGCCTGTGTCTTACTATCCTGCTTAGGTTGTTTTGCTCGAGTCTGTTACCTGTTACTTTCCGTTATTATTCCATTATGTTCTGGGGGCTCGATGTTAATCAATCAAACCTGTTAATTGCTAATGGTAATAATAATAATCTGATGATAAGGCACCGGCAGGAGGCCCTTTGTGGTTTTGAGGCCTGCTAGTGTCGACCCTAATAGGAAAAGGGTCTTGTCTACCGATCCATGATGAGCGCACCACCCGCATTTGGGGAGTATGGGCTCCCCCTCAGTTTGACCCGATTCGCATCTCGTCCAAATCGCCTCATTTAGTTCGGGTTTTCCATTTGCTGCATGCATGATCTTGCGAGCCCTTGGTACCCGGGTGGAACTTTCGTAGTCGGCATATAGGGGGACACGTTCTTAGAGTGCTATGAGGGTCCATTTTCTTCTGGGCTCGATTAGCCGTGCGCCCAAGGTTCTTTGGGCTTGATGCGAAGAAGGGTTGGATTGTGTTGAGTGCCCCGCTTGGTGGAGTGGCCACTCCATCTGGCGGGATATTCATGAGTGTGGTTACTTTGGTGCATCCCTGCAGGGTAAATCTTCTCGAGAAGCCGTGTTTTCCGCGGTTATGGATTACTTGGTGAAAGTACTGGCTAACAAGTACTCAGGACAACTTAAACCTAATGAGCAATCATGTTTCACCCAATGATTAAAAATTTGACTAGTAATAGGTCATTCACACAATAACTTGACTCATCTTTAATACCACGGTGTGAGTTATCCTCGGATTGCTTCTTCGGATAAGGGGCGAGATCCAGGATGGGTTTGTTTGAAGTTATCTTTCCGTTGGTTACTATCACTCGATCTTATCTCCGTTCTGATAGTTGGAAGTAATAGAATCTCTGTAGTTGGTTAGTGCAGCCTGTTGTCGCTTATTTGCAATAACCCCTTCCTTTCCGTTGATCCTAAAGTATTTGTATCTTGTGATGACTGGCTACGCCGGTGACTTGTGAGTATGGGCTTTGTCCCCCTTGCCAGTACTTAACCGTACTGACCCACGAATCTCTTTCGTGGCTGCAAATTCCAACTTGCAGTCAACAGGTTCGAAGTCTGACGACGTTAGCTTGGGAATCCCTCCGGCTTGGCCTGGGCAGGGATTGGACGCCTTCGGTTATCTTCAGGACTCTTAGTCCAATTTGGATCTTGTCCGTAGACGGACGTTTGTTTCTTCCGCTGTTATGTTGGATCTTTGTAATGTATCAGTTGTATCCCTGGCTCGTTGAGTCATCTTGTATCTTTCTGATGCTGTTGTAATTGTGGATTATTCGTGAACTATTGTAATGTTATCATAAATGGCAACCTGGAATCGGTTATTATGCGGATTTGGCGGGAATGCTGAAATCTGCATAGTGCCCGATCTCGGGGCGTCACAATGATTGACTCTAGTGCAAGTGGGAGACTGTTGGGAATATGCCCTAGAGGCAATCATGTATGCTGTAATTCCCACTGTATTCATAAAGTTATTAAGTTGTCCTTGTTTTGAACATCTGATATATGTCATTGAATATGTGATTCGATTGTGGAACTATATATTCATGTTGTTCATACTAGATTGTCCTTGGTCATTTAGGTTGTGCTGGACACACACCCTAGACTAATGTGAGTGTTGGCTGATGACACGGTTCCACTTGTCATGGGCATGGTGATGCCATTCCAACGTTCACGGACTTGGCTAAAGAGTTTAGCAAGTCGGACTGACCCACATTGAGATGCAACGAGCAAGTCGTCATTTGCATGTCTCAATCAATGTAATCCTTAGACCTGAGGTTGTCGCACAATCCGAGTTGTGGATCACCGACTTAGGTTCTGTCAAACGTTGTTCTGTGAGAAGGCAACTATAAAGGCAGAGTTCAGGTCGAATGAGAAACAAACTGCGTGATGTGGATAATCAAGATGGGATTTTGCCCCTCCGAATGGAGAGATATTCTCTGGGCCCTCTCGAGTGATATGATTCAGGAAGCATGGCCATGCGCGACTCAGTTAAATGTTAACTGTGTCGGTTGACTAAGAGTTAGTCAGATGAATCACATATCACGGATCGAGAAGAGAGTCGAACTATTTAAGGGATGACGATAAATCGCCTATAGTTCGACAAGGTATATCGTGAGGCAAAAGGGACTAAGATGAATATCACATTGAAAGGTATGTCGTCATGACTCAATGGGACTTGGGAGTCGGCACGTTCTGCTAGGAGCCGCTACCGATTGATCGATTGAGAGTCGGACTCCAATCGTGTCCAAGTCGCCATGAGTCTACAGGGTCGCACACTTAAGAGCGGGAGCAAGTATTGGTTGGGTTGGACCCGAACCGGAAATGGACTGATTTTGTGAGTCGGACTCACAGAGGGAATGGGCCACAAGTGTTGTGAACCCACTACCATTCGCTATATAAAGAGGGGCGCAGGTTGCCCAGCGGGCACGTTAGTCCACTCTCCCATGCGTTGGGAACCCTAGCCCCACTCAGTCCAGCCGTCGCACCGGACCTAGCAGTCCGCCGTCGGAGCTCCTCCTCGTACGTGTGGATACCGGCAGAGGTGTTGTACGTTCAGCACTTCGACGTTCGAGGGATCGGATCGGCTGGATCGGATCGTAGGACTGCACTGCCTCGACGCGCTGCATCGATAATCCGCACCTGCGCGTCTAGTGGTAATACTCGTGGCCTTCTACCTCGGTTAGATCTTGGAAGTACCGCGTAGAAAAAAGTTTTCGTTTATCTCTACGCGTTCCAACATTTTTTCGAGGCACTTACGTTGCTCAAATTAGAAAACTGAGAACTAAGAAAAGTTGCGTACATATCAAAGGATCACGCACAAGTTTTTTAGGAGGTTTTGATTTTTTTGGAATTTATGGCGAATTAAATGATGGACTGTAAAAATCTGTTCCTATGCAGAAATCCAAATCTAACATCAACTTTCCACTAGATACTTTACTTGGCACAACAATTCAAAGATGTAAAGATACAAAGGAGTTGCTGTAGAAGTAAACAACACCTTGACTCAAATAAAACAAAATAAAAATTGCAGAAATAAAACATGGGCTATCTCCCAAGAGTGCTTTCCTTTAACGCCTTTGAGCTACGCATAGAAAGAAAGAATCAAGTATTTTTCAAGAGAAGAAGCATTAACATCATAATTTTTTTCTAATAATAGAGTGAAAAGTTAGATTCATTCTCTTTCTAGGAAAGTGTTACATACCTTTCTTGAGTGGGAATTGATATTTAATATTCCCCTCTTTCATATTAATAACAACACCAATAGTTCTAAGAAAAGGTCTTCCCAAAACAATAGGACAAGAGGCATTGAATTCAATATTCATAGCAACAAAATCAACGGGGAAAAGGTTATTGTTAACCATAATAAGAACATCATCAACTCTCCCCAAAGGTTTCTTCTTAGCATTATCAGCAAGACGAACATCTAAATAACAGTGTTCCAAACGTGGTAAATCAAGCATATCATAGAGTTTCTTAGGCATAACAGAGATACTAGCATCAAGATCACATAAAGAATGACTATCAAAATAATTCACCTTAATTTTATTGATGGGCTCCCAACCATGTTCTAACTTCCTAGGGTAGAGGCTTCACGTTTTAACTTTTCTCCTCTAACTTGCATGAGAGCATTTGTAATATGTTTTGTGAAAGCCATATTTATATCACTAGCATTAGGACTTCTAGATAGCTTTTGTAGGAACATAATTACTTAAGAAATATTCCAAACATCAAAATCAAAATCATTATTATCAAAGGTAATGGGACCATTGTCTCCCATATCTCTAAAAATTTCAGCACTTTTATCAGGAACAGTTTCAGTGGTTTCAGGCAATTTTAAACGTTTAACAAAAGAAGTGGAGACATTACCAACACCAATTACTTTACCATTAATAGTAGGAGGTTTACTAGCATTTGAAACTTCATCATTACTAGTGGTGGTAATAGTAGAAACTCTAGTTACATTATTCTTTCTAACAATTTCATCTTCTCTTTCCCACCTAACATGCAATTCAGCCAACATCCTAACATTGTCATCAATTCTAACTTGAATGGAATTAGTAGCGGCAAAGGGATTGTTGTCCATAGTTTCAGGTTTAGCAGTCATTTTATTAATCAAAGAAGATTGTGCTTCAGACATGGATGAAATACAGGTTTCACCACTCGAAATTTTAACTTGCAAACCAGAATTTTCCCTATTTAAATTCTCAATTTGATTACTAATATTTTTCAACATAGAAGATTGTTCCTCCATTGTTTTAGTGAATAATTTATTATGCTCATATTGAATTTTCATAAAGTTCTTAGTGGCTCTTTCAAATTCTAAAATCCTTTCCTCACTAAGCATTCCAGATCTACCATAAGAATAATTATTGCCCCTATTAGAAGGATGTGTCCTATAGTTGTTACTACCAAAATTATTTCTATAAGCGTTGTTGTTGAAATTATTCTTTTTAATGAAGTTCATATAAACATGCTCTTCTTGAGCAAACCAAAGAGGCTAAAGGAACATTATTTGGATCAACATGAGTTTTACCATTCACAAGCAGAGACATAATAGTATCAAGCCTATCACTCAAGGAAGAGGTTTCTTCAACAGAGTTTACCTTCTTACCTTGTGGAGCTCTCAGTGTGACATTCAGAATAATTTATCATCATATCATCAAAGAAGCTTTATTGCAGCACACAAAGTGATGGACATAAAGGTACCTCCAGCAGCTGAATCCAGAAGGTTTGTTGAAGAAAAATTTAGACCTGCATAAAAGGTTTGGATGATCATCCAAGTAGTCAGTCCATGGGTAGGACAATTCTTTACAAAAGATTTCATTCTTTCCCAAGCTTGAGCAACATGCTCACTATCAAATTGTTTAAAATTCACAATGCTACTTCTTAAAGATATAAGCTTAGCAGGAGGATAATATTTTCCAATGAAAGCATCTTTACATTTAGTCCAAGAATGAAATACTATTTCTAGGCAAAGATAGCAACCATTCTTTAGCTCTTCCTCTCAAAGAGAAAGGAAATAATTTCAGTTTAATAATATCTCCATCTATATCCTTATACTTTTGCATCCCACAAAGTTCAACAAAATTATTAAGGTGAGCAGCAGCATCATCGGTACTAACACCAGAAAATTGCTCTCTCATAACAAGATTTAACAGGGCAGGCTTAATTTCACAAAAATCTGCATTAGGAGCAGGTGGAGCAATAAGTGTACAAATAAAATCATTGTTGTTTGTGCTAGTAAAGTCACACAATTTAGTGTTCCCTGGATTAGTAATTTTAGCAATATTAAAACAGAATAACAAAAATAACAACTATAATAGGAACTAATTTTCTGTGTGTTTTTGATATAAAGAAGCAAACAAGACAAAGTAAAATAAACTAAGCAAAACAATAACAAAGTAAAGAGATTGGAGGTGAGAGACTCCCCTTGCAGAAATCATCTTCCTCCCCGGCAACGGCGCCAGAAAATAGATTGATCGCGTGTGGACACACGTTCGTTGGGAGACCCCAAGAGGAAGGTATGATGAGTAGAGCAGCAAGATTTTCCCTCAGAAAGAAACCAAGGTTTAATGTGACAAGTAGGAGAAAGAAATCACTTCTGAAGGTTGTTGACAGCTGATGTTGGCAGGGGGCACTACCAGGCTCAGCAGCAACGCGGAATCTGTACACAACACAACCAAGATACTTTTCCCCAACGAAACAATGAGGTTGTCAATCTCACGGTTTTACTGAAAACAAAGGATTAAACGTATAATGTGGAAAATGATATTTGTTTGCAGTAAATGAAATGAGAACAATGTTTGCAATAGAATGAACAGTGTTTGCAATAGGTTGTATTATCAGTGTAAAAGAATGGACCGGGGTCCACAGTTCACTAGTGGTGTCTCTCCATAATGTTGCTACTCAGGCTTGGGTGTTTAGGGTTTTCCCGAGGAAGACGATTTATAGGATAAAGGGAGATGTCGGTGGGCGCCCGAGGGGCCCGCACCACGTGGTGGCGCGGCCAGGGGCGCTGCCCTATGGTGTGGCAGCCTCGGTGCCCCCCTCCGGGTCTCCTCCAAACTCCATGTACGTGACAACAAAATAGGGACTTTGGATTTAGTTTCGTCGAATTCTGAGAATATTTCTAGAACAACTTTTCCGAAATAAAAAACAGCAGAAAACAGGAACTGGCGCAGTGGCATCTTTTCAATAGGTTAGTCCCAGAAAATGCATAAAAATGATATGAAGTGTATAGAAAACATGTAGCAATTAGCATATTATCAACATGAAACATCAGAAATTAGAGATACGTTGGAGATGTATCATCCACATACAATACTTCTTCAAGATATATTTGCAATATGCTTCAACATTCTCATGACCAATCTTCTTCTTGATCGTAGAAAATATATACAATATAAGCAATGATCTTGATGACATCCAACCTTGAATCCAACACATGGAGTTCAAGTGATGCCTATGAAAAAACTTACAAGAATATCTCAATGAAAACACTAGTCCATAAGGATTGTCATTAATTACCAAAACCACACATGGGGCACTATTCTCTTTCAATCGCCCTCATTTTGGTAATTGATGACAATCCCTTTTACAAGTGTTTATATAATGAATTAAGCAAACATACAAAGCAATACACATGGAAGCATGAGCATGGAAGGTAAAAATGTTTGAGAACAAAATCAAAGCGTTAAACCAAATTCCCTTAAACCCTCGAAACTTCTCTCCAATTGGCATCCATTGCCGAAATGGGCGGAAAAATGTAGAAGGCCAATATAGCAAGAGCTCCCGCACAATTTTTGCATTTCTCATAATATGAGTGAAAACAAATGCATATTCAAATATGAATAGATGGGGGAGATCAAGCTATATTGAGGATCCAAAATATTGCAAATAAGATGATATCTCTCTAAACTTCTCCCAAAATGAGGCAAGCAATCAAAACGATCCCAAAAACCGATTGAACACAAGATTTTTAGCAAAATGGTGTTTTAGAAAGAAGATGGAGAAGCTCCCCAGTATTCATGCACTATGTAGAATTTTTGCATTTGAATACAAAGTGCACAAATATGGAATCGTCACTCCCCCAATGTCCTATAAAACACAAAACAAGTGCAAGAGATCGTAAAAAGCAAACAAGGCAAACCACTTGAAGAAAATAAAGGAATGATTGAGAAACACGAAAAGATATAAAAAGAAGTAAAGACCATACGACAATGTTCAACCAAACATAAGAAAAACAACATGCTCACCAAGTTAAGCACGAGAAACAAAAATACTTAATAACAAATGAGTGCAGAAGATGCAATAAGATAACACAAGCACTCACAAGGCAAATACTCTCCGGAGTCACCAAAGATAGGAAAGGGTACAAAAGGGAATTGGATACCAAATAGAAATGTAACTCCTATTATGTGTATACGTTTCTAAGTAGACACCAATAATGATGATATACATCCACAAAGAAGCATGTACACACAAAATAGTTACGAAAGGAAAGAACATGATATCAAAGAGTAAGTCATGTATAGACCAATAAGATCCTTTTATTGAAAGCATAGCACAAATATAAATTGTATCTTAAAGGGGGATAAATGAATTTCCAACACAAAACACCAAAGACATCACAAATATCAATAAAGGAAAAAGAGATAGTTTCAATGTTTTGATAGAGGCAAGTATCACAAAGGGAGAATAATTTTAAAAATAAAGATTTTTCATGACAAGATGCAACCTACACGAGGTTGAATACAATAAAGGTATGCATGAGGTAGATACTTGTTACCGAGATGGCATTGGTGATGTTCTAGTAGATAATAATTAATTCATCATCCTAGCTTGACTCCGATAAGCACATGGTGACAACACCTTCCTTGATAATGAGACAACTATCCAATGCATCTCAAATGTACCTAAAACACATTTAAGTACAAAATGGTCCCCAAACTTATTGGGTCCAAAGTAGTTAGACAAACTAAAATACATAGGATAAGCTCCACATAAATATGTTCATATTGATATGAAATAGAATTTCATGCACATCTTAGCTGGTTTAGAATTTGATGGAGTTTACCCTATATATCAGATCAAAGAAAGTAAGCATGCCATAAAAATGAATTAGTAAAAATGCATGCAAAGACTTTCAAGAACCAAAAGAGATACGATTTAGACAAAAACACCAAGAAAAGAAAAGAGGGTGCACAAGATTGTGACACGACAAAAGGTCGTCCAAATCATACCAAAGATCCAAATCAACACATGGTTGATAAGATACAAATTTGAAAAGAGATCAAGTGAAAACGAGATACACAAAGAACCACTTAACACTTGAAAGAAACCAATTAAAAGTTATATCAAGAAATGAGGTATTTAATTCCCAAAAGAGATACCAAAAGAAAGATTCATTAATGAAAAGAAGTCCAATATCCAAAACAAATCAATTTGAAAATAAAGCAATGCGTAAGATAACCAACTCCCCAAAAGAGCAAGGTTCCAACAATTAAACCAAACCCTACACTTTTCATGATGGCACAAAGTACCAAGACGAAAAGGTTTGTCTTCCATATAAACATGTCATCTGGACTGAATACCAATCGAGAAAGATATAAAGATAAATGAAGAAAATTAGTGTTCTAAATAATATAGGAAAGCTCCCCCAATCGATGGTATGTTGCATAGATATTCATGATCATATTCACAAAACAAAATCATACGAAAAGGATATGAATTAAAACACCATGCTTATATAGAGATTCTTGGTGGCTTCAATAGAAGAATGATCATGCAAAGCACTGATTAATATATCATGAAGCAACCGGTTTTCGAGATAGTACATACTAGAGCACATTTGAGGAAAACCGCACCAAGAAACTCTCTCACAAACAAGACACCAAAAGATAAGCAAATAAAGGCATTTAAACAAAATTGGAACTTGCTTGAGAAAACATGCCACATAGGAACAAGATAATTAACAATATCAATTCTAGGTGGAAAAACCTCAAATGTTCACGTTCTTTAGGCTTGTAATATGCATAAAGCTTATTACTCCCTCACAATGTGATAATCCTTATCCTCTTAACAAGAGGCAAACAAGGACCAAATACAGATAATTAATAGACATTATAGAATTTGAATTTCTCATGAGCATGACATACCACATAGAGATTAGATAATATTGAAATATCAACACTAAGTGGTATCCCTCGTGTACACACATTTTAGGATTGTGAAGTGCCAACGGCATATTTGAAAGCGCAAAAGCACCCAAATCTTGTTTTGGATGTTTGTTAACAACACACGTATATATTTATGTGTGTTGATATTTTAAGGGCCATTCGACTATATTACAAATGGTGGTGTGAAAAACAAAAAGGACAAAGAGATCTATATGTTTTCAAGCTGCTAGAATTTATTCGAGGCCGGAGTCTCTGGTACGAAGATTTTCCTGCGTGAAGCCAGAGTTGTGCAAGTAGTGTCACCCCCTGGACACACACCGGAGATGGTCCGGATACTTGCCGGGGTCTCTAGTATGGACCGGAGTCTCCGGGGCATAGGGGTCAGAGTCTCCGGAATCCCGACTGCCCAAGCGTGTTCAACCAACCTTAGACATACTCTGCACGAAGGCGATAAGTAAAGACGGAAACTCTACAGACTCTCCGGCTACACCGGAATCTCCGGTCTGGCAGGCCGGAGTCTCCGTACTTGAAGTTTCCCCTGCGTGAAGAGAAGCTGGTGTCACCCCCTGGCATCACTCCGGGGACTGTATGGAGTCTCTGATTTGGATGTGCGGAGTCTCCGGTCTGAGGCTAGTACGTAATCTTTTCATATCGGAGTCTCCGGTCTTCTCCGGTGTGACTTTCGTAGGAATGGCTCAAACGACTAGAATTTGGGTGAGGGGTATAAATACCCCTCCCCTTATTCTTCCTTGTGTTAGCTCATACATAATGGATCTCACCATTGCTAGAGCTCACCCACCTTGCTAGATCTCCCAATCCCTCCCACAAAAAGTGTTGATCTTCGAAGGATTGAAGGAGAAGGCCCCAATCTACATCTTCACCTACTGGTTTTACATTCCCCCCTCATTTTCTTGAGGGGAACTATTATAGGGTTTCCTTGTGTGGAAACCTAGACATCTTTCTACTCTTGGTGATTCTTGTGATTGTTGGGAGCCCCCAATTTGGTTGTGGGCGTGTGCCCAAAACTTGTTTGTAAAGGACTAGATTCCCACCTCAAAGCAGATTAATAGTGGAAGGTGGACTAGGCCTTTGCGGGGTTCATCGGAGAATAGGGTGAGGCCTTTGTGGCATTGAGTAGGCCTTCATGGCGAAACTCACACCCCTCCAACAAGATGTACTCCCTTAACAAGGAGGAACTCGGGAGTACATCGTGTCTCCGCGTGCTTCCGTTATCGGCTACCTCGTTACCTCTCCTTTACTTTACTTGTATTGTATTAATTGTTGTTCTTGTCATATAGGTAAATTCACCTTGTTTGCATTATCTAGAGAATTTACCTTTGTGTCAAGCCTTACTTTGAAGAAAAATTAAAATTGGTAGTAGCAGCTATTCACCCCCCTTCTAGGTGCCCATACTATCCGCTCAATTGGTATCAGAGTCTCGGCTCTTATTTTGGGCTTAACTGCCTAAGAGTTTTAGTATGGACGATGATACAGTAGTCACCGATCCTGCGGCACATGTCACTATGGATTATCTCAAGGATTTGCAAAAGTACTTGACCTCATCCAGGGATGGCAAAATCGACGAGTTGCAAGCTCTCTTGCTGCAACTCATGAAAGCCAAGGAACCAGAGACTTCCACATCATCTCCTACGGAAGAAATTCCAGGGGGTGCTAAAGATGGGGTTAATGCTGAAAAACCTAAAAGTGATCCCCTTAAGAACTCCACCGATAAAGGTTATGGAAGGGAAAGGAGATTACCACTCCGTCGAAGGACACTACTTTCCCGATCCTCCCGTCCCACATCCTCATATAATTCCTAGAGGAGAACCTCCTAAACTTGATGCACATTCTTTTCGTGATTGGCAATACTATATGGAAACTCACTTAAACTCTTCTTTTATTGAGATCTGTAGGGTCACTCGATATGGATACAAGCCTCATGACCCCAAGAACTTGACAAGAAGAGAAACGTAGATTGTCAACTCAACTACACCACTTTGTACATCATTCAACAAGCCATGGGTCCAAACCACATGCATCATCTTCAACAATATTCCATCGCCAAAGAAACATGGGATGCTCTTGTAGTCATGTTTGTGGGCAATGAAAGCCTGAAGAGGAATAGGTACGATACCTTGAGCTATGAAGCCGAAGGATTCTATATGCATGATGGTGAGAACCATGAAGACATGTACCGGAGGCTCAACACTCTTGTCGCCGCACTCAATAATGCTGGTGCCACCTATATTGATGATTCTTGGATCAAGAGGAAGTACGTGAGTTCTCTCATGCCTTTTGAGCCCGCGGACTTAAAGAGTTTTCAAGGAAGACATGACTATCCAACTATGACCTCAACTCAAGTCATGAAAGAGATTTTCTCCTTCCAAGTGCAAACAAAGAATGCTCTTGACAACCGTGCTAGAGCCATGGGAATGCACCAAGGAGCCTCTATTTCTTTGAAGGCCAAGGTGGTGTCAAGGTAGGTTGATCATCATGAAGCATGCATTAAGGACTCGGCCCCTTTGAAGGATCAAGAATATGACCCCATGATCAAGGATGTCATTTCTCTTGTCATGCAAAAGTTTTGGAAGAATCTTCCCAAGGCCAAGGAATCTGTTGAGGAAAAGACCAAGTCTAGCTATGGCAAGGAAGGGACTCAAAAAGTGAGGTCTTGCTTCAATTGTAAAGACAAGCACCATTTCATTGCGGAGTGCCCATATGAGAATAGAGAAATCATGGAGGCAATCTTATTTGCAAGGACAAGTCAAAGTTTGATTATAAGAAACCTCACTTCAAGAAGAAACCTTTCAACAAGAAGTCTCCTACAAAGTTTGCGCTAGTGACTCAAGAGGAGTATGATTCCGAAAGTGATGAAGAAAAAGAATCCACAAGTGAAGTTGTCTCTCTTTCTATTGCATCAACTTCATCTTCCTCATCTCTCTTCGAATCCTCCAATGAGAATCTCCCTCAACCTTCCGCCAAGTGCTTCATGGCTAAGGCCTCAGAGGTATACCTTCTATCATTTCTAAGACTCCAAATGAAATGAATAACATTGCTAGTCCTAGTGTAGAAGATGAAATTTCCTCTTTGGAACGTTTTATGTCTAACATGCCAGGTGAGACCAAGAGGTACTTTGATCTCATCATGATCAAATTGGGAGAGACCCATGAAGCTCTTGAGAATAAAGGTGAGATTGAAAGGAGGGATGCGGATGAAAAGGCATCTCTCTCTATGACTCTTGAGGAAGAGCATGAGGGTCGAGTTTCTCTTGAGGAGGAACTTGAAACTATTGAAGAGTCAGATAATGAACTAGTTGCTAATATCACTAAAGAACATGACCTTGCTATTGCTAAATAAAAAAAGGCTAAAAAGGATAAGGTTGAGTTTGGGGTTGGTCATGATAAACTAACCGATGAGCTAGAGAGGCTCACCAAGGCTCACAAGGCCTTGGAGAGTGAACACTCTACCCTCAAAGTGTCACATGAGCAACTTCAAACTCAACTCAATCAATTCAATGTGCCTAGTACCTCTAATTCTTCTTGTGATCATGAAAATATTATTGAGGAGAATGATAGTTTGAAGGAAGAGCTAGCAAGAATCAAGGGCAAGGGCCCTAGTGTTGAGAAGGTTGTGGTTTCTAAGCCACAAGTTGCTCCCAAGCCGCGAGTGGTTGCCCGTAAACCACAAGTGGGAAAGCAAGGTATTTGCTATGTTTCCAAGAAGAACAAGAACAAGGACAAGAACAAGGCCAAGCCCACACAATCTAAGAAGAGTGTTTCTTCGAGTGGTATTGACATTAGGGACGACGCCACTCATAGCAACCCCGTGGGGACTAACAATCCATACCATTTCTTATATGTTGATTATTATGGTGTTGTGAAAGCTAAATATGTTAGTCCTATTGAGGGTTTCATTGACTATACTATTTGGGTTCCAAAGACCCTTGTTCTAACATGAGGGTACCCTCCTCGGGTCCTAACTCTAGTCAATGATCTCTTGCAGGACTATACTTCCGGTGGGTCCAAATGGATAATTGATAGTGCATGGACTAGTCATATGACCGGAAGCAAAGAACTTGTGACGGAGTTGCACCCAAATACAAATGATGCAGCTGTCACTTATGGAGATAAGTCCAAGTCTAAGGTAACGGGTTTCGGCAAGTTTGTGATTGCTCCGGATATCACTATCGTTGATGTTATGCGTGTCGAATCCTTTGGTTACAATTTACTTTCAGTTCGTTCCGTAGGGAAGATGGGTTTCTCGATATTCTTTGATCCTGATATTGTGGTTCTTTTGATGAGCAAGAATCTAGATGTCGCATACGTGAGACATGTCGAAAATGAGTTGTTTATGGTGGAATTTTCAAAGTCTACCACCTCTCAAGCGATGTGTCTTTTCGGAAAGGCGGATGTGGGATGGTTGTGGCATCCCCGCCTATCCTATGTCAATATGAGAACTTTGCAAAGTCTTCACAAAGGTAGCCTAATCCTCGGACTAAAATAAAATGTTTCCATTTCCAAAGATCGCGTTTGTAGGTCGTGTGTTGAAGGAAATATGCATGATGCCTGATACGTCATAAACGTGTCCTTAATTTCTGATGTTCCATGTTGTTTTCTTATTGTTTCCCACATGTTTGCTATACACTATATGTCATTTTTATCGATTTTACGGACTAACCTATTGACAAGATGCCACAGAGCCAGTTCCCCGTTTTCTGCTATTTTTAGTTTCAGAAAAGTTGTTCTGGAAATATTCTCGGAATAGGAAAATTCGAAGCCCGGAAGTCTTAGAATTCCCGAAGGTTCCACAAAGTCCCGAAGAGACCCGGAGGGGGGGCTCAGGGGACCCACACCATAGGGCGGTGCGCCCACTGGCCGCGCCATGGGGTGGTGTGGGCCCCCAACCTCCACCTCCTTTGCTCTTTCGCCTATTTATACCCCCGAGACGTAAACCCTAAAGATATACCACTTCATCCCGAAAAAACCTGAGGCCGCCGTCATCGTCATCCCAAGATCGGGAGGGTCCATAGCAGTAGCTAGATGGTTGTTCTCTCCACTTTGTACCTCCTGTTTAGATCTTGTGACCTTCCTAACATGATCAAGATCATCTTTATGTAATTTTACATGTTGTGTTTGCTGGGATCTGATGAATGTTGAATGCCATGTCTTCTTATTATCAATCTATCATGTTATCTTCATGCATATGTTATTTATGATCTTCCATGATCTCCGTTATTAGTAGATGCTCTGGCCAAGTAGATGCTAGTAACTCCAAGAGGGAGTATTTATGCTCGATGGTGGGTTCATGCCTCCTTTGCATTTATGCTCGAGTGACAGAAATGTGACGGATGGAGGATGTGATGTTGCCATTAGGGAGAAAACAACAATGTTTACCTAGTTTACATTACACACTTTTCTTACGACGATAATCTGTTGCTAGCAACTTAATACCCAACGTTTGTTCGGATGATATTCGGAGGGTGGATTATTAGACATAGATGCAGTTGGATGACGGTCTATGTATTTTGTTGTAATGCCCGCATGAATCACATAGTAATATTTATGTCTTGCATATGCACTACGGTGCAGCCTTCATTTCTGTCGATTGCCCAGCTATAATTTGTTCACCACAGATGTTAATTATCTTTCACGGAGAGACACCACTAGTGAACTGTGGACCCCGGTCCTTTTTCCTCATACTGATAAAACATCTACTGCTTTCATACTGCTTTCATACTATTTTCCTATTGTTTTCCACACTATACGTTTAACCACTTTGTGTTTAGCAAAACCGTTGAGATTGACAACCTCACTGCTTCGTTGGGGGCAAAGTGATTTGATTGTGTTGTGTAGGTTCCACGTTGCTTCTGAACCGGTAGTGCGCCCTGCCATCTCGGCTGCTTCAACCTTCTGAAGTTACTCCTTCCTCCTACTGGTCGATTAAACCTTGGTTTCTTAATGAGGGAAAACTGCTGTTGTTCTCATCATAACTTCCTCCTGGGGTCTCCCAACGAATTCAAGACCTGCACCATCAAGCTATTTTTCTGGCGCCGTTGCCGGGGAGGAAGAGAATTTCTGCAAGGGGAGCCTCTCACTTCCAATCTCTTTACTTTGTTGTAGTTTTTCTTAGTTTATTTTATTTTGTCTTGTTTGCTTCTCTTTATCAAAAACACAAAAAATAGTTCTTATTCTAGTTGTAGTTTTATTCCTGTTTTTAATCTTGCTAAAATGAGTGTTCCTGAGGTTGAAGTTCGTTCCTTTAAGCAACAAGGTGGAGAAAGTTTGAAAGATGCTTGGTATAGGATAAGTGATGCTCATCATAGATGCACAAAAAAATTCCACTTTAATCCTTCATAGGAATTTTTATGTTGGTATTACTAGCTGGTATAGGTATGTTCTAGACACTCTTACATGCGGTAATTTTCTGGGAACACCTGCTTTGGAAGCCTGTACTTTAATTGAAAGTTTAGTTGGAACACCACCTACTAAAGTTGTTAAAACTGAGATCACTTTATATGATGTTATTAAAAAGCTAAACTCTATTGAGAAAAATTTGCCAAAGTTCCTTGATAATGCTAGCAAAGTTAGTGAATCTATAGTAGGTATCAACAAGAAAATCACTGTTTTAGAAGCTAGCAATATCCATGATAGTCAAAATATGAGGATTGGTTAATTAGAGGAGGCTATGCAAATTTTAAGCTCAACCTTTTCCGCTCTTAAGTTTAAAAGAGAGAAGCCTTCTGTAGGAGAAGAGAGAAAAATTATGTATGTCCCCAAGGCACCTAAACCGAAATCTCCTAATGTGCTTAAAATTAATAAAACTTTTAGTGAAACTAAAAGTGATTTGCATGTTGAATCAGCTTCAGGGGTTTCTAAGGTAACCATTGATACAATTGGGCTTTTGGAGGAAATTATTTATTTGGATGCCCCCTCCACTTGGAAAAACTTGATTCCACTTTTCTAGGCCAAGCTAAAAGGCGTTAAATAAAAGCACTTCTTGGGAGATAACCCATGGTTTTATTTTTTCTTTGTTTTTATCCGTTTTATTTGAGTCAAAGGGGTTGTATACTTATGTAGCTAATACTCTGTAGCTTTATTTTCATGTTTTAGTAGTGCCAAGTAAGGTTTCGAACGAGAGTTGGAGTTGGTTTTCGGATTTCTGTGCAGGAAACAGATTTCTGCTTTACACCGTAAAAAATTGTATAAATCATAGAAAAATCAGAGTGACCTGAAATTTCTTGTGCTTATTCCTTGGCTAATTACGCAACTTTTTTGTTCTTTAAGTTTTTCAATCTGATCAACTTAAGTACCTCGAATTTTTTTGTCTTTACAGACTGTTCTGGTTTTGACAGATTCTGCCATTTTTCTTGCATTTGCTCTTTTGCGATGTCAAATGGGTTTCTTTGCTTCATGAAACATAATTGGATGTAGCTAATGTTTAAAAGTATCCATATAATTTTTTCCATACAGAACCAATGGATTTTTAATTTTTTCACTAACCCTCTATTGCGAATTACTGTTTGAGTGTGGTGTGAAGGAAGTTTTCAAGGGTCAAAAGAAGAGGTGATATATGTGATCAATAAGAGTGCAAGGTCAAAGCTTGGGGATGGCCCTGTGGTTCATCCAAGCATATTTTAAGAAGACTCAAGTATCTAATCTCGGGGGTGCCCAAGGCATCCCCTTCTTCATCAACTATCTATCAGGTCACTTCTCGTGAAACTATATTTTTATTCGGTCACATCATATGAAGTTTACTTGGAGCGTCTGTTTATTTTTGTTTTGTTTTCCTTGATGCAATAGTTAGTTGTACCCTAGAATTCTTTGTTTGGGAGAGAGACACGCTCTGCTTTTTTGTTTGAATACTTGCTATGCTAGTATTCTTAGTTTTTCTTCTAGTTGCTTCAAAAATTCTTGTTTAGCTCTCGTTTTCATTGCATCTCTTATTCAGAGCTGTTTGTTTTAGTAGTGTTATGTGAGTCCTCTCAGGTTTTTATTTCTGTAGCATTTAGAGAGTTTTTGTTAAAGCATGTTTTGTATGGTGCTTGTTGGGGAAAAAACTGCCGCTTGAGGTAGAATTTTTAACGGTGCAAGTAGAAGCTTGTATAGACTGTGTCTAGACTTTTTCATATAATGCTAGATGTTATTTTAGTTTTAAAGCCTTGTGGTTATTTAGTAGCATGATTATCCTCAAATAGCTGAGAGTGTTTAATGTGCCATTGAAAGAATCATGAGTTGTTCTTGTCATATTGAAGCATAAATTTGTGGTGTTCTCCTTTGAATGTTTTATTTAGTTGACTTGGCGCATGCTCACACCATGTTTAAGACTATGAATCAGTCACGAATCGCCTCCATGATCATTTAGTTTTTGAACTTTTGGTACCACTTATGCTTTTATTAATGATGTTTATGTCGCTATGCATGATTATGTCTCTTATGCTCTCTTGATTTGTCGCTCCATGTCTTTTGCTAGCCTCCACCTGTACTGAGTATGAGCTCTACTCGTGCATCCAACTCCCAAAAACCAAAGTTTCTCATTGTGTCCGCCATACCTACCTACATGTGGTATTTAACCGCCACTCCAAATTAAATTGCTCATGTGTTACCTTTAAAACCTTCAAAAATTACTCCTGCTTTGTGCTCCCGTTTTAGCTCATGACGACGTAATTAGAGAATCTTTATCTCACTTGTTGATTGGACTTTAACACCCTGGACTAGTGCCTTCATCCGCTTATCCAATGATAGAAGAGCTCGCAGCAGGGTGCCCAGCCCCAAATTAATAACAACAAATTCTCTCACTATTTTTGCCCCTGATTTATCAGTCAAAGCATAATTGTGTAAACAAAAGAGAAAGAGGGATGACCTCTACCCAGATGTGTCCTTCTATGGGAGCCGCTCTTGTGAATTCTAGTTGGCTTGTAACGTATTGTATTTTCTGTTTACCATTCATTGATATAAGCATACACCTCTCTAAAAAATATAGATACTCCTCCATGGTATGTGATTGTTGGAAGGTACCCAAGGATTCAGTTAGTCATGGTTTGTGTAAGATGGATGGGAGGAGTGTCAAGTTTTTATACCTCTGTTTAATAAAATAAAAGCTCTAACACATGAGTGATCCATGCTTCCCTCTGCGAAGGGCCTTTCTTTTACTTTTATGTTGAGTCTCCATCTTCTAACTTTATGCACAGTTAAGAGAGCATAGTTGCCATTCTGAGTTTTTGTGCATTTTTTCCAGAAACATTATTAATTGATTCATGATGTGTTATTTCTTGCTCTCTAATTATTTGTTCTAGTCTTCCTCAAGAACTTTGAAGGTGTCCTGGCATTTATGTTTTGCCCCATTCTTAAGGACTAGCGAAATATCACTTTGACATGTTTTCTCTATACTTGAAACAAACGTATATCTTTCTTTGCATTGTTATTCATGATCTTTTATTTGTGTTACTTCTCATGATGCAAGGTGATTGCTATGCTTTATTATTAAAGTTCTATTTATCATGCTTGTGTTAAAGTTCTATGATCTCAGCTTACTTATGCTTTTACATTATTTATGATCAAGTTTATGTTGGTAGCATGTCACCTCGGAAATTATGTGTTTTTATCGTTTACCTACTCGAGGATGAGTAGGAACTAAGCTTGGGGATGTTGATACGTCATAAACGTATCCTTAATTTCTGATGTTCCATGTTGTTTTCTTATTTTTTTCCCCCACATGTTTTCTATACACTTTATGTCATTTTTATCGATTTTCCGGACTAACCTATTGACAAGATGCCATAGAGCCAGTTCCCTTTTTTCTACTGTTTTTAATTTCAGAAAAGTTGTTCTGGAAATATTCTCGGAATTGGAAAATTCGAATCCCGGAAGTCTTAGAATTCTCGAAGGTTCCACGGAGTCCTGAAGAGACCCGGAGGGGGGCCTCAGGGGGGCCCACACCATAGGGCGGCGCGCCCCTGGCCGCGCGCATGGGGTGGTGTGGGCCCCCCCGGCCTCCACCGCCTTTGCTCTTTCGCCTATTTATATCCCCCGAGATGTAAACCCTGAAGATATACCACTTCGTCCCAAAAAACACCTAAGGCCGCCATCATCGTCATCCCGAGATCGGGAAGGTTCTGGAGCTCTCCCCGGCACCCTGCCGGGAGGGGAATTCATCACCGGAGGGGTCTACACCACGATGCCCTCCTCCGAAGTGATGCTTGAGTAGTTCATCCCTGGCCTACGGGTCCATAGCAGTAGATAGATGGTTGTTCTCTCCACTTTGTACCTCATGTTTAGATCTTGTGAGCTGCCTAACATGATCAAGATCATCTTTATGTAATGCTACATGTTGTGTTTGCTGGGATCTGATGAATGTTGAATGCTATGTCTTCTGATTATCAATCTATCATGTTATCTTCATGCATATGTTATTTATGATCTTGCATGATCTCCGTTATTAGTAGATCTGGCCAAGTAGATGCTAATAACTCCAAGAGGGAGTATTTATGATCGATAGTGGGTCCATGCCTCCTTTGCATCTGTGCTCGAGTGACAGAAACGTGACGGATGGAGGATGTGTTGTTGCCATTAGGGAGAAAACAAGGGTGTTTACCTAGTTTAAATTGTTTACATTACACACTTTGATTGCGGCGATAATCTATTGCTAGCAAGCTAATACCCAACGTTTGTTCGGATGATATTCGGCGGGTGGATTATTAGACATAGATCTCCGTTATTAGTAGATCTGGCCAAGTAGATGCAGTTGGATGACGGTATATGTATTTTGTTGTAATGCCCGCATGAACCACATATTAATCTTTATGTCTTGCATATGCACTACGGTGCAGCCTTCATTTCTGTCAATTTCCCAGCTGTAATTTGTTCAAGACACATGTAATTTATCTTTCATGGAGAGACACCACTAGTGAAACATGGACCCCGGTCCTTTTTCCTCATACTGATAAAACACCTACTTCTTTCATACTGCTCTCATGCTACTTTCATACCGTTTTCCTACTGTTTTCCACACCATACGTTTAACCTCTTTGTGTTCAGCAAAACCGATGAGATTGACAACCTCACTGCTTTGTTGGGGCAAAGTGATTTGATTGTGTTGTGTAGGTTCCACGTTGCTTCTGAACCGGTAGCACGCCCTGCCATCTCAGCTGCTTCAACCTTCTAAAGTTACTCCTTCCTCCTACTGGTCGATTAAAACTTGGTTTCTTACTGAGGGAAAACTGTTGCTATGCTCATCATACCTTCCTCTTAGGGTCTCCCAACGAGTGCAAGACCTGCACCATCAATGCCTCCCACAAGAGTAAGACCATTATATCATCAAAGAGGATCTTGGAGCTTCTCCATGTTGATCTCATTGGTGCCGTGCCCGAGGCAAGTCTTGGAGGCAAGAAGTATTGTTTGGTGATTTTCAATGAATATTCAAGATATACTTGGGTATATTTATTCAAGTGCAAGAGTGAGACCCAACAAACTATCATCAACTTCTCCAACCAAGTGCAACGTCAACACAATGTCTCAATCATGGCTATTAGGAGTGGCAATGGCTCCGAGTTAAAGAAATTCACTCTAAATGAATTTCTTAGTGAAGAGGGCATTCGTCATCAATATTCCGCTGTGTATACCCCTAAAAATGGTGTAGCCGAAAGGAAGAATCGAACTCTATTGGATATGGCAAGGACCATGTTGGCGGAGTATTCTTCTCCCCAATATATATGGGCCGAAGCCATATCTACCGCATGCCACTCCTCCAACCGCCTGTACATTCACAAGGGCTTAGAGAAGACTCCATATGAAATCCTCATTGGCAACAAACCCAACGCCTCCTACTTCCGTGTCTTCGGTTGTAAGTGTTTCTATTTTATAAAGGGTGTTCGGTTGTCTAAATTCCAATCTAAAACTATTGGGGGTATATTTGTTGGATACGGTGCCGAATCCCACACTTATAGAGTCTTTGACAAAACCTCACGTTTAGTCATAGAATCTTGTAGTGTGGTTTTCGAGGAAAATGATGGCTCCCAAGTGGCGCAATTTCATGTTCCTATTGTAGATGTTGAAATGCCTAAAGAAGCCATAGGAAGGATGGGTGTGGGATTTTCCGCCCTATTGAGGGCCACCTTATGGCAACTCGATAAGAACTATGCTCTACCCAAGTGGAGCCCTCCTCTACAATAAAATAACA
This sequence comes from Alopecurus myosuroides, assembly GCA_028641055.1. Taxonomy (NCBI): domain Eukaryota; kingdom Viridiplantae; phylum Streptophyta; class Magnoliopsida; order Poales; family Poaceae; genus Alopecurus; species Alopecurus myosuroides. The sequence continues at coordinate 16,639,759 of CM054062.1, forward strand.
AGCCAAGGAGCCAAGTGATGCCCCTAACCAAGAACAAGCTCAAGACCCTCATCTTGTTGACCAAGTTACTACGCAAGAACCAACCACTCCTATCATTCAAGCTAGTCAAGGTCAAGGCCAAGATCAACCTTCTTCATCCTCCTCTCCACAAGTTGAAGCAAGTGTTGATGATGATGATCAAGGCCAACAAACCGGTCAAGACGGGGACCTAAATGATCAAGATGATCAAGTGATTCCTCCTTGCAATAATTAGGAGATCAAAGCCCATCATGCAAGAAACATTAGAAGAGATTTGAAGCGGATTGATGCATCCGATAACAAGGTGTTGGAAGATGTTCAAACAAGAAGATCCACTAGAAGAAAATTGGCACACTTTTGTGAGCATCAAACTCACATATCCATGGTGGAACCAAGGAAACTATTTGAAGCTCTTGAGGACTCCGATTGGTTGGAAGCTATGCATGATGAGCTCAATAACTTTGAGCGCAATAAAGTTTGGAAGCTAGTTGAGACGCCAAAGAATTGCCAGAATGTTATTGGCACTAAGTGGATATTCAAGAACAAGCAAGATGAGCATGGTATTGTCATAAGGAACAAAGAAATATTGGTGGCTCAAGGATACACTCAAGTGGAAGGCATTGACTTTGATGAAACCTATGCTCCCATGGATTGTCTTGAGTCCATCCATATCCTTCTTGCATATGCATCTTTGCATAATTTCAAATTGCAACAAATGGATGTCAAAAGTGCTTTTCTAAATGGGCCATTGAAAGAGGAGGTATATGTTAAGCAACTTCCGGGATTCGAGAACCCCAACTTCCCTAACCATGTCTACAAGCTTGATAAGGCGCTCTATGGACTTAAATAAGCACCATGTGCATGGTATGATCACCTTAGAGAGTTGTTAGAAGACCGTGGGTTTGATGTTGGGAAGATCGACCCCACCCTTTTCACAAAGAGGGTAAAGAGAGTGCTTTTCATATGCCAACTCTATGTGGATGATATTATCTTTGGCTCAACTAACCAAGCTTTTAATAATGAGTTATTGAAGCTTATGACTGACATGTTTGAGATGCCTATGATGGGCGAGTTGAGATTATTTCTTGGCTTTGAAATCAAGCAATTGGCTCGTGGGACTTTCATCTCTCAAGCCAAGTATACCCAAGACATGCTCAAGAGGTTTAATTTCCAAGGTGCAAAAGAGAAGCCAGCAAAAGTTGTATTGTTCTATGATTGGTTCTTTGCTTTACCTTTGTGCATCTAGTCCCGATATTGTTTTGAGTGTAGGTGTGTGTGCAAGGTATCAAGCGGATCCTAAGGAAATCCACTTGGTGGCGGTCCATAGGATCTTTCGGTATTTGGTTCATACCTCAAGATTTTGTTTGTGGTACCCAAAGGGGGCATAATTTTTCTATCAGTGGGTACACGGACTCGGATTGGGCCAGTGATCAAGATGATAGGATGTCTGATTCCGGGGCTTGCCAATATCTTGGTAGGTATTTGGTGAGTTGGTTTTCCAAGAAGCAAAACTATATATATCTCTCTCCACCGCTGAAGCCGAGTATGTGGCGGCCGCTAGTGCTTGCACCCAATTTCTATGGATGAGGCAAACCCTCAAATAGTATGATGTTCATTTGGATAAGGTGCCACTCTTGTGTGACAATGAGAGTGACATCAAGATCGCCTACAACGCCGTGCAACACACAAGGACGAAGCATATTGAGATTTGTCATCATTTCATCCGGGATCATGTGGAAAGAGGTGATATTGAGCTAGCATATGTCCCAACCAAGGATAACCTCGCGGACATCTTCACGAAGCCTCTTGATGATGCAAGATTCATGTTCTTGAGGAATGAGATAAATATCATCGATTCAAGGAGTTTGACTTGAGGATCTTGCACACATCCCTATAGTTGATACGTATTTGGGTTTAGGTGTAGGCATGGACATAGGGGGAGTGTTATCCTAACACATTGGGTTCTCCCTCCTACCATTATGTCCATAGGAAAAATTCATTGTTATATCTCTATTTCTAATGTTGAATTGTGAGCTTCAATGTCGAGAATTGGCAATGCACCCAAGATATATCTTCGTGGTGTCATACCATGATCTCTTACATGGTGGCCTAGACCACCAACCTCTTCTCTTGAAGAGTTGGTTCTTATTTGGTCATATTTAGATTTTGTTTGAATTCTTTCTCTATTTTTTATTTTAGTTGGTTTTATGGGAAATACACTCAATTTTTGGTGTTTACTTGTTTGGATCTTGCAAACTTTGAGTGTAAAGTACCATCCCTATTTGGTTTTTCTTGTACCAAGCCAAAATCTTCTTAAAAACCAAGTTTTATAGCCACATGCATGTCCCCACTAAAATCTGTGATTTTCTGGAGTTTTGGATCCAGAGACTTCGGTGTGAAACACCGGAGACTCTGGCGTGCCAAAAGTCTCCGGCCTAAGCACGGAGATTCCGGTACACCAGAGACTCCGGTGCTTAGACCAAAGACTCCGGTCTGGCGGTTTTCGCAGAACATAAAGGGGATCGGGGTGGAGGGTTCCCTCATTCCCCTCTATCCACCCCGACCCCCAACTCCCTATCTGCGTCGCCGCCGTCTCCAGGAGCCCGTCCGGTTGCTCTCAGCCGCCGGAATCCGCCCCTCTGGGGCCCCCTCCACTCCTCCTCTAGGATACCCTCCAAGAGCTACTCCATGGTCGACTAGGGTGACAAGGGTACCTCTCTCCTCTCTCTCTCTCTCTCTCGTTTACATCTAGGGTTTGCTCTAGATGCATTCTTTTTGGAGAGTTTGCCCTTGTCATTTGTTGTAGAATTGATGGCGTGTAACACATGTTCGTTGGGAGACCCCAAGAGGAAGGTATGAATAGAACAATAGAAAGTTTCCATCAAAAAGAAACCAAGGTTGAATCGACCAGTAGGAGAAAGAAATCACTTCTGAAGGTTGTTGGCAGCTGATCTTGGCAGGGTGCACTACCGGTTCAGCAGCAACGTGGAATCTACACAACAAATCAAAGTACTTTTCCCCAACGAAACAGTGAGGTTGTCAGTCTCACCGGTTTTGCTAACACAAAGGATTAGATGTATATTGTAGAAAATAGTACTTGTTTGCAGTAAATGAAAGAGAACAGTGATGTCAGTCAATGAGCGGAAAACAGTAATTGCAGTAAGAAAACAGTGATGGCAGTGGTTGTATTATCAGTATAAAGAAATGGACCGGGGTCCACAGTTCGCTAGTGGTGTCTCTCCAAAACAGATAGATAACATGTTGGGTAAACAAATTACAGTCGGGCAATTGACATATATAAAGGTTGCACCGTAGTGCATATGCATAACATTATGATTACTATGTGATTCATGCGGGCATTACAACATAATTCATAGACCATTATCCAACTGCATCTATGACTAATAATCCAACCTCAGAGAGTCATCCAATCAAACCTCGGATGTTAAGTTGCAAGCAACAGATTATTTCCTTAAGTAAAGTGTGTAATGTAAACAATGTAAACATTGTTGTTTTCTCCCTAATGGCAACATCACATCCCGCACCCGTTTTGTTTCTATCACTCGAGCGTGAGTGAAAGGGAGCCATGAACCCACTATCGAGCATAAATACTCCCTCTTGGAGTTACAAGCAGCAATTTGGCCAAAGCATCTACTAGTAACGGAGAGCATGCAAGATCATAAATAACATAAACATGATAGATTGATAATCACGGGACATAGCATTCAATATTCATAGGATCCCAGCAAACACAACATGTAGCATTACAATAAGATGATCTTGATAATGTTAGGAAGCTCACGATATCTAAACATGATGTTTAAAGAGAAGAGAACAACCATCTAGCTACTTCTATGGATGTGTAGTCCAAGGATGAACTACTCACGGATTACTCCAGAGGCAGGCACGGTGATGAAGAGCCCTCCGGTGATGATTCCCCTTCCCGGCAGGGTGCCGGGGAGAGCTTCAGAACCCTCCTGAACTAGGGTTGACGATGACGGTGGCTATAGAACTTTTGGTGGAAAAAGGCTCGGGTATTTAGGGTTAACCCAAGGAGGATCTTAAATAGGCAAGGGGGCAACATCGATGGGTGTCCAGGGGGCACACCACCTGGTGGCGCGGCCAAGGGGGGGCGCCCTTTGGTGTGGTCCCTCCAGGGTCCCCCTCAGGGTCTCCTCCGGACTCCGTGTACGTGACAGATTTCTAAGACCTTGGGATTTTGTTTCGTCCAATTCCGAGAATATTTCTAGAACAACTTTTCTGAAACAAAAAACAACATAAAACAGGAACTGGCTCTGTGGCATCTTGTCAATAGGTTAGTCTTGAGAAATCCATAAAAATGACATAAAGTGTATAGAAAACATGTAGAATAAGGCATGAAAACAAACATGGAACATCAGAAATTATAGATACGTTTGAAACGTATCAAGAATATCCCTAGGTGTGATACCCCATCTAGATATCGTCAATAGATTGTTTGGTGAACAATTTGTAGAGTCTACATTCGTAGATCTATCGCCAGACCGTAGACTCTAGTCCCCAGGACCGGAGACTCCGATGTGTCTGGAGATTCCGTTCTCTGGACCGGAGACTCCGGTGTAGAAACTGAAGAACGTGCCCAGAATCTTTTGCTGGTTTCTCCTTTCATCTCTTGGACATGCATGCTCATTTACTGCTATTTGTTGTTGCTTTTTGGCTGTTTTTTTCAGGGAAAAGGACTAAGTCCTCCTCCTCCAACCCTCATGTCAAAACAAGTAAGTCCCGTGCTCACTCTCTCAATTACCTCATCACCGATCCAGAGAATGGGAAAGTTTATCAGCGTAGGACCCTTGAAGATGAGCGTAACCAAGAAGAAGCTATCCAAGAGCACCAAAGGCTTTACTTGGAGAAGAAGGCCAGGTTTGATAGGATCACTACCGTGAATAAGATGAGCAAGAAAGACTATAGGGTGATGAGAGCCCAACCTTTCTTCACTATGACTCGCACTACAGAGAGTCCTCCCTATTGGAGGAGACAGTATGAGCTCATTCAGAGGGAGATTTACAGTGTTCTCCAGCATCCAGTCTGTCCGCAGAAGGTTCTTGACTTAGAGGCACTGGGCATCAGGGAGTACTTTGAAGAAGCCATCTGGATAACTAAGAAGCTTAGTATGGAGCATCTCGTGGGCATTCAACAGAACTACAACATCAAGGTTGTTCAGCAATTCTATGCCACAATCACTTTTGGAGATGATTCAGACATTACTTTGACTTGGATGACCGGTCGCATAGAATGTGAGTCATCTATCTTTAGGCTCTCTGAGCTGCTTGGTTACCCTCTCCATGGTGACAATTTGGGCAACAGGATGCATGTTACCGATGTTTCTTATGACAAGAATAGGATGGCTCCTATGTATGACAAGATCTCGAGTACAGGCATCGCCAAGGACTTGAAGCGAGTCTACAACATTATTCTCCATCTCTTCCATAACAACATTTCTCCCAAGGCTGGTAATGTTGATGCTATTCGTGGTAGGATAGTTAACTTTCGCTATCATGCCTTTCAGTGCCATCGTGCGGGTCCGCACTATGAGGGCTTTGAGATTGATTTCATGAACTTCATTAAGGAGGATATTTACTCTGCCATGATCGAGATCAAGATGGTTCCATTCTATGCTCCATATATTATGAAGCTCATTCTTGATCAGTTCCCAAGACTTGTGTGTGAGACAGAGCATGCCGTTGGTACTCTTCACGTGCTTACTTCTCACTTGCCTTCAGATGAGGACACTCCTATGGGTGATGCTGAGACCGAGGCTCCGTGGGCTAGGAGGAAGAATGCTGACCCTCCTTCTCACCTTTAGGGCAAGGATGAGGTTCGGGATGAGATGAAGAAGCTCACGTGGTTTCAGCGAAATGTTCTGTGCATGACCATAGTTGTTCTCAAGGAGAATCACAAGGCCTATAAAGAAAGTAGGCAGATGAAGAAGATTCTCACTAAACTTCAGGATAATGCGGGTATTGTGACTACCCCTCCACTTGATCCTCACATTGAGTCCGTCACCATGTCCTATGAAGACTGGAGCACCTCCTCGTGTCCGTGGGGTGACTTTGAAGAGGTCACTTTGGCTCCTTCTTCTTCCAACAACCGTGGCAAGGCTCCTATGACAGAGGAAGAGGAGCAAACTAAAGAAGAAGACGAGGAATTTCAAGAAGGTGACAAAGAGGGTGATGAAGATGATGAGGATGAAGGCACTAAGTAGCAAGATGGAGATGATGAGGACTATGAGGAGGATGATTGATCCTTGGGTTTCGTGTCGTGGCTCTTTGTCCCTTTTTGGTGTCTCGATGCCAAATGGGGAGAAGTAGCTATAGACTTCTCGGGATTTGCAAGGGTTGCTTTGATTTGCCTCGAAACACAAGTCTTTAGACTTGATTTGCTTTTATGGCTTGTGTTCCCTTTATCTTAATTGATTTAGAGTTTGATTTCCTAGTGGACCTTAAATTTGCGTGTGGTGAGACTATGTGGTGAATCTATCTTATGTTTGTGCTATTATTGTTGCTTTAATTACCTTACCTATGCATGCAAGTATATTGTTCATTATTGTTGTACTTGTGGGCTTTTTTTGTAAAACATAGGGGGAGCTCATGACATTATTGTTAGGGAGCCCATCTATTTTTTACAAACCAAGCCTAGCTATGTTATTCATTGAAAATATGTGTGTTGTCATCAAACACTAAAAAGGGGGAGACTGAAAGCGCAAATGTGCCAAAATCTTGTTTTGGGTGTTTGTTAAAAACACACGTATATATTTATGTGTGTTGATGTTTTCAGGGTCATTCGACTATATTAGAAATGGTGGTGTGAAAACCAAAAAGGATAAAGAGATCTACATGTTTTAAAGTTGCTAGAATTTATTCCAGGCCGGAGTCTCCGTTCTCCCAGACCGGAGTCTCCGGTATGAAGATTTTCCCGCGTGAAGCCAAAGTTGTGCAAGTGTTGTCACCCCTGGACACACTCCAGAGCTGGTCCAGAGACTTGCCAGAGTCTCCGGTCTGGGCCGGAGTCTCCGGAGCACAGGGGCCGGAGTCTCCGGACTCCCGACTGCCCAAGCGTGTTCAACCAACCTCAGACATACTCATCACGAAGGAGACAAGGAAAAGGCGGAAACTCCGCAAACTCTCCAGCTACACCGGAGTCTCCGGGCTGGCAAGCCAGAGTCTCCGGACTTGAAGTTTCCCCTGCGCGAAGAGAAGATGGTGTCATCCCCCGGCATTACTTTGGAGACTGTCCGGGGTCTCCGGTCTGGCTGTGGGGAGTCTCTGGTCAGAGGCCAGTATGGAATCTTTTCAGACAGGAGTCTCTGGTCTTCACACCGAAGACTCAGGTGTGACTCTCGCAGGAATGGCTCAAACGGCTAGAATTTGGGTGAGGGGTATAAATAACCCCTCCTCTTCTTCGTCCTTGTGTTAGCTCGTCCAGAATAGATCTCACCATTGCTAGAGCTCATCCACCTTGCTATATCTCCTAATCCCTCCCATCAAAAGTGTTGATCTTCGGAATATTGAAGGAGAAGGCCCCGATCTACGTCTTCACCAACCGGTTTTCCATTCCCCCCTCATTTGCTTGAGGGGAACTAGTCTAGGGTTTCCTTGTGTGGAAAACCTAGACATCTTGCTACTCTTGGTTATTCTTGTGATTGTTGGGAGCCCCCAATTTGGTTGTGGGTGTGTTCCCCAAACTTGTTAGAAATGACTCGATTCCCGCCTCAAAGGGGATCAATAGCGGAAGGTGGACTAGACCTTTGTGGCGGGGTTCATCGGAAAATAGGGTGAAGCCTTTGTGGCGTTGAGTAAGCCTTCGTGGCGAAACTCACACCCCTCCAACGAGACGTACTCCCTTAACAAGGAGGAACTCGGGAATATATCGTGTCTCCGTGTGCTTCCGTTATCGGTTACCATGTTCCCTCTCCTTTACTTTACTTTTATTGTATTTACTGTTGTTCTTGTCATATAGGTAAATTCACCTTAGTTGCATTATCTATAGAATTTACCTTTATGTCAAGCCTTAATTTGAAGAAAATTAAAATTGGTCGTAGCACATATTCACCCGCCCTAGGTGCCCATACTATCCGTTCAATATTACTCTCCCAAAATGGGATAGTCCATTAATCACTCAAAAGAGCCATATAAGATACAAACAAGATGCAATAAGGCTCAGATCAAACTCACACATGCATGATGTGCAAACCGACAGACACATACTAGAGTTCTCAAGGATAAGTAAGTAGTAAGCACAACATATACAAAATACAAGAAAGGTACAAAATCAACACATGCAAAGGGGCAAGCAACTTTCAATGTATATATATATAATGTTAATAGAAGTTACCGCAAGAAGGTTCATGGAATATGAGATAGAGACATGATAATCCAAATGAATTGGTGTCAGACCTCGGACCTAGAGGTATACATACTGTTATGCGCTCCTAGTCATGGAACCACAAGGGCTTTGAGGTTACCAACCCCGGCCGCAACAAACAACGGCAGGTAGACCGGATTCATCGACACGCAGGCCGGATAACATCGGTACTACTCCTTCTTGTGTCCATGCTAGTCATAACCAACTATGCATATCAAAGCGTCCACGAGTCGTATGAAAATGAAGGAACATGAACAAAGCTATACAGAGATGCTATGTGTCCAGGAAGTGCAACAACAATCGAGGGTTACTGGGGTTACCAAGCCCAGGCCGAGTAAACATCGGCATGCATGTTCGGAAATGGATCATCGGCTCCACAACCACTCGACTGCAACAACAATGCATGCATAGACAAAACTATGTAACGATGATGTCGAAACCAACAACCGATCAAAGCAGTAACTCTAGACATGAAGTTGTATAATGCAAGTATTATAAGAATATAGCTTTACAAACAAAGGTCACATGACCCAACATAACATCAGACAACAGAAGGAAAATTACGTTGCTAGTCAGCAAGATACCAAAAGGCCTAAGAGGCCGCAACATAAGGCGACGTCCCAGCCTATAGATTCCAGTAATACTTGGGAACCCCAAACTACTCGTCGATGTCCACGTTGAAACCACCACTAGAGTGAGTTCTTCACCTGAACCAAATTTAAGAAAACCTGAGTACGGGATGTACTCAACAAGACTTAGTTAACCTATTATATATCTGTTGTTTTCATAAAGGGTTTTATGAAGGCTATTTTGCGTAAAGCAATATTTATTTCTCCAAATCGAGGAAGAATAGCACGTCTCAAGGAGTGTTTTCAAAACAGAGGAGAAAGCTACTCGACTACTGAAATCATCATCTTTTCATCCACCAACATCATTTCCCAGTATATCATGCTACAAGGATCACCCCTCTCGGCATCTCCGAGGAGGCACCCTTCATTCATTTCCAACATATTTTACGTCACGTTCAAGTTATCTATGGTCTCGTATCTTCCACCAAGTCGTCCTTAACCGTGGACATGGATTTTCGAAAAGACTGCCCTGCAGGGATGTACACTTTACCTACACGTACCATCTGACTCTTAATGCCAAGCTATTGGCACACTTCCGACGATATATGCCGGCACAGGGTCGTTGGCCACGACCTTTACCTTACCCGACCATATCCATGAGTCAACCTAAGACAGGGACACCCCGTCAACAGGGAGTTGGCCATCCTCCTGACGGCACCTATCTGTGAGGCGGGGTCAAGATCTGTGTACGTCCATCACTTGGACCCGATCACGCCCTAGCGGAGCATTTTCCAAAATGTTTTAAAAGTTTTATTTGCGTTGCCGAATGGAACTCTCAAACTACGTGACTCATGGATGTGGCCAAACAAGTTAGTTAGTCGAGCGCGGTTACTTAGACCCCGCGTGTGGTTGCACGCTCAGTCTTGGTTTATTCGGCGAGACCTTACTCCTAGGGTTGACAAGTACAGGACAAAAGACCACTTCCCAAGTGGCCTCCCGTCCAAACCTTAATCAAGGTAACCACATAATGCTCATCTTACCGCATCAACCTATCATACTAGATTCACGCGCAACTCTGATTCATCAACCGGATGGAGCAGAGCTAAACAAAACTATATGACTAAGCGTAGCAGATATAAGGCGCTGGCGATGCGCACAAGAAAATACATGGCAGCTAGGAGCAGTGGATCAGGATATTGAGGTGATGCAGTATATAGGAGTACTCTACCTATTGACACAAGATACATTGGAACCGACTGCAATATACGAGAATCAAAACTACTTTGGAAAACATATATGAGAAGATAAGAGGTTATGCTTGCCTTGGTTATAAGAAAACCAAAGAATAGATCTTCTGGTATAAGTGTTTGACTTGTCGGTTAAGATCAAGTATTTGTCGAGATCGTTGTCGATCTTCTCTTCGGGGTCACATTCTGCCGATAGGAAGTGACGAAGGCATGGATCCTGGACCCTGCGAGTAAGGACACCCCCTCTCAAGCCTTCTGGTCAAGGCCCGACAGGAAGCGCCCTTGGAGTACTCTAAAAGGCCCATGAGAAGCCCACCCGCATCAACTTGCGGGTTAAGTTAGGGATTGTAATCGACTCAAGCTAGGGTTTGTATCCTCTCCGGGTTGGACTCGAGACCTGGCTATCTATATAAAGCCAGGAGAGCCCCCAAGGAGGGGACCAAGTAATACCGCACGACCACAAAAGCCTTGAAACTCGAGATCTCTCTCGATTCGAGCACCCTGTAACCGATCAAATCATCTAATACAGATCGACAGAAGGCAGGAGTAAGGGTTTTACCTCTACGAGGGCCCCGAACCTGGGTAAATCTTGCCCCCCTGTCAAGCCGACGATTTCACTAGCGCCTATGACGTCTCCTAGTCGAAACCCGATAGGGTCACCTGAGGGATTTGTGGAGCCAGAGCTTCGACAATTGGCGCCGACCGTGGGGACCGCGGGCGCTGGATCACCGGCATCTTCGGCTTCATCGACATCCAACTCCCGTTGGAAACCATCGACTACGGCTCCGAACAATCCTGTACGGATCGGATCCGTCATAGTCACGCCTCACTCGCCGGAATCACGCCCGGTATTCGAGGATCTGGAGAAGAGCGTCACCCTGACGTTCGGAAGTTTCAATTTCATGGCGAACAGAGACGGAATCCTCCACTTCTCGGATGAATCTGAACCCGAATCTGGAGCCGTCAACTCACGCTTCCCTATGGAGAAAAGCGGCGAGTCCATCCGCTTCAACACGATCGATTACCACGCACTCTCAACGGAGGAACCCTCTCGGGTGCGAAGAGCTCCCCGATCTGCGCCTAGGACACACGGACCACGACTGGCCCAAGTCTGCATGGCAGGGTCGGAACAGCCCTCGGAAACTGAATATAGCGCAACCGAGCGCGATCTAATCGGCGTCTCGCGGGAAGCCTGGAAAAGGGCCAAGGAATCCATGCGAAAGAGTCAGCCACCTGCAGCAGGCGCCACGCAAGAAGATCTAACCGCCTACCACTATCACCTAGTGAGAGCGGCCTCAAACATCAAGGATGCCCGAGCAGATCTAGCCCGTCGCAGGAGAGCGGCGGATGAGTCAAGCCTACGTCGAGCCGAGCTGTCCCTTGCACCTTCGGTCGGTACCCGACCCGGGGGAAAAGGACCCGCAGCGTCGACAAGGGACCACGAATCTATGGCTGGGACCAACAGGTCTACCACGTCTTCTTTCATGAGGGTTGACGACGATGGCAACGTCTACCCGCAAACTCCAGCCGCTGCAATTCTAGCCGCGGCAACCTACATGCAGATGAACCAGCCGACGGACAGCGATCCTCGGGTGGAACAATACAAGCATATCCGCAAGGGTCTAGGGCTGGCAGCCGCGAAACTCGCCTCCCACGATCGCAAGGAACAACTGGAGAAGGCGCGACAGGAGAAGGACAAAGACAAGGAAACGCCCCGCAGGCACAGGAGCTCCTCTCCGAGAAAGGATAAATCGCCGCGTCGCGGCCGAGGAAAAGAGGCTCGACGCCGCGGCGACAGTCGAAGCAGCAGCGACGACAGCCCGAGAGACAAAGATTCGCGGCACCACAGCAGCCGCTCGAGAAAACGAAGTAAGGAACCAAGAAAAGATAGCGACCGCGACCGGTCCGGGTACGACGCGCGATCCGATCTCGCCCAGAAGAAGGTGGATAAAGCAAGGGCTTCACGATATCGCGAACGCTCATCATCCGGGTCTTCGGACGACAAAACCTGCGGAGCACTTTGTTTTGCTCGCAGTATTCGCGAAGCACCTCTACCCAAGAGATTCAAGCTCAGCTCGGAGGTGACAAAATACGATGGCTCACTCGAGCCCTCCCAGTGGTTAAGCGACTACCTCACGGCAGTAAAATGCCAACGTGGTAACAAGAACACGGCCATGCAATACCTCAATTTGCACCTAGCCGGAGCGGCCCGCAGCTGGCTGGAGAGGAGACCACGATCTTGCTACGCATCGTGGGACGACCTGCATCGCGATTTCTGCAAAAACTTCCAGTCGACCTACAAAAGGCCAGCTACAATCGAAGAACTACGAGCTTGCAAACAGAAAAGTGGCGAATCCACACGAGAATACATCCAGCGGTGGAACACGCTCAGGAACACCGCAGGGACAATCTCTGAAGAAGTGGCGATTGAGGCCTTCGCCAAAGGAGCAAGAAGAACCGCGTTTCGAGAAGAACTCGGCAGAGCTGCGCCCAAAACCATAGGGGAGCTCATGGTCATAGCCGAAAAATGGGCCAATGGAGAAGACGCGGTACGCAATGAAAGAACATCATCGCCCACGCACGACGAAGACCGTCATGGGCGAAGAAAGAGAAGAAAATATTACGACCACGAGGATGAGAAGAACTAGTGGCAGCAGAATTCACGCGAAGTCGCGACTCCGGTCGTCGTGGAAGTCGCGAATGGAGACCAAAGGTAGAAGAAAAATCACCCGAGGAAGACCTCGATGCGTACTGCTCGCTACATCTGTTCACAGACAAGCGCACGGGCAAGACTAAGGCAACACACCTTCTCAAGGATTGCCGAAAGTTCATCGAAATCTCGGACGCGCTCGCCAAGAAAAGATTCGCTTCCACCCAAAACTATCCACCACTACCAGGAGGCGGACAACAATTCCAGCTACCACCGCCACCACCTCCACCGGCCAACCCAAACATGGCACTCGCCGCATTGCCAGCACCACAACAACAAAACACGGGAGCAAATACATACCCGACTCCGCACGGACAACTCCTCGGGATGATACAGAAGGTATGCCCCTCTCGCAGAGCTCAAAAAACTAACTCGAGACAAATATGCATGGCAGTGCAGACGCCACCAACGAAGCCCGAGTACCTGAAGATGGCCGAGCAGCCAATCACGTTCTCGAAAGAAGACCACCCGCCACGAGTCTATCGACCAGGACACGCCGCCCTTGTCATTCAAGCTCAAATTGGCAACTATGACCTGGCCCGCGTATTCATGGACGGTGGCAGCGGCATCAACATCATCTACGCGGATACACTCCGTCGAATGAACAAAAACCTGGACGGCCTAACGGAATCAGAAACATCCTTCCACGGGATAGTTCCGGGCAAGGCAATACGTCCACTCGGAACAATCAACCTTGAAGTTGTACTGGGCTCCCCACGCAACTACAGAAGGGAATTCCTGGACTTTGAAGTCGTCGACTGGCCCTCACAGTACCACGCCATTCTTGGTCGAACAGCGTTCGCCAGATTCATGGCCGTACCACATTACGCATACTTGAAGCTCAAGCTACCCGGCGAATACGGTGTGATCACCATTGATGGAGACTTCCAGAAATCGGATAAGTGTGACATAGAATTTAATGAGACCGCGAAATCTTTCAGGATGCAAGAAGAACTACAAGAACTGGCAATGCAGTCAAATCCCAAGTTCTCGTGGAATTCATCAGCGAATGGACAGAGCTACAAACACCCGGGCCACCCGAGTATACAAGCAATTGGATCATGTACTTTGACGGGTCCAAAAGAAACGAAGGAGCAGGAGCTGGAATCGTTCTTATCTCACCTCGCGGAGACAAACTGCAATACGTCCTGCGACTAGACTTTCCACCAGATGATCCAGCATCGAACAACGACGCAGAATATGAAGCACTGTTGCACGGGATGAAGATGGTGATTGCTTGTGGAGCTACCCGGTTAATGATTTATGGCGATTCCAATCTCATAGTGCAACAAACAATGAAAGAATGCGATGCCATTGCTGAAAACATGATCGCGTACCGCGACATGTATAATCTACTCGAAGGAAGCTTCAAAGGATGCGAGTTGAAGCATATTGCAAGATCCAGCAACGAAGAGGCGGATAGACTGGCCAACATGGGTTCCACGAATACACCCATACCGCCAGGGATATATTTCGAGCGGATGATTAAGAGATCAGTCAAAGTGAAGAAAGCCGTAGAGACACCCGCAGCACAAGAAACAGAGGTCAGCCCGCAAATCGCGCTTCTCGAGCTAACTCATAACATATCACGGCAGGTTTTTCTGGTCGAGCCAATCTGGACGCAGAAATATCTCGACTACCTGCTCAACAAACAGCTCCCGGCCGATCCACGTGAGGCTCGACAGCTAATCAGGCGTAGCAAATCCTTTCGGGTGGTTAATGGAGAATTGTACAAACAAAGCATCTCGGGCATACTCCAGCGCTGCATCGCACCCGAAGACGGCAAGGAATTACTCCGGGACATACACCAGGGTGATTGCGGACATCATGCTAGCTGGAAAGCAATACTGGGAAAAGCCTTTCGAGCAGGATTCTACTGGCTAACAGCAGCCAACGATGCAAAAAACCTGGTCGATAGATGCGACGCCTGCCAGCGATTCTCACCAAAGCCGCACGCACCCGCCACAGAGCTGCATATGATACCCATCGCCTGGCCCTTTGCGCAATGGGGGCTAGACATGGTTGGACCACTACGCAAATCCACACCAGGGGGATACACACATTTGCTGGTCGCAGTCGACAAATTTACCAAATGGATCGAAGCTATGCCAGTAACTTCGGCTAGCGCCCAATGCGCCATCAAGTTCCTCGACTCCATAGTATGTAGATTCGGTGTACCACATGACATCATTACAGACAATGGTACAAACTTCACCGCAAAGGAAACACAACAGTTCTGCGAGGAGAAAGGAATCAACTTCAAGTTTGCTTCGGTTGCCCATCCGCAAACAAACGGCCAAGTCGAAAGATCCAACGGCTTAGTTTCGGCTGGCATCAAAAAGAGATTGCTAGATCGTCTACATCCCGCTGCGGGACATTGGGCAGAGGAGTTACCATCCGTACTTTGGAGCCTCCGCACAACTCCCAATCGATCGACGCAATACACACCATTTTTCATGGTATACAGGGCAGAAGCCGTCCTTCCCGAGGAGGTCCGATTCAGCGCCCCACGAGTTGTAGCCTACAGCGAAGAAACCTCCAACAAAGCACTTGCAGAAGATATGGATGCACTCGACGAAGTTCGGGACATTGCACTCGCAAGATCCGCGGTCTATCAACAATCACTACGCAATTACCACAGTCGACGCATACGCCACAGGTCATTCGTGGTAGGCGACTTGGTGTTGCGGCTGAAGCAAAAGGAAGGACACAAGCTCGAACCACCTTGGGAAGGACCCTTCATCGTACACGAAGTGATCCCAGGAGGAGCCTATCGATTGAAGAATCCTGAGACCGGAGGAATCTATTCCAATCCATGGAACATCGCGCAACTGCGCAAATTCTACCCCTAGGTTTATTTGTTTTGAAACAATAAGGCTATGCTAGCCAATCTTGTAGCTCGAACACATGACTTCTCAGTCATCGCAATGAAATACATGATTTCCTCATCATATTTACCCGACAGATTTCCAGTCGATTACATGCTAAAAAGTTACAGGTACACACCCCATTAAATACACGGGGGCTACACCTAAAACTAGGCATCACAAAGAAATATCATCAAAAACAAGGTTATACACCTTACAAACAGTTTTTACAAACTATAAGCAGTTTTACAGGATATTCACATCCGATAATCAGTCAAACCGCTGAGCATTCTCAGTCGCTAAGACCCTATCTACCTCTTCAGAGGTCATTTGGATAATCTTCTCGGCTGCAGGGCGTACAGCATCATAGAACGGTGTGATGTCCTCGATTGCATAACCTGGGAGCCGAGCTACGGAGTTCAAATCTATCTCAGGATGCCATATTCGGACAAACGAGAGAGCCACAACCGCGCCGCACATCATTTGTTTGCGTACGCACGTGCGAACCTCTCCTTCTCGTCTAAACAGCCTGAGAAGATAACTCCAGTCTTCGGGACCCCTCTCGAGTGGATAAAAAGCAGCATTCACCGCAACCAGGACTTCGTGGAAAGAACTCACGAGAACTCTCGCCTGGCGGACTCGAAATTTCAAGGTAGCCATCACAAAACCTCGACTACGATCAGACCAGAAATTACTCGCATGAGGTTTTGTGCTGTTAACTTCTTGATGAATGAGGTTTTCCACCCACTGCTTCTCCTCTCTGTCATCTGGCCTCACAACTAAAGAGCAAGCGCACTTAGTCAGATAAGAAGCAGAGGGGAGGAAAATAGAATGGGGGCTACACTACTTACATAGTAATTCCCTTGCAATCGAAGACAGTTCATCCATCAGAAATTGCTCGCGCTCAGCTGCCAATCTCTGTTTGGATATCGCCACATCAGCTACCCCGCGCAGCGCTTTCAGTCTACGCTCACCCTCCTGAACCTTATCACGAAGGCCAGCGAAAGTGCCCACGGCAGCCACAAGTGGATTTACTGGATTACCACGCCCACCCGATGACTCCGCGGCACACACAGTCGCCTGGAAGAAGTACAAGGAAAGGAGTGAGATGCCCTACTCGAGTTGTTTCTAGTCGAACATTTGACTACACGCTTGGGGGCTACTCCCATCGGGAGACAGAGTGCAAACAAAAGGATTAAATTCCAAAGGCACAATGCTTCGATTAAGACCAACAAAAGTACGGGAATACATCCCAAGATTCATTACATTCAAGGAAAGAGATAAAAAAAAAGCTACGAGGCTACATTGGTACTCCCACTAGCAGCAGTCGACCCTCCCTTCTTCCGAGCAAAAATCTCAGAAAGCTTCCGAGCAAGAATGGCGGCTTGCTCGCCAAAACGAGAGAGCCGTACCTTTTTGCCCGTGGAAGGATCGACTGGAATGGACGAGTAAGCCTCCTCCAACCCGTCGACTCCGTGCGCCAGAGCAAATTGAATCGCAGTCTTCGCGCCAGCCTCCGATTGAGCGACTGCAAAGGCATCCAGAAGCTTTCCTTCCGAGAAGACCTTCAACATATCGTCGAGCGCAGGTGCAGGAGTGGCCTTGGCGAGGAGGCGACCGTACAGTTGCCCCAGCACTTGGGTAGCATCACTGACAATGGAAGAAACTCCATCAGCGTGCCTTTTAAGCTGGGCAAGCGTATCGGTTACCACATCCACCCGCTGGAGTCCAGGGATTTCTAGAGGAACATCCAGAATACCTGCAAAAGGAGAAAATAATACTCAGCAAACTACAGCCAAGTGAAGAATCAGAATCGCGAAATTTCATCAAGCTTACCCGCGAAGCGCTCAGCAAGGGGACGGAGGAACCCGACAAGCTCGCTGTCAGCCTTACTGCCGGTTTTCTCCAACTCCTTCAGGGACTTCCGCGCTTCCGCAAGCTGTCGACTGAAGTCTTCCGACTGCATGCGGGAAGTCTCTAGCTCTTGTCGAATGGCCGTCAAGTCAGCTTCTCGAGCAGTTACCTGCTCCAAAAATTTGACCTTTTCGGATTCCGCGAATTCAAGTCGAGCTGCAAAGAGACGCTTGTCAAAACCTCTAGAATGAATGAAGTGTGGAAGACAGGGGAACGATAGAGCTCACCCTTGAGAAGATCGTTTTCAGTCCGCAGTCGGTTGCGGTCTGCTCGAAGAGACTTGCAATCCGATTCAGCGAGAACGACGCGGCGACCAATCGCCGCAAGAGAATCAACGAGTGACTGCAAAAGCGTGAAGACAGAAGAGTTAAAAAGATCAAATTTGAGCCTGTACCCGATTATTTACAATCGACTACAGCCTCGGGGGCTACTCCCATCGGGAGCACTGCCGTGCACCCGAAAAAAGCAAAATCATGAAGAAAGGATGAAACAGAACTTTGAGCCTGCAGCCGATCGCATGCGATCGACTACAGCCTCGGGGGCTACTCCCATCGGGAGCACTGCCGTGCACCCGATAAAAAATTCTTGAAAGCCAAGAGATAGAAGTTTACCTGTCCGGTGGCGCGGGAGAGAGGATCCGCAGAACTGTCCGTCGCCTCCTTCGAGACCGAAGTCCTAGCGGTGGAGCTGGGAATTTCTAGCTCCACAGTCGCAGCATCAGGCGCTGCCCTGGGAGAGTTCTGGACGGTGCCTGCAGTGGGGGTTTCACCCGCGTCTTTTGCTTTGTTCCTCTTTTCGGGAGGAACGTTAGCAGCAAACTGACGCGGGCTGATCGCCTGCAGACTGCAGTGAAAATTAGAAAAACATCAATATCGGAATCTATAAGTTGATCGACTGGCATTACAAAAGAACAAGGAAGAAAACACTTACTCATCATCTTCATCATCATCCAGAGCATCCGCATTCCAGGCGGCTGCTATCACTGGAAACGAAGCCGAAGGAGGAAGAGATTGGAGTGGAGTGACATGGATAGGAGCTTGACTAGGCGATGCTTCCAAGGATTTGTCCTTTGAAGTAGCTTCGTCTTCATCTACCCGACAACGTTTCGGGAGGGCGCCATTCGAGTCTTCGACGTCGTCCGAAGAATCGTCCTCCGAGATCGAGGAAGCATTGGCGACACTGGTGTCAACCGCGCCGTCCTGGTGGCTAGACACTTGCTCCGAAGCAGCTCCCCCCGTAGCTGGCGGGTAGCAATCCGCCACGGCTAGACTCTACGAAGACAAGAAAACAAGAAAGATATTATCGACTAAAAATTCAGAAGATGAAGGTAACTCAAAGACAAGAAACTAACCTCAGCTGGAGGAGGATTCGAAGCGGAGAAAGCTGCAACCGAGCAGTCGAGGAATTCTTCCCCTACCTTCAGTCGAGTGATTGCAGCTATCTTCCTCTCGAATTCCACATTCGAAAGTTCTTCGCGGCTCACTCGACTGGGGTCCTCTGAGCCCTGGTACTCCCACATGGGGGAAGGTCTCTGCTGAAGAGGCTGGATCCTGCGCTTCAAGAAGAGGCTCGCCAGATGGAGCCCGTTGAGCACGACTCCCGAAGTTTGGTCTCGAAGAGCGGCTACTCTTGCGAGTAAGGGCGTGACCGTCTGGATTTCCTCGGCTGACATCTTGTGGCTCAAGACTTGCGCCTCGACAGAACTGCGAATGGGTGAAACTCTACAAGCCCACCCGAGCTATTGTCGACGACGTAGAACCACTTCTTCCGCCAGCCTTGGGCGGAGTCGATGAAGTGCATGTTGAAGTACGCGTTCTCCTGGCGCGCCTGGATCCCGAATCCACCCGTGCGAAGTGGCTCGCCAGGCTCGGACTCCACCCGCGGCCTCTCGCGGAAGATCCGGATCTTGAACAGCGCCTTCCAGAGCGCCCAATGCGGGCGAATGCCGAGGTAGCACTCGCAAAGCACGATGAAGCACGAAATGTGCTGCATCGCGTTCGGAGGAAGGTCGTGGAGCTGTATGCCGTAGGCACACAGCAGCCCGATGAAGAAAGGGTGAAGGGGGAAAGAAAGACCTCGAGTCACGTGGTCCACGAAGACCACGCGCTCATTCGACTGAGGGTTGGGTACCTCTTCTCTTTTCCCGAGGCGGACGCGCTTCTCCGCCTCCGCCGGTAGCAATCCCTCCCGCTGCATCTCTTTGATGCTTTTTGCGGTGGTGTTGGGGGAGCGCCAGTCGCCGGCGCGAGGAGCGGGTGGCGCAGAAGGCTCGCCAGACGCCAGAGTACCAGCGCCACGCTTCCTTCCGCCAGCCATTGTTCGCAGCGAGAGCTTGAGCGCAAGGAAGATGAAGATGGGCGCAAGGAAGAAGACGAAGACAGAGAGCGAGGAAAATTTTACTGCGGCGCTAACACCCCTATTTATACACGGGGTAAAGCAATCTCAGCCGTACGATACGCTACGTGGCACCTATCGCGGCTGCCACGCGTGAGGATGAAACGAAGCGGCGGCATACGCTGTTTCGTGCCACGATCTTAACAAAAGATCGTGCGCATTTACTGCGCGTTTCGCGTAGAAAACGGGAGCGACGTCTCGTTTCCCGGTCAAAAAGCCGACAAGGTGGGCCACCATCTGCTACCACTCCCTCACGTCCCATCGGGAGAAGAGGAGTGCGCCATGACGTCATGACGTTCGTCATTCAAAATTGAGATCTTTTCGAATGGAAGTTCAAACGCGAAAATTATCTTCGTACAAATATCGATTCCTTCGAATGAAACCAACTTTTCCATGAACAAAGCAAGACCTCTTCGAACAGAGAGGAAAACACCCTATGCACGAAAAACTCTTTCGTATGGGCACAGCATCCCGAACATGAAAACTCCTTCATACGGGCTTAGTTCTTTTTTCCAACGCGAAATTTCTTTCGTATGGAGCTCAAACAAATCCATCGGGTGGAAAAAGCCTACCTCTCCTACACGTGATAATTCTACATCATAAGAACCTGGATTGTTCAGCCGACTAGGCACATCTGGATGCCGTATTCTTCGAGTACGAAGGTAAGACCCAGAAAGATCTTTCTTTTGGGCCTGGAATCGCACTCGAAAGCTGCGTCCTCCGGTATAGTTCCGTGTCAACAACACGAAGAAAAATCCTAGAGGACGCGCCGGGTACCCTCATAGGTTAAGTTCGACTCGATAAGTCCACAACGGCCCAGTCGCAACAATCACCTCATCGGGTTCGAGTCGGAGGTCTCGAATCTGTGTAGGCCAGGAGTGTTTTTGCCCTAGTCGCAATTAATTGGCCCTGATCTCTCGGGAGAGCCAAGCTACTGTGCCACATCCTTCTGCAAATAAAAGCCGTAAAACAGGCGCCAGTACTACTCGATACTCGAGTTTTATAACTTGCAATACAGGGGACACACCCTTCAAAAATAACAACCGTCAAGCTGAACTTCCGAGAGGAGATTAAAAAAGTTCTGACCGTCTACTCGACTGAAAGTAAATCCCAGTCGAGCACACGCTCGGGGGCTACTGACGAAGGCATGGATCCTGGACCCTGCGAGTAAGGACACCCCCTCTCAAGCCTTCTGGTCAAGGCCCGACAGGAAGCGCCCTTGGAGTACTCTAAAAGGCCCATGAGAAGCCCACCCGCATCAACTTGCGGGTTAAGTTAGGGATTGTAATCGACTCAAGCTAGGGTTTGTATCCTCTCCGGGTTGGACTCGAGACCTGGCTATCTATATAAAGCCAGGAGAGCCCCCAAGGAGGGGACCAAGTAATACCGCACGACCACAAAAGCCTTGAAACTCGAGATCTCTCTCGATTCGAGCACCCTCTAACCGATCAAATCATCTAATACAGATCGACAGAAGGCAGGAGTAAGGGTTTTACCTCTACGAGGGCCCCGAACCTGGGTAAATCTCGCCCCCCTGTCAAGCCGACGATTTCACCAGCGCCTATGACGTCTCCTAGTCGAAACCCGATAGGGTCACCTGAGGGATTTGTGGAGCCAGAGCTTCGACAGGAAGCAAATACCAAAAGGGAACAATCAACAGATGACATCTATGCAATGCGCAATATGTAAGCATGAGCAATTTAATGCATCAACATAGAGCCCTAAACATGAAGATAGGGTTGCTAGGGTTCATATGGAAAATATGCAATTTTAGTGGAATTAACCTTGAAATGGACCTTGAAGGGCACTTGGGGCAATTCTGAAAGTGTGTCAAATTTTAATTTCTCAAATGAGGTTGAAACCATCATAACTGGGTTGCATTTGTCTTTCTAAGCATTTTTACATATAACTTGGAATATTCTGAATTTATTGAATAAACCCTTATTTTCTCCATTTTTAAATGAATTTAAATAAAATTCAAATAATGCATATTTTTGAACTTTGTCAAACATGTCTAAAAGTGACATAAACAAATAGAGCTCATTTTTTTTGAACGGTTTTGTTTTTTTCATAATTTTTGGAATGACATATTAATAGTTATTCAATTTATAAATTTAAATCATTTATGTAATTATAATTAAAGTGGGGCCCATCTGTCAGTTCATTTTCTTTTTAATAAACGTTTTCTAAAAGGATAAAAGGTTATGACATCAGCGAGGGTAATGTCACGGATTTGAACCAAATTTGACAAATTCGTCGATCTAAACCTGAAATTGAGGAGCTACGGAGCTGTAGCTTGTCGCGGTGAACATTTTGGTAGCGGGGCTGGGACCAAATGGTCACCGGAACTGCTCCGGAGAGCAAGCTCCACAGCGGCCAATGGAGGCGCTCGACGCCGGCGGTGTTCCGGTCATGGGGAAGAGAGGGGAGGGTACCAGGAGGAAGGCCAGCTCACCAGGAGCGAGATGGAGAGGATGGCGGGGCCGGAGGAGGTCGAGAACCACGGCGCGGTGCGGTGGAGGCCGGCGGCCGGAGGCGGAGAAGATGGTGAAATGCGCAAGCTTCAGGCCATCCCGGCTCGTCTACGTTGGCGGAGAGGTGCAGGGGGAGACGACGGTGCAGATGGGATGCTCGGGGAAGCTCAGGAGCAGCCGAAGCGGCAGCGTTGAGTAATTTGGTCGGAGCTAGGATTTCGGTCCGTTACAAAACAAAGAGAAAGAGAGAGCTCGAGGGGGGTTCTGTCAGGAGGAGAGATCGATCTGGACGCCTCCTTGGCACCCTAATCCTCTGCGGGGCGCATGGAAGCAGGAGGTGGCACCTCCATCGCCGGTTCATCCTTCTAGCAGAAGGTTGAAGAAAGGGAAAAACAGATTTCCCATAACCCCCTCGCAAAACTCTATTTTGTGAATAGGTCCTTCTCTTGGTTGAAAACAGAACCAATTTGACAAATTGAGGGCCTTTTTGAAAAGTAAAAATTACACAAAAATAACCTTTGGAAAGCTCTTCAAATTTCCAACAAGACCCGCCCTTGGTTTGTTTATTTTGGAAAACCTTTTAAAACAACTTTGTGAGTTACCAAATTAAGCGATTTTTAGCCATTTCATTAGTTATATTCAAATGCAAAAATTTTACCAAGGTTTTCATACATGTATGCCATGTACACAACACACAACATCATATTGCACAAAAGTGGGATGTTACACTTGGCTTGAGGAAAATATAAGTGATGAAGATTCCTTAATTCTTAATGATATAGCCAAGTCTCCAATGCCCTCTAATAACACCTATTGATCAAGTTTGAGCTTGTTTGTCCCCAGCCAAGTTGGGTCCTAAGAGGTTAGGCACAATAGGCTTGGAACCCCAAATGGTTCTTTTCTTTACACCACTTTGAGTACCAACATATATGGCAAACACATTGCCCACATTATCCTTCCGAATGGAATTCACATCATCAATTATGATAGGGTTGGATAATGTACCATTCGTGCATGAAGAAGCAAGATGGCCCTTTTCACGGCATAAATAGAAACAACGACTCCCTTCCATTCTTCTTAGTTGATTTATCAACTTGAGAAGCATTGGATTGAGTCTTCATGGGAAGAGGCATTTCTTCAATTTGAAGTTGAGACCGAGGTTGGACTTGTGGTTGCTTCTCACTAAGTTGCTTCTTCTTCAAAGGGCATGATCTAACATGATGCCCTTCAACCTTGGACTTGAAACAACCAATCTTGGCCAAATTCTTGACTTGTTCATGACCCTTCTTCTTGTCGACCTTGGACTTGTTATTGTGGTTGGAAATTAATTCAAGTCCTATCTTGTCATCGGGGGATTTTTGGACACTCAACATATTTTCAAGTGTAGACTCCCCTTTATGACACTTCTCCAAGTATTTCTTCAAAGAAGTGACTTGGGCCTCGAGATCTCTCTAGATGGTTAGTATCAACACAAGGGCTAGAGGAAGTAGATGCATCATTTATAGAGCAACAAGACATGGAAAGCAATTCATCACAAGATGTGGAGATATTTTGGATGGATGAATTGCTAGGACTAGCATAAGGTGATATAGCATTTAAAGTAGATGTTGTGCCTTTGTCCACATGAGGCTCAGAAGATGATATCTTAGAAGAAATAGCCTCATGAGCTAACTTTAGCCTCTCGTGGGAGACTAGGAGATCCCCATGAGATCTTGAGAGCTTTTCATGAGTTTCTTCCATTTTCCCATAATCACTAGTTAGCAACTCAATTTGAGCCCGTAGCTCAACATTCTCCTTTAATATGTATGATTCACAAGAAATAGAGTTAGTGGCACAAGAATCATCATTTTTAGCTTTGAGGTCATTAGCAAGAGCAAGAGATAATTCATTGTTCCTTCTAAGATTAGAAATGCAAATAGCATAAGTTTCTTCTAGACTAGATAGTTTCTCTTCAAGAGAAGACCTAAGGGAGAGCTCTTTCTCAAAACCCTTTTCAAGCTCTTTGTCCTTGATAGAATGACCATCATTATGACTTTCCAAAGTCACGGTGATATCCTTCTTTTCATCTATAAGAGATTTAGCCCCATCAAGTCATTCTAGGAGAGCATTCACATTTTCCTTTGTCTCACCATCAAGGCTTGCTAACCACAAATCTATCCACTCATCTCTATCATCATGAGATATATTGGAGTTCAAAGTAGAAGATACCTTTGAATCCTTGGCCATGAGGAAAAATGTGGTAGATGATGATGAATAATTACTTGAGGCACCATTCAAGTACACATTTTATTCCATAGAGAGGTGGATTTACTTTACATTGTTAGCCATACAAATACTAGAGGAAACACAATCATTTTTATCATGGGAACAAGATAAATCATGCATATCATCATGAGATGTAGTCAAGCAATGTCGACATGATATGCAAAAACTATCAACATAAACATGTAAAACATTTTTTTGTGCTAGTTGTGTTTAAGTCCAAAGATGAGGCATGGCAATAAGATAGAAATGAAGGATCATCAATAATAAGCTCACTATCATTATTGCAAAGCCTGTCACTACTCACCATCTCATTAGTTTGTGGCTTACCACATGTTGGTGAAGTAGAAGAAGTTGAGAACTCATCACGACCGGAGATGGAGGGAGAGTAATCATCCTCAACACTATTGGACACTCCATATTTATCTTGAAGATTTGTCCATACCTCATGAGCATTCTGGAGAGGAAAGAGTGGCTTAATAACTACAAGGCTCAGAAGAAGTAAAAACACATAAATAGAAAGAGCATCGACATATAAGTTTTTCTCTTCATCTAAAGTTGGATTTTGACGATCCTTTGGAGGAGAAAAAACCCATCTCTACAATTTTCTCTATATGTGGGTCCATGAACCGGAAATAAATGAGCATGCAAAATTTCGAAACATCATAGTTTGTGCCATCGAAATTGAATGTGAGATCGTGCAACAATTCACTAAGCGACATCATTACGCTCAAGGCGGTGAAGCCTAACAATGAGAGACCGTCCTCTGATACCAATTTAAAGTACAAGGATGCCACCTAGAGGGGGGTGAATAGGCGCTTTAAAATAATAAATGTGGAATAAAACTAGCATTTAATTTGTCAAGTACAAAACCTATACAAGCAACGAATACAACAAACTGATAGAAAGATAGATGATGTCAAGCACGATGGCTATCACAAAGTTAAATGCATAAGTAACGAGCTAGAGTATATAAATAACCGAAGCATAAGGAGACACCGATGTGATTACCGAAGTTCCTTCTCAAGGGAAGTACGTCTTCGTTGGAGGGGTGTGGAGCCTCCAAGGCACTCCAATGCACGGTTGTGCTCACCCTATTCTCCTTGAGCTTCTCCGGTGAGGGAGATGCTCGTTTTCACTATGAGGTCGTCTTGAAGACGATGACCAAACCTTACACGAGGTTGAGGCTATGTCCACAAGTCAAATGGAGGCTCTCAACAAAGCTTCTTGCAACAAGGTGGAAGCCCCAAGCACTAACCGTCTAGGGTGCTTAATACAACCAGGAGGAATTATCTCTCCGGTGACCAATCACCCAAGAGTAACAAGCTCACGAACTTCTCTTTCATGAATCCCATGGGGAACTCAAACCGATGCACCTAATGCAATGGCAAGAACACACAAAGTGGTCAAGAACTTCTCTCCCAAAATCCCACCAAAGCAACTAATTATATGATGGGAGGAAGGAGGAAAAATAAGGAAAACAACAAATGAATCCCTAGATATAGATCTATAAGGTTCCCCTCAGAAAGAGGAGGGATTGATTGGTGGAGTTGTAGATCTAGATCTCCTCTCCCTTTTCCTCAAAGGGGAGCTAGAATCATTGGAGGGATATAGAGAAAGCAAACTTGGAACGGTCAACAATGGAGGTGCAAACTTGATAGAAGAGTTAGGGTAACATTGGGGAAGAAGACCCATTAATTAGATTTCCTGGAAATCAAACCGTTGTGCCCAGAGTCGCGCCGGGCCGGTAGTACCGGACTTTGGTCTGGTACTACCGCCCCCTTGCGAAACTGCACCAGCACCGGTACCAAAACGGCCATATCTTTTGCATACGGACTCCATTTTTTATGATCTTTGGCTCTTTGAATTCGCAACAAAGATATCTACAAGATCGTATATAGAAACATCATTTTACAACAAGTAAAACTAAAACAAAAAAGGGAAATGTTGGACCTCTCAATAAGAGAGAAACCAGAAAACCTTCAACATAAAAAACCAAACAGGTTTCTCATAAGAAATTCGTTTTTGATGAACATGGTCTTGTCATGAAGAACACGACAAGAACCAAAACTTCACATGGATAAAGTCCAAACAAGAACCAAGAAATATGGTGCTAAGTATGCAAAGGTTTGAGCTCTCTACGAACAATATGATCAAGCAACTCATTCGAGACCCCTTTTGATAGAACGGTTATCTAACCTATAATACAGTCTCTCAACTAACAATATGATACCGGTAAAATAGAAACTCTTTCAAGGTTATGGGCCCGTTTGGGAGCTCAATATTTTTGAAGTATTTCAAGAATACTTCACTTTTCAGAAATACTAAAGTATTGAATACTTTGAGTTGTTTGGTTCTAGCAAAAACTACGTTTTATATACTTCAGTTTTGAGGAAAACTACACTATTTTTGAAGTATGTGAAAAAGAGGGTTGGACCTCTTTTTCCAAAACTGAAGTATTGGTTTGCTCGGCATAAGAATACTTTAGTTTTCGAATACTTTATTTTTATAAATACTTCACTGCCAAACTAAGCCTATACCTTTGCCTTGCGCATTCCACTTGAGTCACTTCAAGTAGAACCATTGTCGTGGGATGATCACGGCAGATGTTACCAGAGGTAACTGATCTTGGGGTAAGTCGACACAGGTATTTGGGAGAGGGTTTAGCTCGAAAGAGAACATGATGATAAGCGATCTAGGAATCGGCTCTCAACTCGCCGAGTCTCGAATATAGCTCTCGATTTATACTGGATACTCGATAACAGGCAATACGATTATGTCGTGAATCTCTGTCAAGCTAAGCCTGGGGGCCGGTTTATAAAGTACCCGTACCCCCCCTGGCTTGCCCTCCAAGGCGCAGCTTGAGTCCTATCCGAACTCTGCTTACAAACCCTAGCTTTCCTTACCGCAACCCACAATCCGGGTTACGAGGCCTACAAACTTTGGGCCTTCCAGAAGTTTCTTTATCCTTAGCCGGATCCCGCGCGGCGTCCTTTGGGCCGGGTTACACCTTGGAGTTGGCATACCGGGTTACTATCCCCCCATCAGTAGTCCCCAGGATAGCTTGGGCTTCCTGGATTCTTCCTTGAAGCGCTGGCTATCCCCTGCAAAAATATCAAACGCTCAAGCGTATGGAGGCCGGGTTACAATGCTTTGATAAACGGCTGGGTCCAACTCCATGGTGACCATGCAATAACCCGGCTCTCCTCCAAATGCTTCTCCTAATTTTCCAGGTCTAAGTCTTAATAAAAACTCCACGACTCTACACTTTTCTCGATAATTAATCCTGATACCACGGAAAGTATCCCTTTCTCTTTTTTGCCAGGATCTCTTGCTCAACACCCGATGCACCTCCCGTAAACTTTGAATAGATAGCCGTTACCCCGCAATTTCCGGGTCCCGCCCGTTGGACTTAGTTTTTCCACCCGAACCATTATAAATAGGTCCTTAGGGGTAACCCTAACCCCAACGTCTCACCTTTCCTCATTCCTCTTCCTCCGTACCCAAACCCGCAGAGCGCCATTACGGGAACCCCGCGCGCATCACCGGAGCCCATTTGTCGCCGGCTGCGCTCCGCCACAGCGCGCTCAGCCCCGCCGCCGAGATCCGCCGCCAGACACCCGACCTGCCCGCCAAGAGTCGCGAAAGGGCACCAGGCCTGCGCTATTTGCCTCCGCAAGGCTTCATTTCAACCTCCTCCAGTAAGTCTCCGGCACTCATTAATCTGCCCTTGCAATTTCTTGGTTTTGCCTCAAATTGGATCTGAATCGACCCGCCGGCGATTTCTCGGGGCGCACCGAATTAGGTTGCTAGCATTCGTCCTAACCCATCCAATAGATAAGATTTAGACTTCAGTTCACTCCTCTACCACCAGTAATCATTAATTTCGCCGTAAATCTAGAAATGGAATTCCCAATCTAGGCTCGAGCCGCCTAAAATGTCCGCCCTTGCTTCTGTCACCCGGAAAATCCTTCCTTTCCAGTTCATTTACTCGCGATAGATGCACGGACAACCATCTATTTCTCCTAAACACTTATCCATACATTAGCCTCCATAATTTTTTATAAGAACGCATGATACCCGGACAATTTGCACCGCGCTTCGCAAAACAATACCCGGATAACATTTATCTTCCAAGTTGCCTCAACACCTCTTATCATTACTCGGCCAACTGACAGTTTCCGAGTCTCGTTTCTCATGTTTTTCTACCTGATGTTTTACAGGTTAACCCCATGGCACCCAAGAAGCAGGGAAAGCAGCCAGTCAAAGCCAAGACCACAAACTCCATATCCGCCAACTGGGCACGATCTTCGGTCACCAAGGCCAAATTAGAAGAATTGGTCGAGCTAGGGGTTCTCCCCCCTCAAGAAATTATCCACTGGAGGGTGCCGGGTAACGAAACTCGGCCTACTCCGGCAGAAAACGAGGTAATATGCTTTGTTGAACATGTGACCCGGGGCTTCCGGCCTCCGGGTCATCCTTTCTTTCGTGACGTTTTAAGCCATTATGGCCTTCGCATCTTCGACATAGGACCCAACTCCGTTTTAAACATCACTCATTTTATCGTTCTTTCCGAGTCTTACTTGTGCACTCCGCCAAGTCTGGCCCTCTTCGTCGAACTCTTCCAGTGCAAACCGTGCCGCGAAAGCGGCGACGGTGCACTTCTTACTTGCGGCGGGGTTTCCATCCAACGCCGCAAGAACTCCTTAATGCCTCCTCTCACCCTCAACTCCCACGTAAAGCACTGGCAGCTCTCATACTTTTACTGCCAGGACACCTCCCCACCCGGCGAAAAGAAGTTGCCGGGTTACTCGGAGGGTCAACTTGATATTTCCGAAGCCTTCAATGGGTTTGCCCCTGACCCGGAAAGAGAAGAAATTCTACCTCTATTAGCCAGAATCTCCATCCTTTCTGCCCAAGGCCTCATCGGGCTTAACCTGGTGAAGACTTGGGTCGATTTCCGCATCCAACCCAACTCCATTCGCACAAAACTGATGTGCGAATACTCGGGGCAAACCACGGACCCGATCCGATACTCTACCAGCAATTTCGCTCCTAGTGATGCCAACAAAACAATCAAGGGCTTTCTGACGGAAAAGCTCGAGGTGATCCGGAACATAGCCGGATTAGAACCTTTCACCCTCGAGAACCCGGCCCCCGCGGTAAGGACCTAATTCTAACAAGTTTTAATTTTATTCGTTCCTCTTGATACAACTGTCAATCCTTGCTCTGGTGTCTCCACCTTAGGCCGACAGTGACTTCTGGAAGGCAGATACTCCTCCTAACTCCGGAGACCCGGAAGAAGAAGAGGATGCCGTTAACTCGGACGAAGGCACATACTTAGTCCCCTTGAATACGTCATGCCCTACTTCTCATTTCCACACAATAATCTTGATTACTTTCAGAACAAGAAGACCAAGACGAGGAGGAAGAAACGGACGGCAAGGTGGAGTCTGCTAGTGATGAAGATGAACCGGAGCCAGCAATTAAAGCCGGATCCAAAAGAAAACCCCAAGGAATCGTTTTCCAGGTTTCATTTCATTTCCTTGTGCTTAATTTGCGTTCCCGTGATATCATTCACGAGCTAACCCTGTCATCATCCCTTGGGTCATAACTGAAGGAGCCACCTGCGCCCAAACGTAGAGTGACCCGGAACAATCCGGGTAACGAGACCCTTAACCCGGGTACTTCATCGCCTCCAGTTCGACATACTGGTATTCACCATACACAAGAATCTTTCCCAAACATTCCCTCACAAAGTAATCTCACACCTTGCTTTGGTATTTTTCAGTATCTTCCGGGTCCAGCAGCGGCTTCCCCTCGGACTTCGCGGTGAACCCCGGGTAAAGTTCTTTTCCTGATGTTATGCCAAACTTTTATCGCCCTTTTCATGACTTATGCGCTAACTGCACCTTTGCACTTTCTATAGAGCCACGGTCGTTGTTAGCGACCAGGAAGACATGGAAGTTGAGGACCGGGGTAAGAATAAACCGACTGACGATGCATTCACCACAGCTGGTGATGAGCAAGCATCACCAACGAACCCGGCTAGGCAAGAAGCCGGGTATCCAATAGCCTCGCACGCAAGCGAGAAGGAAAAAGGCGCAGCTGCGGGCGCGGGAGGAGGGCCAAACTCCGACATTCGGATGACCCGGGTGCCGTCTCCTGTTACGAAGAAAACTTCTTCTCCAAATTTCCGCGCCCCCGAGCCTTCTAACTCGGATAACAATGATTTTAACCAGTTGATGAGTGCTCTCCTGTCAATGAAGGCTTCAGAGGGAAATATCTTGGAGCGTATGGCCGCAGCACATCAGGTAACATTATTTGATATTCCTTACTACACACCCAGTCCCCAAGTTCGGAGCATAACTTGCTGAAGTTGTGCTCGGTACTTCATACAATACTCGGCTTGTCATGATATCTGACTTACAGTTTTACTCGTTCCTTGCAGGCGGAAATTACTCGGTCCGACGAGGTATTACTCAAGACCGAGCAGCTCCTGCTTGCTGAAGTAAAGCGCAGAGAAACCCTTGAGGCGGAGGTGAAGACTTTGAAAAAAGATGTCTCGAGATACAAGAAGAAATACAATGCTGCCCAATCTACACTGAAAAACTTGTCGAACCAGGTTGCGGACACTTATCGCATCTTGCTAAGTAAGTTTTTGTTCGCGATTAACTTACATGCCTCTATCTTATCGTTATAATAATCAAGATTACTGATATGCTTTCTTTTATTTCAATTACAGGTGCTAACCTTGCTGCTCCAGAGGACGATGCCGTTGCCATGACTAAAACGCTAAAGACCGTGCTCCGAACATTTTTCGCCGGCACAAAGCTTTTATTGGATGCCGTGAAATGGCCTTCCGAGGTATACCCAGGCGAAGAAAACCTTATGCAAGCGTTTTCAACGGTGCCTGGATGGATTGAAATATGGAAGCGCTCATCTTGCCGAGTCGGTATGACCCGGGCCTTTACGCTGGCGAAAGCTTATTTTCCTAAGCTTGACCCGACAAAGGTAATATCCGGGTTCCCAGAATTCAAGGCTGACGGCTCCAAGTTTACGCCCAAGGATTTCAAAGTTATACAATCCGCCGTACGCCACTCGGCTACTGCCTTGGCCGATAAGATGGAACTGGACACGATCATGAGCTCGTACGACACTGAAGGCAAAACCATTTTGGTGGAGGCACCCCCTCCCCTTGATATGCTGGAAAAATGGGCGACTGACCTGGCCAGGAGGAAAGAAGAAGCTGCTAAGAGAGAGGCCGAGTTAGGCCTAAGGCCGTCTACTTCTACGCCAGTTGTTCCTCCGCCTGTCCGTCCTGATGTGGAAAGTCCGGGTAATGCTGCTGGAAAGGCTAAGGAGCAGGTCCAAGACCAAGACCCGGAAGATCATTCCCAGGATGCCGAGTAGGATGATGTCTTGTATTCTGTATTTTAAAAACTGGTATGATTTTGATGATGCGCTTGTTGCGCCATTGATATTGGTACTGTCACTTTGTACTTTTAACTCGTGATAACTTTGTGCCTTTCCCGGCTTTTGATAATCTCGACCCTTGTTTTTAAGCTTATTCTCGATACCCGATTGCTTTTGATTCCCTTTTCGAGGCTCGGTTAACCGAGTATCGTGGGCTTTGATAACTGGACTTTTCTCTAAGTCCCCAAGACTCGGAAGCCAAGGTTTTTCGAGCTTTAATAGATAAACAGCTTGTTTCTGTTTCGAAGTCCCAGTCCCCATGACCCAAAGTACGAGCCAGGGGGGTGTGGCCTTTCTCAGATGACAAACTGCTCTTTACTAAGCCGAAAACCAATAGCCATTTACGTAAATACTGAAGTCATGCTTGATACTTGTTGAGTTTCCGGCTATTTAGCCTTGTACTCTGCATAGACTTGTGGTTTAGATGACCCTTTTGATTATCTTGTACTGTAAGCCGGCTTTCGCGTGGATACCATGTTGTTACATCTATACGAAAAACAGAATCAAGCAAGTCCCATTGGGCTGCATGGTTTGATTGTAATCGTAAGCGAACAGATCATGCCACTTTGGTGCGATTCACATCGAGCTTAAGTAAGAATAACCAAGAAATTTAGCTCCTTCGTCCGGTTATAAGATTGCAGCCGTACTCGTCTTGCAAGTAATCGGCCCTCATAACTCATAGGCATCAAGGCCAGGTCTCTGGGCTGGTGACTACTACTTAAGCAGTTCAATTCCCAAAAACTCATGTACGTGCAACGTATTTTGATGATACTGATGCATTGATAATAACAAATATCACTTACTTGTACTTGAAGCAAAGACCATGATAAGACTTGAAAACCATCTCTTTTATTGATACGAAAAAGTTTGTGCCAGCAGGCCGCCTCATTAAAAACCTCCCAGTCCCCTTAGGTACCCTGGGTAGGAAAAGAGCGCGTATGAAACCTGCTGGCCGTTACACTGCTTTAGTTCTTCTCGAGAATCGGCCCCAGACTGGCACGACCGATGCACATTCTCCATTTGTTAGTCCCTTTCATAATGAGTACCGGGTTTGTTAGCCAATCCGGGTATGTCGTTCTTGTAGCGCGGCTAGTTGTAGATAACGGTGTGCTTTCCTCTTCTACGCCAGGGAACTTGGAAGAACCGCTCCTGACGAAGGCCACCATCTTGTGATCTTGTTCTGTCCTAGTTTTTGCTTTATCCCCTTCAGAGGTCGGCCTTTTTGACGTTGCCCTTTCCTCCAGGTTTGCCTGCGATCGGTAATGCTTGAGCTCCTCTTTCCTACAGGCTTGCTCAGCCATTGCTGCATCTCCTTCGTCGCATTCAGCTGCTATATCTCAATTTCCGTGTATGGTAATGGTCTTCTTAGGACCCGGGATTTTCAGCTGTAGATACACATAACACGGTCTTGCCATGAACTTGGCATAAGCCGGCCTTCCAAACAATGCGTGATAGGGACTGCGCAACTTAACCACCTCAAAGGTAAGCCACTCAACCCGATAATTGTCCTTTGATTCCCCAAAAGCTACCTCCAACGCCATTTTTCCTTCAGGGCACGCTGAATGACCCGGCACTATCCCGTGAAAAACTGTTGTACTCTTTTGCAGTTGAGATTCTTTGAGGCCCATGCGCAGAAAAGTTTCCCAGTACAGGATATTGATGCTACTTCCTCCATCCATCAAGACTTTTTTCAGTTCATACCCATTGACCTGTGGTGCCACTACCAAGGCTAAAACTCCCGGGTGATCAACTCTGTCCGGATGATCCCTTCTACTCCAAGTTACCTCCTGTTCTGACCACCTCAAATACCTCGGAACAGCGGAAGAGACTGAATTGACCGCTTGTTTCAGTATCTTTTTATCCTTGTTAGAGCCTCCAGTAGTGTGCACATGATATTGACCCAACTGTTTGGGGTTAGCCTGAAAACCTCCCGCTCCCCCTTGATTGTTGCCCGGATTTCCTGCTGCCGGGTTACCGGCTGGGGGTGGACCGTTGCCCAAATTTCCACCTGGACCCGGGCCTCCACCCCGACCCGCTCCTCGCATGGCTCTGTTTACTTCCTCATTCTTCCACCTCTGTAAATCGGCGCATTGCTCCAAGGAGTGATTAGCCGGCTTGCCGTTCCTGCTATGCTTCGGACACGCCATCCTGAATATATCCCAACTGTTGCCCGGCCTCGGAGGTCCCTGATAGTGTCCTCCATTATGATTTCTGGTATTAAAATTCCCTTCAGACCTGGGTCTCGAAGACCCGGCTTCAGTATTAGCTACAAACTCGGAACCTCCTTCAAATGGGCGCTTGTTCTGACTATTTCCGTTATTACTCGGTGTTGATCCATTGCCGGTTCTTCCACTGTTACTGGTGTTCACCTTCGCTTTCTTGTCATCGACTTCCTCCTCTGTAGTGTCTGTTGCAGCGTGCTTGTTGCATGCATCCATTAATTCTCCCATTGTAACCTCCGATGCATTCCTACTGGACTTCATGCGAGTTAACTTTTGTACTAAAGGAATATACTTGCATGTTTTTGCCATAGCTTGTAGCGCATCTTTGGGCTGAATTTCTGTGGATGAGTGAAGTATCTCCATAACCCGGCGTACCCAACTGCGTGCTGACTCTCCCTTTTTCTGAACGCATCGCTCTAAATCATCAATAGTGAATAGCTTTCTGCACGTTCCATGAAAGTGCTTGACGAACGCGGTCTTTAGTTCTTCCCAGGACTTGATCGATCTTTCTGGTAGGTTGGTAAGCCATAACTTTGCTGCTCCTTCTGACATCATCAAGTACATGAACTTGGCTTGAAGATTCTCGGATGCATTGCGGATTGACATTGCCATCTCATAACTACTCAACCAGGTTTCCGGATCCATGGTCGGTTCATAGTTCACTACTTTTCCCGGCTCTTCGAACTTTTTCGGGTAAGGTTCAGCTCTGATGTCATCCGAGAGACACTTAGGCCCTGCGAGGACGGTTGAGACTAGCCTTACTCGGGGAGTGTGCGATCCAGCCGGGGGCGTAGCGGGGCGCGGTGCTGCAGGCAACCCATGTGCAGCAGACCCGGCCCCAGCTCTCCGAGCCCTGGAGCTATCCACAACGGCCTGCGCTACCGATGCTGCTGGAACACGGGGAGGAGGCGGCATTTGCTGCTGCTCTTCCCTCCGCCGCGCCGAGTTTGCTTGAATATTCCCTTGTAGTTGACTGGCGTATGGCGTCCCATGCATCCCGCTTCTGTGGTCCGGGTAATTGGCCTGTTGTGCCACCGTAGTGTGCAGTAGATCGATCGCTTGCCGGGTCCTTTCTGCATGGGGCGATTCTCCTACCGGGATTTGGTTCAATGCAAGTGTTGCTGCATACACGTTGTCCATAGGATTGTTGTAGTGGCCTGCTGGTGTGCGAAACCGTGACGGTGGATGCGGTGGTAACTCGATGCCGGTTGTGACTCCGGTTCGTGGTGGGGGTAACCCGGCCTGCACGTTTGCCGCGCGGGTTTCCGCTGTCGCCGACTGAGGCGCAGTTCCCTGGTTTACAGCTGGGATCGGTTGGTCCTGGGGCGTAATAAACAAAGCCGCCGGGTTAAGGACCCCACCCGTGGCCGGTAGTCTAGTTTGAGTTCTCTGGTGTACTCTAGATGTTTCCTCTCGGAGCCGGGTTTCCAATGCATCCAGCTCGCGCTGACGCGTAGCCATCCCTTGTTTCTCTGCTTCCACTTGCCTTCTTTGCTGTTCCAACGCGCGGCAAGCCACATCCAGGTCCCTGACACGTTCAGCTGCGTTTTCTGGAGTGATAACCGTAGCGAGGACCGTGGGGTCTAGGATCAGATTATTGTCGAACAAGGCCGGGTGGCGCGGGTTTGACGGACCCGCCCCCGGTGTCCGGTTTCCCAGGAATC
Source organism: Alopecurus myosuroides (assembly GCA_028641055.1). Lineage (NCBI taxonomy): Eukaryota > Viridiplantae > Streptophyta > Magnoliopsida > Poales > Poaceae > Alopecurus > Alopecurus myosuroides. The sequence goes on from CM054062.1 coordinate 16,675,976, forward strand.
CGAACGTATTCGCGTGCAGCTCCTCATCCGCCGCACGGCTAGTCACTGATGCCGACTCTCCATCGACCCGGGCCAGGATCGGGTTTCCGCTAGCCGCGTCCTGTCGCTGTGCCAATGTCTGAGCCGCCCCGACCGAAGCCGTGGTCATGTTTCCTTGATTGAGGTTGGCTGCTGGAGCCGTGTAGACCGCCGCTCGGCGTATTACGCCTGTTGTGAGTTCATGCTGTTCTTCTCCGCTGTTGTCTTCTCCGTAACGGTCTTCCAGCAGGTCCCTGATAGATTCAGTATCATCTTTTCCATTGTCCGGGTCCTGCGGGGCCCATGCCGGCTCCTCCGGCTGTTCCCACTGCGCGATGGATTCTTCTATCTGGTCTGTTGCTCCAACTGATTCTTCTCTACCTGACTGGGCGCAAGCATCCTCCCCTGACACAGAATCAGATCCAACATAGTCAGGAGCCGAGCCAGAGGAACTGTAACATCCCAAGTCTGAAAAATAGCATTTATAATGTTTTGCTCTCTGTTATTTTATGTTTTGCATCATGGCATCATGTTGGTTGCATTTGTTTTGTTTGTTTTCCATTTGTTATTCTCTGTTTTGCTTTGTTTTCCAACTGTTTTCATTTGTTTTCCTTTGTTTTCTATTTGAATTTCAAACCAAAATTCAAACCTTTTGTTTCATCCTTGTGATGTTACAATTTCTAAACAGATATTTCAAAATAAATCAATTGTTTGTTTCTATTAAAGTGTGATTTCAAAACTATTGTTTTGTTTCTATCAAAAATTCATCCAATAATCAAACCCTTTTCAAATTCAGTTATGATTTTCTTCCAAACAATAACCCTTGTTGAAAGTTATGAAAATTGCAAAACAAATCAACCATTTGTTTCCAATTAAAATCATTTGATCACCTTATTTTAAAATATTGTCTCATTAACCAATTAATCATAAAATTCAATCAAATACCCTGCAAATTCAACAGCACCAAATTCCAAGTCATGAAAACTACCAAGCCATTCTAATATTTTAATCCAATTAATAATAGGGTTCACCCTACTAAACTTGTTGTTTTCAAATATGAATCAATTAAATTGCAATTTATTCCAATTCAAACCAATGTGCAAAAACAGCAAATAAGTTTGAATTTCAAAAACTTAAGTGGCCAAGTGGTAGGTGTTGGAATAACAAACCCACATGATTTCTTCCAAATTTTTATCAAATCAACAAACTATCTTTTGGTTCCATTTTCTTTGCTGCAAAAAAAAAAAACCTAGCAAAAAGATTAAAGCTAGAGGGACAGAGAGCAACCAGCAGGCCCATTCCCCCTCAGCCCAACTCTCCCTCCCTCAGGCCCATACCCCCACGTCATCTTCTACCTCTCGTACGGCAGCAATCCTCCATGTCCACGTCGCATCCGAGGAGCAGGGAACGGCTGAGGAGCCCCTCCTTCCCCCTATAAACCCTAGCTCGATGCTCTCCCCTCTGCCCTAACCCATCTCCTCCTCTCTTCCCTCTCTCCCGCCTCCATCTCCTCTTTCTTCCACCTCCCTCCCTGCACCTCTGTTCTCTGAAACCTGCACCACACCGGAAAAAAAGGCCCTCCTTTCACCGGCGATCGCCGCCGGTAGCTTCTCCTTCCGGCCAGGGCGGGTGCGGGAATGGAATCCCCGCACCGCCCTCTCCCTCCTCGACCTCTCGGCCGCCCTCGAGGAGCTCCGAGGCGCCGCCGCCGTCCAAGACCTCGCCGGACCGCCTCCCTGCTGCCCTGCATCCGCCCGACTCCCTCCTCCATCGAACCCCCAAGGTGAGGCCGCCCCCCATCGCTTCTCTCCCCCCACTCGCCTCCTCCCTCTCCCTTGACCGCAGCAGCCACACGCCCCACACCCCTCGCAGCAGCTCTCCGGCGAGCAGCCGCTGCAGCCATCGATCTCTGCCCTGTCGATCTCTGTACCTGTTCGGTTCAGTTAGAAATTCAGTTTCATCCCGCAACAACAACACATACCCCCGAGTTCCCCTGTTCTGTCACAACAGCCGCACTGGTTAGCCCAACCTTGCGCTCACAGTGAGGTTGTGGGTTCGATCCCCACACCCTGCGAATTAAACCAACTTTTGCTTTGTTTTTTTTCCAGAGCCATAACAAACTGCAGAATCACATCCATGCCCCTGGTAATTAAATATAGACCCTGTAAAATATTTTCCAAGCCCCTGTTAATCTTTCTAGGTCCCTAAATATTGTAAAGATGGCAGATTTGTATCTTAATTTGTAAAATGCCTAAAAAATTCATCCCAACTCCAATTTCAACATTTTTAATATGTTTTCAATACCAAATTAAATGTTCTATCCAAATATAAAATTTGTTTACTGTTTTGAATATTTTAAATTGGTGCAATATTTGAAAACTTGTCAAATTCACTTAAACTTGCAAAATTCATAACTTGGGCATAACAATTCCAAATCCAACAAACTTAATATGTTTTCCAATCCATTTTTCATGTACTTTCCAAATATAAATTTTGTTTGCTGTTTTGAATAATTTAAATTGCTGAAAACAACTGTTTCTTGTTTATTGCATTTAAAATTGCCAAAATAATAACTTGCTCATTTTAAATCCAATTTCAACAAATGAAATATGTTTTCCATGCAAAATTGAACCCTCTTTCCAAATATAAAATTTGTTTCATGTTTTGAATAATTAAAAGTGGTTAAATAATTTAAACCTTATTTAATTCATTTAATATTGTTAAATTCATAACTTGATCAAAACAAATTCTTTTGGGACATATAAAATATGTTTTCCAACCATAAAAGTATAAACTTTTCAAATATGAATCTCACTTAATGTTTTGAACAAATAAAAATTCAAATAAGTTCATGTTTGAATTAAATTCATTTAATTCTTGCTTAAACTTGTTTAATTCATAAGTAATGTATTTGAAATCCTTTTTCAACAAGTGAAACATGTAATCCACCCAAAATCTTGTTTTCTTTTCAAATATAAACTTTGTTATCTATTTTGAACAAATTAAAGTGGTGAAAACAACAAAAACTTGTGTGACATGTTTAGTAACCGAACTTTCCAAAACTTACTAAATGATTTCCAAAACTTGTTTAATCCTTCTATCACTTGCATCTATCATTGTTATTTGTTGTTATTTTGTTGTTATCATCATGCATGCATCATGCTAACAACTCTCACATAATAATTAATTGTAAACCATTTGTTTCCACTCATTTCAATGGATCTTTTCCATATGCAATCCAATTGCATATGGGTCCAATTAAATTGTGTTATCTTGTCAAGTAGTTTATTTTGATGCATCTATTAACATGACATGCATCATCCCATGTTTGTGCACCTATGCCATGATATTGATTGTTTATCTTCCTGCAATGTTTGTTTGCTTCTTCCCGGATATACGACGACGTTGAAACCGACGATACTTACGACACCCCTTCTAAGGAGTTAGCTCAGTACCAGGCTACTGGGTTTGCAGGCAAGTTATCACTCACATGAACCACCGTGTTCCTTTCAACATTGGTTACCGATACTTTCCGTTGTTCTTTTCTGCTAGCCTTAGTAGTAGTTGTTTCTGTTACGAACCTATCACATGAATCCTTTTAACCCTGTTATTGCCTCACCTCCATACCTAAAACCCCTTGCTTGTTGCCTTAGTCTTACCTAGCATGCTTAGGGTTGCTTTTGCTCGAGTCTGTTGTCGGTTACTTCTTTTACTATTATTATTGTACCGGGGGCTCGATGTTTAATCAATCAATCATGCTAATGTTACTATTAATAATAAATTTGATGATAAGGCACCGGCAGGAGGCCCTGTGTGGTTTTGAGGCCTGCTAGTGTCGACCCTAATAGGAAAAGGGTCTTGTCTACTGATCCATGATGAGCGCACTAACCGCATGTGGGAAGCGAGTATGGGCGCCCCCCTCAATTTGATTCGATTCGCATCTCGTCCAAATCGCCTCATTTAGTTCGTGTTTTCCATTTGCCGCATGCATGATTTTGCGAGCCCAGGCCAGGGTGGAACTTTCGTAGTCGGCATATAGGGGGACACGTTCTTAGAGTGCTATGAGGGTCCATTTTCTTCTGGGCTCGATTAGCCGTGCGCCCAAGGTGCTTTGGGCTTGATGCGGAGAAGAGTTGAGTTGTGTTGAGTGCCCCGCTTGGTGGAAGGGCCTTTCCATCTGGCGGGTTATTCATGCGTGTACGGCCAAATTGGTGCAACCCTGCAGGGATAATCTTCTCGAGAAGCCGTGTTTTCCGCGGTTATGGATTACTTGGTGAAAGTACTGGCTAACAAGTACTCAGGACAACTTAAACCTAATGATTAACAACCTTACACCCAATGATTAACAACTTGACTAGTAATAGGCTTATTGACACAATAATTTGAACCATCATTAATTCAACTGTGTGAGTTATCCTCGGATTGCTTCTTCGGATAAGGGGCGAGATCCAGGATGGGTTTGCTTGAAGTTATCTTTCAGTTGGTTACGATACTCGATCTTATCTCCTTTCTGTTAGCTGGAAGTGGTAGTAACTCTGTAGTTGGTTAGAGCAGCCAGTTGCAGCATCTTTATATCCCCTTTTCCTTCCGTTGAACCCAAAGCATCTGTGCTTGGTGTTGACGGGTTACACTTTGGTGAACTGTGAGTCTTGCTTGCCAGTACGTTTATGTACTGACCCCTTTGGGGCTGTGGTTTCCGCAGACCTACGTTTCCGAGGATCTACATGGTGGCTACTACGTGGAGTATGACGAGACTACTGACGAGTAGATAGCGGACCCGGGCAGGATCCGAGACTTCGTGGATGGGCTCCGTCTTTTCGTTTCCGGCCTCTTAGGCCTATTTGGTTCTTGTCTGTACTCAGACATGTTGAGTGCTTCCGCTGTATTGTAATGATGTATTGTTGGGGCATGTGCCCTCTGAATGATTGTATTTGCTATCTCTGCTCTAATGAGAGCCATTTGCAACTTATTTCAATCTTTTGTGTCGTAGAGATCTGTTGTGATATCACTTGTTAAACGCCGTTGACGTACCATGTGTGTATGGTTTGAAGTACGTCGACGGAAGTGCCTTTGATCTCTAGTGGATAGTTTACATTGACGATGGAATAGCAGGGCTTGTGTTGTCGCGCATAAGCGCAGGCCTACCAGGAAGCTGGGACGTGGGAGCAGTTATGCCCCATAATCCAAGCATCTGCTATCCAGTTCGTACGGTGAGTATCCCCTAGAAATCAGGGTGCGACAGGAACATACCATACCGATGAAGACGCTGATCCGGCCGATTGTAACGACAGATCCGGATTCGAGGCGATCCGATTCTGGCCCCCATCCGGAGTCGTCCACCATCTTCTCTCCTTTGTGGTCGTCTCTCCAACGACGAGGTTCCTCATGCTTTTCCGAGCTTCTCCCGTGATGTAAACACCTTTGGACGCAGGCCCCACGGTGGGCGCCAACTATCGTGGGATGATCACGGCAGATGTTACCAGAGGTAACTGATCTTGGGGTAAGTCGACACAGGTATTTGGGAGAGGGTTTAGCTCGAAAGAGAACATGATGATAAGCGATCTAGGAATCGGCTCTCAACTCGCCGAGTCTCGAATATAGCTCTCGATTTATACTGGATAATCGATAACAGGCAATACGATTATGTCGTGAATCTCTGTCAAGTTAAGCCCGGGGGCCGGTTTATAAAGTACCCGTACCCCCCCTGGCTTGCCCTCCAAGGCGCAGCTTGAGTCCTATCCGAACTCTGCTTACAAACCCTAGCTTTCCTTACCGCAACCCACAATCCGGGTTACGAGGCCTACAAACTTTGGGCCTTCCAGAAGTTTCTTTATCCTTAGCCGGATCCCGCGCGGCGTCCTTTGGGCCGGGTTACACCTTGGAGTTGGCATACCGGGTTACTACCCCCCCATCAACCATCTTTCTTGATTGCGCTTTGCTTGGTGAATACTTGAAGGTTTCTCCCCATAAGATGATATGGGAAATCCTCTCTTAGCCCCATGTTCACATGACCGACTGGTCTTGATTAAACGGTCAAAATCACTGGCTAAGACTGTTTCTTCTTAGCAGCCCTAGTAGTACCGGAAGAATCAGCAGTACTACTGCAGCACCGGTAGTACCGGAAGTTGCGGCAGTACTACCGGGCCACTACCGGGTCTATTACAGTACCCATCTGTACCGAATCCACTCAAACCCGGTAGTGGTGGTAGTAGTACCGCCCCCAGTACTACCGCCTTTTGCAGCAGTAGTGTCGGGAAGACAGTACTACCGGGGCTCCAGTAGTACAGGCCCCGAGAGCAGTACTACCGCGAAACAGAGGTAACTTTCCTTTTTCTTCATAATAATGATGCCTTGAAGGTATATATGAATGTCCACACACAATACTTCTTCAAGACATACTTGCAATATGCTTCAACATTCTCAGGACCAATCTTCTTCTTGATCATATCAAATATATACAATATAAGCAATGATCTTGATGGCATCTAACCTTGAATCTAACACATGGGGTTCAAGTGATGCCTATGGACAGACCTACAAGAATATCTCAATGCAGACATTAGTGCATAAGGATTGTCATTAATTACCAAAACCACACATGGGGCACTATGCTCTTTCAACCGGGGATATTGTTCCTCTTGGGTTCATTGAGCACCCTAGACGGTTAGTGCTTGGTGCTTCCACCTTGTTGCAAGAAGATTCGTTGAGAGCCTCTAATTGAGTTTTCGAGATAGTCTCAACCTTGTGTAAGGTTTACTCACCGCCTTCAAGACAACCTCATAGTGGAAATGAGTATCTACCTCACCGGAGAAGCTCAAGGAGAAAGGAGTGTGCACCTCCGTGCTATTGGAGTGCCTTGGTGACTCCACACCCCTCCAACGAAGACATACTTCCCTTAGAAATGAACTTCGGGAATCATATCAGTGTCTCCTTGTGCTTTGGTTATTTCTCTACCCAAACTCGTTGATTATGCATTACCTTTGTGATAGCCATCATGCTCTTGTTTAGGTTTTGTGCTTGAAATTAAATGGTAATTTTATTCCACGTTTATTCAAGCGTAAATTGTAATGATTCTAAAGCTCCTATTCACACCCCCACTCACACACACACCTCTAGGCGGCATCCTTGTACTTTCACCGACCAGATCGGAGTCTCCACCCCAAAACCCCGGAGTCTCCGGCCTAGATGGACCCAAAAATTCATGCACCTTTTATTTTCCTCACAATTTTTTTTTGGACGTTTCTTTTGGTCATTGTTGCTCCAATTTGGGTTTCTCGAGTTCCAGCGCGAAACTATCGACGTCATCATCATCAACAACTTGACGTTACAACTTTACACTAACCCCACCGGCCGCAAGTCCGAGTTCATCATCAACACACCCAAGGTATAACTTGCTTCCACTTGATAACCCTTTTTCCTCTTCGTGAACATTATCTTATCTGGACTAGCTCTTTTATATAGCGGGCATTGCACTAGTTCAACCATGAGTAAGTGTTTGCTTATACACGAGAGCGAAGTTTCCGAGTAGAATCTTGGCATTAACATAAAAAAATAAAAGAAAAAGAAACAAAAGAGTGGTGCTAAGCATCGATCACTTGTAGGAACGAGAAGCTCATAGCTAGTAGTGAGAGCGACGGTTGACATACTTGTGCAAATGGAATTGCCCTTACCTATTTTTGTAATTTGAGCAAGCGTCCTGCTTGTGTTGATGTGACACCGACAAATAGTGTCCGTTAGGATCTTTTCGTCGTCACTCGTCATTTGGTCACATTAACCTCATTCATCAATTGTGTGTGTTTCCACTTGTTTCCCTGTTTGTAGTTTTAGTTTTCTTCGTAGCATTTCACTTTGATTTCTCTCTACTCTTAACAATAGACTTTGGTTTTTCTCTACTCTTAACAATCCACTTCAATTTTCAGTAGGACTTTTTTTTAAATTTTTGTAAACAAGTACTATAGTTTTTTCTAATATTTCTCTATTTTGTTCCCTCCAGCTTATCTAAACAATGCCCACTGCAACTATTTTTTTTTCTCCCGCCCGTGTGGACTAGGAAAAAAAATGAACCATTCACTGAGTTTCATTAGTTCTAGCTAGCTAGTGGAGATTCCGTGATCTCTCTATTTGAAAAACTTAGTCTAGTTTAAAGTTTTTAAAAAAATCTGAAAAGAATCAGGGTTGTTCTCAATGATATTTTTCACAAACATGTAAAATATTACTTCAAAATACTTTATAGTGTGGTCGGGAGCCAAAATCAAAGTATAGTGTGGTCGGGAGCCAAAATGGTTTTCCGTAGCTAGCTGCCAGTACAACTCAAACCCACCCCGGCTGCATTGATATGAAACGACCATAACTTTACATGCAAATTGCTGAAGTGCCATCATCACAGAAAACAACTCGAAGCTCTGGCCTGAAACTATCAATATCAAATCAATGCCCTGCCGCAAAACCAGCGGTCACAAAATGGGGCACATACTGCATAAAGAAGAGGAATTCTGAAGGCAGAAATTAACACTGGTCGACTAAAGCATCATCAAGATCCAACATCAGAACAAGATTTCTGAAGCCATAATACTGCATAGCACAGAGGAAATCACATGGCAGTGAACTGATCAATGAGACACTAACACTACACGATTAAGCATCTTCAAGATCCAATATCAGAATTCAGAACGAGAAAATGAAGTGCGTAGATCCAACTCCATGTGGCAAAATCTCCTGAACAGTTCCTAGGAAGCAGCAATACGAGAGAGTATCAAATGGGACTACTACTCCTACCTAAGCACGGTATCATCATCCTACACAGTGGCAAGGCGTCACATGGAGGCTTCCTTCGTCTTTGCAAAATAGGAAACCACAAAAGCACTGCACGCTTCTCAACCCAGGAGGCTCTCTCTTCTCGATCAGAACTCACGACTCTGAGCAGCTAGGTATTGTTCACTGAGCTAGGGCTTCTTCATCCTCCGCCTTGATCTCGCTGCTGTTGTCAGCCTTGGCTCCAGAAGTTTCAGAGGCACTTGGTTCGTCTTGGCCCACCGGAGCTTGGACTTGGCCCACCGGAGCTTGGTGTTGGACCACCGGAGCTTGGTCTTGGACCACCGGAGCAGGAGGAGCAATCATGGCGGCAGGCTTGAACTGAACCAGTATCACGGTCGAGTTGTCCTTCGACTTATCGCAATAGTTAAGAAGCTCCTCACAGATGCCACACAGATGTGACACTTCTGTTGACGCAGCAGGTATCTGCAACATGAATGACAATTCTGTCAACAAATGCATAAAATGAAAAACCTGCTTCAGTTGTAGGCTTTAGGTATCAATCAACTGTTTTCGAGTAGCCAAGCAGATCATGCACAAGAGATATATCACCAGATATATTCTACATGGTCTTTCATAACAACTTCTCATCTGGTAGGATTTCGTTTTTTTTTACTTTAACGACAAGAAGGAAGAATGAGTAAAAGAAGGCTTACACTGTCTAACTTCTGGTGCACAAAATTCACCGCGCCCTGACTTGACAAGATGTTCCTGAAGCAGGGGGAAACAGAGCCATGTCATTTGAATATTGTTATATAAATGAACTCACAGAAAAGCATAAAAATATGACTAAATCGGGTATGGTAATTGAGTTTCTTTCTCTTACTCCCTCCGTCCACTTTTATAAGGCCCACTTCTTACTATTGAAATGTTAAGAGTGTGGCTTATAAAAGTGGACGGAGGGAGTATTAGTTTTAGCGTTCTCTGAGCCGAGCAGAATACTACAATACACCGAGCTGAGAAGAATACTACAAGATAAATTATTCCACAACTTAAAATAATTCTTATCGGTGCAAATGTTTCACCAAGTGGTAAGATTTTTAAGCAATCTCTCACACCATGAATGAACTGTACGTAAAACAGATACGAAACCATCAAATCTAAAAATATCTGGACACGGTAAGAACTAGCTAAGGTAAGGATTGGTGCATGTTCCTGAACTTTAAGTCCCCCCAGTACAAGAAACCACACATGCGATTAAATAGTTTGGACTCAGAAGCTACCAGTCCAGGAACGAATTTAACTGAATCAAAATGTAATAGCCGCTCTTGATATTATTCTGTCCTCATTGATTTATTCTGGAGAAAAATTTACACGTAGAAGGAAGTAAAATAAAATATAACCACTTCAATAATTTTGAACCGAGGGCTAACCAGATGCCGTCACTTGCTATAAGAAGAAACGCATCCTCATCAGTAATGAGCTCCTAGCAAAAAATAAAAGGGGAGTTTCCATTAGAACACACCATTTGAAATTTTCTTACTGTTGGTCATTAGAACACAGCTAAATTACAAACTTACAGTGCGAACGTCAGGATTACATGTCACCATTTGTTCTGTATCATCCAACTCTGGGTTCGACTTGAAGTGAAAGTAACCTGAAATGCAAGTAGGCGAATTGCCAAGTATAATGAAATAGATAGTATGAAAGTATGCAACAGACCAAAACGAAATCAAGTAAGATTATACCAATAGCTCTGGACATGGCTAGAAGAATCCCATTTACACGATAGCTGCCAAACTGTATTCTTCCTCCTGCAAACCTACGAGGTTCGGTTACTCGTCCTCCAGCATTTTGAATTCTCTGACGTTCAGCCGGAAGGTTTGGTTTGTGATCGATGGATAAATCTATTGCCTTTGGATAAATGGATAAAAGGACTTTTAGGCACCCACTGAATGCATTTATTATGAAAAAAATCTGACCAATTAGGTGACATCTACCTAGACATTTGATAAGGAAACAGTCACTATACCTGACGGCCCCTTGAGAGTACGCAGCGAGAATGACCAACATTTCCAACAATGATCCGGTTTCCTCTAATGACAGCCACACAGGCAGTGCTTCCTATTTTCTGAAAGGAAAAGGTTTCCAAGCTAAATTATACGAAAAATAATTCGAGCTCTTATATGGAAGAGCGTGATATCAAGAAACATGCAGTCAGAACCACTATAGGAGGAGGAAAAACCTTTTCTGTGTGCCCTATGATAAAAAAGCAAACAACTATAATGAAAGGAACGATGAATTCGAGCACATCAAAAGATTTTTTTCTCATGTCATACCTTGATTCTGGGAATATGATAAGTGATAACAGCCAAGGTGCAATTACCAACGAGAACTTAGGAGCATTTGGCCTCCAACTCAGTAAACCGGTAACTCAATATAGTTGGGAAAATGAGTAATATATATATACCACTTCCAACTCAAAAGCTTATCTCAAGAAAGTAAACAAAGAGCCTCCATAATCCATATCACACCATTGACCCCTTCCAGTTCGTTTTTACAGATAATAGTATGCATATGATCCAAGAGATACAATCTTAGTTAACTTATTCAAAAGTTTGATATCAAAGCACATTACTCATCTTGAAGGAAACCAAACCTCAAAAGAAGCAGCAGTCTTGAAACGACGTAGCAAATTGAAGAAGCTAAAACGAGGGGGATTAGCTAACGCTCTCGATTGATCAATTTCTTTCAATTGCTCATCCATTCTGAAACAGATTAAACATGAACAATGATTAAATATTATCATATTTGCACATACAACATGCCCAACCTTCGTTTCTATTAGAACAAGATAACTATGAACAAAATAGGTGTAACATTGACCCTTTCACCTTTTACTACTTAAAAGGATAAAAGTTATGAAGACTGAGATTTAGAGTACATGTCTTAGTTAAATAACCTGGAAAACATGTGCACCACTGCACCAGCCAGATTGTTGTCATAATCTTCATGTCTTTTAAGCTCAGTATGAAATTTGCTCGCGCAATGCTGTGCTACATTAGCTCCTAAAACAGATAAGATATATCAAAGTCTGGCATTGCCATATAAGTATATAGCAGAACAAGAATGCAGAATCAACAGGGTGTGCGTAGAAGCTTATATTCAAAAGAATGCGATGAACAACAATAGCTGAATATCCCTTCAATAGGTATCACTGGAAAGAAATGATACACTCAACACAGTGATCAACTGATGATATACACCCTCTTCTGTCAGTAAAAGATCACACAAATGTTTTGATTTATTCCTCACAAATCACAACAATTCAGAACAATAATCACAACTCCAACACATGGAACGTTTGATCTATCACAAGTACTACTTTTGCACATTATCGATGGCATAGGTTGAAATGTTTCTGTATGTTGTAACAAGACCAGAAATGAAGAACAAACCTCCATGGCCATCATAAACACCAAAGAATGATGTGGACCTGATACCATCAAGATCAAGATCTAGGATAGTTCTACGCTGAAAACAGTAAAAGCGAAAATCAAGCTTAAGATTTACTTGCCGATCAAAAATATTTGTGAAGAACATCCCAAGAATTGTACAAAGTAGTGCAACATTACTCACAGATTCTAGCCTGTGCGAGCAATATCCTTGCATAGATGACGCGGCATACTTAATTCTGTTATTCTCGTCTCCCGAGGTACGCTTGGATAGGTAATAAGATTGACTTTGACCCATTGCTGGGTTTGCTTTCCTGGAAGGTTTAAGTATGAATTAGTAGTCTAGAAATTGTTATCCAGGGAAAAAAGAAAACTGAATGTATTGACACTGACTGCATAACAGATCATTATATGCCAGAAAACTTGATTTGCAAAGGATTAAGTAGCTACATCATGTTACTGTATGTACAGATTGCATCCTTCAAACAGACTACAGAGCTTTGCACCGAAGATCAAGAATCAACCACACGAAATACTACATACATACAAGCTTCAGAAACTCATATCATACTCCAAGTACGAATTAACAAGACACGAACAAAGGGTAGAATAAGTAAAGAGTGCACAGAGTTCACCATAAGAAAGAAAACCCGAAGCAGATTCAACAATTAAAGATCTGGTGGGTGTTTGATTTATGGCAAGGCACGTTGATTAGGATTCAACTCTAAGCACGCACAGAGTTTTTGAATCAAGAACAACAAGAATAGCAAGAGGAATCAACAAACATGGCATCGTCTCGGAATAAAATGGACAGAGAACGCAGACACAGCGCGCTCTGCTTGATGAGTAGACCACGAACCAAAGAAGCGGAAAAATCTCACGAGTTCTGAATCGAAAGTAGCAACGATAACACCCTGCGAGACGCTGGCACACCGTGCTCTGCGGGCTCCATGAGTAGCCCACGAAGCGAAGAAGCAGAAGATCTCACGAGTTTTGAATCAAACGTCGCAACGATAGCAAGAGGAATCGATAAACATGCATGACGCTGACACGCCGCGCTCTGCTCAATGAGTAGGTAGCCCACGAAACCGAAGAAGCAGAAGATGTCGCGATTTTTGAGTCGAAAATAGCAACGATAACAAGAGGAATCAACAAACACGGCGTCGTCGCAGAACAAATTGGTCACAGGGGACGCTGACACACCGCGCTCCGCTCGATGAGTAGCCCACGAAACCGAAGAAGGCCATGACCTCACGAGTTTTGAATCAGAAACAGCGACAGTAGCAAGAGGAACCAGCAAACATGGCGTCGTCGCGGAACAAAAATGGTCACAGAAGGCCGACACACCCGTGCTCTGCTCGATCGGTAGCCCATGAACGAACCGAAGAGGAGAGGGGGCGGGAAGGGGACGGGGAGGCTCTCACCTTTGCTCCGCCGCTCGGCCTCCGCTTCTGCGTCTGCGTCTGCTCGGAGGAGAGTAGAGGAGAAAAGTTGTTGCGGTTGTGCAGAGTTGCATGCGGGTGCGGCAGCAAATATACTGCTCGGCTGGCAGCCAGGCAGGCAGGCGGACGACGGAAGCTTGCGTTTCTTTCTCGGACTCCCAACTGGCACGTCCCCTGCCGTCCGATCGCTATCAGCGGCTGACGTGGCGAATCGGACGGCCCCTGATGATCCCGTCGCACGACTCGTGTCCCAGGGACCACCCGCGGCCGTTGGATCAGGATGGACGGCCCTGATGCCGCGCGCCGCCTCTAGACCGCCACCCGGGAGGGGAGGCCGCCATTGGTCGACGGCCGCCGCCCTTTGTAGGTCGCTCCGCCGCGTGCGGAAGTCGGAGCCGCATCAAGCTCCACAGATCCCGGCGCCCGCCGTCCCCCTCGACCCACGCTTCTCCGCCCTCCACGCTACCCCGGCTGGCTTGCCGGCGCCGTCGACTCCCCTCGCTTTTCCCCACTGCGCATGCTGGCCAGCGGACACCACCCCAAAACTCTCGTGGCCTTTATCAGAGAACTCCCGCTCACAAGGTTCCATGGGCGCGCCGCCCCCTCCGGCCTCCTCACTCATGGCGCGCCGCCTCGGCTGCCGGAACCCTCCCCATCCTTCCGAATCCGAGCGAGTGAGGTTTTTTTTTTTTTTACCAAGGCTTTCTCTTTTTCCTAGACACAGTCACACAGAGAATGGACGGAACAATCAAGAAATCGGGTCGTGTCCTCTCCAGGCTCGAGCAGACGCGGGCATGCACTGATTCTACCGGCCAGTCCAGCCCACATGACCTTCTCCTACCCGGCCCAGATTCTGGAAACGCTGGGGAAAAAAAACCTGGAAACAAATTTGTGCCAACTTCTTTTTGGGCTTCCAAGCACTTCTATGCCCCCTCCTACCTCATTGAGAAGTGTACGAGTGAGAAGTGTACGAGTGGAGTAGATGCAGTGAGAACACTTTGAGATGTATAAAAGTGTATACATTTTGTTAGTTTGTGTTGTAATTTTGGTGGTGGAGATGATATAACGGGATTAATTTCCCTAGCCCCATCACATTCTGGTTTGGCTGTCATGGCCAAGTCTAATGTGAGGAGTTGTTTAATTCCGTGTTTGCTTCACGTCGGTCTAGCGACAACGCAACAGTTTGGAAGATTGCATTGTGTGTGACCATGTCTACACAATTTTTTCTTTCAGCGAAGGCCATCATAGCGATTTATATTAATTTAGGGGACAAAGATGCATCCTTTGTTATTACATCAACAAAAAATCCCAAAGGATTCTCCTTCCAAACAGTCGATGAAAATCCACCATATGAACTAGTTAAAGCATGCTCATTGTGCCAAGTAAAGTTTCTAGCGAAAGTTGGAATTAGTTTTGGATTTCTGCGTAGGAAACTGATTTCTGCTGTCCACCGTAAAAAATCGTATAAATTACAGAAAGTTCAAAATGACCTGAAACTTTTTGTGCTTATTCCTCAGCTAATTTCAAAAAGAAATTTGTGCTTTACGTTTTTCGATCTGAGCAACTTAAGCGCCCCGAAAAAATCTGTCTTTACAAATTGTTCTCGTTATGACAGATTCTACCTTTTTGCTTGCATTATCTCTTTTACTATGTCGAGTGGATTATGTCCTTGCAGAACATGTGAATTTTTAATTGTGCACTGATACGTCATAAACGTATCCCTAATTTCTGATGTTTCATGTTATTTTCATGTTATTTCCCACATGTTTGATATACACTTTATGTCTTTTTTATCGATTTTCCGGACTAACCTATTGACAAGATGCCATATAGCCCTTTCCCTTTTTTCTGCAGTTTTTAGTTTTAAAAAAAGTTGTTCTCGAAATATTCTCGGAATTGGAAAATTCGAAACCCGGAAGTCTTAGAATTCCCGCAGGTTCCACGGAGTCCCGAAGAGACCCGGAGGGGGGGCTTAGGGGGGCACACCATAGGGCGCCGCGCCCCCCTGTCTGTGTCGTGGGATGGTGTGGGGCCCCCAAGCCTCCACCGCCTTTGACCTTTCGCCTATTTAATCCCCCCGAGGCATAAACCCTAGACATATCTCACTTCTCCCCGAAAAACACCCAAGGCCGTCGTCATCGTCATCCCGAGATCGGGATGGTTCTGGAGCTCTTCCCGGCACCCTGCCGGGAGGAAAATTCATCACCGGAGGGGTCTACACCACGATGCCCTCCTCTGAAGTGATGTGTGAGTAGTTCACCCCTGGACTACGGGTCCATAGCAGTAGCTAGATGGTTATTCTCTCCACTCTGTGCCTCATGTTTAGATCTTGTGAGCTGCCTAACTTGATCAAGACCATCTTTATGTAATGCTACATGTTGTGTTTGCTGGGATATGATGAATGTTGAATGCTATGTCTTCTGATTATCAATCTATCATGTTATCTTCATGCTTATATTATTTATGATCTTGCATGCTCTCCGTTGTTAGTAGATGGTCTGGCCAAGTAGATGCTAGTAGCTCCAAGAGGGTGTATTTATGCTCGATAGTGGGTTCATGCCTCCTTTGCATCTATGCTCGAGTGACAGAAACTTGACGGATCGAGGATGTGATGTTGCCATTAGGGAGAAAACAACAATGTTTTGTCTAAGTATGATGTTATTGTTTACATTACACACTTTTCTTACTGCGATTATCTGTTGCTTGCAACTTAATACCCACCGTTTGTTCGGATGATATTCGGAGGGTGGATTATTAGTCATAGATTCAGTTGGATAACGGTCTATGTATTTTGTTGTAATGACCGCATGAATCACATAGTAATCTTTATGTCTTGCATATGCACTACGGTGCAGCCTTCATTTCTGTCAATTGCACAGCTGTAATTTGTTCACCACACATGTTATTTATCTTTCACGGAGAGACACCACTAGTGAACCGTGGACCCCGGTCCTTTTTCTTCATACTGATAAACACCTATTGCTTTTATACTGTTCTCCTACTGTTTTCCACACCATACGTTTAACCTCTTTGTGTTCAGCAAAACCGGTGAGATTGACAACCTCACTGCTTCGTTGGGGCAAAGTGATCTGATTGTGTTGTGTAGGTTCTGCGTTGCTTCTGAACCGGTAGTGTGCCCTGCCATCTCAGTTGCTTCAACCTTCTGAAGTTACTCCTTCCTCCTACTGGTCGATTCAACCTTGGTCTCTTTCTGAGGGAAAACTTGTTGCTGCAATCTTCATACCTTCCTCTTTATGACTACAAACCAGTCACTGATAGCCTCTATGATTAGTTAGTTTTTGACTTGTAACAAGACTTATGCTTTGATTAATAATGTTTTTGTCACTATGCATGATTATGGCCATTATGCTCTCTTGATTTGTTTCTCCCGGTCTTTGCTAACCTCCACCTATACTGAGTATGAGCTCTACTCGTGCATCGGACTCCAAAAAACCAAAGTATGCCAAATGTGTCCACCATACCTACCTACATGTGGTATTTAACAGCCACTCAGAAGTAAATTTCTCATGTGTTACCTTTAAAACTTTCAAAATTATTCCTGTTTTGTGCTCCTGTTTTACCTCATGCGGACGTGAATAGAGAATCTTTATCTCACTTGTTGATTGGATTTCACACCCTGGACTAGTGGCTTCATCCGCTTATCCAATTGATAGAAAAGCTGGCAGCGGGGTGCCCAGCCCCAAACTTAATACAACAAATTCTCTTAACTATTTTTGCCCCTGATTTAATAGTCAAAGCATAATTGTGTAAACAAAAGAGAAAGAAGGATGACCTTCTACCCAGATGTGTCCTTCTATGGGAGTCGCTCTTGTGAAGTCTAGTTGGCTTGTGACGTACTGTATTTTCTGTTTACCATTCGTTGACATAAGCATACACACCTCTCTAAAAATTAGACACTCCTCCATGGTATGTGATTGTTGGCAGGCACCCTAGGATTCGGTTAGCCATGGTTTGTGTAAGAAAGGTTGGGAGGAGTGTCAAACATTTTATACCTCTGTTTAATAAAATAAAAAGCTCTAGCACATGAGTGATCCCTGCTCCCCTCTGCGAAGGGATTTTTTTACTTTTATGTTGAGTCTCCATCTTCTAACTTTATGCACAGTTGAGAGAGCATAGTTCTCATTCTGAGTTTAATGTGCATTTGTCCCAAAAATATTATTGATTGATTCATACCTTGTTATTACTTGCTCTCAAATTATTTGTTCTAGTCATCCTTTTAAACTTTGAAGGTGTCCTGGCATTTGTGTTTTGCCCCACTCTTAAGGACAAGCGAAATATCACTTTGCTATGTTTTCTCTATGCTTGAAACAAACGTATAACTTTCAAGTGCATTATTATTCATGATCTTTTATTTGTGTTACTTTTCATGATGCAAGGTGAAATCTATGTTTCATTGTTAAAATTATATCTATCATGCTTGTGTTCAAAGTTCTATGATCTCAGCTATACTTATGCTTTTACAATTTAGATGATCGGGTTTATGTTGGTAGCATATCACCTTAAAAATGATTTTGTTATCACTTACCTACTCGAGGACGAGCAGGAGTTAAGCTTGGGGATGCTTGATACGTCTCAAACGTATCTACAATTTTTGATGCTCCAATGCTTGTTTTCTATCCAATACCTTTATGTTTTTCTTTTTCGCCGAACGTTTTCATGGACTAACCTATTGACAAGATGCCACAGAGCCAGTTCATGTTTTGTGTTGCTTTTGGTTTCAGAAAAATTGTTCTGGAAATATTCTTGGAATTGGACGAAACAAAAGCCAAAAGTGTTAGAATTCCCAACACGTGCAGGAAGTCCAAAGGAGACCCTGAGAGGGGCCCTGGAGCCCCCACACCATGCCTGGGCGCGAGTGGTCCCCTGGCCGCGCCGGCTAGTGGTGTGGGCCCCTCGGGCGCCCACCGTCATCGCCCTTTCGCCTATATATTCCCCCCGAGGCTTAAACCCTAGATATATCGGCCCCCTTCCACGAAAAGTTATGTAGCTCCGTCGCCGCTGCCGACAAGTTTCAGGGGACAGAAATCTCTGTTCCGGCACCCTGCTGGGACGGGGAAGTGCCCCCTAAGCCATCTCCATCGACTCCATCGCCATCTTCATCGATGTTGCTGTCTCCCATGATGAGGAGAGAGTAGTTATCCCCCGGGGCTGAGGGCTCTATCGGTAGCTATGTGTTTTATCTCTCTCTCCCATGGTGTGATCTTTCTGTGATCATGAGCTTTGTAATCTAGTTGAATAAGTAGATGTTACTATTCATCTGCCATGCTACTCAAGTGATTTTTTTATGAGATCTCCGTAAACACTTTGATCACGGTGTAAAGGTGACAGTGTGTGCACCGTGTGGTTTAGCATGATATTTATATCTTGTGTTGAATGACCCTATGAAATTGTGGCGTTTGTTTAGTACTGATTTGGGGCGCTCAAAAAGTTTAGAAGTCTTTGCATTTTATCTCTCGTCATCACTCGATCTTTACTAAAAAAATCTTATGAGGAACCTTTCAATTGGATTTTTTATTGTTTCATTTACTTTCATTTTTTTTACTTTCATTGTTTCATTATTTTTCCTAGTTCTCTTCAGCTATGTCGAAGAGATTTACTTATTTGCCGCTCCTTGGCTGTCAAACCTTCACAACGTGGGGTGCCCTAGAGAGGGAATACAGACTTGAGGAGTGTTGTTACAGCCCTACGCATGGATTGGTGTTTGTTGTCCAACCGGGGAGTGGTTCGGAGTAGCACAGTGAAGAGGTGACATTTATACATTCAATTATGTTATCATTGTTGAGGGTGTCCACTAGTGAAAGTAGGATCCCTAGGCCTTGTTTCTAAACATTGAAACACCATTTTCAATGAGTTCTGCTACATGTTTGCTTGCTGTCATTTTTATTTAAGATTACTATTATCACTTATAATCATCCATACTACTTGTATTTCACTATCTCTTCGCCGAACTAGTGCACCTATACAACTGACAATTGTATTAGGTGTGTTGGGGACACAAGAGACTTCTTATATCGTAATTGTAGGGTTGCTTGAGAGGGATATGTTTGACTTGTACCTCCCCGAGTTCAACAAACCTTGGGTGGACCACTTAAGGGAAACTTGTTGTTGTTCTACAAACCTCTGCACTTGGAGGCCCAACACTGTCTACAAGAATAGAAGCATGTGTAGACATCAAGCTCTTTTCTGGCGCTGTTGCTGGGGAGGTAAGGTAAAAGGTAATCACATCCTTTGTGAGTGATCGAAGTTATTTCCTTTAGATTATGCAATTATATCTTTTTGTTTCTTGTTTTTATTTTTTACTAGTTAGTCTTAATGTAAAACAACAAAAATATGAGAGAGCTTTATAATATTTATCTTGAGTTAGGCCATGAAGTGTTTGAAGAGAAAATTAAAAAACCTATGGAACTTTATTTGCATTCTAGTAGAAATGTTATTAGTATGAATTCTTTGAACACCATTATTGCTAATGCTATGGAAAAATCTAAGCTTGGGGAAGCTGGTTTTGATGAATATGATATTTTTAGTCCCCCATATTTTCAGGAGGAAATTTTCTTTAATGATACTTTGCCTCATATATATGATGATTACAATGATGAATATGGTATTTTTAATTCACCTACTATTGAGGAGAAAATTAATTATGATTACAATATGCCTCCTATATTTGATGATTATGGTGATGAGAATAATAATGATAGCTATTTTGTTAAATTTGCTCTCACTACTATTAATGAGAATGACTATGCTTATGTGGAGAATATCAATTCTTTTATGCATGTGGCTTATGATAAGAATGTTTCTTGTGATAGTTATATTGTTAATTTGATTCATGATTCTACTGAAAGTTATTATGAAATAGGAAAACACCGTCTTATGTAGCTCAATAATATTAAGTTTCACCTCTTTATGTTGAAATTTTTGAAGTGCACTTATTTTGTCTTCCTATGCTAGCCACTTTGTGCTTTATTGACTTGTTCTTCTACAAGGTTTTATTTCATAGGAAGTGGTTTAGACTTAAATTTGTTTTACATTTGCTTCTCGATGCTCTCTTTTGCTTCAATTCATATTTCTCATGTGAGCATCTTCTCAAATTATCATGCCTAGCTAAAAGGCTTCAAAGAAAAACACTTCTTCGGAGATAACCCATGTTTTTATTTTTGCTTTATTTTCTCTGTTTTCTTTGAGTCAAGGTGTTGTATAATTTTGTATAAACTACTTTGTATCTATTTTTTCATGTATTAGTTGTGTCAAGTAAAGTTTCTAGCGAAAGTTGGAGTTGGTTTTGGATTTCTGCACAGGAAACAGATTTTTGTTGTCCATCGTAACAAATCGTATAAATTACATAAAGATCAAAATGACCTGAAACTTTTTGTGCTTATTCCTCAGCTAATTAAGCAACTTAAGTGCCCCGGAAAAATTCGGCTTTACAGAATGTTCTGTTTTTTGACAGATTATACCTTTTTGCTTGCATTCTCTCTTTTACTATGTCGAGTGGATTTCTTTGCTCCACAAAACATCAGTAGTTGTAGATAATGTTTAAAAGTATCAATAATTTGTGTGTCCTTGCAGAACATGTGAATTTTTAATTGTGCACTAACCCTCTAATGCGAATTACATTGAGTGTGGTGTGAAGGGAGTTTTCAAGAGTCAAGAGAAGAGGGTGATATAATGTGATCAAGAAGAGTGAAAAGTCAAAGCTTGGGGATGCCCCCGTGGTTCATCCCAGCAAATTATAAGAAGACTCAAGCGTCTAAGATTAGGGATGCCCAAGGCATCCCCTTCTCTATCAACAATTTATCTGGTCACTTCTAGTGAAACTATATTTTTATTCGGTCACATCATATGAATTTTACATGGAGCGTATTCTTGTTTTATTTTGTTTTACTTTTATTTTCCTTCCTACAATAAACTTAGCTGGAACCTATCATGCTTGTGTGGGAGAGAGACACGCTCAGTTTTCATTGCTTAGAACACTCTAGTTTTCATTCTTATTGTTCTATGAGTGTTCACCTTTTGCTAGTACTGCGTTTAGCCCTTGTTTTCCACTCGTATTTTTTTGAAACATTTTCTACTGCAGGGGAGTCCCCCACAACCCTTTATTGCCACTAAATAGAGTTTGCAGATATTTACAAATATATAGGGGGATAGACTAAGGCAGTCTATCCCAAACTAGTGAAGAGAACTAAGCCATGATGATAATTTCTCAACCAATGAAGAATTCAACCTATACTTAAGCAAGGTGAGATCAAGCATAAACCCAACTTTCCAACCTCTGAAAGAATGCCTCTCAGATTTGAAAATAACTCTATTCCTTTGCTTCCAACAAGTCAGAATTACTATCTCAGTAAAACATGGGCCATTGAAAGCCTCATTAGCTTGTGAAAATTGGTTATAACAGTGTTATCACTCCATTGTATCTACAAGTAATTCCAAATTATGGAGCTGAAATAACACTGGAAGAAAAGATGTGTCTAGTCCTCAAGACAATGTTGGTGACACAGTACACAGTACTCATTTCCATGGATTTTCCACTTTCTCCTCTTTATCATATCTTCAGTGTTAATCTTGTCATGCAGAATCAACCAAGCAAAGAATTTATGCTTTGACATGCATTTGGAATTCCAGATCCATTTGGCTAGCTTATCATCAGGCAGCTGAGCAAATTGAAGCTGGTAAAATTTAATCGAGGTATATACACCTTTATTGAAGTTACAAGTCCAGACATCATCAATATTATCCAGATGGATATCAACCAAAAACCCTTACAAAATGACAAATTCCTGAAATGCTTCATTTGAGAGAGGTAAATGAAAAGCATCAGAAAAGTCAGGCAGCACTTTTAGGTCTCTGACTGAAGCAAACTTGTCATTAGCAAATGAGAACAGCCTTGGAAACTTGAGTGAAAGAAAATCACCCGTCCATAAGTCCTTCCAAAACAAGTCAGAAAAGCCAGAGCCAACTGAGCAGGAAGAAAAAGAACACCAAGTCTCAGCCAATTGCATAATTCCTCTCCACCGAAAGGAACCGCAAGAAGTTACTGCATGAGGAACATACTCGAAATAATAGGCATTCTTGACCAGATTTACCCATGGGATATTAGCAGAGTTGTAGAATTTGGCTATAAATTTCATCAATAGAGACATGTTCTGAATCTGCAAATTGATCACTTCTAGACCACCTTTGCACTTGGGTTTACACACCATATCCCAAGCAGACAAAGAGTTTACTCTCTCTTTGTTCTTATATTTTCTCCAAAGGCATCTCCTTCTATCCTTATCAATTATTTCAATGACCCCTTTAGGAATCACTAGAGTGCACATATAATATGTAGGCAGAGAAGGGAGAACAGAGTTAACAAGCACTAACATGTCACCATACGAGAGGAAAGAAACAATGGTTGATAACCTCCGTTCAACTCTATCAATAAGAGAAGCAAAATCTTTGATAGAGGGTTTAGTAGTGCCCATAGGCAACCCCAGGTATGTAAAAGGCATAGAGGCCACATTACATTCCAAGACAAGAGCCAAGTCATCAGCCTCCTGCTGAGAAATATTAATTGTTATCATGGAAGACTTGTGGAAATTTACTTTAAGCCCAGTAATCTGAGCATAAAGATTCAATAAGTTCTGGAAAACCAACAATTGATCTGGATCAGCAGGTAATACAACCAGAGTGTCATCAGCATATTGCACAATAGAAAAGTCTCCACCAATGGGAATTGGTAAACGAATACTTCCATCTCTTAGAGCTAAATTAACAATACTTTGTAGCAAATCTCCTCCTAGCACATAAAGAATAGGTGATAAAGGATCACCCTGTCTCACTCCTCTTCTACGGACAAAAGGTTTACCATGAACACCATTTAATAGAACAGAGGAGGAGACTTAACAGAGGATTTCTTGAACCCAATCAATGACAAGGGGAGGGAAACCCTTGAGCCTCAAAATCTGCAGAGTTGCACTATGCTCAATGGTGCCAAAAGCCTTCTCAAAATCAATTTTGAAAACAACCACTTTCTCCTTGGATTGTTTACACTGAAAGATGTATTCAAAACACCAGGCCAAGCAATCTTGTATAGTCCTAGACTTAATGAAACCATATTGATTGGCATGGATACAACCAAAAATCTTCTCTTGAAACCTATTGGCCAGAATCTTTGTGATAAATTTCAGACAAGAATTGGTAAGAGAAATGGGCCTAAAATCATTCACAATTTCAGGAGACTGTGATTTTGGAATAAGAGTAATAAAGGACCCATTAATGCTCTCCAAAGACACCTTTGCACTATGGAAATCATTGCAAAGTCTGATAAAATCATCCTTCACAATACTCCAACAATGCTTTATAAAAAATCCAGTGAAACCATCTGGACCAGGAGCTCGGTCAGGCTTGAGATTGTTTACAACACCCTCCACTTCTTCTAGAGAAAAAGGATTTGCAAGGCAATCCAAGCCATCCACCACAGGCAGAAAAGGCCTCAAGTCAATATCAATAACAGGAGGGCAGGAAATTCCCATCCTATTCTTGAAACAGTTCCAAAAGGCAGTTGCTTTTTCCTGGTGGTCCACCAAGATATTCCCTGAAGAATCAGAGATAGAGGGAATGACATTATGCATGTACCTTTCAGTTGCTCTGGCATGAAAATATTTGGTATTTTCACCAGAGAGTTTAGCCCATCGAATGGTGCACCTTTGCTTCCAATAATCAGACTGTAAGGACTGTAATTTCTTAATATGTACCTTAACAATCAATCCGAAATGAAATTCAGGAGTACTCAGATTTCTCTCCTCTTCCACTTGGTCAAAAAACAAAAACACCTAATTGCTCATCTCAATGAGTAACTTCAATTGAGAAAGATTTCTTCCCCAATCCTTTAGGGCATACCTTAAGTTTTTAAGCTTAGCAGTAATTTTGGTAGCTACAGATTTGGCCATAACAGGAGTATTCCAAACTTTACTGACAAGATCTAGAAATCCATGTTGCTTGACCCAATGATTCTCAAATCTAAAGATGTTTGCCTTAGGAGTTTTAGTCTTAATCTTGACAGAACAGGGCAAATGGTCAGAAGTAATTTTGGACATGGGCATGACCAGAGTGTTGGGAAAGTCCAGAGTCCACTGACAAGAGGTAAAAAAACTAGTCTAGCTGGACAAGCAGATGATCATTTTGCATGTTAGACCAAGTATACTTCCTACCTTTAATAGGTAGTCCCAGCAGCCCCAAATGACTAATTATATCATTGAAAATAAAGACATCATTAAGATCAGCACTAGGTTTATTTCTATTATCCAATGAACGAAAAAAGTTGAAATCCCCAAGAATTAACCATTTTGATGCAAAGGAATAGAGAGATTATATAACCAATAAACAAACTCATCTCTTTCCACACCTCTGCAAGGTCCATAAACATTCACTAAAAACCAAGTGACACAATTATGAACAGAAGTGAATTTCATGTGAATGGCAGAGTGATGAACTTCCAATAATTCTCCCTTGAAGATAGAACTATTCCGTAACACTATAAGACCACCAGATGCTCCAATAGAAGGAGAAAACACAAATTGATCAAATCTCTTAGGAAAAAACGACCTAATAAAGGAGTGATCAAAATTCTGGCATTTTGTTTCCTGAAGGCAAATCACTAATGCATGACTTTCCTCAATTTTACTGAAAACAACATCTCTCTTAGATTTGTCATTAAGTCCTCTTACATTCCAGTCAAAAACTAACCAATCCATATGCATTGAAGTTGTACTATCCATTAAAGATTGATGGAAATAATATTCCTGACTGACCAACATAAATGGTCAACAAAATAGGAACCAAGTAGCAGCACTCATGACCAGAAAATATTACAAAAGAGTAATTCCATAATAATAATAGACATAAAAAGTCTAGACAGCCCACAGTACACACCAGGGGCCAACAAGGCCCAAAATAAGAAAAAGGCCAATTAATCATCAGAACTAGATGGGCTTCTTTGGAGCAGCCTCAAGCTTCTCCATTGTTAGCTCTGAATCTTTAATTTGTAGCAGTTTTCCCGCCCTCCGCAGAACAGCAACATGTGTGAAGGGGGGAGCTCCACCAGAAGCAGCAGATGGGCGCGAAGATCTGGCCTTCTTCCTAGGCTCTGGCTTGTCAGTCCCAGGCAGCACTCGAAAGCCTGCATTCTTGGCCAAACTCCTAGTCACACGACGATCCTCGAGGACCAGCGGAGTTGACACCTTGTGAGACCTCTTCTTGGAAACAGAAGAAATCAGAGGACAAGAGTGTCCATCCTCGAGAAGCAAAGGTGTTGGCAACAATGGAAAATCCTGGGGGAGGATGGTTGACAGGAACTGAAATCTTCTATCAAAAAGGATTCTCGCCTTGTGCTCCCGGAAGTAATGTGATCATTCCATGACAGGGTCAAGAAGGAGAACCCGCAAAATCTGAACCTCATCCTGCTTCTCAACATTATCCACCTGAACAGGTGGAACAAAAGGGACCATGGCCAGTTGATTCTGTTCAACCCGTTGCTGCAGCTCAACAAACTGCCCAGGACCTTCAGCTCTGACAACATTGATGGAATCAATTGTTGCACCAGAGAACTAAATAGAAACAGAAGATTGCTCTTGTTCAGGCTAAGGCTCTGGCTACTGATCTAAGGTCCTCCATTGCCAACATTTTCTCCTTGGTCTTCCACATTCCATTGCCCCCATCCATCCTTCCCTCCCTGATTAGTTGGAGGGACAAAAGGAGACACCCAGTCATCATTGATGGGAATGGCAGGTACTCCAAACGCAGGATGCGGGTTGCCATCATCAGGAACAGGAGACTCATCTCCTGGCAGAGCGTCCGCAACATCAGTGTCCAGGATGAAAATAGGGCAGGTCCAGGACACAACGTGGCCTCCATAACACTGAACTTCACGAATAACGACCGAACGTGGTATATCTCCCGCACCTCCATAATAAACTTTGATGAGAGTACGGGTAGGGGAAGCATCCTCCTGCCACCACGACCTCATCTTTCCAAATTTGGACACAAGCTCGCGGAGAAAGTCATCAGTGCGATAGTCCATGTGCAGATGCAGAATCATAATCCAATCAGTCCGAGTGTAGACCGTTGCACTCATATTATCACCCTCATCATGCCGAGCGAAGGTAAGGATTCTACCTCCAACAAACGGGGTCTCTATCGCATTGACCAGAATATCTCTGGCAACCTGATCTACCAGACAGAAGAGCCCCACCCCAACGGCACTTTCCGAGAAGGAGATTACCTGCAGATGGTGCTCTTGTAAGATATGGTCAATGATCAACTGGAGGATATCATCAATCTCTTCCCCCGGTGGCCTTGGATCAAGCTGAGCAATGGACCAAGATTAATGTCGCCGGACCAGAGCAGACGAAAAGGTGATGTAGACGCGAGCTGGTCATTCCTCTCCAACCCACAGCTCCAAGATGTGCATCCCCGCTGGGAGGAACCTCAAAGGATCAATAGGGAAGTTCGCCATTGACAATGGTTGTTTGGATTGGGGCGAAATCTCCGGCGAGGGTTTTCGATGAACAGTTGTGTCGCACCCCGAGATCGGGCACTATGCAGATTTCAGCATTCCCGCCAAAATCCACATAATAACCGATTCCAGGTTGCCACTTGTGATAACATTACAACAGTTCACGAATAATCCACAACGACAACAGAAAAGATATATACAAGATGACTCAAACGAGTCAACGATACAACTGATACAATACAAAGATCCAAATAACAGCGGAAGAAACAACATAGCGTCCGGCTACGGACAAGATACAAATTGGACTAAGAGTCCTGAAGATAACCGAGAGCGTCCAATCCCTGCCCAGGCCAAGCCGGAGGGATTCCCAAGCTAACGTCGTCAGACTTCAAACCTGTTGACTGCAATGTTGAATATGCAGCCACGAAAAAGGATTCGTGGGTCAGTACGTTTAAGTACTGGCAAGTGGATAAACCATACTCACAAGATACCGGCGTAACCAGTCATCACAAGATACAAATACTTTGGGTTCAACGGAAAGGAAGGGATTAGTGCAAAGAAGCGGCAGCGGGCTGCACTAACTAACTACAGAGACTCGATACAACATCCGGCTAAAAGAGAGGGATAAGTTAGCGTATCGTAACCAACTACAACTACTCACCAAACAATACCCATCCAATGTCACCCCCTACTAAGGAAGCAACCCAAGGATAACTCACACTGTTAGATTAATGATGGATCAAGTTATTGTGTCAATAAGACTATTACTAGTCAAAATTAGCATTAGTTAGGTGTAAGTTGTTCTGAGTACTTGTTAGCCAGTACTTTCACCAAGTCATCCATAACCGCGGAAAACACGGCTTCTCGAGAAGATTTACCCTGCAGGGGTGCACCAATTTGGCCGTACACGTAAGAATAACCCGCCAGACGGGGATCAAACCCACCAAGCGAGGTACTCAACACAACCCAACTCTTCTTCGCATCAAGCCCAAAGAACCCCGTGCAATTGAGCGCACGGCTAATCAAGCCCCACGAAGAAAAGGGGACCCTCATAGCACTCTAAGAACGTGTCTCCCTAAATGCCGACTACAAAAGTTCCACCCTGGCGCCAAGGGTTCGCACCTGCATATGCATGCGGCAAATGGAAAACCCGAACTAAATGAGGCGATTTGGACGAGATGCGAATCGAATCAGAATCGCGGGGGGCGCCCATACTCGCTTCCCACATGCGGTTAGTGCGCTCATCATGGATCAGTAGGCAAGACCCTTTTCCTAATTAGGGTCGACACTAGCAGGCCTCAAAACCACGCCGGGCCTCCTGTCGGTGCCTTATCAGCAAATTATTATTACCCAAACATTAACATGTTGTTGATTGAATTGAAACCCAACTATCAAACTAGAACAGGTGATAAGACGGACAACAAGACTTGAGCGCAAACAACACTAAGCATGCAACTACGACACGAGGGCCAACAGGGTAAACAAACAACAGTTAATAGGAAGTGGAAGGAAAGGCTATATCATGGCTGCAAGATAAACTTATAATAGGATCGAGACACAAGCATCGAATCAACAGGCTAGAATAAGAACAACGAAAAGAATCGGTAACAAGTGACGAAAGGCAGCCATTTGGCAGCAAGTGAGTATACTTGCCTGGAATCCAGCAAGTAGAGGTACATCCGAAGAACTTGTCGTTGCTCACATCATCTCAACGTCCTATCCGCGAAGAAGCAACGAACCTCGAACAAACACCGGATGCAACAATTACTACTACGGCAAAAGATCCAGCATGATCAAGATATGGATGCATGACAGGTTTAAGGATGCATCAAGATAAATTAGTTGACATGATAACATGTTTAAATGGGCCCATATGCAATTTGGATTGCATATGGAAAAGCCCATGAATTAATGTTGAATTAAATTATCTACAAATAACTATCATGTGAAAGTTGATTAGAATGATGCATGGATGATTAAAACAATAAGAAAACAACAATAGGTTCAAGTGGATATGTTGTTTACCAAGTTTGGAAATTTATTTATTAAGTTATGAGATTTTGGTTTCTTAAAGGAGTTACACAAGCATTTGTTGTTTTCACCCATTTTAATTGTTCAAAACAGATAACAAAATTTATATTTGGAAAGAACACCAAATTTTAGATGGAATACATATTTCATTCGTTGTATAAGGAATTAGAATGAATTAATTATGAATTAAACAAGTTTAAACAAGATTTAAATGAATTTAATTCAATTAGTAATTTATTTTAATTTTATTTGTTCAAATCATTAGTTCAAATCCATATTTGAAAAGTTTATAATTTTCTGGTTTGAAAACATATTTTATAGGTCCAAAAGAATTTAATTTGACCAAGTTAGGAATTTAGCAATTTTAAATGATTTAAACAAGGTTTAAGTTATTTAACCACTTTTAATTATTTAAAACAGGAAACAAAGTTTATATTTGAAAATGTGGTTCAATTTAGCATGGAAAACATATTTTATTTGTTGGAAAACAATTTTAAATGATTTAGTTAAGCATATTACCAATTTTAAATGCATTAATTAAGAGGTGAAGCAAATATCCAATTTAAATGTTGCAAACCAGAAAACAAAGTTGATATTCAAGTGTGGCATTTAATTTTGGATGGAAAACATGTTTTGAGTATTTAATTTGGAGCAACCATTTGAAAGTTATTAATCATGCCATTTAGTTTGTCATTTTTAAGGATTATTAAATGACCTTAATTATAATTGTCGAAATTGCAAAACAAAGTTGATAAACAGAAAGTACATTGAATTTGGACTGAAAAACATATTTTACATTTTCAATTTGGAGTTGTTTTGCAATTTCTAGAGGCAAAATAAAAACAGGGACCAAACTGTGATTTTTAGGGACCTGGATGGGAAGGAAACAGTGGGGACAGGGCCTCTCTGCGAAAACTGTGCCCAAAAATGGATGCATCACAACGACACAGCGGCCCTAGGTCGATGACAAGCGGGCCCTCGCCACGCTGTCGCACACGTGTGCGTGGGTGCGGATGAGGTGGCAGCCCACGCCACTGACGGGCGGGCCCGGGCGCGCGGAGGAAAAACTGCGAAAAAAGGTTGCCTTTGCGGCCGTGGGGGATCGATCCCAGGACTGGGGCTTGCGCGCAAGGGTTCGTTGCCAGTGCGCTGCTGCTGAGCGTTGTGATGGTACAGGATACTGACGAAAGATGTTGTACGTTTCTGCTGTTAACTGAACTTTTGACTGAACAAAGTTCAGGTTCTGGCACGAGTGCAGCGAACGGCGGTGATCACCGCGGTGGTGCTCGACAGCATCGCACCCAGAGGAAGGGGGGAGGGGCCAGGATGCAGAGGCTCACCGAGGGGAAGTGTTGCGTCTGCGATCGGCTCGAGGGAGGCACGGTGAACGACGGTGGTTGACGACGGAGGCGGTGACCCGCGGCGGCCGGCGGCGTCCTCGGAAGCGTGCGGCCTCCCTAGGCCTCCTCCCGCCTCCAGAAGCGGCGCAGAGGACGCCGGGGCGGTGGACGCCCCATTCCCGCCCCGGGAAGGGCTCGATGACGGTTGTCGACGCGGTTCCGCGGCGGGTTGCTGACGGAAGCTTCAGCAGCGTTGAGGTTCAGAGAGAAAAAGACAGAGGGGAAGGTGGAACAAAAGGATGGCGGCGATGGCTGGAGAGGGAGGTTAGGGAGTGGCTAGGGCACGCAGGAGGGGGCGGAGGCTAGGTTTTATGGAGGCCTAGGCTCGTACGGCAGCACATCGGAGGGGGTTGAGGGGATCTCACGGTGGAGGGGGGATGACAGCGACCGGAGCTGTTCCTTCTCTGCGTCCGTACGAGAGAGAAGGGGTCCTAGTGGGCTGGGCTTGGGGAAAGCCCGTGGTGGGCTGGGGTGAGAGGGAAAAAATTGTGGGTTTAGGTGGGTTGAGGTGGGCTGGCCGTGGGGGTTGGCCTGCCCTCCCCACAGCTCACCTCTCTTTTTTATTTTTCCTTTTTTTTGTAAAAGATGAAAGAGAGAGAGAGAGATAAAAATAGGGTTTGGGGTTTCTTTTATTTGATGAATAAATTTTATTAATTTGCAAAACAATAATTCAAGCAATGTTAACATTATTCCCAAAACTTTGAAATGGCCAAAAGGTTTAAAATGGCTATTTGAATTTTAAATAGGATTCATAAGGATTTGATTTCTTAAACAATTTTATTCAATAAACTCAACAATTATGAAAACATTATTGAATTTAATTGTTTGCAAGAATTTAATTTTTAAACCCACATTTGAAACATGTCAAGCATGGATGGATTTGATTTGAATTTGTTATTTGAATTTACCATTAGGGTTTTAACAAAAGGGAAAATTTTTATTAACAAGCAATTTGAATAAATCAACTTCAAACTATTTGAAAACAAGTTGAGTTGTTTAGGTTGCAACTTTTAACTGGAAATTTCAGTCATGTTTTGAAAGTTTAAATTGGTTTGGATTTTTGAGTGGTTTTGAGAACAGGATGCAATGCATATGATGCATGTGATGCAAAAAGAAAAAGGAAAGCAACCAACTTTCTACTTAGGGGGAACACCCCATGTGTTACAGACGACACCACTAACAAGGGATTGCGTCCCCGCAATCCACCTACTAACCCGGGAGGGGAAAGAAGTTCGACTATCGATTCTTCATGCTTCCAGTTGATCTCCTCGACACCACTAACAAGGGTTTCTTGCTCGGGCTGATGACGATGTTCTTCCACCAGGAATCTTCCGATGATCGAACCTATTAGGTTAACGGCTCAGAAAACGTCCACCCACTTAGGATCCTAAAACTTTGAGAGATAGACAAGGGGGAGACTCCAAAACAAATAAGATGGGAGGGGAAATAGAATAGAGATAAGGAGAAAACAAGAATCCTATTGAGATGTTTCCAAAATAGTTTAGCAGAAATAGTTTTTGACACTCTAGAAGCAACGACCGTTAGCGAGGTTATCCTACAGGCTTTGCGGACCCGTTGCTTCGATAACCATTCGTATCGAAACAATATCGGGAATCGGAAACCATGCTCTGATACCATTTGTCGCGCCCCGAGATCGGGCACTATGCAGATTTCAGCATTCCCGCCAAAATCCACATAATAACCGATTCCAGGTTGCCACTTGTGATAACATTACAACAGTTCACGAATAATCCACAACGACAACAAAAAAGATATATACAAGATGACTCAAACGAGTCAACGATACAACTGATACAATACAAAGATCCAAATAACAGCGGAAGAAACAACATAGCGTCCGGCTACGGACAAGATACAAATTGGACTAAGAGTCCTGAAGATAACCGAGAGCGTCCAATCCCTGCCCAGGCCAAGCCGGAGGGATTCCCAAGCTAACGTCGTCAGACTTCAAACCTGTTGACTGCAATGTTGAATATGCAGCCACGAAAAAGGATTTGTGGGTCAGTACGTTTAAGTACTGGCAAGTGGATAAACCATACTCACAAGATACCGGCGTAACCAGTCATCACAAGATACAAATACTTTGGGTTCAACGGAAAGGAAGGGATTAGTGCAAAGAAGCGGCAGCGGGCTGCACTAACTAACTACAGAGACTCGATACAACATCCGGCTAAAAGAGAGGGATAAGTTAGCGTATCGTAACCAACTACAACTACTCACCAAACAATACCCATCCAATGTCACCCCCTACTAAGGAAGCAACCCAAGGATAACTCACACTGTTAGATTAATGATGGATCAAGTTATTGTGTCAATAAGACTATTACTAGTCAAAATTAGCATTAGTTAGGCGTAAGTTGTTCTGAGTACTTGTTAGCCAGTACTTTCACCAAGTCAACCATAACCGCGGAAAACACGGCTTCTCGAGAAGATTTACCCTGCAGGGGTGCACCAATTTGGCCGTACACGTAAGAATAACCCGCCAGATGGGGATCAAACCCACCAAGCGAGGTACTCAACACAACCCAACTCTTCTTCGCATCAAGCCCAAAGAACCCCGTGCAATTGAGCGCACGGCTAATCAAGCCCCACGAAGAAAAGGGGACCCTCATAGCACTCTAAGAACGTGTCTCCCTAAATGCCGACTACAAAAGTTCCACCCTGGCGCCAAGGGTTCGCACCTGCATATGCATGCGGCAAATGGAAAACCCGAACTAAATGAGGCGATTTGGACGAGATGCGAATCGAATCAGAATTGCGGGGGGCGCCCATACTCGCTTCCCACATGCGGTTAGTGCGCTCATCATGGATCAGTAGGCAAGACCCTTTTCCTAATTAGGGTCGACACTAGCAGGCCTCAAAACCACGCCGGGCCTCCTGCCGGTGCCTTATCAGCAAATTATTATTACCCAAACATTAACATGTTGTTGATTGAATTGAAACCCAATTATCAAACTAGAACAGGTGATAAGACGGACAACAAGACTTGAGCGCAAACAACACTAAGCATGCAACTACGACACGAGGGCCAACAGGGTAAACAAACAACAGTTAATAGGAAGTGGAAGGAAAGGCTATATCATGGCTGCAAGGTAAACTTATAATAGGATCGAGACACAAGCATCGAATCAACAGGCTAGAATAAGAACAACGAAAAGAATCGGTAACAAGTGATGAAAGGCAGCCATTTGGCAGCAAGTGAGTATACTTGCCTGGAATCCAGCAAGTAGAGGTACATCCGAAGAACTTGTCGTTGCTCACATCATCTCAACGTCCTATCCGCGAAGAAGTAACGAACCTCGAACAAACACCGGATGCAACAATTACTACTACGGCAAAAGATCCAGCATGATCAAGATATGGATGCATGACAGGTTTAAGGATGCATCAAGATAAATTAGTTGACATGATAAACATGTTTAAATGGGCCCATATGCAATTTGGATTGCATATGGAAAAGCCCATGAATTAATGTTGAAATAAATTATCTACAACTAACTATCATGTGAAAGTTGATTAGAATGATGCACAATAAGAAAACAACAATAGGTTCAAGTGGATATGTTGTTTACCAAGTTTGGAAATTTATTTATTAAGTTATGAGATTTTGGTTTCTTAAAGGAGTTACACAAGCATTTGTTGTTTTCACCCATTTTAATTGTTCAAAACAGATAACAAAATTTATATTTGGAAAGAACACCAAATTGTAGATGGAATACATATTTCATTTGTTGAATAAGGAACTAGAATGAATTAATTATGAATTAAACAAGTTTAAACAAGATTTAAATGAATTTAATTCAATTAGGAATTTATTTGAATTTTATTTGTTCAAATCATTAGTTCAAATCCATATTTGAAAAGTTTATAATTTTCTGGTTTGAAAACATATTTTATAGGTCCAAAAGAATTTAATTTGACCAAGTTAGGAATTTAGCAATTTTAAATGATTTAAACAAGGTTTAAGTTATTTAACCACTTTTAATTATTCAAAACAGGAAACAAAGTTTATATTTGAAAATGTGGTTCAATTTAGCATGGAAAACATATTTTATTTGTTGGAAAACAATTTTAAATGATTTAGTTAAGCATATTACCAATTTTAAATGCATTAATTAAGAGGTGAAGCAAATATCCAATTTAAATGTTGCAAACCAGAAAACAAAGTTGATATTCAAGTGTGGCATTTAATTTTGGATGGAAAACATGTTTTGAGTATTTAATTTGGAGCAACCATTTGAAAGTTATTAATTATGCCATTTAGTTTGTCATTTTTAAGGATTATTAAATAACCTTAATTTTAATTGTCCAAATTGCAAAACAAATTTGATAAACAGAAAGTACATTGAATTTGGACTGAAAAACATATTTTACATTTTCAATTTGGAGTTGTTTTGCAATTTCTAGAGGCAAAATAAAAACAGGGACCAAACTGTGATTTTTAGGGACCTGGATGGGAAGGAAACAGTGGGGACAGGGCCTCTCTGCGAAAACTGCGCCCAAAAATGGATGCAGCACAACGGCCCAGCGGCCCTAGGTAGATGACAAGCGGGCCCTCGCCACGCTGTCGCACACGTGTGCGTGGGTGCGGATGAGGTGGCAGCCCACGCCACTGACGGGCGGGCCCGGGCGCGCGGAGGAAAAACTGCGAAAAAAGGTTGCCTTTGCGGCCGTGGGGGATCGATCCCAGGACTGGGGCTTGCGCGCAAGGGTTCGTTGCCAGTGCGCTGCTGCTGAGCGTTGTGATGGTACAGGATACTGACGAAAGATGTTGTACGTTTCTGCTGTTAACTGAACTTTTGACTGAACAAAGTTCAGGTTCTGGCACGAGTGCAGCGAACGGCGGCGATCACCGCGGTGGTGCTCGACGGCATCGCACCCAGAGCAAGGGGGGAGGGGCCAGGATGCAGAGGCTCACCGAGGGGAAGTGTTGCGTCTGCAATCGGCTCGAGGGAGGCACGGTGAACGACGGTGGTTGACGACGGAGGCGGTGACCCGCGGCGGCCGGCGGCGTCCTCGGAAGCGTGCGGCCTCCCTAGGCCTCCTCCCGCCTCCAGAAGCGGCGCAGAGGACGCCGGGGCGGTGGACGCCCCATTCCCGCCCCGGGAAGGGCTCGATGACGGTTGTCGACGCGGTTCCGCGGCGGGTTGCTGACGGAAGCTTCAGCAGCGTTGAGGTTCAGAGAGAAAAAGACAGAGGGGAAGGTGGAACAAAAGGATGGCGGCGATGGCTGGAGAGGGAGGTTAGGGAGTGGCTAGGGCACGCAGGAGGGGGCGGAGGCTAGGTTTTATGGAGGCCTAGGCTCGTACGGCAGCACATCGGAGGGGTTGAGGGGATCTCACGGTGGAGGGGGGATGACAGCTACCGGAGCTGTTCCTTCTCTGCGTCCGTACGAGAGAGAAGGGGTCCTAGTGGGCTGGGCTTGGGGAAAGCCCGTGGTGGGCTGGGGTGAGAGGGAAAAAACTGTGGGTTTAGGTGGGTTGAGGTGGGCTGGCCGTGGGGGTTGGCCTGCCCTCCCCACAGCTCACCTCTCTTTTTTATTTTTCCTTTTTTTTAAGAGATGAAAGAGAGAGAGAGATAAAAATTGGGTTTGGGGTTCTTTTATTTGATGAATAAATTTTATTAATTTGCAAAACAATAATTCAAGCAATGTTAACATTATTCCCAAAACTTTGAAATGGCCAAAAGGTTTAAAATGGCTATTTGAATTTTAAATAGGATTCATAAGGATTTGATTTCTTAAACAATTTTATTCAATAAACTCAACAATTATGAAAACATTATTGAATTTAATTGTTTGCAAGAATTTAATTTTTAAACCCACATTTGAAACATGTCAAGCATGGATGGATTTGATTTGAATTTGTTATTTGAATTTACCATTAGGGTTTTAACAAAAGGGAAATTTTTTATTAACAAGCAATTTGAATAAATCAACTTCAAACTATTTGAAAACAAGTTGAGTTGTTTAGGTTGCAACTTTTAACTGGAAATTT
The DNA here is from genome assembly GCA_028641055.1 of Alopecurus myosuroides. Lineage (NCBI taxonomy): Eukaryota > Viridiplantae > Streptophyta > Magnoliopsida > Poales > Poaceae > Alopecurus > Alopecurus myosuroides. The sequence goes on from CM054062.1 coordinate 16,712,609, forward strand.
CAGACATGTTTTGAAAGTTTAAATTGGTTTGGATTTTTGAGTGGTTTTGAGAACAGGATGCAATGCATATGATGCATGTGATGCAAAAAGAAAAAGGAAAGCAGCCAACTTTCTACTTAGGGGGGACACCCCAGGTGTTACAAGTTGCGAGAGCAGGGGATAGAGCAGAGGAAGGGGACTCCTCATTTTCTCCTACCTCCGCTTTAACTACCCATCAAAGAGTTCCATTAAGACCCGGACAGTTTTTCCGAATATGGCCCGAACATGAGCAAGATCAACATTTCACCCGGCATGTATAAGATTGCATATTGTGTTTCGCCGAAAGACAATGAGAACAATGCCAAACTTGGGCCGCAACATTATCAATGAGTTCAGCAAAACCATCATCACTTGCAATAGGATCAGAAATAATTTCCGCAGGGGCAAAAAATTCCATTGGTTTGGTGACAGAAAATCCTGGCTCAAAAGAACCAAACTTAATGACCGGAGAAACTGATGTAGGATCAGTGGCCAAAGGTGCCGAGAAAATAACTCTATGATCGTTATTAATCTGATGCGTGACCGGCTTTGTCTTAACCAGGTTGGCCCTGAATTTAATATGCGTGACTTTCTTCTTGTTTTTCCTGGTAACCAAAGTCCATTCACTCTGCTGATCAGCATTCCATTTCTTTAATTCAGATGCCCAGTTAGGACCGCCATAACTCTAGATATGAAAATAACACTTGAAATGAAAGTATTTAAACCATTTAATTTTCATAATGGGAAAACCAACATCCTTGGAAGAAACCTCAAAAGACAAGCCCCGATCTTGAAGACATTTAACATTGAGCTTTCCACAATAACCTCGAATAGCCGCTTGAAGAGCCAAAGCTACAGAATCTTCAAAAAATTTGAATGATGCACGTCCAAAAGAAACCACCAATTTAAAAGCACCATAAGGATTATAAGCATGCACATCCGATCCAAATAACTTACGTACCTCTTTAGACAAGGCTAGACCCTGGGAAAAATCAAGGTCTAAAACCCTTGCGCAATGAACCAAACCCAGACATGGATCAATCGGATTCCGATCCAAAAGAGGTACCAAGGGACTAACATCCAATTGAAGGGTATGTTGCATAGAAAACAAAAAAAATCCTATGCGAGATAAACCCGAAGGGCCAAGATCTAATCTAGGAGATGAAAGGTAACAGGGAGAAAGAGTCTTAGGAAAACATACCCTCTAAGACTCTAAGCGTTAAGAGATTAAATCTCGTTGTTGGTGTAGTCGTACTCACGCTGATCCCGAGACCGAGAAGATGTGCACCGCAATCCAGCGGTGCCTCCGTGATCGGTCACACGTTCAGCTCCATGAAGACCTCTGTTCCCTTGATCCAGCGGGACAGCGGAAGTAGAGGATCCCCCAGAACTCCAGCAGCACGACGGCGTGGTGGTGGTGAAGAATCCCATGGTCAGGGCTTCGCCAAACCGGAGACCATGAATGGAGCAGAGGGTGGAGAGGAAGGGAGGTGGGACAAGTGTGTGAGGAGGACGAGCCCTCACCCTCCTTTTATAGGGGAGGGGGAGGCAGCCCAAGGGTGGGGTGCGGCCAGCCGTGGTGGTGTCCCCACCTCTTCCCTCTTCATGTGAGTGGAAGCTCCACCCACATTCACTCATGCTCCATTAAAACTCCACTTAGAAAATCCAAAGGTTTTTCTTTAATAAATAAAACATTTTTATTTTTTATTTAATATTTGTTAATTCTATTAACAAACATTTGCATATAGCACCTCGAATCATTTGTTAATTCTATTAACAACCATTCTACAAAAAACCCTTGAACTATTTCAATTTTCCCCGAAACAATTTCGGTGATGTCCAAATCATTCTTCGATATTCCGTATCCTCTCAAATGCGTCATCGAACCTTAAGTGTGTCACCCTAGGTTCGCGAATAACATAGACATCATCGAGACTCCTCTCCGATCAATAATCAACAGCGGGATTTGGAGATACGTGATGACTCCTATATATTCAACGATGAATCTCACGATCGTGTGAGCCATCAACGTCATAACTAATTCCCTTTGTCTCGTGATATTTTACTTGTCCGAGATCCGATCATCGGTATCAACATTACCTTGTTCGATCTCGTTACCGACAAGTACTCTTTTACTCGTTACGTGATATGACATCCTTGTGACCTAGTCACGTGCTTGCAAGCGGTGTCGATGTGATATCACCGAGAGGGGCCAGAGTATATCTCTCTGTCATTTTGGATGGAAAAATCCCACTCTTTATCCATGAGCCTCAACTAACACTTTCCAAATACCTAATGCCACCTTTATAGTCACCTTGTTATGGTGTGACGTTTGATGTCATCAAAGTAATCTTTCGATATTATTGATTGACATGATCTCATGGTCTAAGGAATAAGGTTACTTCGAATGCAAGACATAACAATATAAACTAAATGACTTAATCGTATTGTTACACTTAGTTAGGGTCTAAGTTCATCACATCATTCTCCTAATGACATGACCTGTTATTAACAACATCCAATGTTCAATATCAGGAAACCTTGATCATCGGTTAATCAACGAGCTAGTTAAAAGAGAGGCTTTACTAGGAACGATTTTTTGTTTATTAATCACACATGTATCAACGTTTATGGTTAATACAATTCTAGCATGAGAAATAAAAATCTATCATAAACAAGGAATAACACAAGAAACACTTTATTATTGACTCTCGGGCAAATTCCCTTCAGTTTCCCACTTGCACTAGGGGAAATAATCTATATTACATAGTGATGAACCTAACACCCATGGAGTTCTGGTGTTTATCATGTTTTTCCTTTGGGAGAGGTTTAGTCAACGGATCTGCCACATTCAGATCCGTATGTACTTTGCAAATCTTCACATCCCCATCTGCGACATGTTCACGGATGGAGTGAAAACGGCGCTTGATATGCTTGGAATTCTTGTGAGACCTTGGTTTCTTAGCATTGGCTATGGCACCATTGTTTTCACAATAGATAACCATTGGATCCAACGCACTCGGAACCACACCTAGTTCGGATATGAACTCCTTCATCCAAACTGCTTCCTGCGTTGCCTCCGAGGCAGCAACATATTCCGCTTCTGTTGACGATCCCGCTATCACAGATTGCTTGGAACTCCTCCAGCTTACTGATCCTCCATTCATAACAAATACGTACCCGGATTGTGACTTAGAGTTATCTGGATCAATGTCGAAGCTAGCATCACGTAACATCTTGCGACGAGATCTTCTTCACCGCCATGTACGAGAAACATATCCTTAGTTCTTCTCAAGTACTTAAAGATATTCTTGACCGCCGTCCAGTGTTCCAAACCTGGATCAGATTGGTACCTGCTAGTCAAACTAATAGCATGTGCCACATCTGTTCTTGTACATAGCATAACATACATGATAGAACCTATGGCTGAAGCATAGGGAATCTTATTCATTATATCTCTATCTTCTGCTGTAGCTGGACATTGGGTCTTACTCAACGTCTTGCCTTGCAACATTGGTAAGAACCCCTTCTTACTATCTTCCATTCTGAACTTCTTCAAAATCTTATCAAGGTATGTACTTTGCAAAAGTCCAATTAAGCGTCTTGATCTAACCCTGTAGATTTTGATGCCTAATATATAAGCTGATTCACCGAGGGCTTTATCGAAAAACTACTGTTCAAATAACCTTTTACGCTTTTCCAAATTTCTATGTCATTTCCAATCAACAATATGTCATCCACATATAGTACTAGAAATGCTAGACAGCTCCCACTCACTTTCTTGTAAATACAAGCTTCTCCATATGTTTGGACAAATCCAAACCCTTCGATCACCTTATCAAAACGAAGGTTCCAACTCCGGGATGCTTGCTTCGGTCCATAAATGGAACGTTGAAGCTTGCACAGCTTGTCAGCATCCTTAGGATCAACAAAACCTTTGGTTTGCATCATATACAACTATTCCTCAATGTCACCATTAAGGAACGCCGTTTTGACATCCATCTGCCAGATTTCATAATCAAAAAATACAGCAACTGCTAACATAATCCTAACTGACTTTAGCATCGCTACCGGTGAGGAAGTCTCATCGTCAACTCCTTGAATTTGTCGGAAACCTTTTGCGACAAGTCAAGATTTATAGACGATCAGTGTCAGTTTTATTTTTAAATATCCATTTGTTCTCAGCGTCCTTGCGGTCATCGGGTAAGTCCACCAAAGTCCAAACTTGGTTTTCGTACATGGATTCTATTTTGGATTTCATGGCTTCAGGCCATTTGTTGAAATATGGGCTCATCATCGCTTCATCATACGTCGCAGGGTCATCACTTCCATCTACCATGAAGTTTAAGACGGGATTCCCATACAGTTCAGTAGTTGTACGTTCCCTACTTGACCTACGAGGTAAGGTAGTTTCCTCTTCTGGAGTTTCATGACATTGATCATTAGCTCCCTCTTCAACTGACGGAGTCAGCACTGGAACAACTTCCGGCGCCGCCCTACTCGCCATTCCAAGAAGAGAAGGTTCAATAACCTCGTCGAGTTCTACCTTCCTACTATTCACACCTTTCGAGAGAAACTCCATCTCCAAAAAGGATCCATTCTTCACAACGAAAATCTTGCCTTTGGATCTGTGATAGAAGGTGTACCCTATTGTTTCCTTAGAGTATCCTATGAAGACACATTTTTCCGCTTTGGGTTCGAGTTTATCAGGTTGAAGGTTTTTCACATAAACGTCGCATCCCCAAACTTTTAGAAATGACAGCTTAGGTTTGTTTCCAAACCATAATTCATACGGTGTCATTTCAAAGGATTCAGATGGTGCCCTATTTAAAGTGAATGCAGCGGTCTCTAGTGCATAACCCCAAAACGACAGCGGAAAATCTGTAAGTGACATCATAGATCGAACCATATCCAATAAAGTACGATTACGATGTTTGGAAACATCATTACGATGTGGTGTTCCGGCAAGTGTGAGTTGTGAAATTATTCCACATTGTTTCATATGAATGCCAAACTCGTAACTTAAATATTCACCTCCACGATCAGATCGTAGAAATTTAATCTTTCTGTTACGATGATTTTCAACTTTACACTGAAATTCTTTGAAATTTTCAAATGTATCAGATTTGTGTTTCACTAAGTAAATATATCCATATCTACTCAAATCATCTGTGAAAGTGACAAAATAATGATAACCACCACGCGCCGATACACTCATTGGTCCACACACATCAGTATGTATGATTTCTAGTAAGTCTGTCGCCCGTTCCATAGTTCCAGGAAACGGGGTTCTAGTCATCTTGCCCATAAGGCATGGTTCACATGTTTCAAATGATTCATAATCAAGTGATTCTAAGAGTCCATCAGAATGGAGCTTCTTAATGCGTTTAACACCAATATGACCTAAGCGGCAATGCCACATGTAAGTAGCAATATCATCAATTAACTTAATTCTTTTGGCATTCACATTATGAATATGTGTATCAATACTATCAAGATTCAAAAGAAATAAACCATTCTTCTCAGGTGCGTGACCATAAAAGATTTTATTCGTATAAATCGAACAACCATTGTTCTCGGACTTAAAGGAATAACCACTCTGCATTAAGCAAGATCCAAAAGTGGTATTCATGCTCAATGCAGGCACCAAATAACAATTATTCAGGTTTATAACTAATCCAGATGGTAAACGAAGAGGCAGCGTCCGGACGGTGATCACATCAACTCTTGATCCATTGCCGACGTGCATCGTCACCTCATCCCTTGCTAGTGGTTGCTTATTCTTCAGCCAATGTTTCGAGTCACATATGTGAGAAACCGAACCAGTATCAAATACCCAGGCTCTACTGCGAGTACTAGTAAGGTACACATCAATAACAATTATATCATATATACCTTTGTTCACTTTGACGGCCTTCCTATCTGCCAGATATTTGGGGAAATTGCGTTTCCAGTGGCTAGTGCCCTTGCAATAAAAGCACTCAGTCTCAGGCTTAGATCCATAACTGGTTTTCTTCTCAGGTGCAGCAACAGACTCGCTACTCTTCTCGAAGTTGACCCTAGGCTTGACTTTCTTGAAACTAGTGGTTTTATTGATCATCAAAACTTGATGTTCTTTCTTGATCTCCGCTTCAGCAATTTTAAGCATCGAGAGAAGCTCAGGAAGAGATTTCTTCATGCCTTGCATATTACAGTTCATCACAAAGTTCTTGTGACTAGGTGGCAGATATTGAAGAACACGATGTATTCCTAGCTCATTGGGTATCGTTATTCCCAAGGCTATGATTTTATCAGCGTACGCATACATCTTGAGTACGTGCTCACTAACGGAGTTGTTCTCTTCCATCATGCAGCTAAAGAACTTTTCTGAAGCGTCATAACTCTCAACCGCAGCATGGGTATCGAAAATCATTTTCAGTTCTCCCATTGTAGCATAGGCAATGTTGTTCTCGAACGTTTTTGCAGCTCTGGCTCTAATCCATAAAGGACGCCGCAATGAACTATATTGTGGTCTTCTTGTTGAGTCAGATAAACATTTTTATCTTCCTCAGAAGCATCATCAGCGGGCTGGTCACCTAGCGGTGCGTCAAGCACGTAGAGCTTCTTGCAGGCGGTGATGAGAATCCTCAGGTTAAGTGCCCAGTTGGTAAACTTGCTCTCATTGTTTGCTAGTTTTTCTTTCTCCATGAACATATTGAAATTGAAGGTAGGTGGTGCCATGATCTACAACATATTTGCAAAGACAATTTAGACTAGGTTTATGATAAATTAAGTTCAAATTAATTCTAAAATTATCCCATGAACTCCCACTCAAAAACAACATCCCTCTTAGACGTTTTAGTAATTACACAAACCAAATTCACTACACTGAAACCGATCATCACGTGAGACGGTGTAGTTGCAAAGGCGAACATCAACATGTTCATCATATCATCCATATGACTCATGCTTTACCTTTCGGTTACGTGTTCCGAGGCCATGTCGGTACATGCTAGGCTCACCAAGTAGAACCGTAGTATTGCGTGTGTTTCAAGGACATGTGTGTACATGCTAGGCTTGAAAACACCCGTTGTATGCGAACGTTGATTCTATCACACCCGATCATCACGTGGTGTCTCGAAACGAAGAACTTTCTTAACGGTGCATACTAAGGAAGAACACATTATTATCTTGATATTAAGTGAGAGGAATCATCTTATAATTCTACCGTCGCGATCTAAGCAAGATAAGATGCATAAAAGGATTAACATCACATGCATGGATAATGTGATATGATATGGTCCTTCTTGCACTTGATCTCCATCTTGTGCATCATGGTATGATCTCCATCATTCCACCGGCGTGGCACCAAGGTCCATGGCACCTCCATCTCGATTGTCCATCAATTACAACATATCTCATGGATATGATATATAGCGCGCGTGCCATAAATAATAAGACAACCATATGGCTCATGTCGGTATGTCAATAATTTAGAAAATAGATCATCTCATACATCAAATTTGAAACATTGACCATATGACATCACATGCCCTACAAGAACAAGTTAGACGCCTCTAATTTATTTATTTTTGTATATTTTACGTGGCTTGGGCTTACAAGGATAGAACCGTTCATACCTACATACAAGAGCCACAACGTTGATAAAACATATTTTTAACAACTCTTCGTAGATTAGATCTTAACTATAGTAGGAGAAACGAATACCCCCTCAGCGACAAGTGAGACAGGTCTCGCATACATAGTACACGTAAAAATTTTCTAGGGCAGCTTCATCCTACTATGCCACTAAGATCATAAAATACTTAAGGAAGCAAAAACATGATCATCAACGCCCACATACACCTATGTGTTCTACCCGTACAAATCATCTACGCATAGATCCAGCTGTCATACCACTGAAGGGTACATTTCATAGAAAACAAATAATTTCCTACGCGAGATAAACTCGAAGGGACAAGATCTAATCTAGGAGATGAAAGGTAACGGGGAGAAAGAGTCTTAGGAAAACATACCCTCGAAGACTCTAAGCGTTACGAGATTAAATCGCGTTATTGGCGTAGTCGTACTCATGCCAATCCTGAGACCGAGAAGAAGTGCACAGCAATTCGGCGATGCCTCCATGATCAGTCAGACGTTCAGCTCGATGAAGACCTCCGTTCCCTCAATCTAGCGGGCCAGCGGAAGTAGAGGATCCCTAGAAATCCAGTAGCACGACAGCGTGGTGGTGGTCAAGAATCCCACGGTCAGGGCTTCACCAAGCCGGAGACGATGGAATGGAGCAGCGGGTGGAGAGGAAGGGAGGTGGGACAAGTGTGCGAGGAGGAGGAGCCCTCATCCTCCTTTTATAGGGGAGGGAGAGGCAGCCCAAGGGTGGGGTGCGTCCAGCCATGGTGGTGCCCCCACCTCTTCCCTCTTCATGTGAGTGGAAGCTCCACTCACACCCACTCATGCTCGCTTAAAACTCCACTTAGAAAATCCAAAGGGTTTTCTTTAATAAATAAATAAAACAATTTTTTTCTTTATTTAATATTTATTAATTCTATTGACAAAAAAATTCATATAGCACCTCGAATCATTTGTTAATTCTATTAACAACCATTCGACAAAAAAACCCTTGAACTATTTCAATTTTCCCCGAAACAATTTCGGTGTTGTTCAAAACATTCTTCGATATTCCGTATCCTCTCAAATGCGTCATCGAACCTTAAGTGTGTCACCTTACGGTTCGCGAATAACATAGACATGATCGAGAATCCTCTCCGATCAACAATCAACGGCGGGATCTGTAGATCCGTGATGACTCCTATACATTCAACGATGAATCTCGTGATCATATGAACCATCAATGTCGTAACTAATTCCCTTTGTCTCGCGATATTTTACTTGTCCGGGATCCGATCATCGGTATCAACCATATCTTGTTCGATCTCTTTACCGACAAGTACTCTTTTATGCGCGAGGTGGCGCCGCCGCCGGACGGGATGCGCTTCGACGCGCTCATCCACATCGACCTGGCGGAGGACTGGACGGTGCGCAAGGCCCGCACGCCGTCTTCGGGGCAGAGAGGCATGCCCTCGTCGAGCTCGTCTGAGGAGGATCCTTTCCCCTTTGTGCAGCCGTACACCTGGCGTGCAGAGGTGGTGGATGGTGAGGAGGTGCGTCACGACGCTCGTCGCCGCACAATGGAGGAGATCTGCCACGCCACGCAGCCTGTATATCACCGCGATGACGATAACGACCCGGCTGACCATCATCGCCAGCATGGTCGTGTCGCTGCAGCCCCTTTGATCTGGGGCAGAGAGGCCCCACGCCCCGCGGCTGGGCTCAACGGGTCGCGGCACCGCACTCGTTCTCCGCCGGGCTACCGTCGTGCCGCCGTGTCTTCGCCGCCAGTGGAGGAAGAGCTTCTCACCCCGCCCCCACTACTTGCAACGGTGGGTCCCTTACCGTAGCGTCTACAGGGGTTTGTCGTCCCTATAGAGACAGTGCCCCTGTCTGCGCCGCTCGCGACCAGCCCGATCTCCGTCAGCAGTGACGACCCCTTGGCTGACCTAGCAGGTGTGGGCCAGGACAACTTCGCTGCTTGGGACCCTGTATTCTACGACCCCATGGTGACGGAGTTTGACGTAGTGTGTCAAGCTTCACCGCAGCAGCCCCTCTCCTTCGACCCGCAGGCTCTGGCCCTGGCTCCGCCCGTGGCCGAGCTGCTGCTGATCAACTCCATGTCCAGGCAGGTGGACGCCCTGCATTTGGGCGGCGTGGACGAGCTGGGTGAAGGCTCTGGCGGCCCTGATGCGCTGCTGCAGGGGCTCTTCGCTGGCCCTACGACATCCATCCTTGGCACCACTCCGCCTCTGAAGCCGTTTGCGGCGCCCCGCGACGTCACGCCAACTCGCAGGAGTGCGAGACAGGCAGGACAACCCCAGGTCGTGCCGGTGTCCCAGCCCGCTACGCTTCGTGTAACCAGGGAGCTGCAGGTGGTCGGCGGCGAGGAGCGCCGCACTGAAGTGGCCGCGGTGGCCATTGCCAGCCACCTCAAGGAGCCTCTGCGTGGGACCAACATCGACGGGCTCACCATCCTCACTCGCATCGATATGGCCGCTCTGCTTCGGGCCGCCGAGCAAGCGTCCACCTCCGCCGCCGCCGTCGTGCACTGGTTTCCTATGTTAGAGCCGACTGCAGTCTCCAACTGTTCTATGTTAGTCTTTGTTCAGGTTAGGTGGCGTCGTGTCTGCAGGGTGGTCAATTTGGGGCCTATTGGTGGTGGCTTGACCTGCCCCGTTGTATGTCGTGGTTGTGTCTGGTTGCTGGTTCCATGTTCTTCTTCGTCCGATTGCTGCGTTCTCAGTTTCCCCAATGAGTGAGCTTGGTTGCCCCATCTCCACCTGGAACCCGCGAGGCCTAAACTCTGCTGCTCGCAGCCTGGTGGTGCAGGAGTTGGCATCTGTAGCCCGGCTTGCCATCCTCTGCCTCCAGGAAACCAAGCTCGATCATTTGGATCGCGCCCTTGCGATAGAGATTGCCAGCTCTGCGCGGCAGGATTTCGTTTTCCTATCCTCCATCGGGGCCAGGAGGGGTGTCGCAATTTTCTGGGACGCCTCCGTCGTCAACGTCTCGACGCATGTCGTTCAGCGGTTCTCCATCTCCGCGACGGTCACGATCCTTATCTCAAACTCCTTGTTCCGTCTTACGACGGTGTACGGCCCTTCTTCGGACGACGGGCTCAAGCAGGCCTTTCTCGACGAGATGATTGCCTCCAAACCTGTGATGGGTACGCCATGGTTAATCCTTGGTGACTTCAACCTGATCTACGAGGCTAGAGATAAGAATAACCTTAACTTGAGCCGGCGTCTTATGGGCAAGTTTCGGGCAGCCATCGACGCCGCTGAGATCAAGGAGTTGCTCTGCGTCAATCGTCGATTCTCATGGAGTAATGAGCATGAGGAGACAACACTTGTGTACTTAGACCGGGTGTTCTTCAATTTAGCTTGGGATGCCCTCTTCCCGCGCTGCATCGTACATGCCCTCTTTTCCTTGCACTCGTACCACTGCCCCATGATGATCACGAGCTTTTTGTTGCCTCCTCGCTCGGCTCGTTTTCGCTTCGAGAATTTCCGGTCGAAGCATGAGGGCTTCATCAACGCCGCCACGACTGCGTGGGGCGGCGAGGTACGCTCCACCAACCCGTTCCACCGGCTGCAGATCAAGATGGCCCGCACGGCCAAGGCTCTACTGGCTGGGAGCAGGTCCCTCTTGGGCGATCTGCACTTCCAGCTTCAGCTAGCGAACGAGATCATTCTTCGTTTGGATGGGGCGCAAGAATCTCGTCTTCTCTCGCCGCCGGAATTCCATCTACCGAAGGCACTGAAGGTTCGGGTGCTGGGGCTCGCGGCCGTGCTTCGTGCACGTCGTCGTCAGGCTTCGCGGGTCACCTGGCTCCGGGAGGGAGATGCCAACACGAAATTTTTCTATGCCAAGTGCAATGCACGACAGCGGAAGAATTACATTCACACACTGCGTTCTTCCGAGGGCATTCACTCCTCCCACGACAACAAGGATGTGGCTTTGCATCGACATTTCACCTCGCTGCTGGGCATGGCCGCGCCGCGCGGGTGCACGCTAGACTAGGACAAGTTGGATTTTCCCATGCTGCCGACGGCGGGGCTGGACCTTCTGTTCACTACCAAGGAGGTGTGGGAGGCCATCCGGGCCTCGACGGCTTCACGCGGGTGTTTTACCGGTCCTGCTGGAGCATCATCAAGCTCGACGTCATGGCCGCCATGCACCAGTTTCACAGCTTGGCCGGCGGTGATTTCGCCAGTCTGAGCTCGGCCTTCATCTGCCTTGTCCCAAAGAAAGAGGGTGCAGGTGACATCGGAGATTATCGTCCAATCAGTCTCACCCACTCGGTGGGGAAGCTCATCAACAAGGTGCTTGCGCGTCGCCTTGCTCTGCTGATGGATTCACTCATTTCCCCGTCGCAGAGTGCCTTCCTCAAGTCGCGCTACCTTCACGACAATTTTTTTTTGTCCGCAATCTTTCGCAGTCCCTGCATCGTAGGAAGAAGAAGGCGCTGCTCTTCAAGCTCGACTTTGTCCGTGCCTTCGATTCCGTGTCTTGTAGCTACCTGCTCGAGCTCATGCAGCAGGTCGGCTTCCCCCCGCGGTGGCGGGATTGGATCTCCTTGCAGCTCTCATCGGTGTCCTCCTGCGTGCTGCTCAATGGCACCTGAAAGTGCAAACGCGCTTAAATCATCTTGTTTTGGTGTTTGTTAACAACACATATATCTTTAAGTGTGTTGATGTTTTTCAGGGCTTATAAATCATATTTGTAGTGGTGGTTGTGAGATACAAAAAGTTGCAAAGATCTTTGTGTGCTGGAGTTCCTGGTGTCTCTCTCTGGTCTCACACCGGAGACACATCGGAGTCTCCGGTCTGGGTATTTTCAGTGGAACCAGCCATGTGGCGCAAGTGGTGTCACCTCCTGGTGCCACACCGGAGACTGACCAGAATGTGTCCGGAGTCTCTGGTCTGGTACTTACCTACGAGTTCAACACTGCTGCGAGCATGGTGTCATCTCCTGGTGTCACTTCGGAGTATCACCGGAGACTGTCCGGAGTCTCCAGATTGGCTCCTTCCTGTGTGCCTTGCTAAACCCCAGACAGACTCTGCGTGAAGACGAAGGCCCTTTCAAAGTTTCTCACCGGAGTCTTCGGTCTGCACCCCGGAGTCTCCGGACTGGTATGTCTCACTGAAGAATCAAGTGCTAGAGCGTGTGGTGTGACCCCCTGGTGCTAATCCGGAGACTTACCGGAATGTGTGCGGAGTCTCCGGACTGGGGCTCTGCGCAAAACTTCAGACCAGAGTCTCCGGCCTTTACCCCGGAGTCTCCGGTGTGAGTTTGGCAAAAATATCTCCAACGGCTCCAAACTCTATGAGGGGTATAAATACCCCCTCCCCTCCACCTACCTCCAGCTAGCTCGTCCAGAATAGATCTCACCATTGCTAGAGCTCACCCACCTTGCTAGATCTCCAAATCCCTCCACCCAAAAGCCTTGATCTTTGGAGGATTGAAGGAGAAGCCCCTGATCTACGTCTTCACCAACCGGATTTCATTTCTCCTCTCATTTGCTTGAGGGATCTTTTCCTAGGGTTTCCTCTTGTGGAGAACCTAGGCTTCTTGCTACTCTTGGTGATTTGTGATTGTTGGGAGCCCCCAATTTGGTTGTGGGTGTGTGCCCCAAACTTGTTTGTAAAGGACTCGATTCCCGCCTCAAAGGGAATCAATAGTGGAAGGTGAACTAGTCCTTTGTGGCGGGGTTCATCGGAGAATAGTCACCCTGTTACGGTGTGACGTTTGATGTCATCAAAGTACTATTTTGGTATGAGTGATTGACATGATATCATGGTCTAAGGAATAAGGTTACTTTGAATGTAAGACATAACAATATAAAATAAATGACTTGATCGTGTTGTTATACTTAGTTAGGGTCTAAGTTCATCACATCAGTCTCCTGATGACATGACCATGTTATTAACAACATCCAATGCTCAAGACCAGGAAACCTTGATCATCGGTTAATCAACGAGCTAGTTAAAAGAGAGGCTTTACTAGGAACGATTGTTTGTTTATTAATCACACATGTATCAATGTTTACGGTTAATACAATTCTGGCATCAGAAATAATCATTTATCATAAACAACGAATAACATAATAAACACTTTATTATTGACTCTCAGGCATATTCCCTTGAGTCTCCCACTTGCACTAGGGGAAATAATCTATATTACATAGTGATGAACCTAATACCAATGGAGTTCTAGTTTTTATCATGTTTTGCCTTTGGGAGAGGTTTAGTCAACGGATCTGCCACATTCAGATCCGTATGTACTTTGCAAATCTTCACATCCCCATCTGCGACATGTTCACGGATGGAGTGAAAACGGCGCTTGATATGTTTGGAATTCTTGTGAGACCTTGGTTCCTTAGCATTGGCTATGGCACTATTGTTGTCACAATAGATAACCATTGGATCCAACGCACTCGGAACCACACCTAGTTCGGATATGAACTCCTTCATCCAAACTGCTTCCCGTGTTGCCTCCAAGGCAGCAACATATTCCGCTTCTGTTGATGATCCCGCTACCACAGATTGCTTGGAACTCCTCCAGCTTGTTGCTTCTCCATTCATAACAAATACGTACCCGGATTGTGACTTAGAGTCATCCGGATCGGTGTCGAAGCTAGCATCTACATAACATATTGCGACGAGATCTTCTTCACCGCCTTATACGAGAAACATATCCTTAGTTCTTCGCAAGTACTTAAAGATATTATTGACCGTCGTCCAGTGTTCCAAACCTGGATCAAATTGGTACCTGCTAGTCAAACTAATAGCATGTGCCACATCTGGTCTTGTACATAGCATAGCATACATGATAGAACCTATGGCTGAAGCATAGGGAATCTTATTCATTATCTCCCTATCTTCTGCTGTAGCTGGACGTTGAGTCTTACTCAACGTCTTGCCTTGCAACATTGGTAAGAACCCCTTCTTACTATCATCCATTATGAACTTCTTCAAAATCTTATCAAGGTATGTACTTTGCGAAAGTCCAATTATGCGTCTTGATCTATCCCTGTAGATTTTGATGCCTAATATATAAGCTGCTTCACCGAGGTCTTTCATCGAAAACTATTGTTCAAATAACCTTTTATGCTTTTTAAAAGTTCTATGTCATTTCCAATCAACAATATGTCATCCACATATAGTACTAGAAATTCTACAGAGCTCCCACTCACTTTCTTGTAAATAATAGCTTCTCCGTATGTTTGGACAAATCCAAACCCTTTGATCACCTTATCAAAATGGAGGTTCCAACTCCGGGATGCTTGCTTCAGTCCATAAATGGAACGTTGAAGCTTGCACACCTTGTCAGCATCCTTAGGATCAACAAAACCTTTGGGTTGCATCATATACAACTCTTCCTCAATGTCACCATTGAGGAACGCCGTTTTGACATCCATCTGCCAGATTTCATAATCGAAAAATGCAGCAACTGCTAAATTAATCCTAACCGACTTTAGCATCACTACCGGTGAGAAAGTCTCATCGTAGTCAACTCCCTGAATTTTTCGGAAACCTTTTGCGACAAGTCGAGCTTTATAGACGGTTACCATCAGCGTCATTTTTCTTTTTCAAATATCCATATGTTCTCAACGGCCTTGCGGTCATCAGGTAAGTCCACCAAAGTCCAAACTTGGTTTTTGTACATGGATCCTATTTCGGATTTCATGGCTTCAGGCCATTTGTTGGAATCTGGGCTCATCATCGCTTCATCATACGTCGCAGGGTCATCACTTCCATCTACCATGAAGTTTAAGACGAGATTCCCATACAGTTCAGGAGTTGTACGTTCCCTACTTGACCTGCGAGGTAAGGTAGTTTCCACTTCTGGAGTTTCATGATCTTGATCATTAGCTCCCTCTTGAACTGACAGAGTCGGCACTGGAACAACTTCCGGCGCTGCGCTACTCGCCATTCCATGAAGAGAAGGTTCAATAAACTCGTCGAGTTCTACCTTCCTACTATTCACACCTTTCGAGAGAAACTCCTTCTCCAAAAATGATCCATTCTTCGCAACAAAAATCTTGCCTCTGGATCTATGATAGACGGTGTGCCCTATTGTTTCCTTAGGGTATCCTATGAAGACGCATTTTTCCGCTTTGGATTCGAGTTTATCAGGTTGAAGATTTTTCACATAAACATCGCATCCCCAAACTTTTAGATATGAAATCTTAGGTTTATTTCCAAACCATAATTCATACGATGTCGTTTCAACGGATTTAGATGGTGCCCTATTTAAAGTGAATGCAGCGGTCTCTAGTGCATAACCCCAAAACGACAGCGGAAAATCTGTTAGTGACATCATAGATCGAACCATATCCAATAAAGTACGACTGCGATGTTTGGAAACACCATTACGCTGTGGTGTTCCGGCAAGTGTGAGTTGTGAAACTATTCCACATTGTTTCATATGAATGCCAAACTCGCAACTTAAATATTCACTTCCATGATCAGATCGTAGAAATTTTATATTTCTGTTACGATGATTTTCAACTTCACACTAAAATTCTTTGAACTTTTAAAATTTATCAGATTTGTGTTTCATTCAGTAAATATATCCATACCTACTCAAATCATATGTGAAAGTGATAAACTAACGATATCCACCACGCACCGATACACTCATTGGTCCACACACATCAATATGTATGATTTCTAGTAAGTTTGTCGCCTGTTCCATAGTTCCAGCAAACGGGGTTCTAGTCATCTTGCCCATAAGGCATGGTTCACATGTTTCAAATGATTCATAATCAAGTGATTTTAAGAGTCCATCAGAATGGAGCTTCTTCATGTGTTTAACACCAATATGACCTAAGCGGCAATGCCACATGTAAGTAGCAATATCATCATTTAACTTAATTCTTTTGGCATTCACATTATGAATATGTATATCAATACTATCAAGATTCAAAAGAAATATACCATTCTTCTTAGGTGCGTGACCATAAAATATATTATTCATATAAATCGAACAACCATTGTTCTCGGACTTAAAGGAATAACCACTCTGCATTAAGCAAGATCCAAAAGTGATATTCATGCTCAATGCAGGCACCAAATAACAATTATTCAGGTTTATAACTAATCCATATGGTAAACAGAGAGGCAGCGTCCAGACAGCGATCACATCAACTCTTGATCCATTGCCGACACGCATCGTCACCTCATCCCTTCCTAGTGGTCGCTTATTCTGCAGCTCCTGTTTCGTGTCACATATGTGAGCAACCGAACTAGTATCAAATACCCAGGCGCTACTGCGAGTACTAGTAAGGTACACATCAATAACAATTATATCATATATACCTCTGTTCACTTTTCCGGTCTTCCTATCTGCGAGATATTTGGGGAAATTGCGCTTCCAGTGGCTAGTTCCCTTGCAATAAAAGCAATCAGTCTCAGCCTTAGGGCCGTAATTGGTTTTTTTCTCAGGTGCAGCAACAAACTTGCTACCCTTCTTGAAGTTGACCCTTGGCTTGCCTTTCTTGAAACTAGTGGTTTTATTGATCATCAAAACTTGATGTTCTTTCTTGATCTCCACTTCAGCAGTTTTAAGCATCGAGAGAAGCTCAGGAAGAGACTTCTTCATGCCTTGCATATTATAGTTCATCACAAAGTTCTTGTAACTAGGTGGAAGATATTGAAGACACGATGTATTCGCAGCTCATTGGGAATCGTTATTCCCAAGGCTATGAATTTATCAGCGTACGCAGACATCTTGAGTACGTGCTCACTAACGGAGTTGTTCTCTTCCATCATGCAGCTAAAGAACTTTTCTGAAGCGTCATAACTCTCAACCGCAGCATGGGTATCGAAAATCATTTCCAATTCTCCCATTGTAGCATAGTCAGTGTTGTTCTCGAAACGTTTTCGCAGCTCTGGCTCTAATCCATAAAGGGAGCTGCAATGAACTATATTGTGGTCTTCTTGTTGAGTCAGATAAACATTTTTATTTTCCTCGGAAGCATCATCAGCGGGCTGGTCACCTAGCGGTGCATCAAGCACGTAGAGCTTCTTGCAAGCGGTGAGGAGAATACTCAGGTTAAGTGCCCAGTTGGTAAAGTTGCCTCTATTGTTCACTAGTTTTTCTTTCCTCATGAACATATTGAACTTGAAGGTAGGTGGTGCCATGGTCTACGATATATTTGCAAAGACAATTTAGACTAGGTTTGTGATAAATTAAGTTCAAGTTAATTCTAAAACTATCCCATGAACTCCCACTCAAAAATAACATCCCTCTTAGTCGTTTTAGTAATTACACGAACCAACTTGTAAGGACCCCAGACCGACAGTCTGAAACCCTACGTATGCATACATTCACGATCCCAGAAAGATCAGTCGTGAACAACATACACAGTTGGCACACAGAAATACATCATCCATTACACGAATACATAAAGGTATTACACAAATGATCACATGATCAAGTTTAACACAACTGCCAAAAGGGCAGGCAATTTAACAAACACAGCGGAAGACAATTAAAACACAACGTAGTTGAGCCCAAGTCACGCCTTAACCTACAGGCTGCTGACCCGGAGACGATCCTAGTTCGCAAAGCCGTCAACTCCGTACTTCTCTTCATAGAACTCCTTCGGAGGCTCCTTCTCCAAATCTGATAAGTAGATACCAGGGGCGAAACCATAATGAGTACATTTGAATGTACTCAGCAAGACATCCATCACATCACTTACCAACATGCAAGTATGCTTATATGGTGGAATAGGTAGGCTATAAATATGGTTCACTATCAATGGTGTTCATATATGATGACACCACAGTTGCAGTCAGGTTTATCTGTATCTTCGTTGAAGAAGATACTTCAGAAGAAAAATAATATATAGTTTTATTTCTCTTGTAGATCTCACATGTACAAGAGGTTTTGTAAAGTTTTGTTAAAGAATATTTTCTCTTTGCAATACTTCTTGGAATCAGTTTCCAGAATTCTTGCTTAGAGTAGAAAAGGTTTTCTTTGCAAAACATTTTGTTTTGTATAACATCATCTGGCTTTTCATCATCGATGATACCTCCACGGTATACATTTCCATTCCTTTCCGAACTTCACAAGTTCAACACTTCCGTTCCAAAATTCCTTTTCAAAAACTTCCTTTTTGAAAACATTGACACAATGCTAGCTACATGGCCATTCAACTGTCCATATCCGAGGACGCGGCTTCTTCGAAAAAGTTGTACTCTGCAGAGGTGTACACATCCACCAGATCCAGTACACCTCCCGTGAACAATCACGGACTGTAACAACAGTATGTAAACATCAGGTATCTGATCATAACCATCCACTATGTTCAAGCTAGAATATGCCTATCTCTCAGTTGAGTTTTACCACATCCCCGGCACCGAGCTAATCCCCGCCAAGCCAGGATGCCTCAACTGATGCATCCGGAGGGAAAATTAATCCCACACTTTATATGTCTCCACGACATTCGGTTCAGAGGATCGCATCCCCTATAGCACATTGAGATAGCACACACTAATAAGAACAAACTTCAAGTTAAGCCCCTTGCCCATGTTGGGGTAGGGTGGCAGTACGGTAAAGGTTGTCCGGCGAAGACTAGGTTATGTGTCATTTTTGAAAACACCACTTTCTCAAAAATGACCACTTCCACATTCCTCCGGAGAACAAGGATCCGCCTTTTCTCCGGGTTTTTCCGTAAAGCCTTTGTTTTGTAGAATCACAATTTTAGGGTGTCCACTTAGGGACTAGTATATTTGATGGTAATAAATACCATATGGTGGCTTATGGGCTTGGTATTACCAAGTTTAACTATTGGCATGATAGTAACCTATAATATAGTATAGTAGTAAATTCCACATCAAAGATAGTTTTGATAATCAAGTTTTGGTAAAACTTCAGAGGTAAAACATGCATGATAGATAATGGTAAGTATTGTATCAGCAAGCAATCAGGATGGCTTGCCTGGTATCTCTTTGTGTCCCTGGTTTTTGGAGTGACTGGAACTTGAACCACAGCTTCCCGACACTTCCTTCCTCTTCGTTTTCTAACGTCGTAAAAATAATAAAGGACACACATTCAGAACCAATCAAGGCAAGCAACCATGCATAAAAATACATACAGCAAGGAAACTAATAGTAACCAATCACACCATTATTAATGGAGGCAAACAATCAAACAAAACTACTTGGCAGAAATGCCATTTAACAAGACAGCTCAAGGTTGGAGGAAACATATCTCACAACCTCAATATCATGGATTCAGTGGGTGTGCCACTCTCATACCAAGATATTAATAAGCCCAAAATATACTTAGTTTCACAAGGGTGAGACTACTAAAAGTATATAAAACATGCACCACATTAATCATGGCAATGGGTCTATCAACCAAACAACAAAAAGAAAAAGGTAGCTATCTTACTAAGTCTAAATTCACATCAAGAATTAATAAGACACATGATTTGCAAAAGTTACTTTTAAAATCAGTGAGCCTACACAAGTGTAACAAGGTAATAGACTCATCACAAAACACACAATTCTCATAGTGAGAACAATAGAAACAATGAATAAAAAGGAGGAATTCTATTGACATGTTTCTACTAAGGGTTTGCTATGCAAGCAAACATAATAAGTAAAGTACTAAAATGCAAATAAGGAACCATGTTATCATAATGGGAATGAAAACATGTCCTCATGCAAGGATACACACATATCTACCAAACACAAGTTGGCAGGAAAATAATTCAATACAGAAACCGCTAAGGAAACTAGTACTACTCACACATGAAGAATCAATGGATGTATTTCAATCAAGTAATTGAAATACAACCAGAGGGTCCATGTCATAAAAACATTAGTGAGAAATATCTATACTTGCTATAACAAAAATATCCCATTTGATATAACAAGGTATCAATTTGCAGGGCAACTCCTACATACTAGTAGTAATAAAAAGGGCATTACTAGAGGAATCAAACAACACTCCAAAAATGGAATTTTCCTAGCAAGCCACACATGATTACAACCACTTACAAACAGAAGCATACCCATTTTTGTTTAGCACAAAAATTCCCAAAGCAAAAATACTAGGCACTCATTAGTTATGAAACTACATAAGAGAAATGCATCTAGTTTGGGGAAATAATGTTTCCACCAAAAATGCAATGAAACCAGTGGGTGTTCCACTAGCATAACAAAGCATTAAGAGGTCACAAAGCCTCTGGTCACACTTGACAACAATTAGCAAAAACCTAAACTAGCACCTAGTGCAATAACAATACTAGCAAAAAAATAATAGGGTGCTTAAATAAGCAAGGCAATGCTACTCATGCTATTATTTTCACACAAGTGAAAAATCTAGGGATCAAGTTATTCATAATAACATTATCAAAATGATACTGGTCTTATGAATAAAACACAAAAATATGAGGCTACTCAACCACAAATGTTTATGTCAAAAATTCCACACATGAGGGAATTTTCCCATAACATTCTCATAGTAATGACTAAATTACTCATGCTTCTCTACCAACTCAAATGCAATCTAGCAGAGGTGATACTAACAAAATATAAGTACCAACATAGTACTGAATCTAATATCCCAACACAACAATTCAATCACTTGCACACAAATTAATCAATCAAAAATTATATGCAAGTAATAAACTAGAGATAAAACATATGCTACTAATATAAATCCTATTTCTTCTCAACTCAAGTCCACACAATCTAACATGATAAAATAACTAAGTAACACTTAGAAAACAAGTTCACACCACTTGTACATGCTAGAAAATAATATTACAACACAAAAACATAATCACACCATAAATTAGCTAAAATGCCAAAATGGCAGAAACAGGTGAAACAAAGATCTGCCCACCAAATTTTATAGGATGCTCTAAAAATTAAACACTTCTAGGTTTGGATAGACCTAAGCATATACAAGACCATCCAGTTGAGTTTGCATCAAAAATCATTTTTAATAATTTTATAAAAATCACCAAAGTGCTCTCTGGTGTTTTACCAAATTGCATGCCATTTAAAAAATACAATGAATTTGGAAACGAGGTTAAATGCTCCTGTTAGTAAATTTCAAGGGCTTTCCAATTCAATTGGCCTTACTTCATTCTGAGTTGTAAAATAAAAATGGTGCTCATTTTGGTGTTTCTGGTACCTGTTGCCAAATCATTTTTCATTTCAAAAATGTTCATCCAAAAGTAGATCTGCAAGTTGGAGGTGGTTTAGAATTAGTTGAGGTACCACTGTGAATTTTAGTTTGGTCAGATTCATATTTTAAGGTCCCTTTTTGAGCCAAAAGTAAACAAGTACTTCTCTGTGAAAAATTAAAAGGAAAACAAGCCCAGATGGGCCAGATCTGAAATTTGGGCCGGCCAAAACGATTTCTACCGCGGCAGAGCTAGCCTCTGAGGCTGACGCGCGGGCCAGGCTGCCACGGGGCTGCACGCAGGCAAGGCCAGGCCCCACGGGCCAGTTTGACTGCCAAGCGCGCGGTCAAGGAAGGCTGGCGTCAGCGTGACGCCAGCGCTGCGTCACCCGCCGGCGGGGAGATCTCCGGCGAGCTCGCAACCGGCGATTCCGGCTACCGTTCGTCGATTCCAACCTATCTACACGATGCACAAGATGTGAGGAACCACACGGGCGCATCCTCGTTTCCTGGGATGCACCGGAGCGCGGCCGGCGACGAGGGCACGGCGGCGGCCGGACACGTCCACGGCGCGGCGGCGATTCTGGGCGAGAGGGAGAGGGAAAAGGGTACCGGGGGACTCGCACGCTCACCGTGAATGCAACAGGGGGCTCGGTGAGGTCGGAGAGGACCCGAGGCGGCGGCGATTCGTCGCCGGCGTGCGCCGGACTCGAGGAAGGGGCTGGGACGGCGCGAGCTCTACGGGTCGTCCTACCTCAATTCCTTTCGCACAGGGCACTCTCACGATGAGGCGGAGGCGATGGCGCCAACGGCGACCGGCGGTGAGGTCTCAATAGGCCGAATCGACGGTGAGGCAAAACTAGGGTTTCGGGTTTCGATCTTTTTGTACAGTAGAGAGAGCTCGAGGGGGGGGAGATAGAGGGGGGGCCTGGGGGAGACAAGGCACATGGGGGGCCTCTTTATCCCCAAGGATCCCTTCTCATCGAAGCAATGGCGTAGGGCTGCTGTATCTACAGCATGGCTAGAGGTAGGAGAAGGTGACTCGGATTTCATTTAGGTCCCTGGGTATTTACAACTAGGTCCTTCTCTTCTCTGAAAAAGGTTGTTTTCACCAAGCAAACAAAGTCAAAATTTGAAATCCTTTTGCCCAAAATTCTTATTGGTTAAGATACACAACATATGTGAAAATTGGCTCAATTAGATAAACTTGATAATTCAAAGTTGTTCAAATTTGAATTCTTACAGAAATGGACATTGAATTTATTAACCTACTTAGGAGCTTCCAAAAATGATAATTTTTGGCACACATTCCTCATTTGATGTGTTCCTTATGTGATAGAAAATTCAAGTCATTTAGAGTTACTTCATAGAACAAACGTGTTCAAATTTCAAAAAGGTGCTGTCAAGAAAACAGGGGTTTTTGGCAACTTAAATTATTCAAAAACTTATGCCCTTTTGTTTTTCATCCTTATTTATGATATAGAGCATGTGGTATTTATTTCATGGCATTTGGAAAAAGTTTGTAGAACAAACTTGTTCAAAATCCCAAATGTTGCTGTGGAGAAAAACCATGTTTTCAGGACTTTAATGGATTCAATTTTTGGTCTCCTCTTGTGTGTGTTCCTTATTTGATATAAGGAAGCACTGGTATTAATTTCAGCTCATTTGAGGAAATTTTCCAATAGTAACTAGTTTGAGTTTTCTGTTTCTAGAAATATTGGAATTTCTATTTAATAAGGCTCTTGGCTTTTCTTTAGCAATGCTTTGCCAAAATATTTATGTGACTAGAGATAGCAAGTCAATGCTCTCCAATACCTTTGTTTTTAATCTTGCAAGGTTGGAAAAACATTTGATAATATTTTGGTGAAGCATTTAAGAATGCCTCCTTTTCTGATAATCTTTTTAGGGAAATTTATTAAGTGTTTCCTTCTTCTTAATTTGGGTCTTGGAATAATATTCAACAAGTATTGGATTCATAAGATGTTTTTGGAAAACTCTTTGATCAATATTTGTTTTAGAAAACATTGCCAAAGTCATTGGAACAATATGTTGAATATTTTGTTTTCAATTTCTTAGCCATGTAAGTTTATATAATTTGTTTGTTTAGTTGCACTCAAACAAATACAATCCAAGTTTAATGGTCACAAACAAAGTTTAATTGTCAAGCAATTAGCAAAACAATTGTGTTAACAGGTATTCCAAAATTGGGATGTGACACAACTTCTGCTGAAATTCGGATGGACTTACAGGCCCATTAGCCAATTTCCACTTAATCCCAAAGGCCCATGCTGCCATAGCAAATGGTGGGAGTTTTGTCCCACATTGCTAGTTGGGAGAGTTTTGCACCAGTTTATAAGGTGAGCTCTCTCCCCACTAGTGTGAGTTGGTATGAAGAGAGAGGAGTAGTGGAGGTGTTCCACACGCGCGCTCCTCCTCCTCCGCCGCCCGCCTCGCCACGCCTCGCCTCGTCACGTCGCGCCGCGCCGCGGGTTGCGGGAATGAGCCGAGCCAATGCCTTTATTTTGGCAGTCGGAAACGGGGAGTCAACAGACACGGCAATAATATGAGACGTCATAATTATTGTTGTCTAATTGCGTCACATTTATACTGGTAACAGCCGTACGCCTCTTTGCGCCCACTGTCATTCCACCTCCTGTTGCTGCCGCCGGTGATCCCATCCCGTCTACCGCGTACAGGGCCGACGGGAGAGCAGGCCTCCGAAACCCCGCCTCTCCAGATCCTGTACGGGAGAGGGGCGATTAGGTTTTTGGGGAGCGTCTCCTACGCGACTGCTCGTTGCTGCTGTACATCTACTACCGCGTCGCCCTCGTCGTCAACAGTACATCTACTTCGACTACTTCCTCATCCTCAACATGGCCACCGAAGCCGAACGAGCTGCTGCTGCCGCAGCTGCTGCCACCGAGGCCGCTGCTGCTGCTGAGGCCGCCAACGCTGCTGTTGCCGCAGCCACTGCTACGTCTACAGCCAACTGGCCGGTCGCAGGGTATAACACGTTTATACCTGCCCTTATTATTTCCATGTGTGCGATACTAGTAGTATGCGTAGATGTGTCTACTATCAATCTAGTATGCATGAATATGGTTAATTATCAGTATGTTTACGTCATGCTCATGATTTATACTTGGATTAATTTAATCTGTAAATTGCCTAGATTCTTAACAATCCAAAAACCTAATATGTGTAGGCAATTTTCGATTCATAGTTTTGCTACTGCACTGAAACCGGACCCGTTTACGGGGACGTACTTTAAGCATTGGCAGACCAAAACATTCTTATGGCTCACGGCTATGAACGTGTTCTGGGTCGTCGGTGTCACTCCCACGGAAACGATTACTCCTGAACAGGAGAAGGCGTTTAGGGATGCCACCGTCGTCTTTGTTGGATGTGTTCTAAGCGTGATCGGAGAGAAGTTTGTTGACGCATATTTACATGTGCGGGTTGCCAAGGACTTGTGGGAGGCGCTCGAATCCAAATTCGGCGCAACCGATGCTGGCAGCGAGATGTACAGTATAGAGCAGTTCCATGACTACAGAATGGTCGAAAACCGTTCTGTTTTGGAGCAGGCTCATGAGATACAGTGCATCGCTAAGGAGCTCGAAATTCTCAAGTGCATGTTACCGGGCAAGTATGTCGCGGGATGCATAATCGCCAAGCTGCCTAATTCCTGGAGGAGCTTTGCCACTACTCTGAAACATCAGAGGCGTGAATTCTCAGTAGAGGATGTCATCGGCCATCTGAGTGTTGAGCAGAATTCGAGGGCAAAGGACTCGCATGGAAAAGGGAATGAAGGGACTTCTGCGGCCAATATGGTACAGAAGAACTACAACTCCCACAAGAACAAGGCGAGGACTGGTGTCCAGCAGAATACCGACTTCAAGAAGAAGGCTAAGAAGACCTTCAAGAAGGATAAGAAGAAAGATGGCTGCTTCACTTGTGGTTCACTGGAACACTGGGCTGGGAAGTGCCCAAAGAAGTATGTGAAGCCAGGACAGGATTCCAAGGCTGTCAACATGATCGTGAGCAACAATGAGAATGGGGCATCTGGGTATGGTAATTTGTTTACTGTATTTTCAGTTTGTCAGTCTACTGATTGGTGGATTGACACAGGTGCAAACATTCATGTGTGTGCCGACATCTCATTGTTTTCTTCTTATCAGGTCACAAGGAACGGGTCCGTATTGATGGGGAACGACGCAAGTGCTTCTGTACTTGGTGTTGGCACGGTCGATCTGAAGTTTACTTCGGGAAGGATCGTGCAGCTCAAGAACGTGCAGCATGTCCCCGCCATCAAGAAGAATCTCGTTAGTGGCTCCCTTCTATGTAGAGAAGGATTTAAGTTGGTTTTCGAGTCCAATAAAGTAGTTGTAACGAAATATGGACTGTTTGTTGGAAAAGGGTATGAGTGCGGAGGTCTGTTCCGCTTTTTCCTCGCTGATTTTTGTAATAAAGTCGTGAACAATATTCATTCGAGTGTTAATGAAACAGAAGTTTGGCATTCACGTCTTTGTCACGTTGGTTTCAGTTGCATGACGCGGTTAGCAAAACTAAATTTAATTCCAAGTTTCACTTTAGCCAAAGGTTCTAAGTGCCATTCGTGTGTACAAGCAAAGCAACCTCGCAAGCCCCACAAGGCTGCTGAGGAGAGACACTTGGCGCCATTAGAACTCATACATTCTGATCTCTGTGAGATGAATGGTGTGTTGACTAAAGGTGGAAAGAGATACTTCATGACGTTAATAGATGATTCCACTAGGTTTTGCTATGTATATCTGTTAAACACTAAAGATGAGGCTCTATACTACTTTAAAATCTATAAGGAAGAAGTTGAGAATCAACTTGAAAAGAAAATTAAACGAATCCAGTCAGATCGTGGTGGAGAGTATTTCTCTAATGAGTTTGACCCTTTCTGTGCGGAACATGGCATTATTCACGAGAGGACGCCTCCCTATTCACCTCAGTCAAATGGGGTTGCCGAAAGGAAAAACCGTACTCTAACAGATTTGGTTAACGCCATGTTAGATACATCGGGTTTATCCAAGGCATGGTGGGGGGAGGCTATATTGACATCATGTCATGTCCTGAATAAAGTTCCGACGAAAGACAATGAGGTCACTCCCTATGAGCAATGGGAGAAGAGAAAAACAACACTCTCGTACTTACGTACTTGGGGCTGTTTGGCAAAAGTCAATGTGTCGATCCCCAAAAAGCGTAAACTTGGACCAAAGACCGTGGTTTGCGTTAATTTGGGATACGCTAAGAATAGCGTTGGTTATAGATTTCTAGTAGTGAAATCTGAGGTACCTGACGTGAAGGTCGGTACGATTTTGGAGTCTAAAGATGCTACATTCTTTGAGGATATTTTTCCTATGAGAGATATGCAAAGCACTTCTAGACAGGAATCAGAGGAGACTCCTGAACCTGCCATTCCTATGGAATATTATGAACAAACACATGATGAGAATCCTGAGAAGGATGACGAGGAAACCCTTGGTAGGGGCAAGAGACAGAGGACTGCAAAGTCCTTTGGTGATGATTTCCTTGTGTACCTTGTGGATGATACTCCCACTCTATTTCAGAAGCTTATGCATCTCCAGATGCTGACTACTGGAGAGAAGCGGTCTGTAGCGAGATGGATTCCATCATGGCTAATGGAACATGGGAGATCACTGAACGTCCTTATGGCTGTAAACCATTAGGATGTAAGTGGGTGTTCAAAAAGAAGCTTAGGCCTAATGGTACGATTGAAAAGTACAAGGCTAGACTTGTGGCCAAGGGTTATTCCCAGAAAGAAGATGAAGATTTCTTTGATACTTATTCACCTGTGGCCAGACTGACCACCATTCGAGTATTACTCTCGTTGGCGTCCTCGCATGGTCTTCTCGTCCATCAGATGGATGTTAAGACGGCTTTCCTAAATGGAGAGTTAGACGAGGAAATCTATATGCAACAGCCAGATGGCTTTGTGTTAGATGGTCAAGAAGGAAAGGTGTGTAAGTTACTGAAATCTTTATATGGGCTGAAACAAGCACCTAAGCAATGGCATGAGAAGTTCAATACAACTTTAACATCTGTTGGCTTTGTTGTTAATGAAGCTGACAAATGTGTATACTATCGCCATGGTGGGGGCGAAGGAGTTATTTTGTGTTTGTATGTTGATGACATACTGATATTTGGGACCAGCCTCAAAGTAATCAATGAGGTTAAGTCATTTCTATCCCAGAACTTTGAGATGAAAGATCTTGGTGTGGCTGATGTTATCTTGAACATCAAGCTATTGAGAAGCAATGAGTGTGGGATTACACTTCTGCAATCCCATTATGTTGAGAAGGTTTTGAGTCGTTTTGGATATTCGGACTGCAAAACTTCTCCAACGCCATATGATCCTAGTGTGCGGATTCGAAAGTTCGAAGGCACAGCTAAGGATCAGCTGAGGTACTCTCAAGTAATTGGTCACTCATGTACCTAGCGAGAGCTACGAGGCCTGACATCATGTTTGCTGTGTGCAAACTAAGCCGGTTTGTTTCCAATCCGGGTGATGTGCATTGGCACGTTGTAGAAAGAATTATGCGCTATCTGAAAGGTACCATGAACTATGGACTTCACTACAGTGGATATCCTTCGGTACTTGTCGTGGGATAATCACGGCAGACGTTACCGGGGGTAACTGATCTTGGGGCAAGACGACACAGGCGTTTGGGAGAGGGTTTAGCTCAGAGGAGAACATGATGCAACTCGATCTGGTAGCCGGCAATCAAAGTCGCCGAGTCTCCGATCTTGATATAATAACTCAACTCTGGGATTACACTAGATGCTCGATATCAGGCGATATTGCTAGTGTTCTTAGATCTCTTGTCTAAACTAGACCTAGGGGTCGGTTTATAAAGCGCCCGTACCCCCTCGGCCCTATTCTCCCAGGCGCAGCTTGAATCCTATCCGGACACCGCTTATAAACCCTAACTTTCCTTACCGTAACCCACAATCCGGGTTACGAGGCCTACAAACTTTGGGCCTTCCAGAAGCTTCATTATCCTTAACCAGATTGCGCACCGTGTTCCTTGGGCCGGGTTACGCCTTGGAGTTGGCCTACCGGGTTATTATCCCCCCATCAGTAGTCCCCAGAATAGCTTGGGCTTCACGGATCCTCCTTGAAGCGCTCGCTATTCCCTGCAAAGATATCGATCACATAGACATATGGAGGCCGGGTTAAGATGCTTTGATAGACAGCTAGGCCTTACTCCATGGTGGCCATATAGTAACCCGGCTTTTCCCCCAAATACTTTGGTTTGACTTTCCAGGTCTGAACCCTAATAAAAATGTCAAGATTCCATACTCGATAACTGACCCTGATATCATGGGGTAGATCTCCTTCTCTTTTTTGTCCAGGTACTTTGCTCAGTTCTAGGCGCATATCTCGCAGAATCCGCGCAGATAACCATTACCCCACAATTTCCGGCTTCCGGCCGTTGGGATAGACTCACCCCCACCTTATAAATAGTGCTCCGAGGGTAACCCTAAACCCATTGCTCCACTTCGATTCCCCCTTTCCTTCCTTGCTCCTTACGCCCTTGTAGCACCACCGCAAGAAGTTCGTGCTCGCCATCGAAACAACGCCGCCGCCGGCCGCGCTCGCCCTCGATCCACCTCGCGCCGCCGCCAGGCTTCACTTGCCAAGAGCCGCAAAGGGGCATTCGAGCCACACCGTTCGTCGCCGTCGCGCCAGACTCCAATATCTCCAGTAAGCCCCTTGTACTCGTTTAATTTAGCCCCGCAATTTTTCAATCCATCCATGATTGGATCTAGGTCAACCCGTGAGTCGTTCTTCCGATTGCATCAAATTAGATCGATTCGATGCTCGCCAACTCCTTTAACCACCTGCTAGATAGTTACAACTCATCCTCCTACCATTACTAATCACCAAATCTCCCGTAAAATCGCTCGCAAACTTTCCCATCTAGATCCATTCCTCCTCGATTTTCCGCTCATTGCATTAACACCCGGAAAATCCTCCTTTTCCAGCTATTTTGCTTGCAGTAGACACATGGGCAACCATCCATCTTCCCCAAATGCTTTTCCATACGTAAGTGACCAATAATTTCCACAATTGTACTTAACACCCGGACACCTTGTAATCTCCACTTCATAGCGTGATACCCGGATAATTCTTAGCTTCATGCTTTCTTGATACCTTATACTCGGATAATCCAACACTTCCGGGTCTTATTTCCTATGCCTCTTTTTCTCGTGTTTTGCAGGTTGATCCCATGGCTCCCAAACGGCAAGGAAAACAGCCGACTCAGGCAAGGACTACCCAAACCATATCCGCTAACTGGGGGCGTTCCACAGCTACGAAGGCCAAATTGGACGAGCTAGCCGAATTAGGAATTCTCCCTTCTCAGAAGGACATTCACTGGAGGGCGCCGGGCAACGAGACCCGGCCCACACCCGCCGATAACGAGGTAATCTGCTTCGTAGAGCACGTGACCCGGGGATTCCGTCCTCCGGGTCACCCTTTCTTCAGGGAGGTCTTAAGCCACTATGGCCTCCGGGTATTCGACATAGGGCCTAACTCTATGTTGAATATTACCCACTTCATCGTTCTATCCGAATCGTACTTGTGCATGCCGCCAAGTTTGACTCTCTTCATCGAACTATTCCAGTGTAAGTCGTGCCGCGAAAGCGGTGACGGAGCACTTCTTACTTGCGGCGGGGTATCCATCCAACGCCGCAAGAATTCACCGATGCCAACCCTCAATTTAAACTCCCACGTCAAGCATTGGCAGCTGTCTTTCTTTTATTGCCACGATACCTCCCCAGACGGCGAAAAGAAACTGCCGGGTTACTCGGAAAGCCTCCTCGAACCTTCCGAGTCTTTCAATGCCTTTGCACCAGACTCGGACAGGGAGGCGATCCTTCCCTCATTAGCCAAGATAGCCATCCTCTCAGCCCAAGGCCTCCTCGGGCTAAATTTAGTAAAAACGTGGGTTGATTTTCGGATCCAACCCAACTCCATCCGCACCAAATTGATGTGCGAGTATTCGGGGCACACCACAGATGCACTCCGATACTCCACCAAGAGCTTTGCGACCGGCGATACCAACAAGACCATCAAGGGCTTCTTGACAGAGAAGCTAGAGGTGATAAAGGGCATCACCGGGTTACCCCCATTTACTCGGGAAAACCCGGCTCCAGCGGTAATATCCGATATTCATAACTTATTTCCACATTTTGACTTGATACAGCTTCTAACCCTTAGTCTCATTCTTTTGTCTTAGTCTGATGACCCTTTCTGGAGAGTTGAACCCTCCCCCCCTTCCAGAGACCCGGAAGAAGAGGACGAGCCGGCTGATGATAGTGAAGGTATTTGCACAGAACTTGTATAATCTTTACTTGTATCATTTTCCTCCCGTTTACCTTTTTTCCTACGAACACACACCCGGTTCGCAGGGCTGGAGGACGAAGGTGAGACCAACGAGGATGACCCGGAGGCAACCGAGTCTGATCAAGAAGCAACCGTTAGAGCCAAGAGGAAGGCCAGAGGGGCAGTGTCCAAGGTTCCTTTTTCCTTGTTATCCTCTGAACCCTACTCCTTTGACGCCATGCGACGACTTAACCATCAATTATCAAATTCGTCGTGCTTGAAGGATTCTCTCCCAGCCAAGCGCAGAGTAACTCGGAGCTCCCCGGGTGAAGATCCCCTTAACCCGGGCATCTCTACCCCCTCGGTCCATCGTGCCAGTGCTCCCTCGTCCCGTCCTTCCGACTCTCCTCAACGCCACCCTTCTCCTAACCATCCACGTGCCGGGCAATTCCGGGTTCCGTTAGTGGTCCCTGTGACAACCTCATCTGCTTCCAGCGGCGAGCTCCCGCCGGACTACACCGTGAATGCCGGGTAAGTTTTTGCTACATGATTTCCTTTGACGTCTGACAAGTTTCCACTCAAGCCACCGTCACCACTAATAACTGCCTTTTCTCATCTTTCTTTCAGCACTCAAGTCACCGTCAGTGACCCGGAAAATGTAGAGACGGATAACCATCGGGCAAAGAAGCCGACTGAGAACGTAGACGCCGCGACTGGCGGTGATACGGCGAATAACCAGGAACAAGGCCCTCTGAACAATCCGCTTCCCCGAGCCGCCGGATCTCCTTCCTCATCGGAACCAGTGGACGAGGAGATCGAGGTTCTGGATACAAGGATGGGTTCTCCCAACCCGGGTACTCAAACTGTCCGGGTCTCGACTCCAAGGGCGGGGAGAGCTCCCCCACCAGGCGACCAGGCTGCCGGCTCTTCCGGCACTCGACCCGAGGAACTGACGTTTGCCCAGATGCTGGAAACCCTGCGCACTTTAAGGGCTAATGAAGAAAACATCTTGGGGGCTTTAATAGCCAAACACGAGGTAAATCCGACTGATGTTGCTTGTTCCCTCATCCAGTCCCCAAGTTCCGAGTGAATTGATTCATAATTTGCTTGGGACTTTATTATACAAGCGACTGATAACTTGCCCCTCTACCCGACTAATCCTTGTTTGCATCCATGCAGTCTTTCGTGACTCAATCTGAGGAGAAACTGGCAGACGCCACCAAGCTCATTGAGAAGGAGGTAGCTTTGCGTGAAACAGCCGAGGCTGAGGCCAGGAGGAATAGGCTGATAATGAGGAAATATAGGAAAAGGGCTCACAAAGCAGAAGATGATCTAACAAGCCTTTCTGTCCAAATATCTGACACATATCGTGCTTTACTTGGTACGTTTCCTCCTCCGGGTTTATCCTTTTGATAGATAGCAAGGGTTTTCCCGACTTATGTTTCCATTTTTTCAGGCCCGGACGAAGCCATGCCGGATGAGGATGACATTTCCAAGCTGAAAACTATGAAGAGCGTTATCCGGCAGCTATGTGCCGGAACCAAATGGATCCTTCAGGAATTACGGTGGCCGGGTAAAGGACATGTTGATCTGAAGAGGATGCTGGATGCCTTCTCCACTATTCCTGAGTGGATTTGGCACTGGAAACGCTCGTCTTGCCGGGTTGGAGTGACCCGGGGGCTTGCACTTGCCAAGGCTTATTTCCCCAAGCTCGAGCTAGTGAAGCTTATGGGCGGCTTCCCAGAGTTCAAGCTTGATGGGTCCAAGTTCTCGGCGAAGGATTTTCAGGCCGTCCAAAAGGAGGTCCGTTACCCGGCCAGCGTGATCGCTGACGACCTGGATGTTAATATCCTTGTTCCAGCATATGATGCTGCTGGTGAAGTGATTAAGTCAGATCTTCCCGAGCCGTATGATATGCTGGCTCGGTGGAAGGAGGAAGCTGCTGCGTTGAGGGCGGAGGCTGCCAAGAAGCAAGCTGAAGCCGGCTCTGCCCCCGCTACCTCAACACCAGTCGTTCCACCTCCTGCACGGGCTGGTACCACTGATCCGGGTGCTGCTGCTACCACCAATGATGGCAAGGGCAAGGCCAAGATGAACGCCGAGTGACATCTGATCTCTAATGCCTCTTCTTATGCACCGGTCGGCCAACATGCTGTTTAAACAGTTATATTTTGGGTGGTGCGCCTGTGCACCTTTGATATCTTTTCACCGGGATTTTGTAATGCACGCTAAGGTCTTGATATACTCTATGCCTCTTCCGGCCTTTTTAAATTTATCCATTATTGAGCTCGTCTGTTCTCGATATCCGGCTTTTTTTTATTGTTCCTTTTGTGAAACTCGATTTCCGGGTCTCATAGGTGTTGACAAGCGGATTTGCTTCTAAGTCCCCAAGTCCCCAAGACTCGGATATTTGGGTTTTTGGAATTCTAACAAGTAAGCAATTTTTTCTCTTTTCAAGATTTCAAGTCACCCGGACCCGGATCTCCAAGTCTAGGACACTTGATCTTGAAAGGAGAACGAATTGCCTACTGCTAAATTCACAAAGATCCCTGAGTCGTTTCACATAGGAGTTGAAGTTATGCTTAATAATCGTTGAGTTTCCAGCTGTTTAGCCTTGTACTCTGCATAACTTGTGGTTTAGATGACCCTTTTGACTATCTTGTACTATAATCCGGCTTTCGCGTGGATACCATGTTGTTACATCTATACGAAAACGTGGCCAGTCAAGCCCCGTCGGGTTTCATGGCTGACTTGTAATCGTAAGCGAACAAATCATGCCATTTTAGTGCGAGTCACATCGAGCTTAAGTAAGAATAGCCAAGAAATTTGGACTTCTTTGTCCGGTTATAAGATTGTAGCCGTACTCGTTTGCAAGTAATCGTCCCTTATAACTCATAGGCATCATGGCCGGGTCTTTGAGTTTGTAACTGTGCTATTCAAGCGACCAGCCCCCAAGACCTAGATATACGCATCATACTGAGAGTACAGAACCTGATAATAACCATCTCTTTTCTTGATAATCACCTCTTTACTTGATATGAAAAATCTAGGAAAGCAAGCCGCCTCATTAAAAACCCGTCCAGTCCCCAAGGGTACCCTGGATAGGAAAAGAGTACGTCTGAAAACCTGCTGCCTGTTACATCGTTCAATTCCATATGCAACACAATTTTTGCTAAGTATAATATGGACGTAGCTGAGCCACGTTCCACGGTCTGTCTCTTTCTTGCATAGATGAAGTGGTGTGAGCGGTGTCATTAACTGTGGTCGACTCTTCCCTTGCATCTATCAAGTAATATGACCCATTATGCAAATTCCGGCTTATGATAAACGGTCCTTCCCAGGGTGGTGATAACTTGTGCTTTCCTTCGTTCGACTGTACCAGGCGCAGAACCAGGTCTCCTTCCTGGAAGACCCGGGTTTTCACGTGCCGGCTATGATACCTTCGTAAATCCTGCTGATATATGGCTGATCTTTCCAGGGCTTGTTCCCTTTGCTCTTCTAACATATCCACAGCATCTTGCCGGGTTTTTTCATTCTCCACTTCTACGTATGCTGATACTCGTGGTGAATCATGAATAATATCACTCGGTAGTACTGCCTCCGCGCCATAGACCATGAAGAAGGGTGTCATCTGAGTAGATCTATTAGGCGTGGTATTGATACCCCAAACCACAGAAGGAAGTTCTTCGACCCATGCGCCAGCTGCCCTGATACAGGGGACTCGTAATCGTGGTTTTAATCCGCGAAGCAATTCTTGGTTTGCCCTCTCCACTTGTCCATTGGCCTGCGGATGAGCCACTGATGCGACATCAAGCCGGATTCCATTGTTGCCACAGAACCTCTCCATCTCACCAAGGGACATGTTGGTTCCATTGTCGGTAATTATGCTGTGGGGATATCCGAACCGGTAGATAATCCTTTTCAGGAACTTGACTGATGTGGCTGATTCGCAATTAGTAACTGGCATAACCTCAACCCATTTGGTAAACTTATCAATAGCCACCAAAAGATGTGTCTTCTTGCATGGTGACATATGAAATGGGCCAACCATGTCCATACCCCAGACAGCGAACGGCCAAGTTAACGGGATGGTCCGTAACTCCATAGCCGGCACATGGGTTTGGCGAGCGTACCTTTGACATCCGTCACACCTTGCTACCAATCGTTCCGCGTCTGCTAGAGCCGTGAGCCAGAAAACCCCGTGTCGATAAGCTTTAGCCACGAGAGATCTTGTGGACGCATGATGTCCACAGTCGCCTTCGTGGATTTCCTTGAGAATCTGTCGGCCTTCTTCTGGCGCTACGCAGCGCAAGAAGACTCCTGCTGCGCTTCTCTTATATAATTCCCCATTGATGATAGAATATCCCTTTGCTCGCCTCAAAATTTGCCTTGCTAATACCTCCTGCTGTGGTAACTCGCCTTGCGATAGGTAGGCCAAAAACGGCTCTGTCCATTCGGGAATAGTACGTACAGTGGCCACAAGTCCTGAATCCGGGTCTTGATTTGCCAATTCCTCCTCTGACTCGGTTTTAACTGATGGTCGCCATAATTCATCCAGGAAAACGTTAGGTGGAACCGGCTCTCTGCGCGAGCCGAGTCTAGCGAGTGCGTCGGCTGCCTCATTCTTTCTTATGTCTATATGCTCCACCTCATACCCGGAAAAACATCCTGCAACCCTATCAACTTCCCTGCGGTATGCTGCCATAGTTGCGTCCTTTCTATCCCAAGTTCCTGAAACCTGCTGTACCACAAGGTCCGAATCTCCGAAACACCGTATCCTCTTGACGTTCATCTCCTTGGCTGCCCTTAAGCCGTGCAATAGGGCCTCATACTCGGCCACGTTGTTGGAACAGTCAAAGTGAATTTGTAGTACGTAACTTAGTTTATCTCCTTTGGGTGACGTTAGCACCACCCCAGCTCCTGATCCCTCGTATTGCTTAGATCCATCGAAGTGCATGATCCATGACTCGGAATTTGGAACCGTCGTAGTCATGCCTGTATGTGTCCAGTCGTTAACGAAATCAATTAAAGCTTGAGATTTGATTGCTGACCTGGGTTCGTAGTTGATGTGATAATCCCCCATCTCTATCGCCCACTTGGCTATTCTTCCCGTCGCGTCCGAGTTTCTGATGATATCGACATTGGTATTGAACTAACCACTGTTATGGGGTGTTCTTGGAAATACGGCTTCAATTTCCGGCTAGCCATAAAGACCCCGAACACCAACTTTTGCCAATGCGGATAGCGCTGCTTTGCTTCTGATAATACCTCGCTGACGTAATAAACCGGCCTCTAGACCGGGTAACCCTTCCCATCCTCTTTGCGCTCCACCACAACTACTGCGCTGACGGCTCGGGGGCCGGCTGCCACGTACAGCAACATAGGTTCTTTAGGACCCGGGGCCGCTAGTACTGGTGCTTCAGATAACTGCTTCTTTAGTGCCTCAAACGCCTCATCTGCCTCTTGATCCCATACGAATTTATCTGATTTCCTCAAGAGCCGGTACAAGGGTATTGCCTTTTCTCCGAGTCTGGATATGAATCGGCTCAAGGCTGCTACGCAGCCCGTGAGCTTTTGAACATGCTACAAATTTTCCGGTCTTTTCAGACTCTGGATGGCCTTGATTTTATCCGGGTTTGCCTCGATTCCTCTCTCGGAAACGATAAAGCCGAGTAATTTCCCGGCCGGAACTCCGAACACGCACTTTGTCGGGTTAAGCTTCATCTGGTACCTCCTCAAGTTTTTGAACGTCTCCTTTAGATCATCGATAAATGTCTCCGCCTTCCTGGTCTTGATGACCACATCATCCACATAGGCATGGACGTTGCGTCCAATTTGGTCCTCGGAGCACTTTTGAATACACCGTTGGTAAGTTGCACCGGCGTTCTTCAATCCAAACGTCATAGTTTTATAACAGAAGGCCCCAAAAGGGGTTATGAATGATGTTTTCTCCCAATCCTCCCTCTTGAGCTTAATCTGATGATACCCGGAATATGCGTCCAGGAAGCATAATAGATCGCTTCCAGCTACTGCGTCTATAATTTGATCTATCCTTGGTAGCGCGAACGGATCCTTTGGGCAATGCTTGTTGAGACTCGTAAAATCAATGCACATCCTCCACTCATTGGTCTTTTTCATCACTAGGACTGGGTTTGCCAACCAATCCGGGTGAAATACTTCTATGATAAAGCCGGCTGCCAACAGCCGAGCGATCTCTTCGCCTATAGCCTTCCTTCTTTCCTCATTCATTTTCCTCAAACCCTGCTTCACGGGCCTGGACTTGGGATCCATATGTAAACTATGCTCGGCCAGCTCTGTAGGGATACCCGGCATGTCGCTAGGTGTCCAGGCGAACACGTCTGCATTTGAACGAATAAACTCCACAAGTGCCTTCTCCTGCTCTTTTCCCAAATTGGACCCTATGGTAAATTGCTTAGTGGAATCACCTTCGACAAAATCTACCTTCTTGGTGTCTTGCGCTGCCTTGAATTTTGCTCTCTCGTCCTCAGTATTCGGCTTTTTCAAGGCTGTTCTATCATCCGGATTTACTTGAGACCGGTAATATTCGAGTTCTTCCTTTCTGCACGCTTGCTCGGCCATTACTGAATCTCCTTCATCACACTCAGCCGCTATATCCCGGTTCCCATGTATGGTGATAGTCCGTCTAGGACCCGGGATCTTGAGCTGTAAATACACATAACACGGCCTAGCCATGAATTTAGCATAAGCCGGTCTTCCAAACAGCGCGTGATAAGGACTGCGCAATTTGACCACCTCGAACGTGAGCCACTCAACTCGATAATTATCCGTCGATTCTCCGAAAGCAACCTCCAAGGTGATCTTTCCCTCGGGGCTCGCTGAGTGACCCGGCACGATCCCATGAAAGACTGTCGAACTTTTCTGTAACTGGGACTCTTTGAGACTCATTCGTAAGAAGGTTTCCCAATAAAGGATGTTGATGCTACTTCCACCGTCCATCAGGACCCTTTTCAGTTCGTAACCATTAACCTGTGGAGCAACCACCAATGCCAAGACTCCTGGACGCTCTACTCTTTCCGGATGATCTCTTCTACTCCACGTTACCTCTTGTTCTGCCCATCTAAGGTATCCCGGCGCAGCCGAGGAAACCGAGTTTGCCGCTTGCTTTAATGTCTCCTTGTTCCTGCTAGAAGTTCCTGTAGTATGCACATGATATTGTCCCTTTAAATCAGGCGTACGTACCATACCGATGAAGATGTTGATCCGGCCGATAGTCACCATAGATCCAGACTCGAGGTGATCCGACTCTGGCCCCCAGCCGGAATCGCCCACCATCTTTTCTCCTTTGTGATCGATGTAGATCTCGCCGACGACAAGATTCTCCATGTTCTTCCGAGCTTCTCCCGTGATGTAAACACCTTTGGACGCAGGCCCCACGGTGGGCGCCAACTGTCGTGGGATAATCACGGCAGACGTTACCGGGGGTAACTGATCTTGGGGCAAGACGACACAGGCGTTTGGGAGAGGGTTTAGCTCAGAGGAGAACATGATGCAACTCGATCTGGTAGCCGGCAATCAAAGTCGCCGAGTCTCCGATCTTGATATAATAACTCAACTCTGGGATTACACTAGATGCTCGATATCAGGCGATATTGCTAGGGTTCTTAGATCTCTGTCTAAACTAGACCTAGGGGTCGGTTTATAAAGCGCCCGTACCCCCTCGGCCCTATTCTCCCAGGCGCAGCTTGAATCCTATCCGGACACCGCTTATAAACCCTAACTTTCCTTACCGTAACCCACAATCCGGGTTACGAGGCCTACAAACTTTGGGCCTTCCAGAAGCTTCATTATCCTTAACCAGATTGCGCACCGTGTTCCTTGGGCCGGGTTACGCCTTGAAGTTTGCCTACCGGGTTATTATCCCCCCATCAGTACTTGAAGGTTATTGTGATGCGAATTGGATCTCTGATGCTGATGAGATGAAAGCCACAACGGGGTATGTGTTTACCCTTGGAGGTGGTGCTGTTTCCTGGAAGTCTTGCAAGCAAACGATCTTAACGAGATCGACAATGGAAGCAGAATTAACAACATTAGACACGTCTAGTGTCGAAGCAGGATGGCTTCGAGATCTTTTGATGGACTTGCCTGTGGTTGAAAAGCCAGTACCGGCTATCCTTATGAACTGTGACAATCAAACAGTAATTGTCAAGGTGAAGAGTTCAAAGGACAATGCACAGTCCACAAAGCACATAAAAATGAGATTAAAAGTTGTCAGACATTTAAGAAACTCCGGAGTGATAGCGGTGGATTATATCCAGTCGGCTAAGAATCTGGCAGATCCCTTTACTAAAGGGCTATCACGTGTTGTGATAGAAAGTGCATCGAGGGAGATGGGTATGAGACCCACATGAGTTGCCATGGCAGTAACCCAACCTATGTGATCGGAGATCCCGTGAAGTGGGACCTGGGAAAACAAGCTAGTGGTTAACTGAGGAGAGTAATTTTTACTAACCCACTCCACTGGAGATGCAGTACTCTCAAAAACTGTATGGCAGGTTGACTTTTGTCTTAATGTGTTCCGAGGCTTGTATAAGCAAGATGCTATCCTACAGAGCGATCTTTGGAGGAACACACCTATATGATCCTGACTGCTGGTCACAGTCTATGAGATTGGGTGATCTCTAATAAGTTCATGAATAGGCCAGGAGTATGACTAATATGCTCCACCCGAGGGGTCAGCCTTCGGCAGCCTAGTACTGGCAAGACATTTAGTGAAACTATTTTACGCCAAACTGACAATTCAAGGCATAGTCCATTGTTCAGTTGTGATGTAGTGTAGCTACTTGTTCTAGGTAGATGTTCAACCTTAACGGGTCTCCACTGAAAATGCCGGTATATAAAAACAATGAATGGAACAGACGACAACACCATGGGTCTTCGGGATCTGGTGGGGGATTGCTGAAATTCGGATGGACTTACAGGCCTATT
This sequence comes from Alopecurus myosuroides, assembly GCA_028641055.1. Classification (NCBI taxonomy): domain Eukaryota; kingdom Viridiplantae; phylum Streptophyta; class Magnoliopsida; order Poales; family Poaceae; genus Alopecurus; species Alopecurus myosuroides. The sequence continues at coordinate 16,752,738 of CM054062.1, forward strand.
AGCCAATTTCCACTTAATCCCAAAGGCCCATGCTGCCATAGGAAATGGTGGGAGTTTTGTCCCACATTGCTAGTTGGGAGAGTTTTGCACCAGTTTATAAGGTGAGCTCTCTCCCCACTAGTGTGAGTTGGTATGAAGAGAGAGGAGTAGTAGAGGTGTTCCACACGCGCGCTCCTCCTCCTCCGCCGCCCGCCTCGCCTCGTCACGACACGTCACGACGCGCCGCGGGTTGCGGGAATGAGCCGAGCCGATGCCTTTATTTTGGCAGTCGGGAATTGTTGTCTAATTGCGTCACATTTATAGTAAAACGCCGCCTTTATCACGTGGTAACGGCTGTAGTAAATGCCAATTAAATTGACCGTTCTCCTACTCGGCCGTGCCTATAAATTGGAGGCTCAGGCGGACGCAGTACACACAACTTACACACGCCGCCTCTTTGCGCCCACTGTCGTTCCACCTCCTGTTGCTGCCGCCGGTGATCCCATCCCGTCTACCGCGTACACGGCCGACGGGAGAGCAGGCCTCCGAAACCCCGCCTCTCCAGATCATGTATGGGAGAGGGGCGATTAGGTTTTTGGGGAGCGTCTCCTACGCGACTGCTCGCTGCTGCTGTACATCTACTACCGCGTCGCCCTCGTCGTCAACAGTACATCTACTTCGACTACTTCCTCATCGTCAACATGGCCACCGAAGTCGAACGAGCTGCTGCTGCCGCAGCTGCTGCCACCGAGGCCGCTGCTGCTGCTGAAACCGCCAACGCTGCTGCTGCCGACGCTGCGGCTGCCTCCACTGCTACGTCTACAGCCAACTGGCCGGTCGCAGGGTATAACACGTTTATCCCTGCCCTTATTATTTCCATGTGTGCGATACTAGTAGTATGCGTAGATGTGTCTACTGTCAATCTAGTATGCATGAATATGGTTAATTATCAGTATGTTTACGTCATGCTCATGATTTATACTTGGATTAATTTAATCTGTAAATTGCCTAGATTCTTAACAAATTCACTACACCGAAACCGATCATCACGTGAGACGGTGTAGTTGCAAAGGCGAACATCAACATGTTCATCATATCATCCATATGACTCATGCTTTACCTTTCGGTTACGTGTTCTGAGGCCATGTCTTTACATGCTAGGATCTCCAAGTAGAACCGTAGTATTGCGCGTGTTTCAAGGCCATGTGTGTACATGCTAGGCTTGAAAACACCTGTTTTATGCGAACGTTGAGTCTATCACACCCGATCATCACGTGGTGTCTCGAAACGAAGAACTTTCTTAACGGTGCATAATAAGGAAGAACACATTATTATCTTGATATTAAGTGAGAGGGATCATCTTATAATTCTACCTTTGCGATCTAAGGAAGATAAGATGCATAAAAGGATTAACATCACATGCATGGATAATGTGATATGATATGGTCCTTCTTGCACTTGATCTCCATCTTGTGCATCATGGTATGCTCTCCATCATTCCACCGGCGTGGCACCAAGGTCCATGGCACCTCCATTTTGATTGTCCATCAAAATTACAACATATCTCATGGATATGATATACAGCGCGCATGCCATAAATAATAAGACAACCATATGGCTCCTTCCGGTATGTGAATAATTTACAAAATAGATCATCTCATACATCAAATTTGAAACATTGACCATATCACATCACATGCTTTGCAAAAACAAGTTAGACGCCTCTAATTTATTTATTTTTGCATACTTTACGTGGCTTGGACTTACGAGGATAGAACCATGCATACCTACATACAAGAGCAACAACGTTCATAAAACATACTTTTAACAACTCTTCGTAGATTAGATCTTAACTATAGTAGGAGAAACGGACACCCCCTCGCCGACAAGTGAGACAGGTATCGCATACAAAGTACACGTAAAGTTTGTCTAGGGCAGCTTCATCCTACTATGCCACTAAGATCATAAAATACTTAAGGAGGCAAAACATGATCATCAATGCACACATACACCTATGTGTTCTACCCGTACAAATCATCCACGCATAGATCCGGCTCTGATACCACTGAAGGGTACATTTCATAGAAAACAAAAAATTTCCTACGCGAGATAAACTCAAAGGGACAAAATCTAATATAGGAGATGAAAGGTAATAGGAAGAAAGAGTCTTAGGAAAACATACCCTCGAAGACTCTAAGCGTTACGAGATTAAATCTCGTTATTGGCGTATTCGTACTCACGCCAATCCCGAGACCGAGAAGATGTGCACCGCAATCCGGCGGTGCCTCCGTGATCGGTCACACGTTCAGCTCGATGAAGACCTCCGTTCCCTCAATCTAGCGGGCCAGCGGAAGTAGAGTATCCCCCAGAAATCCAATAGCAGGACGACGTTGTGGTGGTGAAGAATCCCACGGTCAGGGCTTCGCCAGGCCGGAGACTATGGAATGGAGCATCGGGTGGAGAGGAAGGGAGGTGGGACAAGTGTGTGAGGAGGAGGAGCCCTCATCCTCCTTTTATAGGGGAGGGAGAGGCAACCCAAGGGTGGGGTGCGGCCAGCCACGGTGGTGCCCCCACCTCTTCCCTCTTCATGTGAGTGAAAGCTCCACCCACACTCACTCATGCTCCCTTAAAACTCCACTCAGAAAATCCAAAGGGTTTTCTTTAATAAATAAATAAAACATTTTATTTTTATATTTAATATCTGTTAATTCTATTAACAAACATTTTCATATAGCACCTCGAACCATTTGTTAATTCTATTAACAACCATTCGACAAAAAACCCCTTGAACTATTTGAATTTTCCCCAAAACAATTCCGGTGTTGTCCAAAACATTTTTTGATATTCCGTATCCTCAACTGCGTCATCGAACCTTAAGTGTGTCACTCTACGGTTCGCAAATAACATAGACATGATCGAGACTCCTCTCCGATCAACAATCAACAGCGGGATCTGGAGATCCGTGATGACTCCTATATATTCAACGATGAATCTCATGATCGTGTTAACCATCAACATCATAACAAATTCCCTTTGTCTCGCGATATTTTACTTGTCCGAGATCCGATTATCGGTATCAACCACACCTTGTTCGATATCGTTACCGATAAGTACTCTTTTATGCACGAGGTGGCGCCGCCGCCGGACGGGATGCGCTTCAACGCGCTCATCCACATCGACCTGGCGGAGGACTGGACGGTGCGCAAGGCCCGCACACCGTCTTCGGGGCAGAGCGGCATGCCATCGTCGAGCTCGTTTGAGGAGGATCCTTTCCCCTTTGTGCAGCCGTACACCTCGGGTGCAGAGGTGGTGGATGGTGAGGAGGTGCGTCACGACGCTCGTCGCCGCACGATGGAGGAGATATGTCGTGCCACGCCGCCTGTATATCCCCGCGATGACGATAACGACCCGGCTGACCATCATCGTCAACATGGTCCGTCGCTGCAGCCCCTTTGATCTGGGGCAGAGAGGCCCCGCGCCCCGTGGCTGGGCTCAACGGGTCACGGCACCGCACTCGTTCTCCGTCGGGCTACCGTCGTGCCGCCGTGTCTTTGCTGCCAGTGGAGGAAGAGCTTCTCCCCCCGCCCCACCACTTCCAACGGTGGGTCCCTTACCGCAGCGTCTGTAGGGTTTTGACGTCCCTATAGAGACAGTGCCCCTGTCTGCGCCGCTCGCGACCAGCCCGGTCTCCGTCAGCAGTGACGACCCCTTAGCTGACCTGGCACGCGCGGGCCAGGACACCTTCGCTGCTTGGGACCCTGTCTTCTACGACCCCATGGTGACGGAGTTTGACGTGGTGTGTCAAGCTTCACTGCAGCATCCCCTCTCCTTCGACCCACAGGCTCTAGCCCTGGCTCCGCCCGTGGCCGAGCCGCTGCTGATCAACTCCATGTCTAGGCAGGTCGACGCCCTGCATTTCGGCGGTGTGGACGAGCTGGGTGAAGGCTCTGGCGGCCCTGATGCGCTTCTGCAAGGGCTCTTCGCTGGCCCTCCGGCATCCATCCTTGGCACCACTCCGCCTCTCGAGCCGTTCGCGGCGCCCCGCGACGTCACGCCAACTCGCAGGAGTGCGAGACAGGCAGGCCAACCCAGGCCGTGCCAGTGTCCCAGCGCGCTACGCTTCGTGTAGCCAGGGAGCTGCAGGTGGTCGGCGGCGAGGAGCGCCGCACTGAAGTGGCCGCGGTGGCGATTGCCAGCCACCTCAAGGAGCCTCTGCGCGGGACCAACATCGACGGGCTCACCATCCTCACTCGCATCTACATGGCTGCTCTGCTTCGGGCCGCCGAGCAAGCGTCCACCTCCGCCGCCGCCGCCGTGCACTAGTTTCCTATGTTAGAGTCGACTGCAGTATGCTACTATTCTAAGTTAGTATTTGTTCAGGTTAGGTGGCGTCGTGTCTGCAAGGTGGTCAATTTCGGGCCTATTGGTGGTGGCTTGCCCTGCCTCGTTGTATGGCGTGGTTGTGTCTGGTTGCTGGTTCCTTGTTCTTCTTCGTCTGATTGTTGCGTTCTCAGTTTCCCCAACGAGTGATCTTGGTTGCCCCATCGCCACCTGGAACCCGCGAGGCCTAAACTCTGCTGCTCGCCTCCTGGTGGTGCAGGAGTTGGCATCTGTAGCCCGGCTTGCCATCCTCTGCCTCCAGGAAACCAAGCTCGATCATCTGGATCGCGCCCTTGCGATAGAGATTGCCAGCTCTGCGCGGCAGGATTTCATTTTCCTACACTCCATTGGGGCCAGAGGGGGTGTCGCGCTTTTCTGGGACGCCTCCGTCGTCGACGTCTCGGCGCATGTCGTTCAGCAGTTCTCCATCTTCGCGACAGTCACGATCATTAGCTCAAACTCCTCGTTCCGTCTTACGACGTTGTACGACCCTTCTTCAGACGACGGGCTCAAGCAGGCCTTCCTCGACGAAATGATCGTCTCCAAACCTGTGATGGGTACGCCGTGGTTAATCCTTGGCGACTTCAACCTGATCTACGAGGCTAGAGATAATAATAACCTTAACTTGAGCCGACGTCGTATGGGAAAGTTTCGGGCAGCCATCGACGCCGCTGAGATCAAGGACTTGCGCTGCGTCAATCGTTGATTCTCATGGAGTAAAGAGCATGAGGAGCCAACACTTGTGTACTTAGACCGGGTGTTCTTAAATTTAGCTTGGGAGCGCGCTGAGTCGTACAGGCCCTCTCGTCCTCGCACTCGGACCACTGCCCCATGATGATCACGAGCTTTTCGTTGCCTCCTCGCTCGGCTCGTTTTCGCTTCGAGAATTGCTGGCCGAAGCATGAGGGCTTCATCGACGTTTTCACGACTGCATGGGGGGCGAAGTACGCTCCACCAACCCGTTCCGCCGGCTGCAGATCAAGCTAGCCCTCACGGCCAAGGCTCTACTGGCTGGGAGTAGGTCCCTCTTCGACGATCTGCACTTCCAGCTTCAGCTGGCGAACGAGATCATTCTTGATTTGGACGGGCCGCAAGAATCTCATCTTCTCTCGCCGCCGGGATTCCATCTACGGAAGACGCTGAAGGTTCGTGTGCTGGGGCTCGCGGCCGTGCTTCGTGCACGTCGTCGTCAGGCTTCGCGGGTCACCTGGCTCCGGGAGGGAGATGCCAACACGAAATTTTTCCATGCCAAGTGCAATGCACGACAGCGGAAGAATTACATTCACACGCTGCGTTCTTCCGAGGGCATTCACTCCTCCCACGACGACAAGGATGCGGCTTTGCATCGACATTTCACCTCGCTGCTGGGCATGGTCGCGCCGCGCGGGTGCACGCTAGACTAGGACGAGTTGGATTTGCCCATGCTGCCGGCGGCGGGGCTGGACCTTCTGTTCACTACCAAGGAGGTGTGGGAGGCCATCCTGGCATCGCCAGCCGAGAAAGCTCCGGGCCTCGACGGCTTCACGGGGGTGTTTTACCGGTCTTGCTGGAGCATCATCAAGCTCGACGTCATGGCCGCCATGCACCAGTTTCACAGCTTGGCCGGTGGTGATTTCGCCGGTCTGAGGTCGGCCTTCATCTGCCTTTTCCCAAAGAAAGAGGGTGCAGGTGACATCGGAGATTATCGTCCAATCAGTCTCACCCACTCGGTGGGGAAGCTCATCACCAAGGTGCTTGCGCGTCGCCTTGCTCTGCTGATGGATTCACTCATTTCCCCATCGCAGAGCGCCTTCCTCAAGTCGCGCTGCCTTCACGACAATTTTCTGTTTGTCCGCAATCTTTCGCGGTCCCTGCATCGCAATAAGAAGGCGGCGCTTCTCTTCAAGCTCGACTTTGTACGTGCCTTTGATTCCGTGTCTTGGAGCTACCTGCTCAAGCTCATGCAGCAGGTCAGCTCCCCCCCCCCGCGGTGGCGGGATTGGATCTCCTTGCCGCTCTCATCGGTGTCCTCCTACGTGCTGCTCAATGGAACCTGAAAGTGCAAACGCGCTTAAATCATCTTGTTTGGGTGTTTTTTAACAACACATATATCTTTAAGTGTGTTGATGTTTTTCAGGGCTTATAAATCATATTTGTAGTGGTGGTTGTGAGATACAAAAAGTTGCAAAGATCTTTGTGTGCTGGAATTCCTGGTGTCTCACACCGGAGACACACTGGAGACACACTGGAGTCTCCGGTCTGGGTATTTTCAGTGGAACCAGCCGTGTGGCGCAAGTGGTGTCACCTCCTGGTGCCACACCGGAGACTGACCGGAATGTGTCCGGAGTCTCCGGTCTGGTACTTATCTACGAGTTCAGCACTGCTGCAAGCATGGTGTCATCTCCTGGTGTCACTTCGAAGTATCACCGGAGACTGTCCGGAGTCTCCGGATTGGCTCCTTCCTGTGTGCCTCGCTGAACCCCAGACAGACTCTATGCGAAGACGAAGGCCCTTTCAAAGTTTCTCACCGGAATCTCTGGTCTGCACCCTAGAGTCTCCGGACTGGTATATCTCGCTGAAGAATCAAGTGCTAGAGCGTGTGGTGTCACCCCTGGTGCTACCCCGGAGACTTACCGGAATGTGTCACGAGTCTCCGGACTGGGGCTCTGCGCAAAACTTCAGACCGGAGTCTCCGGTGTGAGTTTGGCAAAAATATCTCCAACGGCTCCAGACTCTATGAGGGGTATAAATACCCCCTCCCCTCCACCTACCTCTAGCTAGCTCGTCCAGAATAGATCTCACCATTTCTAGAGCTCACCCACCTTGCTAGATCTCCAAATCCCCCCACCCAAAAGCCTTGATCTTTGGAGGATTGAAGGAGAAGGCCCCAATCTACGTCTTCACCAACCGGATTTCATTTCCCCTCTCATTTGCTTGAGGGATGTTTGCCTAGGGTTTCCTCTTGTGGAGAACCTAGGATTCTTGCTACTCTTGGTGGTTTTTCATTGTTGGGAGCCCCCAATTTGGTTGTGGGTGTGTGCCCCAAACTTGTTTGTAAAGGACTCGATTCCCGCCTCAAAGGGAATCAATAGTGGAAGGTGAACTAGGCCTTTGTGGCGGGGTTCGTCGGAGAATAGGGTGAGGCATTTGTGGCGTTGAGTAGGCCTTCATGGAGAGATCACACCCCTCCAACGAGACGTACTCCCTTTACAAGGAGGAACTCGAGAATACAACGTGTCTCCGCGTGCTTCCTATCGGTTATCTCGTTCCCTTATCCTTTACTCACTTGTGTTGTATTTATTGTGGAACTAGTAGCATTTATTGTTGTACTAGTTTCATTTATTGATATCCTTATTATATAGGTAAATTCACCTTAGTTGCACTATCTAGAGAATTTACCTGTGTGTCAAGCCTAATCGTGAAGAAAAATTAAAATTGGTCGTAGCACCTGTTCACCCCCCTCTAGGTGCCCATACTATACTTTCAATTGGTATCAGAGCCTCGGCTCTTCTATCGGGCTTAAACGCCTAAGAGTTTAAGTTTGGTTGATGATACGGTTACCGAAGGTTCCGTGGCGCCGGTATCTATGAATGACCTCAATGAGTTGAAAAATTCAGTGACCTCATCCATAGACACTAAAGCCGATGAGTTGCGTCAAGTCTTGATGCAACTCTTGAAAGCCAAAGGACCGAAGGTCACCGGTTCATCCCCTCCGGAAGAACCTCCGGAGGGTGCCAAGAAAGGGGAAGATGGTGATCCATCTAAAAATGTTTCCACCTAAAACTCCACCGAGAAGGGTACAGAAGGAGAGGAAGAATTCCACTCCGTCAAAGGACGTTATTCTCCCGATCCTCTCGTCCCACATCCTCATATAATCCCTAGGGGAGATCCACCTAAAATTGATGTTTTTTTCTTTTCGTGAATGGCAATATTACATGGAGACTCACTTGAACTCTTCTTGTATAGAACTTTGGAGAGTCACTCGTGATGGATATAAGCCTCATGACCCAAAGAACTTGACAAGAAGGGAAGCCATCGATTGTCAACTCAACTACACCGCAATGTCCATTCTTCAACAAGCCGTGGGTCCTAACATGCCTCATCTTTAACAATATTCCACCGCCAAGGAAACATGGGACGCTCTTGTTGTCATGTTTGTGGGCAATGAGAGCACGCAAAGGAATAGGTATGATGCCTTGATCAATGAGGCCGAAGGGTTCTATATGCATGATGGAGAGATCCATGAAGACATGTACCAAAGGCTCAAGACTCTTGCCACCTCATTCTCCAATGTTGGTGCCAAGTACATTGATGATGCTTGGATCAAGAGGAAGTACATGATTGCTCTCATGCCTTTTGAGCCCGCGGACTTGAAGAGCATTCAAGGAAGACATGACTTTGCTTCTTTGACCTCAACCCAATTTATGCAAGAGATGTGATCTTTTCAAGTGCAAACCAAGAATGCTCTTGACAACCATGCTAGGGCCATAGGAATGCACAAAGGAGCAGCCGTTGCTTTGAAGGCCAAGGTTGTGTCAAGAGAGGTTGAGTATGAAGAAGAAGGCCATGAGGTGTTGGCTCCATTGAAGGATCAAGAGTATGATCCCGTGCTCAAGGATATCATTGCTCTCACCGTGCAAAAAATTAGGAGGTATCCTCCCAAGGCCAAGCAATATGTTGAGGAGAAGACCAAGTCTCTCTATGGAAATGATGGGGCTCAAAAAAGTGAGGTCTTGCTTCAATTGTCAAGACAAACACCTCTTCATTGCGGAGTGTCCCTATGAAAATAGAGAACTCCATGGTGGCAATCTCATTCGCAATAACAAGTCCAAGGTTGAGTACAAGAAACCTCATTTCAAGAAGAAACCTTTAAACAAGAAATCTCCCACCAAGCTTGTGCTAGTGACTCAAGAGGAGTATGATTTCGGGAGTGATGAAGAAGAAGAAACCACAAGTGAAGTGGCCGCTCTTGCTATTGCTTCTACTCCATCGTCTTCATCTCTCTTTGAATCCCCCAGTGAAAATCATGCTCACCTAAATGGCAAGTGCTTCATGGCTAAGGCCTCGGAGGTATCATCTTCTCCCAACTCTAAGACCCCAAGTGAACTAGAAAATGATGTTGGTCTTAGAGTAGAAGATGAAATGCTCTCTTTGGAACGTTTTATGTCTAACATACAAGGGGAGACCAAGAAGTACTTCGATCATCTCATGAGCCAATCGGGAGAGGCCCATGAAGCTCTTGAGAAGAAAGGTGAGGTTGAAAGGAGGGATGAGGATGAAATTGCATCTCTCTATGACTCTTGAGGAAGAGAATGATGGTAGAGTTTCTCTTGAGGAGGAACTTGAATCTATTGAAGAAACTCATAATGAACTTGTTTCTAATATCACTAAGGAACGTGATCTTGCAATTGCTAAATATAAAAAGGCTAAAAAGTATAAGGTTGAGTTTGGTGTTGTTCATGGTAAACTAACCGAGGAGTTTTAAAAGCTAACCAAAGCTCATAAAGCTTTGGAACGCCAACACTCATCCCTCAAAGAGTTGCATGAACAGCTTCAAACTCAACTTAATCAACTTAACAACCCTAGAACCTCTACTTCTTTTTGTGATCATGCAAATATTATTGAGGAAAATGCTAGGTTGAAGGATGAGCTAGAAAGGCTCAAGGGCAAATGCCCTCAAGTTTACAAGGTTGTGACTTCTACCCCACAAGTGGTTTCCCTTAGACCTCATGTGGTTGTTGCTAGACCATAATTGAGTGCTCCAAGGCCACAAGTGGGCAAGCAAGGTCTTGGCTATGTTGCCAAGAAGAAGAACAAGAAGAAGGCCAACAATGGTGCTTCGAGTGGTATTGTCATTAGGGACAACACTACTCGTAGCACACCCGCACAAGCAAGCAATGTTGCTTCGAGTAGTAGTGTCATGAGGGACAACACTAATCCTAGTATCTCCACGGGAACTAACAATCCACACAATTTCTTATATGTTGATTATTATGGTGTTGTGCAAGCTAAATATGTTGGTCCTATTGAGGGTTACATTGACTATACCATTTGGGTTCCAAGGACCCTTGTTGCTAATATGAAGGGACCCTCCTCGGGTCCTAATTCTAGTCAACGATCTCTTGCAGGACTATGCTTCCGGTGGATCTAAATGGATAATTGATAGTGGATGCACTAGCCATATGACCGGAAGCAAAGAACTTGTGACGGAGTTGCGCCCAAATGACATACAAGCAACCGTCACTTATGGAGACTCATCCTCGTCCAAGGTATTGGGGTTCGGCAAGGTTGTGATTTCTCCCGATACCACTATCGTGAACGTCATGCTTGTCGAATCCCTTGGTTTCAATTTACTTTCCGTCCGCTCTCTTGGAAATATGGGTTTCTTCGTCTTTTTTGATGAAGATATTGTGTTCCTTTTGAGGAGCAAGACTCTTGACGTCTCATATGTGGGACATGTTGAAAATGAGTTGTTCGTGGTGGACTTTTCGAAGTCTACCAACTCTCAATCAATGTGTCTTTTCAGAAGGGCGGACGTGGGGTGGTTGTTGCATCGACGTTTATCCCATGTCAACATGAGAACTTTGCAAAGTCTTCACAAAGGTGTCCTTATTGTCAGACTAAAAGAAAATGTTTCCTTTTCCAAAGATCGCGTTTGTAGGTCGTGTGTTGAAGGAAAGATGCATGATATCTCGCACAAGGCCAAGACTATTATTTCATCAAAGAGGATCTTGGAGCTTCTCCATGTTGATCTCTTTTGTGCCGTGCCCGAGGCAAGTCTTGGAGGCAAGAAGTATTGCTTGGTGATTGTCGATGATTATTCAAGATACACTTGGGTTTATTTCTTCAACTGCAAGAGTGAGACTCAACAAACCATCATCGACTTCTCCAACCAAGTGCAACGTCAACAGAATGTGCAAATCATGGCTATTAGGAGTGATAATGATTCGGAGTTAAATAACTAAACTTTGAATGAATTCCTTAGTGATGAGGGCATTCATCATCAATACCCCGCCACTTACACTCCTCAACAAATTGGTGTTGCCGAAAGGAAGAATCGCACTCTCTTGGATATGGCAAGGACCATGTTGGCGGAGTACTCTGCTCCCCAATATTTATGGGCCGAGGCCATATCCACCGCATGCCACTCCTCGAACCTCCTCTACATCCGCAAGGGCTTGGACAAGACTCCATATGAGATCCTCACCAACAACAAGCCCAACGTCTCCAACTTCCGTGCATTCGGTTGTAAGTGCTTTTATTTGATCAAGGGTGTTAGGTTGTCTAAATTTCAATCCAAAACTATTGAGGGTATATTTGTTGGTTTTGTTGGTTACGGTGCCAAATCCCACACTTATAGAGTCTTTGACAAAGCCTCACGGATTGTCATAGAATCTTGTAGTGTGGGTTTCGAGGAAAATGATGGCTCCCAAGTGGCGCAATTTCATGTTTCTAATGTGGATGTTGAAATGCCTCAAGAATCCATAGGAAGGATGGGTGTGGGATTTTTCCGCCCCATTGAGGGACACCTTATGGCGACTCGAGAAGGACTATGCTCTACTCAAGTGGAGCCCTCCTCTACAATATAAGAACAAGCCAAGGAACCAAGTGATGCGCCTAACCAAGAACATGTTGAAGACCCTCCTCTTATTTACCAAGTTACTACGCAAGATGCAACCACTCCTATCATTCATGCTAGTCAAGGTCAAGGCCAAGATCAACCATCCTCATCCTCCTCTCCTCAAGTTGAATCTAGTGTTGAAGAAATTGTTGATGATGATGATGATGATGATGATGATCAAGGCCAAGTTGGTCAAGACGGGGACCCAAATGATCAAGATGATCAAGTGATCCATCCTCGCAATAATGAGGAGATCGAATCCCGTCGTGCTAGAAGGATAAGAAGAGCTTTGAAGCATATTGATGCCCAAGACAACAAGGTCTTGGAAGATATTCAAGCTAGAAGATCCACAACAAAGCAATTGGCACATTTTAGTGAGCATCAAGATCACATACCTATGGTGGAACCAAAGAAAGTGTTTGAAGCTCTTGAGGACTCCGATTGGGTTGAAGCTATGCATGATGAGCTCAATAACTTTGAGTGCAACAAGGTTTGGAGATTAGTTGAGAAGCCCAAAGATTGCCACAATGTTATTGGCACTAAGTGGATATTCAAGAACAAGCAAGATGAGCATGGAATTATTATAAGGAACAAGGAAAGATTGGTAGCTCAAGGTTACACTCAAGTTGAAGGCATTGACTTTGATGAAACCTATGCTCCCGTGGCCCGCCTTGAGTCCATCTGTATCCTTCTTGCATATGCATCTTCGCATAATTTCAAATTTCAACAAATGGATGTCAAAAGTGATTTCTTGAATGGTCCACTCAAAGAGGATGTATATGTTAAGCAACCTCCGGGGTTCGAGAACCTCAACTTTCCTAACCATGTCTACAAGCTCGATAAGGCCCTCTATGGACTTAAACAAGCACCACATGCATGGTATTAGCACCTTAGAGAGTTGTTGGATGACCGTGGTTTTGAAGTTGGGAAGATCGACCCCACTCTCTTCACAAAGATAGTAAAGGGAGATCTTTTCATATGCCAACTCTATGTGGACGATGTTATCTTTGACTCAACTAACCAAGCTTTCAATAATGAGTTCTTAAAGCTTATGACTGGCAGGATCGATATGTCTATGATGGGAGAGCTTAAATTCTTCCTTGGCTTTGAGATCAAGCAATTGGCTCGTGGTACTTTCATCTCTCAAGCCAAGTATACCCAAGACATGATCAAGAGGTTTAATTTCCAAAATGCAAAGATCAAACCATCTCCTATGCAAGTCAAGTGCCACCTCTCGCGTAACACTAAGGGTAAAGATGTGGACCAAAAGTTGTATCGTTCTATGATTGGTTCTTTGCTTTACCTTTGCGCATCTAGGCCCGATATCGTTTTGAGTGTAGATGTGTGTGCAAGGTATCAAGCGGCTCCTAAGGAAAGCCATTTAATGGCGGTCTATAGTATCTTTTGTTATTTGGTTCATACCCCAAGGTTTGGTTTGTGGTACCCAAAGGGGGCACAATTCTCTCTCAAGGGCTACACGGATTCTGATTGGGCCGGTGATCAAGATGATAGGAAGTCAACTTCCGGGGCTTGCCGATTTCTTGGTAGGTCTTTGGTGAGTTGGTCTTCCAACAAGCAAAATTGCATATCTCTCTCCACCGCTGAAGCCGAGTATGTAGCCTCCGCAAGTGCTTGCACCCAATTGCTATGGATGAGGCAAACTCTCAAGGAATATGACGTTCATTTGGATAAGGCGCCTCTCATGTGTGACAATGAAAGTGCTATCAGGATCGCCTACAACCCCGTGCAACATGGAAGAACAAAGCACATTGAGATTCGCCATCATTTCATCCGAGACCATGTGGCAAGAGGTGATATTGCACTATCTTATGTGCCCACCAAGGACAATCTCGCGGATATCTTCACAAAACGACTCGACGATGCAAGATTCATGTTCTTGAGGAATGAACTAAACATCATTGATTCTAAGAGTTTGACTTGAGGATCTTGCACACACCCCTATAGATGAAACATGTTTGGGTTTAGGTGTAGGCATGGACATAGGGGGAGTGTTATCCGAACACATTGGGTTCTCCCTCCCCCCATTATGCCCATAGCAAAAATTCATTGTTATCTCTCTTTTTCTAATGTTGAATTGTGAGCTTCAATGTCGAGAATTGGCAATGTACCCAATATATATCTTCGCGGTGACATACCATGTTCTCTTACATGGTGGCTTAGGCCACCAACCTCTTCCTTTGAAGAGTTGGTTCTTATTTGGGCTATTTTGACTTATTTGAGAATTATTTGCCATTTTGGATAACATACTCAAAAATTTGGTGTTCAAATGATTTCTTGCACTTCTTGAGTATGAAGTTCCCTCCCTGTTGTTGTTTTCCTTTCCCAAGCCAAAAACTTTCCAAACAAACAAGTTTTATTTGTTGCGTACATGTCATGTCCATTCCTTGGTGTTTTTGGCGTGTGGTCCGGAGACTCCGGTCTGCCACACCGGAATCTCCGGCCAGTCCGGAGACTCCGGTGTTTAGACCGGAGACTCCAGTGTGGGGTGCGGCAGTATAAAAAGAGGGGGCTCGGGGAAGTTAGGGTTTTCATTCCCACTCCCCCCCCCGCCCCCAAAACTGCTGCTGCGCCGCCGACCGCCGCCAGGGACGCCTCCGGTCGGTTTCCACCGCCGGATTCCCCTCCCTCCACTTCCCCTCACTTCTCCCCTCCGTGGGAGCCTCAATGGTAGACTCGGGTGACAAGGGTACCTCTCTTTTTCCTTGTTTTCATCTAGATCTTGTTCTAGGTGGTTGTGTTTTGGAGAGTTGGTACTATCTACAGACTGTAGATTCACCCTAGGTTGTTTCCCCTGGAGAAATAATGTAGAAAATGACTTAGAGAAAATTGTAGTAGATTCACATGTCAGATCTGCGTGCTGTCCGGAGACTCCGGTCCCCGAGACCGGAGATTCCGGTGTCAGTCCGGAGACTCCGGTCTGTGAGACCGGAGACTCCGGTGTGAATCTTCCAGAATTTGTTCTGTCCTTTCTGTTTGAGTTCTCCTTTCATTCTTGGACATGTATACTCACTGCTTGTGTTTTCTTTCTGGTGTTTGTGTTTGGCTGTGTGTGCTTTCAGGGAAAGGACGAAGTCATGCAGCGTGGTCAGTCTCGTGATTACCTCATCACTGATCCTGAAACTTGGAGGGTTGCTCAGCAGAGTACATTGGCTGGTGAGCGTCGCCCAGAAGAGTCTCTTCGCAAGCAACAAAGGAATGAACTGGCAAA
This sequence comes from Alopecurus myosuroides, assembly GCA_028641055.1. NCBI lineage: Eukaryota > Viridiplantae > Streptophyta > Magnoliopsida > Poales > Poaceae > Alopecurus > Alopecurus myosuroides. The sequence goes on from CM054062.1 coordinate 16,767,926, forward strand.
GAAGGCCAAGTATGACAGGATCACATATGTTGTTTCTATGAGCAAGAGGGAGTACAGGATAATGAGGGCCAAACCATTCTTCACCATGGCCCGCACTACTGAGAGTCTTCATTACTGGAGGAGGGAGTCTGAGCTGATTCAGAGGGAGATTTACTCCAAGTTCAGGAAGCCGGTTTGTCTTCAGAAAGTACTTGACTTGGATGCTCTTGGCAGGTCAGAGTACTTTGAGGAGGCTGTGTGGATAACGAGGAAGCTAGGACTTGAGCATCTTGTTGGAATTCAACAGAACTACAATATCTCGGCAGTACAACAGTTCTTTGCCACTGTCACCTTTGGTGAGGATGATGATGTCTCTCTTACCTGGATGACCGGGTCGTTACAGTGTGAGTCCTCCATCCGTAGGCTGGCTCAGCTGCTTGGTTACCCTTGGGGTGACCGTTGCGGCAAACGTATGCATATCCATGGTGTGTCCTACAACAAGAAGAGGATGGCTCCTATGTACGAGAAGATCTCGAGTACTGACACTCTAAGGACCTCAGGAGAGTGTACAACATCCTTCTCCGCCTCTTCCGCAACAACATTGCTCCCAAGGCAGGCAATGTGGATGCTATTCGTAGTGGTGTTGTCAACTTACTCTACCAGGCTTTCAAGTGTCACTCAACAGGTCCAGACTATGAGGGGTTTGAGATTTATGTCATGCATTTCATCAAGGAGGAGATGTACTCTGCTGTGATTGAGATCAAGAAGGTTCATGTCTATGCTCCCTATGTGATGATGCTCATTCTTGATATTGTCCCGGGCTTGGAGTGTGAGACTATGTACTCAGCTGGTACTCTCCAGGTTCTCACTTCTCGCCGTGCTGACTCTGACACCCCCATGTGTGAGGCTGAGGATCCTCCTACGTCCAGGAGGAAGAATGCAGATCCTCCCTCTCACCGCTCTAGCAGGGAAGAGACTCGGGATGAGATGAAGAAGTTGTCATGGTTTCAACGCAACATTCTTTGCATGACTATTGTTGTTCACAAGGAGAACCATGTGGCCTATAAGGAGAGGCGTGAGCTGAAGAAGATGATCTCCAAGCTCCAGGACCATGCTGGTTGTGGGGCTACTCCTCCTGTTGGTACTCCTCCCACTCCTCCCACCGCGTCCGCGACTGCGTCCTATGAGAACTGGAGCACTTACCACTTCCCATGGGGTGACTTCGAGGAGGTTACCTCAGCTCCTTCCTCTTCGACCAACCGTGGCAAGGCCCCTATGATTGAGGAAGAGGAGAATGTTGAGGAGCATGATGAGGATGAGGATGACGACCTTGGTTTCTTCAACAGTGGTGATGATGAGGAAGAGGAAGACGAAGAGGAAAATGAAGGTGAAGATGATGAGGAAGAAGAGACGGACCCAGTCGATGATGAGGACGATGACTATGAGGATGATGACTGATTCCTTGGGTTCGGGTAGTGCTCTTTGCCCTTTTTGGTGTCTCGATGCCAAAGGGGGAGAAGTAGCTTGTCTTCTCTTTGCAAGGGTTGCTTTGTTTTGATTTTCTTTGGAACGCAAGTCTTTGAACTTGATTTTCCTTTTAAGGCTTGTGTTCCCGTTATCTTAGTTGCTTTGATTTACTAGTGAACTATGGATGTTATGTGTGTGGTGAGACTACGTGGTGAAGCTATCTATAATATTATGGTTAATATTGCTTTATCTATTGTCTCTATGCATGTATTTATATTGTTCACTAGTATTTGATCTAGGGGGCATTGTTTGTAAAATATAGGGGGAGCTCACGACTTAAGTGTTCGAAACCCCGTCTATCTTTTACAAACATAGCATAGCTGTGATTTTATTGCAAATATGTGTGTTGTCATCAAACACAAAAAAGGGGGAGATTGAAAGTGCAAACACGCTTAAATCATCTTGTTTTGGTGTTTGTTAACAACATATATATCTTTAAGTGTGTTGATGTTTTTCAGGGCTTATAAATCATATTTGCAATGTTGGTTGTGAGATACAAAAAGTTGCAAAGATCTTTGTGTGCTGGAATTCCTAGTCTCTCTCTCTGGTCTCACACCGAAGACACACCGGAGTCTCCGGTCTGGGTATTTTCAGTGGAACCAGCCGTGTGGCGCAAGTGGTGTCACCTCCTGGTGCCACACTGGAGACTGACCGGAATGTGTCCGGAGTCTCCGGTCTGGTACTTATCTACGAGTTCAGCACTGCTGCGAGCATGGTGTCATCTCCTGGTGTCACTTAGGAGTATAACCGGAGACTGTCCGGAGTCTCCGGATTGGCTCCTTTCTGAAGACAAAGGCCCTTTCAAAGTTTCTCATCGGAGTCTCCGGTCTGCACCCCAGAGTCTCCGGACTGGTATCTCTCGCTGAAGAATCAAGTGCTGGAGCATGTGGTGTCACCCCCTGGTGCTACTCGGGAGACTTACTGGAATGTGTCCGGAGTCTCCGGACTGGGGCTCTGCGCAAAACTTCAGACCGGAGTCTCCGTTGTGAGTTTGGCAAAAATATCTCCAACGGCTCCAGACTTTATGAGGGGTATAAATACCCCTCCCCTCCACCTACCTCTAGCTAGCTTGTCTAGAATAGATCTCACCATTGCTAGAGCTCACCCACCTTGCTAGATCTCCAAATCCCTCCACCCAAAAGCCTTAATCTTTGGAGTATTGAAGGGGAAGGCCCCGATCTACGTCTTCACCAACCGGATTTTATTTCCCCTATCATTTGCTTGAGGGATCTTTGCCTAGGGTTTCCTCTTGTGGAGAACCTAGGCTTCTTGCTACTCTTGGTGATTTGTGATTGTCGGGAGCCCCCAATTTGGTTGTGGGTGTGTGCCCCAAACTTGTTTGTAAAGGACTCGATTCCCGCCTCAAAGGGAATCAATAGTGAAAGGTGAACTAGGCCTTTGTGGCGGGGTTAATCGGAGAATAGGGTGAGGCCTTTGTGGCGTTGAGTATGTCTTCGTGGCGAGCTCACACCCCTCCAACGAGACGTACTCCCTTTACAAGGAGGAACTCAGGAATACATCGTGTCTCCGCGTGTTTTCTATCGGTTATCTCGTTCCCTTATCCTTTACTCACTTGTGTTGCATTTATTGTGGAACTAGTAGCATTTATTGTTGTACTAGTTGCATTAATTGCTATCCTTGTCATATAGGTAAATTCACCTTAGTTGCACTGTCTAGAGAATTTACCTTTGTGTCAAGCCTAATTGTGAAGAAAAATTAAAATTGGTCGTAGCACCTATTCACCCCCCTCTAGGTGCCCATACTATACTTTCAGCACCGCCGGGCCCCAGGTGCGTCACCTGCGCGGCCTCTGTCAGGAGGACCCTCTGTCCCCCTCCTGTTCATCTTGGCGATCGACCCGTTTCAACGCATCTTCCGGCAAGCCAACGCGCGTGGGGAGCTCTCCCCGCTACCAGTCCGGGACGCGGAAGGTCGGGCTAGCCTCTACGCCGACGATGCCGTTGTCTTCCTCAACCCTGTCCGACAGGATCGGCTGCCTGTTCCAGATCCTTCGGCTCTTTGGCCTTGCGTCGGGTCTGCAGATCAACACTCTTAAGTGTTCTGTCTCGCCGATCCGCTGCCTAGACATCAACCTGTCGGAAATCCTGCAGCCTTTCGGGGGAGAAACTTCGATAATATTATACTCCCTCCGTCCGGAATTAAATGTCACAAAGTTTGACAAAAGTGGATGTATCTAGACATAATTTAGTGTTAGATACATCCACTTTTGTCAAACTTTGTGACACTTAATTCCGGACGGAGGGAGTAGAAGTTTTAGCAAACTAGTATGAAACGGAGGGAGTACAAGGTAAAAAAAAAAGGCACTAGACAGCAGGCGCCAGCAGAACACACTTTAGCGTCTGTATTTCGCGTTCAGTCTCGTTAGAAAGATGACCATTTAAGTACGTAGATAAGTGTCTAGCGTCATCTTAATGTCTGTGTCTGTCACTCCTAATATGGATGTCACAGGATTTAGCTACGAAATGCGGCTCCAATTTAGTGTTTCTCATTCGCTGTCACGGTCTCTTGTCTCTCAAAGAACACATTAAAAAATATCCGCGTCTCATTCGCTCATCGAGTCAAGAGAAAAAATGATTTGCTGTCGCAATCATACATAAACAGAATCCTCCCAAAAAGAAAACACGAGCAGGAAACATCCGCACGCGATGGATCAAATAAGTTACTGCTCCTGTTTGAGCACCTGCCAACAAAGACTAGGAAAAGAAATAAGCAAGGTGTGGCCGGCACTGTGACACCGCCCCTTTCTGTGCGCGACCCGTCCAGTTTCTGTGCGCGACACTTGCTGCCCAAATGCCAATTCCGCCCTTTTCTTTTCCATTCAAGGTTCACTCTCCACCCTGTTTAAAACGCCATACTGCTACGGTAGCGTGAAGCAAAAGCACTGGTGATCGCGAGCGCTGTAACGTGTACGCTTCTCCCACGGTTCTACCCTGCGTCGGTCGCAAAAGTCGCACAATTTTGTTTTCTTTACGCGACATACCACAGTCGGTGTGTGGAATCTCGTACTTCTCTATTTTGCATCTGCATTTGTTTCTTTTTCTAGAACGTAACGAGAAGGTATATGTAGTTTGAAATGCTAATGTTTTGTCTCACCATATATGATGCAATATAAAAGTTGGTGGCACCTTCACGTCAATGCTACTTAGTCAAAGAAAAAAAAATCATCTTTTCTAAAAAAGAAAAACACCACCAAATGGAAGGTAAGGACATACCCGGTCCGTTTTGGTCCCCGTAGATCGATTTGGGTAAAAAATTCATTCCAACAGTCTACTCTAAACGGATCCCAGGGAGGAGGGAAGGGTCAAGTTTCTCCCAAACGTGGTCTAAGTTTGGTCAATGTTTGGGCCGGTCCGCGGACGCACGCTTCGTCCTCCCTAGCCCACCTGGCAGTACGCCGTGTAGACGCGTCGCGCTTGCTGGCTGTCGCACCCGGACTTCTAGAGGATACTCACAGCCCGCTAAACAGTAGATAAATGGCTTACGGGGCATACCGGCACCCGCATCTCAATATGAGCAGGCCAACACGTAAACGTGTGACAACCATTCTCTACTATCCATCGTCTGCGTAAACCATCCCATAGAAATCCGACTACTTCCAGTGACGTACTTCATAATCATACACACATGGTACGTCAACGGCATTTGAACAAGTGACATCACAACAAATCTCTAAGACACAAAGAAATAGAAATAAGTTGCAAATAGCTCTCAATAGAGCAGAGATAGCAAATACAATCATTCAGAGGACACATGTCCCAACAATTCATCATTACATCACAGCGGAAGCATCCAAAGTGTCTGAGTATAGACAAGATCCAAATAGGCCTAAGAGGCCGGAAACGAAAAGACGGAGCCCATCCACGATGTCTCGGATCCTGCCCGGGTCCGCTATCTACTCGTCAGCAGCCTCGTCATACTCCACGTAGTAGCCACCATGGGGATCCTCGGAAACGTAGTCTGCGGAAACCAAAGCCCCAAAGGGGGTCAGTACAGACAAGTACTGGCAAGCAAGACTCACAAGATACCAAAATGTACCCGGCAACACCAAGTACAGATGCGTTGGGTTCAACGGAAGAATAGGTGATACAAAAGTGCGGCAGCAGGCTGCTCTGACCAACTACAGAGACACGCTACAACTTCCGGCTAAAAGAAGGGGATAAGATAGCGTATCGGAACCAACTGCTACTAACCTCAAACAAACCCATCCTGGATCTCGCCCCTTATCCAAAGAAGCAATCCGAGGATAACTCACACAGTTGGATTAATGATGGTTCAAGTTATTGTGTCAGTAAGCCTATTACTATTCAACTTATTATTGATTAGGTGTAAGTTGTCTAATCCTTGTTAGCCAGCCCTATCACCAAGTCATCCATAACCGCGGACAACACGGCTTCTCGAGAAGATTTAACCCTGCAGGGATGCACCAATTTGGCCGTACACGTAAGAATACCCCGCCAGATGGAAATGCACTTCCACCAAGCGAGGCACTCAACACAACCCAACTCTTCTTCGCATCAAGCCCAAAGAACCCCGTGCAAATGAGCGCACGGCTAATCAAGCCCCACGAAGAAAAGGGGACCCTCATAGCACTCTAAGAACGTGTCTCCCTAAATGCCGACTACAAAAGTTCCACCCTGGCCTCGGGTTCGCACCTGCATATGCATGCGGCAAATGGAAAACCCGAACTAAATGAGGCGATTTGTACGAGATGCGAATCGAATCAAAGTTGAGGGGGGCGCCCATACACGCTTCCCACATGCGGTTAGCGCGCTCATCATGGATCTAGAGGACAAGAACCTTTTCCTAATTAAGGTCGACACTAGCAGGCCTCAAAACCATACCCGGCCTCCTGCCGGTGCCTTATCATCAAATTAGCATTACCTCATACATTAACAGGTTGTTGTTTAAACATCAAGCCCCAGAACATAATAAATATGGTAAAAGAAATAACGGACATCAGACTCGAGCATAAACAACCCTAAGCATGCTAGTAAGACACAGGCAACAAGCAACAGGGTTATAGGTGTGGAGGATAGGCTATATCAGGGTTACAGGATAACATGTGATAGGATCGGAACACAAGCAACGAATCTTAAGGCTAGCAGAATAGACAACGGAAAGTATCGATATCCAGTGTGGAAAGGACACAATGGTTCAGGTGAGTGAATACTTGCCTGCAAACTCAGTAGCCTGGTACTGGGCTAACTCCTCAGAAGTAGTGTCGTAAACCTCGTCTGTCTCAGCGTCGTCGTCTATTCGGGAAGAAGCAAACAAACAACGCAGAGAGACAAACAGTCAATAACATGGCATAATGCACAAAAACGGGATGATGCATGACCAATTAATTGATGCATCAAAGGTAAGCTAGTTGACATGGTAACATAATTAAATGGGCCCATATGCAATTTGGATTGCATATGGAAAGCCCATGAATTAAGGTTGGATTAAATGATCTACAAATAACCATCATGTGAAAGTTGATTAGAACGATGCATGGATGAGGAAAACAATGAGAAAACAACAATAGCTTCAATTTGAAATGTTGTTTACCAAGTTTGGAATTTTATTTATAGAGTTATGAAACTTTGGCTTCTTAAATGAGTTACACAAGCATTTGTTGTTTTCACCAATTTTAAATGTTCAAAAATAGATAACAAAGTTCATATTTGGAAAGAACACAAAATTTTAGGTGGAATACATGTTTCATTTGTTGAAAAAGGAATTAAAATGAATTAATTATGAATTAAACAAGTTTAAACAAGATTTAAATGAATTTAATTCAAGTATGAAATTATTTGAATTTTTATTTGTTCAAAACATGAAATAAAATTCATATTTGGAAATTTTATACTTTTCTGGTTTGAAAACATATTTTATATGGTCAAAAAGAATTTAATTTAACCAAGTTATGAATTTAGCAATTTTAAATGATTTAAACAAGGTTTAAATTATTTAACCAATTTTAATTATTCAAAGCAGGAAACAAAGTTTATATTTGGAAAGGTGGTTCAATTTTGCATGGAAAACATATTTTATATGTGACATTTGAAATAGTTATGAACTTGACCAAATTTGAAATGAGTTGTTTGAATTTGAATTTTGAAAACATTTGAAATGGTCAAAACAGTAAACAAATGATTTAAACATGTAGAGAATTAAATTTGGTACAGAAAACATATTTTATTTATTTAATTTGGATTTGGAATACAAAAGTTATTTGAATTTTAAATGCAGGGGCTATTCTACAATTTTAAAAACATTCAGATTTGGTCCAGGGGCTTGGATGCGAAAAAGGAGTTACAGAAAGGCCCCTGGGAACCTTTTTCACGCAGCAGATCAACCCCTGGGTCACTGGCCTGTGGGCCAGCGCCCAGCTGGCGCTGCGTGGCGCGCCTGCGTGGCCACCACTGCCAATGGCAGGTGGGGCCTGCGTGCCTGCGTGGCAAAGGTGCAAAAACTTGGGTTTTATTCCGCGCTGCGGGGATCGAACCCGCGACGCTGCGCTGTGCGCCGTGCGATCCAGCCACTACGGTGTGGATTCGTTTGGTGACAGAGGAGATGCGCGAGTTGTTTTGAGGTTCAGATCTGGGCGTTCTCGCTTAACTGACGAAACTGAACCTCAAAGGTTGAGTCTTTCTGAACCTGCTGACCGTGGCGGAGCTGTGGACGCCGACGACGAGCGCCGCGGTGCTGCTGCGTGTGCTTGTGTGCAAGGGGTACGTGTGGGATCTACGCAGATGCCGAGAGGGAAAGAACGAGGGGGAGGTGGTGCTCACCACCTCTATAGTCGTGGCAGCGGCCCGGTGAAGAGGACGGAGACGGCGGCGACGATCTGATGCCTCCCAGGCCTTGTCGATGATGCGAGGAGGGAGAGGGAAGGTCCACGGCCCCGTTCCCATGCTCCTGTGGACCTGACGGCGACCACCACCACTACCCCCAACCGCAATCAAGCTCCAGCCATGGCGTTGTGCAGAAAAGTTCAGAAAGTTCAGAGGTGAACGGCGGTGATCTGAGAGGGAGGAAGGGAAACGGCGGCGGCAGGAAGGAAGGAGGGGGTTAGGGTTAGGGTTTGGGAGCTCGCGGGGTAGAAATAGGGGAGGAAAAGGCAGGGAGGGAGCAGGTGGAGGGCTCCCTGCTGTGTGTGCGTGCTGGCGTCAGCGCGCGTCAGCCGTACGGAGGAGGGAGAAGGAAAAGCGGGCCGCGCGCGCTGCGTGCTGGGGTGGAAGGTGGGCTGGGCTGGCCCAGTCTGCCTCCCCCAGCCGTTTTCTGTTTTTTTTATTTTTCTTTCTCTCTTTTTTTTTGCAGAAAAGGAAAAGGGAAGAAAGGAGAGAAATTTGAGGGGTTTTGGGGGTTTTAAATTTTGGTGATAATTTTTATAGTTGGTTATTTACAAAAACCCCACTGTGCCATTGTTTGTTTTTTAAAAATTTTGCATTTTGTTGCTGTTTGAAAAATTCAAAGGAATTTGGTAAAATTTGAATTAATGAAACTTAAACAAGTTAATAGTTTTTAAATTCAAGTTTATTAGAAACAAATTGATGTTTTGATTTGAATATTTCATTTGAAAATTGTAACAGAACAAGTATGAACAAGGATTTGAATGTTTGGTTTGAAATTCAAATTGAAAAACAAGGGAAAACAAATGGAAAACAAATGCAAAGCTTATGATGACATGATGCAAAACATAAATTAACAAGAAACAAACATTCTAAAGGTTGTTTTTCATACTTGGGATGTTACAAAACGCCCCCCCTTGAAGGAATCGCGCCCCGAGATTCCTACTGAGAAGAGAAAAGGTCCGGATACTTCTTGCGAAGATCCTCTTCGGTCTCCCACGTTGCCTCTTTATCGGAATGATGAGACCACTGCACTTTCAAGAACTTGGTGCTCTTGTTGCGAGTTTTGCGCTCGGTCTCATCGAGAATGCGAACAGAGTGCTCCTCATAAGAGAGGTCTTCTTGCAGATCAATTGAATCATGATCAACTGCACGACCTGGGTCTTTGAAGCACCTCTTGAGCTGTGACACGTGAAACACATCGTGCACCTTGGATAGCTTTTCTGGAAGTTCAAGACGATAGGCATTTTTCGCACGCCTTGAGAGAATGTTGAAAGGACCAATATATCTTGGTGCAAGCTTTCCTTTGACACCAAAACGATGAGTGCCTCTGAGGGGAGTTACACGGAGATATGCTTTGTCACCAGGTGCATAGACCATATCCCTGTGTTTGCTGTGATAGTAGCTTTTCTGACGAGACTGAGCAATCTTGAGATTGTTACGGATGATGCGAACTTTCTCTTCGGCTTCCTTAACAATGTCAGGGCCTAAGAGTGAACGTTCACCAGCTCCAGACCAATTGATTGGGCTCCTGCATCTGCGGCCATAGAGAGCCTCAAATGGTGCCATGCCTAGGCTTGCCTGGAAGCTGTTGTTGTAGGAGAATTCAGCATATTGAAGACATTCCTCCCATTTCATGCCAAAGGAGATACCACATGCTCTGAGCATATCCTCGAGAATCTGATTGACTCTTTCGACTTGCCCTTGAGACTGAGGATGGTAGGCTGTGCTGAACAAAAGTTTGGTGCCCAATGCTTCTTGAAAACTTTTCCAGAAATGAGAAGTGAATATGCTTCCACGGTCTGAGCTTATCTCCAATGGAACACCATGAAGAGGAAAATCTTTGCTGTGTAGAGCTCTGCTAACTGACTAGCTGAGATTGTTTCTTTGACAGGAAAGAAGTGAGCGACTTTAGTGAGTCGATCAATGACAACGAAGATTGCATCGTTGCCCCTCTTGGACTTTGGAAAACCCGTGACGAAGTCCATTTCAATCATGTCCCACTTCCACTCAGGGATTTTTAGAGGTTGGAGAAGACCGGCTGTTTTCTGATGGACTGCCTTAACACGTTGACAAACGTTGCATTCGGAAACGTATTGAGCAATTTCACGTTTCATGCCATGCCACCAATACAGTGTCTTGAGATCCTGGTACATCTTTGTACTTCCAGGGTGTATGGAGAGAGGAGTTTCATGAGCCTCCTTGAGAATGACATCTTTGAGACTTTGAATTTGAGGAACTGCAATGCGTCCTTCGAAGAACACAGTTCCCTTGTCATCAATTGAGAAGGACTTAAATTTCTCCTTGCCTTCTTTGATGTGTTCTACCATCTTCTTGATTTCAGCATCACGAAGTTGTTCAGAACGAATCTTGTCCTCGAGAGTTGGACTGGCTGTCAAGTTTGCAAGATAGCCTTGAGGAACAAGACCAAGGTTGAGCTTCTGGAATTCTTCATGAAGAGGAGGTTGGCTTTCCATGATCATGAGATTATTGCAATACGACTTGCGACTGAGAGCATCGGCCATTACATTAGCCTTGCCTGGAGTGTAAGAAATGGTAAGATCAAAGTCTTTGATCTTTTCAATCCATGTCCTTTGCCTGAGGTTTAGATCTGGTTGAGTGAAGATGTACTTCAGACTCTTATGATCGGAAAAGATTTCAGTGCGATTACCCAACAAGTATTGTCTCCATTTCTTGAGGGCAAACACAACTGCTGCAAGTTCAAGGTCATGAGTGGGATAATTGAGCTCATGTGCGTTCAACTGACGTGAAGCATAAGCCACAACTTGACGTTCTTGCATAAGAACTGCACCTAGACCTTGGAGAGAAGCATCACAGAATATTTGGAAAGGTTTGGAAGGATCTGGGCCAACCAGAACTGGTGTAGAAGTAAGTTTAGTCTTTAGGAGATTGAAACTTTCATCACATTGTGGAGACCAAACGAACTTCTTGTCCTTCTTTGTGAGGTCAGTGAGAGGTTTTGCAATCTTGGAAAAGTTTTGGACGAAACGACGGCAATAGCTAGCCAAGCCAAGAAAACTTCTTACTTGCTTGACCGTCTTTGGAGGTTTCCAATCAACAATTGCTTTAACCTTTTCTGGATCAATGGCTATGCCCTTGGCAGAGATGACATGACCAAGGTAAGCAACTTCTGAAATCCAGAACTCACATTTGGAGAACTTGGCATAAAGGCGATGCTCGCGAAGCTTCATGAGAGTGAGACGAAGATGTTCTTCATGCTCTTCCTCGGATTTTGAGTAGACAAGAATGTCATCAAGATATACCACAACGAACTTGTCGAGGTATTCATGGAAGACAGAATTCATGAGTCGAGAGAAGGTCGCCGGTGCATTGGTGAGACCAAAGGACATGACGGTGAATTCATATAGACCGTAGCGGGTGGTGAAGGCTGTCTTTGGAATATCCTCTTTTCTGATCTTTATTTGATGGTAACCCATTCTCAAGTCCAACTTGGAGAATACTGAGGCTCCAGCAAGTTGATCAAAAAAATCATCGATACGAGGAATTGGATACTTGTTTTTGATGGTTTTCTCGTTAAGAGGACGATAGTCAACAACGAGTCTCTTTGTGTGATCCTTCTTCGCAACGAACAGAGTTGGGCAACCCCAAGCTGAGGAACTAGGTTGAATGTAACCTTTTTCCATGTACATATCAATTTGTTCCTTCAATAACTTCATCTCGGGAGTTCCTATCTTATAAGGATGCTTAGAGATTGGAGCAGTACCTGGTTCAAGTTCGATCACGAACTCAACAGCTCTTTCCGGAGGCATCCCTGGCAATTCTTCTGGAAAGACGTCAGGGAATTCGCAAACCACCAGAACATTTTCAAGTGAAGGTAGAGGTTTTGCATCGAGGGTGCATAGCTGAATGGAACTTGATTCATGTGGAGAATAGATTATCTGGCCAGAAGGGTGGGACAGAGTTATTGACTTTTGAGCACAGTCAATCCTTGCTTTATTAGCTTTCAGCCAATCCATACCAAGAATGACATCAATGTCAGAACTTCCCAGCAACATGAGAGAGGCAAGGAAATTGTGGCCTCCAATTAGGATTTGATTGTCCCTACTTATCTTGGAGGTCAACATTTGAGATCCCGGGGAGTGAACAATGATTTGATTGCTTAGTGGAACCACAATTAGGTTGTTTGTTGTGGCAAAAGTCTTTGACACAAAAGAATGCGATGCTCCGGTATCAAACAACACTTTAGCTGGAAAAGAGTTTACGGGTAATATACCGAGAACGACGTCAGGAGCTTCCTCAGCTTTGTCGATCTTGACATGATTCACCCTTGCGGTCCTCCCGACAGGCCTGTTGTTGGAGTTGAAGGCCTTAGGCGGGGGAGCGCGCACCATTGCCTGGTTTGTGTTAGGACGAGGTGGTGGTGGAGGTAGCTGCCTCTGCGTGCACTTGTCGGTGTAGTGCCCCGCCTGCTTGCACTTGTAGCAAGTGACGACACGAGGAGGCCCTGGCCTTGGCTGCCCCATCGAAGCCCTTTGATCATGCATCTGAGCAGGGTTGGGTGGGCGGGGAGCGAAGCCTGGAGAAGTTTGGGCGTATGGAGCCCGAGTGACGGCACCATTTGGCACCCAGATGCGGCGCTTCTGCGGAGGGGTGGTCATGTTGGAGGAGGAACCACCCTCACGCGAGTGCTTGCGAGACTCCTCGAACGCCTTGCGCCCATTTTCTTCATTGAGCGCGGTGTTAACGAGATCCTCGAAGCTGTTGGCCTTGATATTGGTGAGGGCATACTTGAGTTCTGGGTTAAAACCTCTGCGGAACCTTGCCATCTTCTTAGCCTCAGTGGACACCTCATCACCAGCGTAACGAGCGAGGCGATTGAACTCACTCTAATACCCGATGACGTCCAACTTGCCCTGCTTGAGTGAGAAAAATTCTTCACGCATCCTTTCCATGAGACCATCTGGAATGTGGTGCTTCAGGAAGGCTTCCTTGAAACAACCCCACGTGAGTGGTATCCCAGTTCTCATGGCCTGAAAGTTCTCCCACCAAGTAGTTGTCTGACCCTTCAGCAGATAGGAGGCATACTTGACCTTGTCTTCTTCAGCTACATGAGCAATCTCCAGAGCCTTAGCTATCTCACGGATCCAGTCATCAGCGTCCAGAGGCTCGCGTGTGGCCACGAAAGCTCTCGGACCCAGACTGAGGAACTCCTTGATGCTGACTCGTGGAGCTGTCTGGTTGTTGTGCTGATTAGTCTGAAACTGGGCCATCTGCGCCATGACTTGGGTCATCTGCGTCAACAGCTCCGCGATTGGCGGTGGCTCAGGCGCGTTGTTCCTTGTTGGCGGCATCCTGAATGGAAATGCATTTTAGCACGACAATAGACAAGGATAGACTTGGCAACCGAAAGAGAGATTATTCCGACGCATGAATAGATAACCAACAGATACATCCTCACATGTTCCAATACATCAGAATATCCAACACACCATAAATGGTTCAAATGCCAAAGGATAACTAGACATAGCTAAGAATGGATACATCGGTACTCCCATGCTCATCACGCAGGACGACGGCTAGGAGTACGACGAGAGGTACGGTGAGGAGCACGCCCACGAAAGTAGGTAGAACGACGATCCACGTAGATCTGACGTGGTCTCAGAGCGAATCTAGGTGTGGCGAAGTACATAGCGTCGACTCCCTGTGCTCCAAAGCGTGGAATCCCAGTGTAACCAGCACCAAGGTTAAGGAGTGGACCTTTGATCGGCTCGTAACCTCCAGCATCTGGCAGACGACGACCAACTGGCTGATCGAAACGTGCAAAGCGCTCGTCTCCAACAAAGTCTGTGGTGTACGTCGCCAGACGAGTCAAAGCAAGGTAGAGCTGCTCTCTGACTGAAGCCAACTCCTGAGATAGTGTGCTGGCAACTGCGTCACTGTGCCTCACAAACTGAGCGGTGGTGTGCAGCCTGGAGTTATCATGCTCGTAGACATCCAAGTTGTCGTAGAGAGTGAAATGAGCTCCCTCCGAAGTGATGTAACCACGGGGAATGTGGCGATAGATAGAATCGTCAAATCCCCAGTAGTCAGCACGAAGGACGGTGAGACTCACATAAGCTGCCTGCTGCACAGCCATATCCACTTTGGAACCTACTGCCTCGTAGCGGTGGACTACGCTCATGCCATCATCTGACAGAATGTAGACGATAGCCTGGTAGTAGGTCTGGTCAAACTCTCGCTGCTGCTCGTAGACCTGGTACTCTGGTGCCCAACGGAACCCTAGAAAAGTGACCATGTCTCTCAGCATCTCCGGATAACCGGCAGTGCTCTCGCAACGAGTCATACGAACCACCTGCGGGTAGAACCTGAGATCCATCTGCAGATGATCGGGGAAGTTTTGATTAGACGCTGGTAGAAGAACTGACGTGGCAAGCAACAACAAGGTTTCAACGGACGAAAAGGATGTTGAGAAGAACAGGATATCGAAGCAACATCGGGAAACACGAGACCAAACACTCCTGAGGTACTACGGAAAACCCATCCGGGCTTCTAAAGGATAAATATCTACTGCTTAAGGAATAGAGGATCTGCTTCCGGGGCTTACACGCCTCCGTTCTCAATCGTGAGTAGGCAACATGATAAATCATGTCACAAGAACCTCCATCCCTATGGTTTAGTAGATATAACCATCCTAGAGAAACCAGGATACGTGAAATCCTAACTTGAAAGTTTAGACGAGAAGAGAAAACAACGTTGCACTTCCTTACCAGAAAAGGGAGGGTGGGTGGGGAAAGAAATAAAAGAACAGAATTCCTACTCTCACGTTTCATTTTTCCTATATAGCTACAAAATAGTTTCTAGACTCAACTGCGACCAGTAAAAGGGATCCTACAGGCAGACAGGCTCTGATACCATTTGTCGCACCCGGACTTCTAGAGGATACTCACAGCCCGCTAAACAGTAGATAAATGGCTTACGGGGCATACCGGCACCCGCATCTCAATATGAGCAGGCCAACACGTAAACGTGTGACAACCATTCTCTACTATCCATCGTCTGCGTAAACCATCCCATAGAAATCCGACTACTTCCATTGACGTACTTCATAATCATACACACATGGTACGTCAACGGCATTTGAACAAGTGATATCACAACAAATCTCTAAGACACAAAGAAATAGAAATAAGTTGCAAATAGCTCTCAATAGAGCAGAGATAGCAAATACAATCATCTAGAGGACACATGTCCCAACAATTCATCATTACATCACAGCGGAAGCATCCAAAGTGTCTGAGTACAGACAAGATCCAAATAGGCCTAAGAGGCCGGAAACGAAAAGACGGAGCCCATCCACGATGTCTCGGATCCTGCCCGGGTCCGCTATCTACTCGTCAGCAGTCTCGTCATACTCCACGTAGTAGCCACCATGGGGATCCTCGGAAACGTAGTCTGCGGAAACCACAGCCCCAAAGGGGGTCAGTACAGACAAGTACTGGCAAGCAAGACTCACAAGATACCAAAATGTACCCGGCAACACCAAGTACAAATGCGTTGGGTTCAACGGAAGAATAGGTGATACAAAAGTGCGGCAGCAGGATGCTCTGACCAACTACAGAGACACGCTACAACTTCCGGCTAAAAGAAGGGGATAAGATAGCGTATCGGAACCAACTGCTACTAAACTCAAACAAACCCATCCTGGATCTCGCCCCTTATCCAAAGAAGCAATCCGAGGATAACTCACACAGTTGGATTAATGATGGTTCAAGTTATTGTGTCAGTAAGCCTATTACTATTCAACTTATTATTGATTAGGTGTAAGTTGTCTAATCCTTGTTAGCCAGCCCTATCACCAAGTCATCCATAACCGCGGACAACACGGCTTCTCGAGAAGATTTAACCCTGCAGGGATGCACCAATTTGGCCGTACACGTAAGAATACCCCGCCAGATGGAAATGCACTTCCACCAAGCAAGGCACTCAACACAACCCAACTCTTCTTCGCATCAAGCCCAAAGAACCCCGTGCAAATGAGCGCACGGCTAATCAAGCCCCACGAAGAAAAGGGGACCCTCATAGCACTCTAAGAACGTGTCTCCCTAAATGCCGACTACAAAAGTTCCACCCTGGCCTCGGGTTCGCACCTGCATATGCATGCGGCAAATGGAAAACCCGAACTAAATGAGGCGATTTGTACGAGATGCGAATCGAATCAAAGTTGAGGGGGGCGCCCATACACGCTTCCCACATGCGGTTAGCGCGCTCATCATGGATCTAGAGGACAAGAACCTTTTCCTAATTAAGGTCGACACTAGCAGGCCTCAAAACCATACCCGGCCTCCTGCCGGTGCCTTATCATCAAATTAGCATTACCTCATACATTAACAGGTTGTTGTTTAAACATCAAGCCCCAGAACATAATAAATATGGTAAAAGAAATAACAGACATCAGACTCGAGCATAAACAACCCTAAGCATGCTAGTAAGACACAGGCAACAAGCAACATGGTTATAGGTGTGGAGGATAGGCTATATCAGGGTTACAGGATAACATGTGATAGGATCGGAACACAAGCAACGAATCTTAAGGCTAGCAGAATAGACAACGGAAAGTATCGATATCCAGTGTGGAAAGGACACAATGGTTCAGGTGAGTGAATACTTGCCTGCAAACTCAGTAGCCTGGTACTGGGCTAACTCCTCAGAAGTAGTGTCGTAAACCTCGTCTGTCTCAGCGTCGTCGTCTATTCGGGAAGAAGCAAACAAACAACGCAGAGAGACAAACAATCAATAACATGGCATAATGCACAAACACGGGATGATGCATGACCAATTAATTGATGCATCAAAGGTAAGCTAGTTGACATGGTAACATAATTAAATGGGCCCATATGCAATTTGGATTGCATATGGAAAGCCCATGAATTAAGGTTGGATTAAATGATCTACAAATAACCATCATGTGAAAGTTGATTAGAACGATGCATGGATGAGGAAAACAATGAGAAAACAACAATAGCTTCAATTTGAAATGTTGTTTACCAAGTTTGGAATTTTATTTATAGAGTTATGAAACTTTGGCTTCTTAAATGAGTTACACAAGCATTTGTTGTTTTCACCAATTTTAAATGTTCAAAAATAGATAACAAAGTTCATATTTGGAAAGAACACAAAATTTTAGGTGGAATACATGTTTTATTTGTTGAAAAAGGAATTAAAATGAATTAATTATGAATTAAACAAGTTTAAACAAGATTTAAATGAATTTAATTCAAGTATGAAATTATTTGAATTTTTATTTGCTCAAAACATGAAATAAAATTCATATTTAGAAAGTTTATACTTTTCTGGTTTGAAAACATATTTTATATGGTCAAAAAGAATTTAATTTGACCAAGTTATGAATTTAGCAATTTTAAATGATTTAAACAAGGTTTAAATTATTTAACCAATTTTAATTATTCAAAACAGGAAACAAAGTTTATATTTGGAAAGGTGGTTCAATTTTGCATGGAAAACATATTTTATATGTGACATTTGAATTAAATTTGAAATAGTTATGAATTTGATCAAATTTGAAATGAGTTGTTTGAATTTGAATTTTGAAAACATTTGAAATGGTCAAAACAGTAAACAAATGATTTAAACATGTAGAGAATTAAATTTGGTACAGAAAACATATTTTATTTATTTAATTTGGATTTGGAATACAAAACTTATTTGAATTTTAAATGCAGGGGCTATTCTGCAATTTTAAAAACATTCAGATTTGGTCCAGGGGCTTGGATGCGAAAAAGGTGTTACAGAAAGGCCCCTGGGAACCTTTTTCACGCAGCAGATCAACCCCTGGGTCACTGGCCTGTGGGCCAGCGCCCAGCTGGCGCTGCGTGGCGCGCCTGCGTGGCCACCACTGCCAATGGCAGGTGGGGCCTGCGTGCCTGCGTGGCAAAGGTGCAAAAACTTGGGTTTTATTCCGCGCTGCGGGGATCGAACCCGCGACGCTGCGCTGCGCGCCGTGCGATCTAGCCACTACGGTGTGGATTCGTTTAGTGACAGAGGAGATGCGCGCGTTGTTTTGAGGTTCAGATCTGGGCGTTCTCGCTTAACTGACGAAACTGAACCTCAAAGGTTCAGTCTTTCTGAACCTGCTGACCGTGGCGGAGCTGTGGACGCCGACGACGAGCGCCGCGGTGCTGCTGCGTGTGCTTGTGTGCAAGGGGTGCGTGTGGGATCTACGCAGATGCCGAGAGGGAAAGAACGAGGGGGAGGTGGTGCTCACCACCTCTGTAGTCGTGGCAGCGGCCCGGTGAAGAGGACGGTGACGGTGGCGACAGAACGGAGACGGCAGCGACGATCTGATGCCTCCCAGGCCTTGTCGATGATGCGAGGAGGGAGAGGGAAGGTCCACGGCCCCGTTCCCGTGCTCCTGCGGACCTGACGGCGACCACCACCACTACCCCCCAACCGCAATCAAGCTCCAGCCATGGCGTTGTGCAGAAAAGTTCAGAAAGTTCAGAGGTGAACGGCGGTGATCTGAGAGGGAGAAGGGAAACGGCGGCGGCAGGAAGGAAGGAGGGGGTTAGGGTTAGGGTTTGGGAGCTCGCGGGGTAGAAATAGGGGAGGAAAAGGCAGGGAGGGAGCAGGTGGAGGGCGCCCTGCTGTGTGTGCGTGCTGGCGTCAGCGCGCGTCAGCCGTACGGAGGAGGGAGAAGGAAAAGCGGGCCGCGCGCGCTGCGTGCTGGGGTGGAAGGTGGGCTGGGCTGGCCCAGTCTGCCTTCCCCAGCCGTTTTCTGTTTTTTTTTATTTTTCTTTCTCTCTTTTTTTTTGCAGAAAAGGAAAAGGGAAGAAAGGAGAGAAATTTGAGGGGTTTTTGGGGTTTTAAATTTTGGTGATAATTTTTATAGTTGGTTATTTACAAAAACCCCACTGTGCCATTGTTTGTTTTTCAAAAAAATTGCATTTTGTTTCTGTTTGAAAAATTCAAAGGAATTTGGTAAATTTTGAATTAATGAAACTTAAACAAGTTAATAGTTTTTAAATTCAAGTTTATTAGAAACGAATTGATGTTTTGATTTGAATATTTCATTTGAAAATTGTAACAGAACAAGTATGAACAAGGATTTGACTGTTTGGTTTGAAATTCAAATTGAAAAACAAGGGAAACAAATGGAAAACAAATGCAAAGCTTATGATGACATGATGCAAAACATAAATTAACAAGAAACAAACATTCTAAAGGTTGTTTTTCATACTTGGGATGTTACAGTTGCCCACCTGGCAGTGACGGGGCGCCCTCTCGTCTACCTCGCCGTGTTCTTTTTAATGGGACCGGTGTGTGTCTCCATCTGCATCCCCCACCCTCAAACCCTAGCACCCAAAAACCCTGGGAGCACCCCTCCCGGCGACCATGCCCCTCCCCCACACGCCGATGAGATCTCGCTCGACATCGCTAGGACCTTCTGGCGTGACCGTGTGCCAATCCCGTGGCCCCGGGTGCATCTCCTCCTAGGCTGGCACCTCAGCGCCACCCGCGTACCCCTGCTGCCCGAAGTGTCGGACGTCATCGACGTTACGACGCTGACAGCGAGAGCGACGACGGCGGACTCAGCGAGTACCTCAACGAGCTCGACACCATGGAGGCGGAGGAGGAGGACCATGTCGAGACGGACGTCGAGAAAGTCGACGAGCTCCCGCAGAAGGAGGCCCAGGTGGAGGAGGAGGAGGCCGCGGACCTCCGCGGCGCTATTAAGGCCTCGCGGGAGACCGAGGCCAAGATGTGGCCAGATCTGGCGGCCGACCTCGAGGTATCGGTGGCCGAGGTTCGCGAGGAACTTGGTCATCGTGGCATGCACGCGAGGCGAGGCGGCCATGGACTCCTGCTCCTGCATGGCCACAAGCCCCTCCCGCGCCAGAGACTCCGCCTATGGAGCAGGCGCCCGCCTACATCGACGTCGACGACGATGAAGAGTAGACGTACCGGAAGGCGGCATAGCGGCGAACCCTACCAACTAGCTAGGTTTTTTTTAATATTATGTATGTACTGGCCTTCGAGCCAAGCTGTATGCATGGGCCTTCGGGCCCTATATGAAATGCAACTAAGTTTAGCTAAATTCGTATTTTCCTCTTTTTTCAAAATTCAATTTGGGGAGGGGGGCATTGGGATGGTTTCATTCTAACTCGGGGGTCCGGCCCATATCCCATCCGCGAACCACGGTAAACGGGATTTTGATCCCTTGGGGTGGGGGGGGGGTATGCTCTAAGCACAATGAGCTATTACAAATTTTGGAAGAATAATGGGTGAACGCCATATTTTCTTTCTTTGAACGGGACACAACATAGTGCTAGGTTTTTTTTGAACGGGGTTGGGCCCAGAAGGCCCTAGATCTTCCATTACTGTTGTCGACAGAGTACATTTACAAAACTAGCCTTTCCAAAAAAAAAAGAAATAGCAAAAAGGCCCGAGACTTTCACAGTAGGGACCCTGAGAACATGGAAAGAAACGCAATCCCGTCCCCCAGGTTCCCTCGCTCCTGCTCCGCCGGACTGATACCATTATCGACGACGACCAACCGGAGTACCACCGGGGACAAGACCACTTGGCGTACCACGGCGAGAGCCAACCGCGCCGAGGCGAGAAAGCCTCCCTTCTTGGAGGTTGAAGAAGCCCTTGTGCCTGCCACATCGCGGCGGCGACCAAGGCGGGAGCGGCCGCCCTTTGGCCCGAGAAGTCGATGACGACCTCGCCATCGAGGATGTGCTCCCAGGAGAGGCATCTTGACATAAGAAAGCAGCTAATTTATGCAATGAAGCTCGAACAAGATGCCACCAGTAGATCACCCCGCTATCCTCCAGCCCCAACGAACCTCGAGCACTCTTCTCCATCTCCAGCCATCCTACCACCGCAGTAGCAAAGCCAGAAGAGAAGCACCCCCGAGCTCCAGGACCTTCAGATCGGAACCCATCGAGCTTATTTTGACTTCCCCCACCCTCCTCAACTTGCAGCACCGCCATCCTCCATGAATCACAGCGAGCAAGAAGAAGAGAAGAACCTCTACCGCCGCTCGGAGACGGGCAGAGCAAAGAGCAGAGCGGCATAGCGCCAAACGCCAAAGAGGACATAAGCAAACCTAAAAACCTAGCTACTCTACTGCTGTACATCCTGGGCCGGCACCCTATTCCATCACTTGACCAACCGGCGTATGCGCCGGCGGCAAGGAAGGCCGGAGACGGCGAATCGAGAACGACTCTCAAGGAGAGAGAAGGGAAGAGTGCACCGCTTTTCGGGAGAGAGGTAAAGTGTGGTGTTGTCGCCTCTATCTCTATCAAGCTCGCAGCTTCCTCGAAACTTTCCGCACCGGCCGGTATATTAGTGCTAGGTTGAGATTTGAACAAAGTGTTAAATAGCAGGCTAGCCTATTTTGCTGCGGCTCCACCGAAAGCTATAGTGAAGTTTAAGCCTATCGTTTTCGTTTAAATCACGAAAAATAAAACAATTTGTCTAGTAAAGTGGTGAACATGTCTTGGTTCATTTGATGTTACATGAAAAGGACGGTGCAAGTTATCAAGCAATGAAGTATGGATTACAGTTAGATGAAGGCAGATCCAAGCTTGACATGGAGGACAACCATAAAACGAAAAAATAGTTATTGTGACCATTCTAGGCAATTATTTTTCCAAGTTTGAATTCAAACAAATATGCCAAATTAGAATAACAAAGTAGATAGTTTTATTGAGATGGGAGGAAACATGGTGGCAACTTTAATTCAGTGATTTCTTACTGAAAACAAGTTATTTGTATTTTGTTAAACCAAATAAGTTAGAGTTATCATGACAACCAATTATCGTGAGATGAGCCTTAGCGCGGAGGGCCTCATCGGATACTAGTAAAATGGTGAGGCTATGGAGTACATACTGGAAGTGTCAATGGTGTGATCTAAATTGATATATATAAATATAGAAGCCAAACTTATACGAGTAGAGTGTAGAGACCCGCGATACGTTACGAGTTGTTACCGGCCTGGATTAGAGTTCCATCGTTATTTATACCTCTTATAACCCGCCGGTTTAGGATATGTCGAGAGAAATCACAAGTTGTAAATCTCCAGCATTTGTAATTGCATCCGATATATTAAAGTTTTACTGGCTGGTCCTCTTGGTTTTTTTTCCTTCCTCCTTGAAAGGGTTTTCATGTTAAAATCCCGTGTCCTCTATTGTGTTTGATCGCTTTCGTTTACCGTTTTCTTGCTATCATTTATAACACATGTTTTAGAACTGAGATTTGGCCAAGCACGATTGAGGTGTTGCTTATCCCGCCGTCGAGGGCTACTTTTCGATTAGAAACACTTCAAATAAATACGGTATGTTGCCGCAGTTTTCTCTTTGATTGGTTGAAGGGACGATGCGCCAACCAATTAAAGACCAGTTAGGCGAGTTTGTTGGGATAAGCTAAATATACATGTGAGTTTCGATAATTTTTACAAACTAGAAGATACCCCGCGCGTTGCTGCGGGGATCGCTTTAGAAATTACAGTATCTCGTAAACAAAAGGTTACGCGAGATGTGATAAAATATAATTTTTAAGTGAACATGCAAAATTCAATTGATCATAGATATATTTTAAATTATTAATATGAATAATTAGATGAGTTAAGAAATGGATGATGTGTAACTTGCATGTAATCATTAATAAATATGAGTGGAGATGACATGGACAAATCAATTGGCTAAAAGAATAGATGATGTTGATAGCTTGCATGTTGAGATAGAAAAATATTTAATTCATGTTAGTGGGGTTTTGCTTTATAAGAAGTATAGATAGATTTATTGAGATAAATCAGCGTGCATACTAGATTTAGATGAGAGAGAATTTAGTTGTATGGTGACGGGCTGACGGCTTATGTTTTTCCGTTTCTTGTTAGTCAGTTGTACGTGAGAGAGGAGAGACATGGCGACAAATGTTTTTCTGTTTCTTGTTAGTTGTATGCGAGGGGAGGGGAGACATGGTGGCCGATGTTTTTCCGTTTCTTGTTGGTTAGTTAGTTTAGAAAAAGGAAAAACACGGTTTATATTTTTAGTAAAGAAAAAAACACGGTTTGTTAGTTGTTATACTTCCCCGTCTCAAATTAATTGTCACAAAGTTGGACAAAATTGGATGTATCTAGACATAATTCAGTGTTACATACCTCCATTTATGTGCAACTTTATGACAATTAATTTGGGACGGAGGGAGTATTTACATGCATACGGTGGCATACAAATAACTAATCCATATTGTGGATGTAAGGGTTGTCATTTTCTTTGTGATTTGGTAGCATATGTGATAACTCTTTACATGTGATGATGTGTGAAACCAGTCATTCACAACAGTAAACTTAATACCGGTAAAGATACACGTATTGTTGACCACATTCAAAGTACTTTTTTTTAACTTAAAAATCTGACTTAATTTAAAAAAACAAAATAATCACGAACTCTGGAACTAGAAATCCGTACTCCTCTTTTAGGCTGCAAATATTCTCGGAGAAGTGTTTTTTTGGATTATTAAAATCACCTTTTCTTTTGCGGATCTCAAAATAGGTCCTAGAAGTCGGCAAAACTTGTCACACAGGCCCTTGGATCGAAAACATAAAGAAATGGAGGAAACCGTCGCCCCACTCGCCGTCACGTGATACCCAATGGCCCTCCCTCGCACTTTGCCCCCGGGGCCCATACGTCATCCGACACCTGCCCGTACCCATCCCCTCGAACCTCTGTTCCAAAAAAAGAAAACAGAAAACCCTCCCACAGACACGTGGACCCCACATCTTTCTCCTGTCAAACACCTCCCACTGACATCCGTACCCCATATACCAGTGACCCCACATGTCATAACACACCCTCGGCCTCTCTCTCCCCTCTCGCGTTGATTAAACAAAGGGGAGCGAACCCCATCGTCTTCCTCAAGAGCCGAAGAGAGCCTCACCCTCACGCCATTGCCGGCCGTTCCAATCCACTCCCCAGCCCGAGCGCGATTAATAATCAAGCACTCCCGTATTCTATTCCAACCCGCGCCCCCGTCCCGCCGCCTCCTCCCTGCGCTCGTACCCAACCTCCTCCCTCTCGTCGCGCCAACGCCGCACTCCAAAGCAAGCCCCCCTCCCCCCGCACGTCCCTTTCGCCCTCGTCGCCTCGCCCTCCCCGGCACGAAACCCTAGGCTATAAGAGAAGCCTCGCCAATCCGCTCCCATGGCGCCCGCAGCAGCATCAGCGTCGCTCACCACCACCCCGCACGCCCTCGCCTCCCCGCGCATCTCCGCCGCCGGGAGCAACAGCAGCGGCCTGTCCGTGTCGGTCGGCGTGCGCCGTGTGCCGGGGATTTCCGTGGTTCACTCGCAGCGGAGGAGGATGGTCGCGGCGGCGGCGGCGACCGAGATGGCCCCCGCGGCGAGGGGGGAGGAAGGGGGGAAGCCCTTCGTGGAGGAGATGCGGGCCGTTGCCATGCGCCTGCACACCAAGGACCAGGCCAGGGAGGGGGAGAAGGAGCCCCAGGCGCCGCCCGTCAACAGGTGGGAGCCCACCGTCGAGGGCTACATGCGCTTCCTCGTCGACAGCAAGCTCGTCTTCCAGACGCTCGAGGACATCGTCGACCGCGCCGCCGTCCCCTGGTGTGAGTAGACTTCCGTGTCTTACTTTTTGACCAGATAAATTTTTGCGGCCTCTGTGCAACTGCTAGTGTGTGGTGGGTGATGGTTTCGTGCTACGATTTATTTGGTCATAATAATCCCGTTTTGCTAAACTAAAATCGAATGCACAGACGGAGAGCCAGGCAATCATTTTGCCATTTCTGATACTACTTCTGATGTTTGCGAAAGATATTTTATCCTAATACTAATCCTGATGTACTAATCAATACTGTTAACCTATCCAAAGATGTTGAGCCCATCATTATTCGAGGCAATTCATACTTATTTATTCAAAACCAGGTACCTAACTGTGATTTTCAATAGAATAGCTGTGTGTTTTTTCCTGTTGATGAACCTGTGATCAGATCTGTTCTTCTAAAAAGAATAGTGATGACTGGTGAGATGTACTTGAAAAAAGTACTTCAATACTCAAAATAGCGTCAGATTGACTGTTTGCCATGGAGGTGATATTGTGGACTTCAACATTCAAGTCATAAAATTTTAATAAACATGGGTGTTTATGTGTTGCAAAGAGGCATGCTGGATGCTGCCATGGAACCAGTGTCGGATCCAAATATATGACCTGATGGTTTCATGTTTGATTTCTTTAGGTGTTTCAACAGCATTTATGTATATCTGAATTTTCTAGAGGAAATATTTTGATTCAATGCCTCACACTCTCAATTTGAATGCACTTTCTAGTAGCAGCTAAACTGTGCTGTGCTCATGCATCAAGTTATCTACTAAAATGTGTTGGGAGACGGTGCATTTTCATCCGGATTTGTTTGTGATTTGTTTGCTTCGCATATAACCATAGTGGCATAGTGGTTTTTCCTCTATTTGGCAAACCTGTTCAAAGCGTCTCTGTGCCATCTTATTCGTGCATGGTGAAATCTCCCGTTTAGAGTGATTATTGAAGCCATTTTACCAGTGATGGATTTCAATGCCCTTTGCAATATTTATCTTTGAAAATCAGTGTTTTAAAACGCTCTAGGAACTATGAGGGGTGACCAGGAAGCACTTAACCCTTAGCCAGGGTTAGGTGGCTGGCAAGGCAATTTATGCACTAGATGGAACCTTTTACGTCACTGTTTGCAGGGGATTTTGGTTTATTATTAGGAATCTTAGGTGCACCGTCTCCCTGTTTGTGCTGACATCCTTAGCTGCAACTCTCCTGTATCACGTCACTAGACGGGAGAATTACGTGTTTTTCTGTTCTATGTAACTTATTGAGAAACATGAAATCAGAAGTTAATATATTAGCTCTGTGACATAAGCACATAATGTCCAAATTGCCTACTGTTCATGGTTGTGCCACAAACCATTTATTCCAGCAACCATGAAAATTGTTTTTCTGTACTATTGGCATCCTGCTAGTCTGCTACAGCTATATACTCTCATGCAATGCACGATCACTTAATTTCTAAGGTGCAAAACTTGGAATGCAAAATATCCGATAATAATTTCATTTGTGTCTGTAAGGGATCTTTCCCTTGTAGCAAATTTTAATGTTATGTCGGTGTAGTTATAATGTATCCACCAGCTATGGTTATGGATTGGTAACTTTGTTCTTGTTAATAATTATTATTCTGTAACGAAAATGAGCTTTAGTGAAAACTAGCAAATGAACAAATGGTTCATAGAATGATAACAGTACCTATTACTGTTGTAATTCTTAAATTTAAATTGACCATATCTAGATTATCTATATCTATCTGGTTTAATGAATGGATATTTAATATCCCTCTATTATTTGAGCTTGTGAAATCCATGGTTGTTACTTTGACCACCTTTAATTATGCAACAAGTAATTTGGGAATAGACAACAGGCACCTTTAGCCGCATAGTTCTATTAACAACAGTAACAATATGCGTTCACTCAGCTGGAACGGGAAATTTTTAGCTCAGTGGATAAACGTCATAATTACTGAAATTTCATGGTGGTTCTGTGACACTTGTTCTGCCGTTAACTGAAGTTCTGTAGGAAGAAGATGGAACATTCTTTCATCATTGTTGGCTAGATGCTGCTGATTGACATTCTAGTTATCTATGCCTTTCAGATGCTGAGTTTAGGAATACTGGGTTGGAGAGATCAGAGCCATTGAAGAAAGATCTGGAATGGTTCGTCGAACAGGGTCACACAATTCCAGAGCCAACTGATGCTGGCACTACATATGCTTCCTATCTGGAAGAGTTGTCTGAGAAGGACCCACAAGCATTTATCTGCCACTTCTACAATGTGTACTTTGCTCATACTGCTGGAGGTCGAATGATTGGCAAAAAGGTACCACTTTTCAGAACATAATCTTATGCCAAAACGTCACGTGATGCCAAATAGTGTGTTTGCATGGTTTCTCATTGTTGTCGTAAAGAATGTTTTGGTGACAGTGCTGCTTAAATCTATATCTTCTGGTTTTTGCTGATTGAAATTCCGACGGAGGATAGTAGTATGTTACTATTACTCTATGTGTTTCAAACCCTATGTGCTGCATTAAGGGTCACCTTATGTACACGTCTCTTTAATATCTCCGGCTTCTGCTATTGTAAATACTTTTACATTCGTTCTATAGCTGGTCATTTCGTCTTGGAACATGAATCTTATACTTAACCTGTCTGTGGCATGAGCAAGAGTTATCTGTTCCTTTACTTAAATGGATATCCTTCAAACTAGTAATCATGCCCTCTATATTCCTTTCAGGTTGCTGAGAAGATTCTGAACAAGAAAGAGCTGGAATTCTACAAGTGGGAAGGTACCCTGTCTCAGCTGCTGCAGAATGTCCGCAGCAAACTTAACCAAGTTGCTTCTGTAAGTCCAAGAGCCTTGATTTCACAATCTTATTTTTCATCCGTTTGTTCTTAAGACGATTTGGTTAACCCGGTCACATTTGTGTTCAGAGCTGGTCCCGGGAAGAGAAGGACCACTGCCTGGAGGAGACCGAGAAGTCGTTCTCCTATTCAGGAGGTCTCCTGCGCCAGATATTCACCTGAGCCAAGAACGATCTCCATTATCTCTTACGATGAACACTGTAAATATTAATCCATGTCTGGGGAGGAACATGCTCTGCCGGGCCTGAACTGCCTTGCAATCAAAATTGTCATATACAATAATCCTTCATTGCATCTGCCTGGGCTTTGGTTCCTGAAGATCCATTGCTTTGCTCCCCATCTGAGGGAGAATGGGTTCGTGCACAAGCTCCATGGGGCCTTACTTTCTCTAAGCACTGATCTCATATGCTAGTCCATAGCAGGCTGTTTGGGGAGATGTGTCCTTAAACTTCTTGGATAAGCTTGGAGATGTGGGGTTAGCCGAGCTCTTGCCAGTCGTCCTCTGCTCTGGTAGCGAAATGTTAGTCGATGTAGCGCAACAACGTGGTCGCAGTACGCAGTTATAGTGGCATCTCGCTGTTCTTCTAGGAAGAAGTAGGTCACCGTATCCTCCAGCAACAAACACAACTCCACATTATTAGTGTCTCGAAACAAACTCTTGTCGCTGTTAAAACCCATGCTTCTTCTTTCCATTGAACTTTTTCTCGGTGTATTTTATAAATTGATCTGTGCACTACCAGCGATTCGGAACTTGAAACTCGGATTATCTCGAGTCGTTTTGAACCCACATCTTCTTGCCCGTGCACATATACAGGAGAATGACTAAGCATCATATTTCATGTCTAAACCTCAAGATTGGGTTAAAACCATACCACCCGATTTTGGGGAAAAGTAGAACAACGGGTCATTTATCGAATTGCCCACAACGGACTACTACTACTCAGTTTTACCCCTAGCGCATAATGGTGCTCAGTTTTGCCCTTACCTCGTGCGCAGCTACTATGGAGAGTTTTGGTGCCGCCGCGGCGCTAAACGGCGCTATTCTGGAACCTGGGGGGGCTCGTTTCCCAGTCGCGTCCCGAGCCCAACAAATCGGCCCAAACAAACGCTGTTGAAAACTAGACGAATTTTATTGAAATTTGAAACTGCGTACATATTCGGCGCGATTTGAAAGCTAAAACGATAAATTTAAACTAAAAACAGCGGATACTACGCGATGACTACGCCTACGTCTACGCTTCGTCGTCTTCGTCGTGGCGGTGCTGGTTGGAGGGTCCAGCGCCGTCCTGGCTCGCCGCGGCGAGACGGCGCTGCTCCGCCCGCTCCGCTCGGGCCTGCAGGCGCAGCCGGTGCAGCCGCGCCTGCTCAGAGGGCGGGCGGTTGCGCCGCCGCTCACCCTGCAGCGCTAGCTCACGCTGCGCCTCGTAGAGGGCGATGACGCCCTCCTGCTCGACGGAGGCAGCCCGCCGGGCCATCTGGCGGCGCACCTCTCGCGCCGCCTCCTCCCGCTGGTGCGTCTCCAGGGAGGCTCGAACTGCGGCTGCCTCCGCCGCCGCCGCAGCCTGCTCGAGGACGCCGCGCACCTTGCGGTACGAGTCCTCGTTCTGCGAGGTCTCGAAGGAGTGCAGCCCGGCGTGCTGCTCGGGCCACACCGGCTGCCTCCTCACCTCGCGCCTCCAGTGGCGGGCAGCCCGCCGTGCTTCGCGCGCTTCGTCGTGCTCGGGAGGCTGCTCCGGCGCCACCACCTGCGGCTCCGGTGCAGCTTGCTGCGCTGGCTGTAGCTCGTCGTCGCTGTTGGGCCACGCCTCCCAGTGGTTGTCCATTGCGGCGGGGTTCGAAGGTGGAGAAAAGAACGGCGAGGAGGGGTCGAGAATGGCGTACGGGGAGGGCGCGGCCACCGTTTTTATAGCCTGGCTGGGCCAGTCGCCGCGCCGCGCGTGTCGCCGCTGCCGCACCGCCATTAATCCGGTGGACTTTGACTGGCCACGCGTGTCGCCGCTGCATGCACTGGCCGCCGCCTCCGGCAGCCTTTGACGGCGCGGGCGCCGAGAAGGAAGTCACGGGCGGGGGTTTCCGTTCCCGCGCTTTTTCCCGGCGCGTCACTGACAGCGTTGGCCCGCCCGCGCGGCCTCGCGGTTTTGCCCCCCCAGGCCGAACCCAGCGGGCTGGGTTCGGCCTGGGTGCCGCGGCGCCAAATAGCGCCGAAACGGCGCTATTTGGGCCTCTGGGGGGGCGAGTGGTGAAGAAGCGGCGCTATTCGCCGCTTCCGCCGCGAAAAAAGCCCCCTGGGGGGGCTCTGGGGGGGACGGCTGGAGATGCCCTTAGTTTGGAGTCGATTCCGTTCCGCGAAGTGGGTCCGGGGCTTCCAGGTGGGACCGCCAAGTTAGTTGAAGCCGTCAGGAGCTTAGAGGTAGGACCGCCCAGTTAGTTGACTATGCTGAATAGTCCACACCCGAGCCTCCCGCCACCACCGTCGTGCGCTGCCGCCCAGTTAGTTGACCCGCCGTCGTGCGCTGCCGCTATCGTCACCGCCACCGCCACACCACCCCCTGCCGCGGCACCACCACCTGCGGCGCCACCACCACGTGCTCCACCGCCACCTGATCTTCAGCCAGCACCACCTCCCACCACCACCTGTGTCGCAGCCAGCAGCACCCATTTACGCCGCCAGCACCACCTGCACCGTCGTGGCCGTTCCGCGTGGCCACCTGCTTCACCGCCACCGTCCTGCGACGCCGCTGCCCGCCACCTGCTCGTTCCACCACTCTGTCCGCCACCTGCTCGACGAAATGGATAGAAATGAAATGGAGAGCGGTGGCGACCTGGGTGCGGAGACACGCCGCGTCCACGATTGGGCTCCCATTGGGTAAGTACTGAACTTTGAATTGACGATTCAACATGGGATGCCATTGATTTGCAGGTGATTGCGTCTCTGTTTTCGTGGGTTAGGATGGAGTTACGGTTTGCTTTCTTGGTGAACATTAGAAGGGACCGGTACATCGTCGATGCAGACAATAAGAAGAAATTCTAAGGAGGTTTCAGTTATTCGGTCCCAATGGATTGTAATTGGAGTTTCAGACAATTTGGGTAGATAATTTGCAGCCCATATCCTTGGGGTTTGCATGATGAAGTGGAATTTAGATACTTTGATGGGAGGAAAGATTGGATCCAAATTAGTAATGATGAAGAGCTCGCTACCATGTTCTCTAAGCATAAGGAGGCAGAGAATTTTCATGTGAAGCTGCAAAATGATGTGGTTGTGCCGGCAGTTGGACAGACGGTGGCGGGTTCATCTTCTGTGGCAGGACTATCACGTCGTACTGCCAACTCTAGCCAGAACAGTTCAAAACCAAGTCGATGTGGTGGCTCGACAAGTGTGGGCACTGGGAGAACCCCTGGGAGAAAGGTTCCTGTTGAAGTGGAGTCTGATGCCTACATTTCTGCGGATGATGAAGAGAGGCTATATTCTCATGTTCTTCAGAATTTAAGACGGACATCTCGGAAATCCAATATGAGTCTGACAGTTACCTTGAAGAGGAGGAAGACCGGGCACCTGTTGAATGGGACCCTGAGAACCCTCTTATGGCAGAAGGTTGCATTTTTTGCTTCCGTAGCTGAGTGTAGAAATGCACTTGTGACGTACTGCATTAAGGCAGAACGTGCGTTTACAGTTAACAAGAGCGATAAAAGGCGCTACACCATGCACTGTATGTCTGAGGATTGTCAATGGAGGATGCACGCATCTAAAATGCGTGGTAGCACCAATATTCAGGTAAAAGTGAACCCTTTTCCCCACACATGTCAAGAATCAACCCTTAGGAAGCAAACAATCGGTAGTGCCAAGTCAAGATGGGTGGCAGAAAACCATCAAGTGAGTATAAAGGAATTACAGAAAAACATCAAAGACAAGTTCAAGATAAATTTACCATACATGAGGGTGTTCAATGGTAAACAGAAAGCATTGGAATCTATCCATGGTAACTGGAATGAAAGTTTTGAATTGTTGTATTCATTCAAAGCTGAAGTGGAGAGGAAAAGCCCAGGTAGTATTGTTGAAATTGATCACCACTCCATGGAGTACACATTGAAGAGAGTGACAAGGACCAAGGAGTGCTTTAGGAGGGTTTTTGTGTGCTTTGAAGCTTGTCGAATGGGTTTTTTTGTAGGTTGCAGGCCTTATTTGGCTATTGATGCTACTTTTCTCACAGGGAGGTTTAAAGGACAGATAGTAGCAGCTTGTGCAGTTGATGCACACAATTTTTTTTCTAGTTGCCTACGGTGTGCTGGAGACAGAGTCTGAGGAGAGCTGGACATTGTTTTTGCAGAATCTGCGTCGGGTTATATCACATGCCAATGCGTTGGTAATTCACACAGATGCGTGCAAGGGTTTAGAAGTGGCCGTGGACAATGTGTTCCCAGGAGTATAGCATAGGGAATGCATGCGTCACCTTGCGGCAAATTTTGTGAAGAAATTCAAAGGAAAGTTTTTACCGACAATTTATGGCGAGCATCTTTGACTTGCAGTGTGAGGAAGCACAACTACCACATGAGGCAGTTATACACAAATGAGAAAGTGAAGGAATACTTAGAAACACACCACTCGAAGTTATGGGCCAGAAGCCAATTCAGTGAACTGAGCAAAGTTGACTATGTACACAATAATCTTGCAGAATCTTTCAACTCAACGATCCGAAAACTAAAGGATCTTTATTTGGTGGATTTGCTTGACAGGATAAGGATAGAATGCGCCGAGAAATTTCATTTGCGTCTTGGAATAGCTCATGCAAAATTCATGGGCCACGTTATTATCCCGGCTGTGATGAAGGTGTTGAAGTAAAAAACAGAAAGCTTGATAATGAACATGAGATTTATCTCGGATACCAAATCAGAGGTATCAGTCTTTGATAAAGTTAACAAAGAATGGAGATATCCAGTGGATTTAGAAGATAAAACTTGCAGTTGTAGGCAATGGCAGATAACTGGGTTGCCATGCATTAATGCCTTGTTTTTCATCACTTCTATCTCAGGTCCAGCAGGGAATATACAGCAGTATGTACATGATTACTACTCTGTTGCAATGTTTAGAGCCACATATGCATATGCCTTGTCTGCTTTAGAGGGAAAACAACAATGGGATAGAGTGGACCCTAGATTCAAACTTTGTGCTCCAGTTCTGAAGAGAGCTGCAGGTAGACCGGGGAAGAGTCGACACCGACGTCGCAGTGAAGGAGGTGGACTTGGAGCGAGGGTGCGTAAGTGCACAAGGTGTGGTGGGACTAGTCATTTCGGCAAATATTGTGATAACACAATAGATTCAGGGTTTGGAGAGAGTATTCCTGATGAAAATGATGGTCAACAGCTGGATGCAGCATTTGAAAATGATGGTCAGCAGCCGGATGCAGCATTTGAAAATGATGGTCAGCAGTCAAGTGATTCAGATGATGCAACATTTGAAAATGATGATCCAGTCCATGATGCCCCAGTCGATGATCCGCTGGATGCTCCAGATGCTCCAGTCGATGATCCGCTGGATGCTCCAGTCGATGATCCTGCCATGATCTCACCAGTTTCATTGGATGCTCCAGTCGATGATCCTGCCATGATCTCACCAGTTTCATTTTCAGATGGGCATGTAAATCCTGCCATGATCTCACCAGTTTTCATTTTCATTTTTATTTATCATGATCATTTATGTTTTATACAGATCTGGTGTAGTTTCAAATAAGAAGGTTAAGGTACCGACTACCAAGAGGAGAAGACAAGAAGTTGTGCGCAAGATGAGCACAAGGAGCAAAGGGTCACCAAAACAGCCAAGGATCACAAACAAGCCCTGACGCTATTTAGACTAAGTTGGTGTTGTATTTCTGTTGAATAATATTGTATTTATGTTGACTGGTGATGTATCTATGTTAGAACATAGTTTGGATGATGTTTGAATAATGTTGGATGATGTTGAACCAAGTCATTCCAAAATTTTAGGCAAATGTGCTTCAAATGAGGTCTGAAGCTAGGGTAAACACCCCCGTTTGTAATTTCATGAAAAATTCGACATTGTCTAAATTATCCAAATAAATTTGAGGAGCAACTATATCACATATAACAACATTGTGCGTTGGATCCATGTCATTTTGATTTTTTTTTGAATTATTTATGCTCATTTGAAACCATCGCTCTATTCTCATGAGAAATATGATTCAAATGAGGTCTGAAGCTAGGGTAAACACCCCTGTTTGTAATTTCATGAAAAATTCGACCTTGTCTAAATTATCCTAATAAATTTGAGGAGCAACTATATCACATATAACAACATTGTGCGTTGGATTCATGTCATTTTGAATTTTTTTTGAATTATTTATGCTCATTTGAAACCATCGCTCTATTCTCATGAGAAATGTGCTTCAAATGAGGTATGAAGCTAGGGTAAACACCCCCGTTTGTAATTTCATAAAAAATTCTACCTTGTCTCAATAATCCAAATAAATTTGAGGAGCAACTATATCACATATAACAACATTGTGTGTTGGATTCATGTCATTTTGATTTTTTTTATTATTTATGCTCATTTGAAACCATCGCTCTATTCTCATGAGAAATGTGCTTCAAATGAGGTCCGAAGCTAGGGTAAATACACCCATTTGTGCTTCAACATTTTTTGGCATCTTGTCTAAATCAGCCAAATTAATTTCCTAGATATCTGTTCTACATATATTGTGTAAATATGAAGTTTCATTATGTTTTGAATAATTCTTCTATTTTTTTATTTTTTATTTGAATAACATGGTTTAATAGAAAAATCATATGTAAAACAGATAGAAATCATCGCTCTAGTAAATCTGAAGTTTCATTATGTTCTGAATAATTCTTCTATTTTTTTATTTTTTATTTAAATAAGATGGTTTAATACGTAATAGAAAAGAAATCATATGTAGAATAGATAAAAACCATCCCTGTGGCCAACGGACCAACCAATCCGAGCGCAGAACGAGCGTCTCGCGGATAGCTATGGCTGCGGGCGCATCTGGCCGATGCAAGATTCCTTCTAGAAGGCGTCGATCCAACAACCCAGGTCGAATCTCTGGGTGTCCTTCTAGAAGCTTTTCGGTTGGGTCAACATGGTTTTGTGAGGGTTGACTAACTTTGAAATGAGCATACATAATTCAAAAAAAATCGAAAAAATATAAAACCGACGCACATAGTATTGTTATGTCATATAGTAACGAGAAAAAAAATAAACTTGTCTTATAAAGAATGGAACGAAAAAGCCTTGTCTAATATGTGATACCTCGAACATAGTAGTAGAGATTTCAAGGAAGATGAGGTGAGTTTTAAAACTTTGAAAATGAAAAAAGTCAAAACTCACCAAAGCCTCACCAAAGCTTCATTTTGGAGTGACTAAGAAAGATCCAAAGTTATTTTTTCATTTTGATGTTTTAAACTTGTTTTATTTACGATTTTCGATTAAAACCATTATTATTCAAAAGAAAATAAATAATATGAATATTCATCCAATAAATAGTGAGGCTTCGGAATTACATTATATAGGTCAAATACAAGTTTAGGAAAAATATAAATAGGATTTATAAACATTAGAACGAAAGTCTTCACTAAAATGTGATTCCTCGAATAGAGTAGTAGTGATTTCAAAGAATATGAGGTGGGTTCTATAATTTTGAAATGTAAAGTGTCAAAACCTCACAAAAGCTTCATTTTGGAGTGACTAAGAAAGATCCAAAGTTATTTTTTCATTTTGATGAGTTTACATGCTCTTATAGTCTTGGTGAGTTTACATGCGCTTATAGGGTGAAACTCCCGTATCGGACGAAACATTGTGAATCTTCCGAAGAGGTGGGTTCTACCTTTTTGTTTTGTGTTACTATGGGATATACTAACACAACCAAGCAAATAGTTCCACATTTCTACCCCCTTTCGACGCCGTTACCGCGTGTTTCCGTATAAGTACGGTATTTCTCTAGCGGGTCTAGGGATTCACCGGGAGGGGGGCTACGAAGCGTCTGGATCCCAACACAAGCTAGGGGGTGCCATACCATGTTATTATAGGTGTTTTGTGTGTTTTGTATGTCAAATATTGCACTCTGGGGTGTGACCCGCTTCACCGGCATCCACTTCTCTCTCGTGAGTTTACATGCGCTTATAGGGTGAAACTCCTGTATCGGACGAAACATTGTGAATCTTCCGAAGATGTGGGTTCTACCTTTTTGTTTTGTGTTCCTATGGGCCATCCTAACACAACCAAGAAAATAGTTCCACATTGCTACCCCCTTTCGACGCCGTTACCGCGTGTTTCCGTATAAGTCCGGTAATTCTCCAGCGGGTCTAGAGTTTCACCGGGAGGGGGGCTACGGAGCGTATGGATCCCAACACAAGTTAGGGGGTTCCATACTATGTTAGTATAGGTGTTTTGTGTGCTTTGGATGTCAAATATTGCACTCCGGGGTGTGACCCGCTTCACCGGCATCCACTTCTCTCTCGTGAGTTTACATGCGCTTATAGGGTGAAACTCCCGTATCGGACGAAACATTGTGAATCTTCCGAAGAGTTGGGTTCTACCTTTTTGTTTTTTGTTCCTATGGGCTATCCTAACAAAACCAAGCAAATAGTTCCACATTGATACCCCCTTTCGACGCCGTTACCGCGTGTTTCTGTATAAGTCCGGTATTTCTCCAGCGGGTCTAGGTTTTCACCAGGAGGGGGGCTACGAAGCGTATGGATCCTAAAACAAGATAGGGGGTGCCATACCATGTTAGTATAGGTGTTTTGTGTGCTTTGGATGTCAAAAATTGCACTCCGGGGTGTGACCCGCTTCACCGGCATCCACTTCTCTATCGTGAGTTTACATGCGCTTATAGGGTGAAACTCCTGTATCGGACGAAACATTGTGAATCTTCCGAAGAGGTGGGTTCTATCTTTTTGTTTTGTGTTCCTATGGGCTATCCTAACAAAACCAAGCAAATAGTTCCACATTGCTACCCCCCCTTTTGACGTGTTACCGCGTGTTTCCGTATAAGTCCGGCATTTCTCCATCAGGTCTAGGGTTTCACCGGGAGGGGGGCTACGAAGCGTCTGGATCCCAACAAAAGATAGGGGCTGCCATACCATGTTAGTATAGGTGTGTTGTGTGCTTTGGATGTCAAATATTGCACTCAGGGGTGTGACCCGCTTCACCGGCATCCACTTCTCTCTCGTGAGTTTACATGCGCTTATAGGGTGAAACTCCCGTATCGCACGAAACATCGGGAATCTTCCAAAGAGGTGGGTTCTAACTTTTTGTTTTGTGTTACTATGGTCTATCCTAACACAACCAAGCAAATAGTTCCACATTGCTACCCCCTTTCGACGTCGTTACCGCGTGTTTCCGTATAAGTCCGGTATTTCTCCAGCGGGTCCGGTATTTCACCGGAGGAGGGCTACGGAGCGTCTGCATCCCAACACAAGCTAGGGGGACACCGCACTGTACCAACTATCTCTAAAGCTGTCTAGAAATTGTTGGGAATATGCCCTAGAGGCAATCATGTATGATGTAATTCCCAATGTATTCATAAAGTTATTAAGTTGTTCTTTGGTTTGAACATCTGATATATGTCATTGAATATGTGATTCGATTGTGGAACTATGTATTCATGTTGTTCATACTAATTATCCTTGGTCGTTAAGGTTGTGCTGGACACACACCCTAGACTAATGTGAGTGTTGGCTGATGACACGGTTCCACTTGTCATGGGCATGGTGATGCCATTCCAACGTTCACGGACTTGGCTAAAGAGTTTAGCAAGTCGGACTGACCCATATTGAGATGCAACGAGTACGTCGTCATTTGCATGTCTCAATCAATGTAATCCTTAGACCTGAGATTGTCGCACAATCCGAGTTGTGGATCACCGACTTAGGTTCTGTTAAACGCTGCTCTGTGACAAGGCAGTTATAAAGGCAGAGTTCGGGTCGAATGAAAAACAAGCTGCGTGATGTGGATAATCATGATGGGATTTTGCCCCTCCGAATGGAGAGATATTCTCTGGGCCCTCTCGAGTGATATGATTCAGGAAGCACGGCCATGCGTGACTCAGTTAAGTGTTAACTGTGTCTGTTGACTAAGAGTTAGTCAGATGAATCATATATCACGGACCGAGAAGAGAGTTGAGCTATTTAAGGGATGACGATAAATCGCCTATAGTTCTACAACGTATATCGTGAGGCAAAAGGGATTAAGATGAATATCACATTGAAAGGTATGTCGTCATGACTCAATGGGACTTGGGAGTCGGCACGTTCTGCTAGGAGCCGCTACCGATTGATCGATTGAGAGTCGGACTCCAATCGTGTCCAAGTCGCCATGAGCCTGCAGGGTCGCACACTTAAGAGCGGGAGCAAGTATTGGTCGGGTTGGACCCGAACCGGAAATGGACTGAGTTTATGAGTCGGACTCACAGAGGGAATGGGCCACAAGTGTTGTGAAGCCCACTACCATTCGCTATATAAAGAGGGGCGCAGGTTGCCCAACGGGCACGTTAGTCGACTCCCATGCGTTGGGAACCCTAGCTCCACTCAGTCCAGCCGTCGCACCGGACCTAGCAGTCCGCCGTCGGAGCTCCTCCTCGTACGTGTGGATACCGGCAGAGGTGTTGTACGTTCAACACTTCGACGTTCGCGGGATCGGATCGTGGACTGCACTGCCCCGACGCGCTTTATCGATAATCCGCAACCGCGCGTCTAGTGGTAATCATCGTGGCCTTCTACCTCGGCTAGATCTTGGAAGTACCGCGTAGGAAAAAGTTTTGTTTATCTCGACGCGTTCCAACAGTAGTATCAGAGCGGTAGCTTCTGGTATTAGGCCCGAGATCCGTACATATGTGATATGTAGTTAGCGTTAGATGTGATCTAATTGCTGTTTTGGTGGTCGGTCTATGAGATAGATCGGTTTTGTACAAGGTTGATTGGATCAATCGTACTCGGGGTTAATGGATGATCTGGTTTCCGTGATCATACTGATAAGGTCGTGAAACAACTTACCCCTACCGGTCGGTTTCCGCCATCGGGGTATACCGTGACACATAAATCCAGTTGCGGTGATCGAAGATCAAAGAGTTTGATCGAATCGGAATACGGATCAGATTTGGGTAAAATTGTTTTATCCGATGAAGAAAATCCATGATCGGAATGCAGATGAGATCTGCGTTTTCCAAAATCGTCGGGCGCTGCCCCTTCGATCACCGCCCGCTATCCGGCTAGCGGGACCGCCGGCTTCGCCCTGTCGTAGAGCCTTAGATGTCGTTACGAGTTTCACAACGCCGGTAGATATCGTGTCTATGCATAACTTGTTTTTGCAGGAAGTTGTGAATGGTATGGCTTATGTGCATGTGATGTGTGTAATCCATACATGATCTGCGTATCATGTTTCTTGTCAGCCGGTTGGAGCCTATGTGCTATCATTTTATTGTATAACGACCTGCGTGTCGGATTCTCTATGTAATTTTTCATTTACTAGCTAGTGTAGCTTGTTGGAGAACTCGGGTCAATGTACAAGTCGGCTACATGGAGTAAGATGACACGTGCCAAGAGTTGGCACGAGTCGACTTACAAGCTTTGTGGAGATGGAAATCACCATGAAGAGAGCCATACCATTTCACATTATAATTGCTTTATTTGTGTTATTGTTATGTCTCCTTTTACCTCTATTTAGATAGTTGGTAGATTTTTAATCCCTCAAAGAAGGTCTAGTCGGTCGTCCCGCCAGTGCTGCATCATCACAAGTCGGACATTCTTGGTAGTGGGCTCATGAAATTGAGGTGCTACCAATTCTTTCCGATCTGGTGGGTTTGAGTCGGACTCTTACAAGCGGAAGCACTTGGTAATCTAGACGAGTCCATCACAACGGTTGTGGGGCTCGGGGCGAGGAAGGTTAGGAGCCGGGGCATGTGATGTCACCCAACTAACAGGAGTCGTATAGGGATACGATTGGCAAGGTGTTGCCTACCTAGATCACTTGACGGCTAGCGGTGATGCTAAAGCTCACTAGTCGGCTTGCTTATTTAGGATCTTGAATCACTTAGCAACCATCGGAGGGGTGTTGGTTCTAGTGGGAGCATAAGTATTAAAATGTTTAATATGCCTGCTCTTTTATGAATACATGTCTTAAGTGTTTTGCATATTTTCTGTTGTAGATCAATAGCACCTAGCAACCTTTCTCAGTTGTCCACTTTTGCGTTGAGGTTAATCCTAGAGAAAGATAAGCTTAATGGAACTAATTTCACCAACTGGTACCGTAATCTGAGGATAGTCCTCAAGCATGACAAGAAAGAACATGTTCTAGAAACTCCACTTCCAGAAGAGCCATATGACGATGCGACTGTCGCAGTCATGAATGCCTACCGTAAGACTAGAGATGAGTCTACGGAAATTAGCTGTCTTATGCTTGCACACATGGAACCGGACTTGCAGCAGTAGTTCGAGAATGTTGAGGCGTACGATATGATCGAAAGCCTCAAAAGTATGTTTCAGGCTCAGGCAAAGACCGAGAGGTATCAAGTCTCTCAAGTTTTGCTGGGTTGTAAGCTTAAAGATGGTGATCCACTGAGTCCGCATGTAATCAAGATGACTGGATCGGCTGGGCTTCCCAATTAACGAAGAGTTCGCTACTGATATAATTCTGAACTCTCTTCCTAGTGCGTATGGTCCTTTCATTTCGAACTACCATATGCATGGTATGGATAAGAAGATCACTGAATTAAATGGGATGCTCAAAACGGCAGAGGCTGATCTTAAGAAAGGCGCCAGTCAAGTGTTGATGGTACAGAATAAGGCTAAGTTCAAGAAGAGTTCTTGGACTAAGAAGAAGAAGGATAAGTCAGGAGGCAACGCCCATGGCCCTGTCCAGAGCGCTTCCTCAAAGACTAAGCCTTCTCCTACAGCCGGAGCCAATTGCTTCTATTGCAAGCAGGATGGCCACTGGAAGAGGAACTGCACCAAGTATTTGGCTGACAGAGCCAAGAGTGGAGGTGTGACTTCCAACTCAGGTACGCTTGTGTGCAATATTATAGACATTTATCTTGCTGATGCGCCTAACAGTTCTTGGGTATATGATACCGGATCAGTTATTCACATATGCAACTCGTTGCAGGGACTGGTAAGAACTAGGAGCGTGGCAAGAGGAGAGGTTGATATTCGGGTCGGCAACAAGGCGAAAGTCGCTGCGTTGGAAGTCGGCACGATGCAACTTCATTTACCTTCAGGATTTTTATTGGAACTGAATAATTGTTATTGTGTTCCAGCGCTTAGTCGAAACATTATTTCCGCCTCATGTTTGATGAGACAAGGTTATGAGTCGAATATTAAGAATAATGGTTGTTCTTTATATTTGAAAGATATGTTTGATGGTTTTGCACCCGTTCAGAACGGGTTATTTATTTTAAATCTTGATAGTGAATCAGTCTATAACATAAATGTTAAAAGGTTGAAACCAAATGATTCTGAATATGACTTACTTTTGGCACTGTCGGCTTGGTGATATAAGTTGGAAGCGCATGAAGAAGCTCCATGATGATGGACTTCTAACTTCGTTCGACTTAGAGTCATTCGAGACATGTGAATCATGCCTACTAGACAAAATGACCAAGACACCTTTTGCAAAGAGTTGTGAAAGGGCGTCCGACTTGTTGGAACTAATACATAGTGATGTATGTGGTCCAATGAGCACGACAGACAGAGGTGGTTATGAGTACTTCATTACCTTCACTAATGATTTGAGTACGTATGGACATATCTATTTAATGAAACACAAGTCGGAAGCCTTTGAAAAGTTCAAGGAATTCCAGAGTGAGGTACAGAATCAGCTCGGCAAGAAAATAAAGTTTCTACGGTCGGACCGTGGAGGCGAGTACATGAGCCATGAGTTTGATGACCATCTAAAGAGTTGTGGAATAGTTCCTCAACTCACTCCTCCGGGTACACCGCAGAGAAACGATGTATCGAAACGGAGAAATCGGACCTTGTTGGACATGGTACGATCAATGATGAGTCGGACAGATCTACCTTTATCATTTTGGGGTTATTGTCTAGAAACTGCAGCGTTCATACTAAACAGATTACCATCAAAGTCAGTAGAGGAGACACCACATGAGATGTGGACTGGCAAGAGGCCAAGTCTGTCTTTTCTTAAGATTTGGGGTTGTGAAGCATTTGTCAAGCGACTTCAATCGGACAAGCTCACGCCCAAGTCGGATAAGTGTATTTTCGTGGGGTATCCGAGTGAAACCTTAGGATACTACTTCTACAACCGGGAAGAGGGCAAAGTGTTTGTCGCTCGGAATGGTGTCTTCCTTGAGAAAGATTTTCTCAGTCGGGGAGTCAGTGGGAGCACAGTGCAACTCGAAGAAATTCGAGAAGAACCAGCTAGGGGCGAGTTGGCAAGGGCCTTGGAGGCTGAGCCAGTCGTGGTACCTATGCCGGTAACAGCACCTGAACCACGGAGATCTGCCAGATTACAATATGCTTGTGACGTTTTACTGTTAGACAGTAATGAGCCGACAACTTATTCGGAAGCGATGGTGTGATCTGATTCCGAGTCATGGCTTGGAGCCATGAGATCCGAGTTAAAGTCCATGGATGAAAACCAAGTTTGAAATTTGGTTGATCTGCCTGACGGTGCAAGACCCGTCGAGTGCAAATAAGTCTTTAAGAAGAAAAGTGATATGGATGGAAATATTTCCGTCTATAAAGCACGACTTGTCGCGAAGGGGTTCCGACAGGTTCAAGGAGTTGACTACGACGAGACCTTCTCGCCGGTTGCGATGCTTAAATCAATTCGGATCATGTTAGCCATAGCAGCCTATTTTGACTATGAGATATGGCAGATGGATGTCAAGACGGCTTTCCTTAATGGAAATTTAACTGAGGACGTGTATATGATACAGCCCGAAGGTTTTGTCGATCCGGCTAATGCTGACAGGGTATGCAAGCTTCAAAAATCCATTTATGGGTTGAATTAAGCATCTCGGAGTTGGAACATTCGTTTTGATGAGGTGGTCAAATCGTTTGGCTTCCTCAAGAGCGATCATGATTCTTGTTTATACAAGAAGTTTAGTGGGAGCAAAGTAAATTTTCTAATCTTATATGTGGATGACATATTACTGATTGGAAATGATGTCATGATGTTGCAAGAAACCAAAGAATCATTGGAAAGGAGTTTCTCAATGAAGGATTTGGGTGAAGCGACTTACATATTAGGAATCAGAATCTATAGAGATAGATCGAGGCGGCTCATTGGATTGAGTCAGAGTACATATCTGGACAAAGTTTTGAAGAAATTCAAAATGGAAGAGTCCAAGAAGGGATTCTTACCGATGTCCCATGGCATAAAACTTAGCAAGACTCAGTGTCCTTCGACGACTGATGAGCGAAGTCGGATGAGTGTGATCCCGTATGCTTCGGCAATCGGATCCATCATGTATGCCATGGTTTGTACTAGGCCAGATGTTTCCTATGCTCTAAGTGTTACGAGAAGATACCAGGCTGATCCTGGCGAAGCCCACTGGGCAGCGGTTAAAAACATCCTTAAGTACTTGAGAAGGACTAAGGAAATGTTCCTAGTTTATGGAGGTGATGAGGAATTCGGTGTAAAGGGTTACACAGATGCGAGTTATCTCACCGACTCAGATGATTCTCGTTCGCAATCTGGATACGTGTTCGTAATGAACGGAGGAGCTGTGAGCTGGAAGAGTTCCAAGCAAGATACGGTGTCTGCATCTACAACAG
The DNA here is from genome assembly GCA_028641055.1 of Alopecurus myosuroides. Lineage (NCBI taxonomy): Eukaryota > Viridiplantae > Streptophyta > Magnoliopsida > Poales > Poaceae > Alopecurus > Alopecurus myosuroides. The sequence goes on from CM054062.1 coordinate 16,811,525, forward strand.
AGGCTGAGTATATTGCTGCCTCGGAGGCAGCAAAGGAACCTCTTTGGATTAGGAACCTCCTGGTAGATCTTGGTGTGGTTCAGGGCGCGTCCAATCCTTTGGACGTATATTGTGACAACAATGGTGCTATCGCACAAGCCAAAGAACCTAGACAACACCAGAAGAACAAACATATACTCATGCGTTACCACCTCATTCGCCAGTTTGTCGAACAAGGTGATATCAAGTTATGCAAAGTACACACGGATGCAAACATTGCAGATCCGTTGACAAAGACGCTACCACAGCCTAAGCATGAGGCGCACACGAGAAGTATGGGCATTCGATGCCTAGGCATATGATGCCAGGATGATTGACTCTAGTGCAAGTGGGAGACTGTTGGGAATATGCCCTAGAGGTAATCATGTATGATGTAATTCCCAATGTATTCATAAAGTTATTAAGTTGTTCTTTGGTTTGAACATCTGATATATGTCATTGAATATGTGATTCGATTGTGGAACTATGTATTCATGTTGTTCATACTAATTGTCCTTGGTCGTTAAGGTTGTGCTGGACACACACCCTAGACTAATGTGAGTGTTGGCTGATGACACGGTTCCACTTGTCATGGGCATGGTGATGCCATTCCAACGTTCACGGACTTGGCTAAAGAGTTTAGCAAGTCGGACTGGCCCATATTGAGATGCAACGAGTACGTCGTCATTTGCATGTCTCAATCAATGTAATCCTTAGACCCGAGGTTGTCGCACAATCCGAGTTGTGGATCACCGACTTAGGTTAAGTGTTAACTGTGTCTGTTGACTAAGAGTTAGTCAGATGAATCATATATCACGGACCGAGAAGAGAGTTGAGCTATTTAAGGGATGACGATAAATCGCTTATAGTTCGACAAGGTATATCGTGAGGCAAAAGGGATTAAGATGAATATCACATTGAAAGGTATGGCATCGTGACTCAATGGGACTTGGGAGTTGGCACGTTCTGCTAGGAGCCACTACCGATTGATCGATTGAGAGTCGTACTCCAATCGTGTTCAAGTCGCCATGAGCCTGCAGGGTCGCACACTTAAGAGCGGGAGCAAGTATTGGTCGGGTTGGACCTGAACCGGAAATGGACTGAGTTTATGAGTCGGACTCACAGAGGGAATGGGCCACAAGTGTTGTGAAGCCCACTACCATTAGCTATATAAAGAGGGGCGCAGGTTGCCCAGCGGGCACGTTAGTCGACTCCCATGCGTTGGGAACCCTAGCTCCACTCAGTCCAGCCGTTGCACGGGACCTAGCGGTCCACCGTCGGAGCTCCTCCTCGTACGTGTGGATACCGGCAGAGGTGCTGTACATTCAGCACTTCGACGTTCGCGGGATCGGATCGGCTGGATCGGATCGTGGACTGCACTGCCCCGACGCGCTTCATCGATAATCCGCAACCGCGCGTCTAGTGGTAATCATCGTGGCCTTCTACCTCGGATAGATCTTGGAAGTACCGCGTAGGAAAAAGTTTTGTTTATCTCTACGCATTCCAACAGAAATGACATGGCCGAGTAGTGCAGACAGCACCCGTCTACACTATTGTACATGCCCTAAAAACAGAGGGAACCAGATCTTCTTACTTTTCCCAGCTTACGTTCTCCGACTTCCCCCCATGACACGTGGGTCCGGTGTGTGATGGGCTCCATTTGTCAGTGACCTAAAGTCAAAGGGTCCCGTTCCCGCACAGAGAAGCGCTCGTCTCAGCGTCTGCAGGTCGTTGCCGCTGTAGTTTGCATGCATGGACACGATCTGCACCGTTCCTTACGATCAAACGATTGAAAATGATGCGGTGCATGGACTGGGTGTTTTGTCTCAATGTAACTGCATAGAACAACGGACACTGTCTAGTGGGGCCCCGTTCACCAGCCCGGTGCGTGCAGACCTCGACGCAGCCCTGCACGCCTCGTTTTTTCAGTGTAAACAACGTCGCAGAAGAAGAAAGGAAAGAGTAAACAACTTCGCGTCGCATTTGCAGCAACGCAGCCATGCACGCCTCGTTTCGGAAACACGAGTCGCATCGCACCAACGCTATTTGCAGCGACGCAACCCTCCATGCCTCGTTTTCAGAAAATACGCATCAATGCACGCAGCGACGCAGACTTTGGCGTGAGACTTTGGATTTCATCTCTTCACCTCTTTAATACACGCATGCAGCCTACGTCGCATAACTTTGACTGCCTAATGCACGCACGTACCACTAGCTGTTGTACGCCTAATGCACGCACCGCTTTGACCATGCATCACCTGTTCTACACTGCATCCAACATTTTCACACAATTGCTTCATCTATCCCAATTAATTCACGTCTCATCGGGTCTTTAAATAGCCACTATGCGTCCTCCTCCATCTTCTCATCCCTCTCCAGCCCCTTTGCCTTCTCCTTTCAGCCCCGAGCACCATCCACCATGTCGACCTACTCTCTCCCTTCAAGCCCCGAGTCCATCAGCGACGAGGACAACCACCCCAAGGCTCGGCCTTGGTACGAGGCCGAGTGGACGCGGGAGGAGATGGGCATCATGCCCGTTGAATCTCCCAAGCGGGAGCGCTCGCTGTCACCCCCTTCGTCCACCACCCCGACCCCATCCGCGTCGAGCGAGCCGCCAACCTCTCCGCCGCGAAGAAGAACCGCCGCCTCAAGAAGGAGATGAGACCGGAGAATAAGGAGATGGAGGTGGAGGAGAGGAGGGAGGAGAAGGCGGAGGCGGAGGCTCTCCGGCGCCGCATCAAGAGGGCCCGTGAGAGCTCAGAGGATAGGATGCGGGAGGAGAATCGCCGGGCCCGGGCCAAGCCGGAGATGGCGACCAGGGCGGCGGAGTCGAAGTAGGCCAACCCCCGGCGGTTCGCCGGAGGGCGGGTGAAAGTGCCCTATGGTCAACTAGAGGGGGGTGAATAGGTTGACTACCAATTTTTCTTTTCTTTTCCTTTTCGTAGGGCTAAGCAAGATAAGATAAGGTTCTCTAGATGTGCATCTAGGTGAGAAACCTATGTGAACGAGATAATATACGCAACGGAAGTAAAACGAAAGGTAGCAAGATAAACCACAAGTGTAAACAAGGAGATAAGGATATGATTCCCGTAGTTCCTTCTCAATGAGAAGTACGTCTACGTTGGAGAGGTGGGGAGCCACCTAGGCACTCCTCAATAGCACGGTTGTGCACACCTTATTCTTCTTGAGCTTCTCCGGTGAGGGAGATTCTCGTTTCCACTATGAGGTCTACTTGAAGGCGTTGACCAAACCTTTACATGAGCTCGAGGTCACTCCACAAGATGGATGGAGGCTCTGAAGCAATCCGTAGCTTCTTGCAACAAGGTGGAAGCTACAAGCATAAGATCTACTAAGGTTTCTAGGCCTCAAGTAGGATTCTAGATCTACTAGGTTGTGGTGGATGGATTTGAAATTCCTTTGGTGGAAGTGTGGATCTTGGCCAGCTCTAGCTCTCCACAAAGTTTGGGAGTGATTAGGTGAGTAGAGAGGGAGATCTAGGTGGGTGAAGCTTTCATTAATGGCTAGGAGAGAGAGTGGAAAATCTTAGCATTTATGAGGAAGGGGAAGGGGTATTTATACCCCTCCCCCCACAAAGTGGCAGTTGCAGTCTTGGAAGCACCGGAGGCTCCAGTGGGCATCTTTCAGTTGCGCAGTTGCGCAGCACCAATCTTATCCTTTGGAGGGCCAAGGGGCAGATGCTCCGGTGGAAAGGACGGAGGCTCCGCCCACCGGAGGCTCCGGTGGAGCCTCCGCTCTTATCCCACAGAGCGGGATTTTGGCGGAGCCCCCACCGGAGGCGCACCGGATGCCAATCGTGCATAGGGCCTAGATGGAGCCAGCGGAGGCTCCGGTGGAAAGGGCGGAGGCTCCGCCCACCGGAGCTCCACCGGAGGTTCCGCCCTGGCCTCCGCTCGTTTGCACCAGAGGGAGGTTTGGGCGGATCCTCCACTGGACCCGCACCGGAGCCTGGGGAGGAGCCTCCGGTGGTTTCACCGGAGCCTCCGCTCCATGCAAAAACTGATTCCCGGTTTTCTTTCTTCTAGCTCTTTTCATTTCAACCGAAAACGCAACCCATAGAATTAGTACACTTTGATGGCCTGGGCATTTTCATATATCAAACAAACATTAGATCAAATAGGTATGTTGTCATATAATTATCAAAACGGACGATGATCTTTCATTCTCCCCCTTTTTGGTAATTGATGACAACATCCCTATTTGCATAATAGAAAACACAACACGAGCGGAGCTCCCCCTAAAGATATGCTCCCTTCATGTTGAGTGAATTTAGGCACAATATATATATGAGCAATGTGAGTAAAAGTGAGCACACAACATAATATAATAAGATCTTAAGCTCACGAAGCATGATACGAGGTTCAATATGCATAATACGATACGAGGTTCACGACACATACGAATAATGTAAACAAACCGAAGTTCCAAATGACCAACTCCCTCAAGCAATAGAAAGATGCAAATCGAAGAATATGCTTGAGGGAGAACCATGCAAATACCCGCGCTCCTAATATATATGTCTCCCCCTTTGGCATCAAGATACCAAAAGAGGGAGAAAAGGATGCTAACGACCCAAAGATCACTCCTCCTCAGACGAGATCTCCATATCCGGAGAGGGGGCACGGCGACGAGAACTGGTAGCTTCTTCTCCTTCTTTCTCAGACCGCTTGCCACTTGTCCCAGTCGGTGATGCTTGGAAGAGCCGGGGAGTCCACGGATTCGCCACCATCGCGGCAAAGCTGACGAGCTGCATGTGCTTTCTTGCGATTCTTGAGCTCCTTGTCATAATAGGATTCCCATTGATGCTGCTCAACCTTCTTGTTCAACATGAACACCTTCTTAAGGGCCCGAGCCATCCACTTGAATGCATTGTTGGAAGGAGAAGGGCGAGATGGACCGGCTTCTTCTTCCTCCTCATCATCAATGACACGAGGCTTAGCCCTGTTCTTGCGAGGAGCTGGAATGGGATGCTCAGGAGGCTCAGTGTGGTCCTTGATGAGGAGTATCCTTTCCGTGTGAGGAATCCAATTATCATCCTCAAACGGTTCATTCGGGAACTTGGCATCCCATACGTGCAAGATGATCTTCATGATGAAGGGCCCAAAGCAAGCATTTTTGCGATTGATCGCGGCGTACCATAGCTCATTCCTTATGTAATCAAGCACATCGAGCTTTTGATGGGAGTCGGCAAGCCGCTTCTGATGGGTGAGAAGCAAAGGATTCTTTAGGAAACCTTGGATCTCATCCACATTTCCCGCCTTTGGGTTGATGGTCTATCTATAGATGTGCATCATGATATCATAGGTTGGATAGAGACCCTTGACAAACCCAATGGCGAAATTCTTCCAATGATATAGTGGGGTTAGTTGATCCTTGGCAAGAGACGGGGTGTTGATGACGTGAACACGGAACCAACCGTTGGCAAACTCCTCACTATCAGCAAATGGACCAAAGTTCGGGTATCCTCTAAGAATGGTTCCAACCTCAGACCACTTGATGTCAAGCATCCTCCCCTGTGTCATCCAAGTAAGGTGACGCTCGGTCTCATTGGAGAGATGAACTGTGGCTAGGAACTGACAAACAAGGTCTTCATCATAGTCTTGTTGGAGACTCATAATAGGAGTAAGACCAAACCTCTCAACCAGCTCAAGTGCCTCCCCAAAGTAACGGGGGTTCCTTTCCAAATGCCCAAAGTTAATGGTGTGTTGAGGGGCAACATTTTCCTTTGGCTTCCTCGTCAAAATCTCGTGATATATCTGGCTCTGGAAAACAGTGTGGAAGCGAGTATCCTTACCCCGGAACTGAGGCATCAAGCGGTCGCGAGCAATGACATATGGATTCTTGCGACGTTCTTTCAGAAAAGCTGCCTCGGACATCTTGGAAGCGGTCCTCGCTGTGTTCCTTTTAGGCAGTTTCTTCTCGGTAGCCGGGAACCTCTCGCGCTTGGGTTGAGAGTTGTCTAGTTGTTCCTCGATCTCATCAACCTGAGGGGTCTTGCGACGACCCGTACTCTTGTAATGAACCCCCTTTCCTTTGGAACCGGAAGCATCTAAGAAATAAATAGCAAGGATAGCATGAAGAAAAGGTAATGCTCAAGTTGATAAATACGCACAAATCCAAGAAACAAAGATACTCATGGTGTTAGGGTTGAATAACTAGGGTTAGGGCATATGGATCTTCCCTACAACCGCAACGATTCAAGCCTAACACGCATTATCTAGGTTGCTAGGGTTTGTACTCGAGATATTCTACTCCTAAATCCAAATCCACACATCTAGAGAACAAGAACATGAACTCCTATGCATCCCCATCCATCAACTAGATGAGAGAGAGAGAGCACATACCCGCATCATCCATGGTGAAAAGGAAGGAGGAAGAAGAGCTCGGGGTGGTCCAAGGAAAGGAGGAGGTCTCCCGGCGGTGGAGCACCCAAATCCGGCGGCGGTTGACTTGGGGGTGGCTGCAATTGAGAGGAAGAAGAAGGAGGGCGAGTGGGAGGGGATGAGATTGGATCTCATTGACCCCCGTTCGCCCTAGGCCTTATCCCGAAAACCTGTAACGGGTGGAGCCTCCGGTGGTTTCACCGGAGCCTCCGCTCCCCGCCCAGCGGAGCCTCCGGTGGTTTCACCGGAGACTCCGCTACTTGTCCAAAGGGCCCAGCAAAAATATGGCCCGCAAGAAATTTGTGCTCACGGAGCCTCCGGTGGGGGTCCGGTGGACAAAGGCAGCGGAGCCTCCAGTGGTTTCACCGGAGCCTCCGCCCAACCAAGTTTTTGTGCGCCAAGATTGTAAAAACAAGAGCATTACGAGTAGAATATTGTTTTGGGCAAAGGGAGCTTAGGTTGGAAAATGGTCACTGATATACGAGAGACATTACTCGGAGGGGTTCGCAAGAAGCATTAAAGGTAGAAGACCGAACCCGTACGAGTTGTCAAGAAAGAAATATGATACGCGTGAAAGAGCCAAAACATACCAAAGGTCGGTGGCCGAAGCCACCATGTTTGAGTGTGTAATTTGGCACCACGAAGATATATCTTGGGTCCAAAATTACTACTCACAATTAAGCACAATAAGTCACAAATTGACTAGATATGCAATGATGAATTGATTTTCGCATAATAAGAGGAGTGCATACTCATGAGTTGAGTAACGCTCCCCCTATGTCCATGCCTACATCTAAACCTAATAACATGCATAATGAGGGTATATATGCAAGGTTTCAAGTGAAGTTGGAAGAATCGATTACATTTAGTTCATTCCTCAAAGCTCGAAATATTGGTTCATCAAGGGCCTTCGTGAAGATATCGGCAAGTTGATCCTTGGTGGGAACATATGAGAGATCAATATCACCTTTCTCAACATGATCCCGGATGAAATGATGACGAATCTCAATGTGGTTCGTCTTGGAGTGAAGAACGGGGTTGTAGGCGATCTTGATAGCACTCTCATTATCACAAAGGAGAGGAACCTGTCAAAATGAATACCATAATCCTTCAAGGTTTGCCTCATCCAAAGCAATTGAGCACAACAACTTGCCGCGGAGATATACTCGGCCTCGATGGTGGAGAGAGCAATGCAATTCTGCTTCTTTGAAGACCAACATACCAAGGAGCGGCCAAGGAATTGGAAACCCCCGGACGTGGACTTCCTATCCGTCTTTTCTCCCGCATAATCCGCATCCGAATATCCAGTGAGCTGAAAACTTGAACCCTGAGGGGTACCAAAGACCGAAATTTGGGGTATGAACTAGATATCGAAAGATTCGTTTCACAGCTTCCAAATGACTTTGCCTCGGAGAGGCTTGAAACCTTGCACATTTACCTACGCTATACATGATATCCGGTCTAGATGCACAAAGGTAGAGTAAATGGCCAATCATGGAGCGGTATACCTTTTGATCTACCTCTTTACCGTTGGGGTCGGGTTTCAAGTCGGTGGTTGTGGACATGGGAGTCTTCATAGGCTTGGCATCATGCATATTAAATCTCTTGAGCATGTCTTGAGTGTATTTGGCTTGTTTGATGAAGGTTCCTTCATGATATTGATTCACCTCAAAGCCAAGGAAGAACTCCAACTCTCCCATCATAGACATCTCAAACCAATCGGTCATAAGCTTGCAAAACTCCTCATTGAACAAAGTGTTAGTAGACCCAAAAATGATGCCATGCACATAGAGTTGGCATATGAACAAGTCACCTCCAACCGTCTTGGTAAAGAGGGTAGGATCGATTAAACCAACATTAAACCCACGATCCACTAGAAACTCTTTAAGGTGCTCATACCACGCACGCGGAGCTTGTTTAAGTCCATAGAACGCCTTATCGAGTTTATAGACATGATCGGGGTGGTTGGGATCCTCGAAGCCCGGAGGTTGCTTGACATATACTAACTCATTAATGGGACCATTTAGGAAAGCACTCTTAACATCCATTTGTTGTAACTTTAAATTATTTTGAGATGCATAAGCAAGTAAGATGCGAATAGATTCAAGACGAGCTACGGGGGCGAAGGTTTCACCGAAGTCAATACCTTCGACTTGGGAAAAACCTTGAGCCACCAACCTTGCCTTGTTGCGAATGACAATGCCATCTTTGTCTTGCTTGTTCTTGAAAACCCATTTGGTGCCAATAACATTTTTGCAATCCTTGGGTCTTGGTACTAGTTTCCACACTTTGTTGCGCTCGAAGTTATTGAGTTCATCATGCATGGCTTCAAGCCAATCTTGATCTTCGAGAGCTTCATAGACCTTCTTGAGCTCAATGAAGGAGACAAAATCATGAGCCTTGATAAAATCCGCCAATTGCCTCCTAGTGACCACTCTCCCACGAACTTGCCCAAGAATCTTGTCCTCCGTATGACCCGCTCATTCAAGATTCTCTAGCCTTCTTTTTGCTCTTTGTGCTAGCATCTCCTCCAAAGATTCCTTGGATACGGATTGAGAATCACCTTCTTCATCGGAGACATGACCGTCTTCATTTTGTCCTTGATCAATAATGGGTGATGAATCACCACTAGGTTGAGCACTCTCAACAATGATGGAATCTTGATCATGATTTAGATGAGTTGCTTGGCCTTGGTCATTAGCTTGGCCTTGATTGCTTGTTTTACCTTGATCATTAGCTTGAGGGCTTGTTGCATCTTGTTGAGTAGCTTGATCATCAATGGGTGTATTCAATGGATCCTCTTGAGTGGGGCATAGTCCTTCTCCCTCCGTCATCCGGTAACCCTCAATGGGGATTATTTCACCAATCCCCATTCTTCTTATGACGATGGGAGGAATTGCATCTCCTAAAACACCATGATCTATACGCCCCCTTGGGAGCCGTTATCCTCATCAAACACCACGTCTATAGCTTCTTCAACTTGTCCGGTGGACTTGTTGTAGACTCTATAGGCGTGAGCGTTTGTGGCATAGCCAACAAAGATACCCTCATAAGATTTGGTCTCAAATTTTGACAACCGTTTACCTTTCTTGCGAATGAAGCACTTGCAACCGAAGACCTTGAAATAAGATACATCCGGTTTCTTGCCCGTGAGAATCTCATAGGGAGTCTTGTTCAACATGTTGCGAAGATATAACCGGTTAGTAGCATGACATGCGGTGGGGACGGCTTCGGCCCAAAAGTTATAGGGAGAAGAGAACTCCTCAATCATAGTTCTAACCGCATCCATCAAAGTCCGGTTCTTTCTCTCCGCAACACCATTTTGTTGAGGGGTATAAGGAGTGGAATATTGATGAGCAATGCCTTCTTCACTAAGAAAACCCTCAACGGTATAGTTCTTGAACTCCGAGCCATTATCACTCCGAATGGCCAATATGGTAGCATTGTGTTGGCGCTCCACTAGAGTGATGAACTCGATGACTCTCTTTTGAGTTTCACTTTTCCTCTTGAAGAAATACACCCAACAATATCTTGAATAATCATCCACAATCACCAAGCAATACTTCTTTCCTCCGAGGCTATCATAAGATAGTGGACCAAAGAGATCTAAGTGAATGAGCTCGAGAATTCTTGTGGTGGAGATAGTTGTCTTGGTTGGGTGTTGTTCTCCATGTTGCTTCCCAAAGGTACAAGAGCTACACACATGATCTTTAGCAAACTTAGCTTTGGTTAGTCCTAGAACATGATTGCCACTTTGGAGGTCATGCAACATTCTCATATTGGTGTGGGCTAACCGACGATGCCAAAGCCACCCCACATCAACTTTAGCCATTAGCCATGTCGCGGCACACGTGTCTCCTTTAGAGAAGTCCACTACATATATGCCGTTCTCGACACACCCAACAAAGGCTACTTTAAGAGATGTTTCCAAAGTGACAATCACACTCTCTTTATTAAAGAACGAGGTAAAGCCACAATTCGCAAGTTGAAGAACGGACATCAAGTTATAGCCAAGGGACTCAACAAGGAGAACATTCTCAATTGATAAATCATTTGAGATAGCCACCTTGCCTCGTCCCAATACCTTAAGCTCGGACTTGTCACCAATAGTAACGCAATTGAGATGAGGTAATGGAGGTTCAATATTACTCATTGTGTCATAGCTTCCGGTCATATGTTGGGATGCACCACTATCCACTGTCCATCTACCTGACCCGGAAGCACTTCCCTACAAGAGATCAATTTCTTGATTTAGGTACCCATCCTTCAATGGGTCCTCTTTTGTTAGTAACAAGGGTCTTAGGAACCCAAATAGTCCAATGATAATCATCACCATAAGAAGTACCAACATATTTAGCATAAACATGTCCATCTCTAGATTTCATAAGAACATAAGATGGTTTATATTTTCCGGCGAAGTCATTGTGAGTGATGCTCCCCCTAGAGGTATCACCACCCACAATGGAGTTGGTCTCCTTCTCTTTGGTCACCTCTCCCTCTTTCACAAAGATAACATTTTGAGAGGGAGATGTGACCCTCTTGGATTTCTTCTTTGACTTGGAGACGAAACCAAGTCCTTCTTTTCCTTTCTTAGCTCCTTGAGAGCTTATGGCATCATTGAGAATTCTCTCTTTTCATACAATGTTAGTCGTAGTGCAAGAGGTAGGCATGATAGCAATGCTATTAGAGGAAGATATCACTTGTTTATTAGATTGTTGAGCTAGGAGGTTGTTCCGAGACTTGGTGAGATTGTCATGAATTTCTTTAAGAGACATGAACTCCTTTTTTAGTTTTTCATGGTTCTCAACAAGTACTTCATGAGCTACTCCTAGCTTCAACTCCTCTTCTTCAAAGACTTTAAGTAAAGCCAGAGATTTTTTGTTATCTTTCCTAAGCTTGGCAAGAGATTTTTCATTATCTTTCCAAAGCTTGGAAACACTAATAGCATAGGTCTCTTGTAGATTAGATAGTCTCTCTTCGAGAGAGGCTCTCATGGATCTTTCTTTTTCGAGAGCTTTGACTAGTTCATCGTCATGGTTCTCATGGCTACCGCCATGGCTCTCCAAGGTCATGATGATCTCCTCCTTCTCATCTATGAGAGAGTTATCATCATCAAGTTACCTTAAGAGAGCCTTTACCTTTTCTTTAGTTTCACCTTCAAGACTACATAACCAAGAGCCTAGATTCTTAGCCTCCTCATCATCAACAATGTTTTCAACACAATCCAATAATGAGGGAGAGCTAGTGACAATAGACTTGGAGGTGGAAGATATTACGGCGGTGGCTTTTGCCATGAGACATGTAGGTCAGATCGATGCCTTCTCATTGGAGATTCAAATAGAGAGACCGATGAAGAGGAAGTCGTAGCTATGGCGACATGGGAAACACCTACGACTTCATCTTCTCCTTCATCTCCGGAGTAGTATGTTTCCAATGTGGGGCCTTCTTGAACATATAGAGCCCTTGGGACTCTTCTAGCAAGGTTCTTGTTTTGTGGAGCTTTGTTCTTGTCCTTGCGAACAAGTTTCCCTTCATTTTATTCTCTTGGCTCAAAGGGACACTCCTTGACGAAGTGGTTTGCACTTCCACAATTGTAGCATGTCCTTGGCCGCCCCCCTTTCTTCCTAAAGATCTTGTTCCTTGAAGGTCTAGGAGCATCGGCCTTGTGAGCCTCCCATCTCTTCCAATAACCATGCATGGCAAGGGCGATGCACTTATGAGAACCTTTGTATGTGTCTTCATAGTCCTCATCATCCTCATCATCCTCATCCACTTCTTATATCTTAGCAATCGCCTTAGACTTCAAGGCGAGGTTTGGAGACTTTCCTCCTCTTGAGCGAGCGAGAGCGTCATCCGCACTCTTGTGAGATAGGGATATTGCTATGAACTCACTAAGAACGCCAATGGAGTTGAAGGAGTTGTAGTCGGATCTTGTTCGAATGCTTGTGGCAAGGCTCTTCTCAAATGGAGTTATTGCCTTGACAAACTTCCTCTTGATCCACTCATCGGAGATTTCCTCTTTTCCAAAATCCCTTAATTGATTGCCAAGGGTGACCACTCTTCTATATAGCTCCTCGGGACTTTCATCTTCAAGCATAACGAAGTTCTCGGACTTGTCAAGAGCAACATCATACTTGGATGATTGGATGCTAGCATTTCCTTGGAACAAGGTGTCAAGTTTATCCCAAGCCTCCTTGGCGGTCTTGATACCGCGGATGTGTTCAAGATGTTCTCTTGGGAGAGCCTTTTGGATAGTGACAAGAGCGGTCTTGTTGAGTTGAAATTCCACATCTTCTCTTGGAGTCAAGTTGCTTGGGTCATGAGGGTGCAATCCATGGAGGATGCTTCTCCACAAAGCGGTGCAAGATCCTGAAATATGAGAGTCCATATCGAACTTCCAAGATGAAAATTCATTATTGTTAAGCATGGGAGGAACTTTAACATTAACCATGTGTGGCATTGTGGCAATGGGATGAATAGTGTCATAATTGGGAGGTGGTGGAACTTTAGAGTGAGACCCCGAACCGTTAGCCGATTGAGACTTGGAGCCTTCGGAGCTCCCACCGCCCTTTGCCTTTTTATCGGCTTTAGCTTTGGCTTTCGCCTTAGCTAAAGCAATGTTAGCTTCCATTTCAGCGATGTCCGGAAGGGACTCTTCATCCGAGCTAACATCATTGGCGGTGAGAGTTGGTTCCTCGGACTCCTTGGTTTTCCCCATCAATGCCTCCATCATTTTCTTGATGCTAGAAACCTCCAAGCTAACACTAGAGCTAACCTTGGACCATTCGGTTTGGATGGTTCCAACCGTTTCTTGTAGTTTAGATATAGTGTCGGCCATTTTTGCGATTTCCGCATTAGAACTTTCGGGGGCATTTTCATTGACCATTATACTATTGGGCGGTTAAGCCCTTAGTAAGAGACGAGGCTCTGATACCAATTGAAAGTGCACTATGGTCAACTAGAGGGGGTGAATAGGTTGACTACCAATTTTTCTTTTCTTTTCCTTTTAGTAGGCTAAGCAAGATAAGATAAGGTTCTCTAGATGTGCATCTAGGTGAGCAACCTATGTGAACGAGATAATATACGCAACGGAAGTAAAACGAAAGGTATCAAGATAAACCACAAGTGTAAACAAGGAGACAAGGATACGATTCCCGTAGTTCCTTCTCAATGAGAAGTACGTCTACGTTGGAGAGGTGGGGAGCCACCTAGGCACTCCTCAATAGCACGGTTGTGCACACCTTATTCTCCTTGAGCTTCTCCGGTGAGGGAGATTCTCGTTTCCACTATGAGGTCGACTTGAATGCGTTGACCAAACCTTTACATGAGCTCGAGGTCACTCCACAAGATGGATGGAGCCTCTCAAGCAATCTGTAGCTTCTTGCAACAAGGTGGAAGCTACAAGCACAAGATCTACTAAGGTTTCTAGGCCTCAAGTAGGATTCTAGATCTACTAGGTTGTGGTGGATGGATTTGAAATTCCTTTGGTGGAAGTGTGGATCTTGGTCTCTAGCTCTCCACAAAGTTTGGGAGTGATTGGGTGAGTATAGAGGGAGATCTAGGTGGGTGAAGCTTTCATTAATGGCTAGGAGAGAGAGTGGAAAAAGTTTAGCATTTATGAGGAAGGGGAAGGGGTATTTATACCCCTCCCCACAAAGTGGCAGTTGCAGTCTTGGAAGCACCGGAGGCTCCGGTGGTTTCACCGGAGGCTCCGGTGGGCATCTTTCAGTTGCGCAGTTGCGCAACACCAATCTTATCCTTTGGAGGGCCAAGGGGCGGAGGCTCCGGTGGAAAGGGCGGAGGCTCCGCCCACCGGAGCTCCACCGGAGGCTCCGGTAGAGCCTCCGCTCTTATCCCACAGAGCGAGATTTTGGCGGAGCCCCCACCGGAGGCGCACCGGATGCCAATCGTGCATAGGGCCTGGATGGAGCCAGCGGAGGCTCCGGTGGAAAGGGCGGAGGCTCCGCCCACTGGAGGTTCCGCCCTAGCCTCCGCTAGTTTGCACCAGAGGGAGGTTTGGGCGGATCCTCCACCGGACCCGCACCGGAGCCTGGGGCGGAGCCTCCGGTGGTTTCACCGGAGCCTCCGCTCCATGCAAAAACTGCTTCCCAGTTTTCTTTCTTCTAGCTCTTTTTATTTCAACCGAAAACGCAACCCATAGAATTAGTACACTTTGATGGACATGGGCATTTTTATATATCAAACAAACATTAGATCAAATAGGTATGTTGTCATATAATTATCAAAACGGACGATGATGTTTCAGCGGGAAGGGCGCCCGCATGCAGACCGAGGGCAGTTAGGGTTAGGGCTAGGGCCCTTTTTTTAAGTTTAATATATGTAATGTCCGTCAGGCCCCACTAAATATATGTAAAGTGGGGACAATGTTTATCCTTTCTAATATATAAGGATATGTTTAAACTATATTTGTCCAAATATTTAAATTATATTTGTCCAATGTTTAAATTATTTTTGTCCAATGTTTGTCCGTGCTAATATACACTGAGCCTCTTTTAACTTTGGGCATGTCTAGGTTTTAGATGGGTCTGCCTTTTTATCCTGAACTGAACCTAAACCTGAACTGAACCTGAACACTGAACACTGAACTGAACATACGAACTGAAACAAACCAAATCAGGGCTGGATTCCTTACGCATTTATTCCATGTCTTAGCCATACACAAATTGACCATGTCAAGCTAACTACAACACTAACTACATTATTTTTGACTAATGATCAGCAAATACACAACTCCAAAAACAATTGCACATAAATAAAAAATTGCAGCCACCAGATTGCTCTGCTTCTTTAGATCGATAAGTTTCTCCAGCTGTTTGGTCATCTTCTTCAACTCGTCCTTCTGCACCTCATTGTGCACCGTAGCAGATCCCAATTGCTCCACCGCCGGTAGCAAATTGGGCACCTTTTTTGTCCTCCTTTTGAATCCTCTTTATGTAATTCTCAAGCCACTCGAAACAGTCACATGGAAGCAGATCCTGCAAATACGAAAACCCAAATCGGATGAAACCCAAATCGGCTGAAAATTGAGAAAAAATAAAACGAAATTGACAGGGGGAACACATATCTCACCTTCCCAAGTTGTTTTTTGCTCTCGCATTTCACATACTCGCGCCCGCGGTTGCCATTCTTGTCGCCCGTGGTGACCCGCCGCTGCAGGGATGCCGTCCGTGGGCCGCAGGGCACCTTCCCAACGGAACTGGCCCGAAGCGCGGCCATTTAGAGTGGGATTCGGAAGCCGAGGTCGACGACATGCCACCGGAGAAGAAGGGGACGCGCTGCCGGAGAAGAAGCGGAGCTCTTCGTTGCTCGGCTGATTTTCCTACTCACCGCCGCGAGCTCCGGGGACGCGCTCCGCCGCTTTTAAACCGCCGGCCGCAAGTGACCGGTCAACAGTTGGGTCCCACAAGCCGGGCCAACAGTCAATAGCTGGGTCCCACAAGCCGCGCCAACGGTTCTATTCTGGGTCCCACAAATCAGCATGCTAACAGGGCAGAAAATTGCGGTAGGAGCAGCGGAACGAATCCTTGCGCACAGACTAGGGGCAAAATTGAGCACGATTCGGCGCTCGGGGCAAAACTGAGATCGTGGTACCAACTGAGAGGGAGTCTGATAAATAATAGAAATGGAAGACCAGGGACCTGTCAGATACAATAATTTTTATGTCTATAAACATCATCGGGTTGCACTGCAACTGCAACGTGCCACTTCTCTCACCAAAAAAGATCGTTCACCAAAAAGATCTTTCCGGAAATGCTTCTACGAGTTTTCATCAAACAGGCCAGAAAATTCATGGACGGCCGTGCTTTCAGTTAGGCCTGCGCCCCTATGCCTCTGTCAGGTACACAGCGACCCGTCGTGAGGAAAAGGACCAAGCAAGCAAGCGGACGGTGAACAGGAGATAAACAACCAATCCATGATTCGGACGCCACCTAAAAAGCTCTCAACACAGGTCCAATTGCTCGTTGTCCCCTTGCGATTTAATTGTGTTTCCTAGTCCAGAGCGCGTACAAATTTGTGAGCAAAGCATCTCCACCCAAACGCCTACCACAGCATCTCCTAACCGACGAGCTCCCGTTTTTTGTCCTCATCCTTGGGTTTAACGAGCGGCATCCAAACTACGTATCATCCCCACAGATAAGACCAAGACAAGGCGCCAACTCAATACTGTATATATCATCGGCCACCACTTGTTCTTGAATGCGCAATTTAACCAGCTCTCTCTGCCGACGCGCACGTTACTAGCTTCTTCTTCCCGATCGAGATCGTGCATTGCCGGCGATCGATCGACCGGTCGATGGAGGTGGAGAACCGGTACGTGGCCGTGAGGCACCACGTGGAGGGGTCCCCGTCGGAGGACGACTTCGAGGTGAAGACGGTGGCGGTGCGGTGGACGCCCGAGTCCGGCGAGGTCCTCGTCAAGAACCTCTACCTCTCCATCGACCCCTACCAGCTCAACCGCATGAAGAGCCGCAGCGCGTCCCACCACTCCGTCGACGTCATCCTGCCCGGCGAGGTAACCACCATCAAGACAGAAAGCAGCGAGCCGGCCGTGATCGATCTCACGTATGTTTTTTGCTTGGTTCGTGTCCGCGCAGAGGATCGCGTCAACCGGGGTGGGCGAGGTGGTGGCGTCGGCGTGCGCGGAGTACGAGGTGGGCGACGTGGTCGCCGGCGTGCTCGCGTGGGAGGAGTACACCCTGTTCCGGCCGTCCCCCGCGGTGTTCATGAACAAGGTCGACGCCTCCTCCGGCTTCCCGCTGTCCTACCACGTCGGCGTGCTGGGGACCAGCGGGATGACGGCCTACGGCGGCTTCTACGAGGTGTGCAAGCCGCAGCGAGGGGAGACGGTCTTCGTGTCCGCCGCGTCGGGCTCCGTCGGCAGCCTCGTCGGCCAGTTCGCCAAGCTCGCCGGATGCTACGTCGTCGGCTGCGCCGGCACCCAAGCCAAGGTGCGACACACATGACCTGAGCTTCACCCGAGACTCTCAAGGCCGTGAGTGACATACTGACGTTCTGACCACGAAATTCATGAATCAACTCAGGTGGACCTGCTCAAGGACAAGCTGGGGTTCGACGACGCCTTCAACTACAGGGAGGAGCCCGACCTCAAGTCAGCCCTGAAAAAGTCGGTTCTGCTCCTCAAAACTCAGACAAGAACATCGTGTGCGTGTGTCTCTCGCCATACATCGAATTGGTCTCTAATATACATTCCGACAGGTACTTCCCTGACGGAATCGACATCTACTTCGAGAACGTCGGCGGCGAGATGCTCGTGGCCGCGCTGAACAACATGAACACCTACGGCCGGGTGGCCGTCTGCGGCGTCATCGCCGAGTACACCGACCCCGGGAGGCGCGCCGTGCCGGACTTCCTCGAGGTGATCTACAAGCGCATCACCCTCAGAGGCTTCTTCGCCTACGACTTCATAACCAAGTTCCCCGAGTACACCGGGATCATCGCCGACTGGATGCGCGACGGCAAGATCCAGGTCGTCGAGGACGTGTCCCAGGGGCTGGAGAGCGTCCCGTCGGCTTTCGCGGCGCTGTTCCGCGGCGAAAACGTCGGCAAGAAGCTCGTTAAGCTGGCATAGAAACAAGTTAGGGTACTTCCAGAAATCCAGTGGAATCTGTACTTTTTGAAGTGAGCTGCAAGTTGTTTGGTTGAACCGAAAGTATGCATAAAGAACATGGTCTGTCCTACCTGAAATGGCGCCCAATCAAGCGCAGAACATAGTTTAACTTCGAAGTTATGTATACACCACACTAAACTAGAAAGATACAGAAGTGAAAAATCAGCTAATGTGGACTAGAAATGAAAAATCAGCAAATCTGTTGTAGCACTGCACCCGTTCGATACCAGTCAAGTCAGTCGGATAATCGACACCGAGTTTAGCACAAATCCATACAACAAGGCCAACATCAGTCAGATTGCGAGTATCAACTGCAAACGATCTAGGAGTACCTTTTATGTGCTGCTAAGAAAGTTGCCCAACACGAAACGTATGCATATTTACCAAAGAGGGAAAGACAGTGCAAATGATTTTGGTATACTCAGCAGTGGGAGAAGGAAAACAAATCAAAGAATACATATACGCAGCCAAAATGTGCCAGTTTGCCCGTAGGAATCAACAATTAATACAGCGGAATCTCATCTGCAGATGGCTCGTAAATAGATTGGGTCCTGTTGTTTCTAAGCAAAAGAATGGACCAACCTTGGGACTACCTGCAGCTCCGAGAAACCGAAAACTCCAATATTATTAATTGTTGGGCTCATATAATCTTCTAACATAACCTAATGAGCTATTAGTCGTGTATAAATCTCTGCCTGCTACGGCCGTGGTCTCCTGCTGTACGGTAACTCAACTCAAGCGGTTGTCTATAAGAACACCTATCAGACCATCCCCATTCATGCGGATTTGACGCCATGTGCTTCTTCCTCAGCTAGCAGAATGACTAGCCAATGGCTCAAGCGCCAGATTTTTTAACCTACTCCAGAATCATCAGGTTTCATAAGCAATGCTTGTCATCAAAGCCTTCCTGAGTGAGCAAGCCTGTGACGAGTTTTTTTAGCCTCTCCGCGCCAGGCCCTGGGCGGAGATCTTGTACGCGCTCCACTGCAAAGTGTTTGCCTTTCACTGTTGTATTCAACAGATCCAACCATCCACCAGCCACAAATCCATCAGGCTGACGGCCAAGTATTTCCTGGTCAATCTTGTCTAGGACAGGATCTTCTCTTCCAAACTTCCTTGCAAAGGGAGCATTGCTGTTAACCATACCGTCAAAGTCATTGAGGGTCAGGTAATGAGGATGTTGCTTTGGTGGGTTATCCCAGGAAATGAAATGTAGATCATGGTTCACTGTGGTGTTGCGGAACTCTGGGACATTGCAGATGACCGTGTGAAAGTAACCCTCTGGCGAAGAGAGAAAATTCGCATAATACATTAGGACTGTCCTTGGCAGATTGTCCCATCCCCATATGCAGTATTCAATAAACTGATGAGTAAGCATCATCCACGCTGAGCCTGAAACATGATACGGAGAAAAACATGTGTTCACATGTAAGAAAACAATATTGCACAAGAAATGATTAGTGATAATGCAACGCGATGCTTGAAATAACTTTAGTCCAGGTACAGAAGAGGTAATTCGGTCCGCCAGATAGAAGTAGATGCTGAGTTTTCAATAATGGCAAATGTATCATGAAAAATCCAAGAATAAAGAGCATATTATCCTGACGATTATGTTGTATACACCCTCCAGCTTTATTTACATGGTGCACACGTGCTTCGATTTACAGCTTTAACCAACAAAATGTGCATCATGCTACAAAAAATATACCATTGAACTCGTTTAAAGAAAAAAGTTTCCTATGGTATAATTTCTACGACACATGTCTCATGTGCTATTGGTCAAATTGATGGTCAAAATTAAATCGCCGAAAACGAGGACGCCATGTTAATAGGAATAGAGGGAGTGGTCTATATGATCATTGGAGGTGCTATCAATCAAGCAATCAATCAAATGCATGTTACGCCTGACGCTTATTTCTTATAAAGATAATAATATGCTAGTGGTTCAAAAGCAACCACAAGTACATATTATCCTTTTTTTCCTCCGCACATTCTTAAGAGCAGACACTAAAATGGTGCAATTTTCAATAATCCAAGGCATCATTAAATGAGATTGACCATATTCTAACCAGAGGAAGTAAGCCCAAGTGCACTATACAATTGTTGCCTATGCCTTGATAGTAGTAAAAGAAAAGGTAACCTTTTGCATAGAATGAATGCATAAATTTTTAAACAAGTTCCATCTGTAGAAATGCATTAGATTAGTAATAAATGTTCTGAAATGGTTAATTCGTTATGCTGTTTCTTACTACTCCCTCCGTCTCATATTAATTGTCTCAAAGTTGGACAAAAGTGGATGTATCTAGACATATTTTAGATACATCCACTTTTGTCCAACTTTGAGACAATTAATATGAGACGGAGGGAGTACAAAACAGGAAACAAACAACAATCGCTTCTGTCATGTTTGAACCGAATTGGTGTCTCTCTGTAAAGAAACAATAATTCATTCTGATGATCATGACATTAGTGCTGCAAATACATAGCACTGGATTTGATAATCTGAATGTGTTTCTTGGCTTCCCTAAAGCATCCTTCATATGCTACAAAACAAAATATTGCGTGGCACGCTTGGAGAACTACAATCTACAGAGAGCCATGCAGGGCCATTTCAACAGCTAGCCTTCTAAGGAAATTTTCCTTTTATCTGGATATAGGCAATAGAGTGAATAGACTGGTGTACTATCTGCTTACAAACTAACTACTAATCATTTGCGGCCACTTGGTAACAGGAGATTGTGGTGATGCGACAAGTGTTTATATAAAATATTATAATCATTAAAATGCGAGTCCCTGGAATAATTAGGTGATGGTGATTAGTGGCAAAAATTGATAGAGCATTACCATAGTAGAACTAGTTCTTTAACTTGGCACTAAATGTAACAACAGCCGAACCAGTAAAACAGAGAACACTACCTATCATAAAAGTATTAGTGTCATGGGTTATGCTGTCCAAAAAGAGCACGCATTCAAGACAAAGGTAATAATAAAATTGTGAGTATCAGTTGAACGAAGAACTAAATTAAATGATTAAAATAACACCCAGTCACCAGCACAAAAATTGCGATACACACAAGATGACGTAAATGAAGAAAAACTAACGGCGTGAAGAATATAGCTCATATCATAGCATTAAGTAGGAGGAAGCATTTACCAGTGAAGAGCTTGAATGCGGTAGGCACACTCCTTTTCTCCGTGATCCAAAAAACATCGGACTTCTGCAGGCTGTATAGCCCAGGGTCGACGATCACAGGCTTGGCCCTCTGGTACCTACACAGACATATTTAGCCAGTGCCCAACTTGAATGAACAAATAACAGCACTCTGAGCAAAATTCCATGCTTACTCCTTCCATCCGATGTCACTGGTATGTTCAATAAAGTTAAGTTCCCTTGGCAAGTCGGACAGTACATACAACAGATCTGCAAACACAGAGCAAGTGAGGTCAGACAAACAGAGAACCAGCTAATCCTAACTTCCCAACGCAACTACCTACCAAATGACAAATCCTAAAAGTGATCCCAGTGGGCCAGTACTAGGCGTAGCAGGCTACCAGCAAGCACAGGAGTCGGGACAGATACCGAATTTGGAAGTACCCACTTTATCCCCATGAACAAGTAGAACAATCACATATGGGAGTAGATGGAAAGAGGAAAAGGCAAAGCACGATTTGGGTGAGTGGAGCAGAAACCAGTAGAAGCATCCATCCATAAAAAGAAAGAAAGAATACGGCCGAGGATGGATGTGGCTTTCCACCTTGAAGGCGCAGAAGTAATCAATCGAACCAAATCTCCAATCCAGTAGTAGTAGGAGGAGAAACTGGGCATTAATAAATATAAATTGAATAAAGCAACTAGGCATCGGAAACGTATAAAAATCAAATCTTTCACCACACCCGGAAGGCCGAAACCACCACTTCTAATTTGAAAATCCTAGTCCCAGTAGCCTCGAGTGGGCGCAACTTGGATTCGATTTTGCCCAAATCGAGGGGCAGAAAAGATCGGGCCGGTGAAATTTGGATCGGGAGTCGTGTATGCGCACGATCGAATCGCGGAATTGGGGGAGAGGTGGTGGAGTCGCAGATCGCATCTGTGCTTACCGTCCTGGGAGACGAGTGGGTAGTCTGAGGCGGACAGGTTGATGAACCAATCCCAGTCGCCGCCGTCCCGCAGGAGGATTGCGGCGGCGTGCAGCGTGTTGGCGACCATGGTGGGTCCCCGGTAGGTGACGAGGTTGGCGCGGGTGACGACCTTGACGTTGCGGAAGCGCGAGTAGACGGGGTCGGCGCGCAGGGCGGCGGCGAGCTCGGCGCGCTCGGCGGCGGGCGCCTCGAGGTCGAGGTGCACGACGTAGCGGTTGGCCGGGTGGTAGAGCGCCCTGAGCGTGCGGCGCAGCGCGACCCCGTCCCCCGCGGAGCCGGAGACGAGGTATGCGATCCTGGGCACGGCGCGGTGCGGGCGGTCGGCCCGCATCTGCTGCTGCCGCAGCTTGGCCTCGACGAAGAGCGGCTCGGCGGAGGCCGCGGAGGGGAGCGGGGAGAAGGAGAGGAGCAGCGCGCGGGAGGAGGAGAAGAAGAGGGAGGCCGAGATGAGGAGGGAGGAGAGCAGCACGGACGCGAGCAGCGGCGCCGCCCAGCGCCGGTGGTGGTGCGCCGTCGCGGATGCCGGCCCCGGCGAGGGCGGCTTCGTCTCCATCATCTCCCCCTCCCCCTCGGGCCTGCGAGGATCGCGATCAGTCGCCGGGGGGGCGGCGGCGGGCGGTGGTGGTGCGGGATTAAATGTGGCCGACGACGGTTGGTGTTGGCGTTGTGGAGGACGGGGGTGTGGTGGTGGTGAGGTTACCGATCCCTCTCGTCTCGTCTCCACCGGGGGGGCTCGCGAGTCACGACTCACGAGAGGAAGAGAGAGAGAGGTTGCGCGGAAATAATCGCAAACAAAACCAGCACCGGTTGGTGGTGACGAGTTGTGAGAGTTGGGTTTGGCCAATGCGCACCGCCGGTCGAGTGGAGTGAGGTGTTGGGTTTGGGATTATACCAGCCGGTGGTGGATGAATGGTGATCGATGCTGATCTTGCCACGAACTTTTTTTTGGGATCGATAGTGAAGTCAGGTCGACGAGGATTGGTTTGTTGTACAGTTCCGTAGACCAGCTTACATATTACCCGTCAGATGACAGATACACTTCTTTTGTTTTCTGGGAGGCGATTAACTTGGACCCAAGACAAAGCATGGATGGAGATAAGGATGTGTACGGTAGGAGGACGATGTGTTAAGTAAAATTAATACTAGTGGTCCGTCAGATGGCAACTGACAGTTACTAGTAGTAGTAGTAGTACTTTATTTTGGGGACAATTTATATGAGTCAAAAAGACAAACGTGGAGATGAGGGTATGTGTAGTGAGATTAGTCAGGCAAAGATTAATGTTGCCCTCGGATGACAATTGATGGTTGTTCAGTTACTACATTACTGAGTTATTAGTTCACTTAGGGAATAAACCCATAAAGTATAAGCATGTGTACAATGAGATGGCGCCATACAAAATTAGTACTCCCTTCGTATCAATGTTTTAGTATTTTCTAGACAAAATGTATCTAGATATGTTTTAGTATATAGATGCATATGTATTTTGCACTAAAATATGTCTAGATTCATTTTTTTCTATAAAATGCTAAAACATCTTATAGATACGCAGGGAGTGATATTTAACGGAACACGGTCACATGAGGTCACACGATATCACTTGCAATAGATGTGCAAGAGGTAGGCCGTCACGGACACGATGCAAAGTTGACCAGTTTTTTTGTTTTGTTTTTTGAGTTGCAACCCATGTATACTACAAAAAATCTTAATAGCAAGTAATTTGCGACCGAAAAATCCTAGTTATAGCCCATGTATAGCTCCACTTCAGCGCGATCACGATACAATTCAATGGTCTTACAGTTGATCGGACCTCTATTTTATGAGAATTCACAAAACCAAAATTACTACTCCCTTTTGTCCCGGTATATAGGCCATGTGTACGCCTCTAGATCGTCAATTTGACAAACCTAGCGACACATGCAAGCTCTATAAACTTGGAGGGAGGAAATATTATGTTCACGGTTGCCCTTTTCTGGGGACAAAACACATTTGGACAAAGATAAAAATAAGGATAATGATACATCGCAAGGATACTATAGAAAAATACAGAGATGATGATACATGTATAATGAGATGGTTTTATAATAATATATTACCCTTAGATGACAATTGGTGATTACACGGTTATTTTATGGGGACACTTACTACATGCCAAAAATAATATATAAGGATGAGGATGTGTATAATTAAATGATGTCAATTAAAATTAGGGCTCATTTACACTTGCCTTTCTGGGACAAATTGTATTGAACCAAAGATAGGCATAAGGGTAAGGATATGTATAGTGAGATAATTTCTGGTGGAACCGTTAAGTTAAAAGAAAAACGAGAATGGGAGGTATAATTCTATTCTTTTTGTCCAAAGGTGGTTGTTTAATATCTAGAAAGATGTTCTCTTATTAGAGGCAATCTGCATGAGTTTTTACGGTCATAATAAAAGAACCTTCTATAAATAATAAGAGTTGAAAGTAACCTATTCTATTATAGATATTTGATTGTTATCTATAGAGGGTATGGATGCCTAAAAGATCATACGAGGATTAGACTCATCACGACCTAGAGTTGTCATGAATCCACAATGACATATAAACAAACATATGAAAAATCATGTCATTTGTATAGCTTATCTTCTTTTTAAAACCAACCTCACTTGCATTTGTCTTAAGAGTATTACACCCCCCCTCCCCAAATAAATAAATAAATAAGGGGGAGTAAACCAATTTACAATAATGAAGTACTCTACACATGTCCCTACATGTGCACCTGAAGCGGCGGTGCGTAGTATCCGACGTGTCGTGTCCCAAGATCGTCCGGTGAGATAAATACAAAAAGAACGCCACTTGAACCCAATCACATTGCCACTGGGTACACAACACTCGCTCGGGGATGAATTTTAGGGTAGACATCACCCATTGCATAGCGGGAGAGGCTCATTGAAATTCCTCTTGTGTGAGGGGGAGGTAAAAGAAACATATCAAGACCATACGCTAAAATGGTGGAACCCATTTACTTGATAGGATGAAAAAGGCAGCTAGCAAAAAAGCTGGAGGCATAAAGATTGTACCTTCAATGGCCATATTAGATGGAATCTGGAATGTTCGATGTTAAGAGCTCGTTCTTTTATTACCCTCAACCTAGACATCAGACGAGGAGAATGCACAAACATGATTTGTTGCTGAAGAAGACACAAGAAAAATATGCGCATGCCAGAACTTATATCACCGACACGAATGGGAGACACCATATGTTGATTTTTACAATTACATGGGGAATCATCATGTTGCTTCCATCCGTGTTGGTAGGAGAAACAACGCATTCAAGGATCCCACATGAACTTTAAGACTCCCGCAAGCGTTTTTTATCCTCAATCTACGAAATGTGGTCAACATTAAGCCGAGAAAGGTCTCCCTGAGTAAACAACTACAATCTTAAAACGAGTGCACATACACGAGAGGCGTCCAAATTCTACTTTTCTTCCAGTGTTGTGACGTCGTCGAACAAGTGCACTATAAGGTGGCAAGAATAGCAAGAGTATAGGTTACAGAGGATAGTACTGGTACTACGACTTCTTTGAATTAAAGTTTCCACATACTCACTCTATCCATGAATAAGTTTACTTTTACCTTTTATGTTTAATCAAATTTATTGAACTTTGACTAATTGTATTAGAGAAGTATTAGCATTTACAACACCAAATTAGTACCAATAGATTTATCTTGAAATGAAGTTTCGAAATATATCAATTTATGGTACATATGTTGCTACTATTTTCTATAAATTTAGTCAAATTTTTAAAAAAATAACTTAATACAAAAGATAGATGTACACTTATTCGTGGACGGAGGGAGTACATTTTGTAGAATTCTAATATTACTAAGAAAATGTTGCACTATTTTTTTTTGTTCGAAGTAATAGATCCAGTAAGTTTGCAAGGATTTTGTCTTTACTTAGCAATATCATAAGATTTTTACTTCTCAAAAATTACTTTCATGCTCATAACACCTATGTTATGAGCGCAGTCCATATAGAGAATTGATGTTTATTCGCTTTGATGTAACTTAATTTGCTGATATTTGTGTTTTCAATCCTTGTGGGATTCTCAAAGTGCATGATTCCCCCATGCGTGGTTTTGATAATATATAATGACAATGCTTATGGACTAATGTTTACATTGAGATATCCTTATAGATCTTGTCCATGGAAAAATATTAGAGTTCATGTGTTGAACTCTAGAAGGTTTCATGATGACCATTGTTATATTAAAAGATCTATATTAAGAATGGTCATGTATAGAGTTGTGCATATTGCAAGTATGTCTTGAAGAAAAGGATTAGATGGTCTTTCATGATTATCTTCAAGACATCATCAAATGGAGAAAGAAGGAATTATGTAAGCTTGTGATCAACACACGGTTACAAGATATACCAAGTGGGATTATATATCTCATGGTAGGTAAGCAATTATCCATATAGCTTTGTGAACTAACTCATGATATGTTTATGTGGCATTTCTACGTGGTTAGGTATCTTTCCATGGGCATGCATGGAAAGAAAGATTTCTTATATCCAATGGTCGATGACGTCAAGTAGTGCTCGTCATCAAGCTTCAAGTGGAAGCTCAAGATAAGCATCTCGAATAAATCTTATGCTTTATGCTTGCCACCCTTTTGGAGATTGTGGCCATATGAATATTTGACAAAAAGCGTCTCTCCCATAATGGTGTATGGGGAGCAATATGCAAGTATTCATCAAGCAGAGCTTGTGCTAGGAAGGATGATCAAGAAAGATAATCCAACTTGAGAGAGTCAAGATCGGCATCATATAAATCAAGTGGAATGCTCAAGTCAGAGGTATGATCTTCATAGATTTTCTATTTTACCGGTCTCATACTTTTGGGGAGTCCGGGTTATAAGATCGGTAGTCGTACTATCAAGAGGGACTCTCAAGTGAGTAACTTGATCACATCTTTGTGGAGAGATCAAACTTTGCATACTTGGCATATCATTTTTCTTGGTTCTTATTTAATTTTTATCTTTACGGGGTTTGAAGCTTGTCGTGATCTTCGTGACAATTCAAGGTTTATCAAAAACGGATTTACTAAGAAAAACTTATTGCGTTTTTTGTGGTGAAAATATCCGGTTTGTCTTTGAGAAAGTTCCCACATATTCCATGTGTGGTAAATTATCCGCACTTATATTTGGATAGTACTTGTTGTTATCTTTCCTACAAAATTGGTTTCACCTTATTCGGACTTCGTTTGCAAAAGTTATGGGATTTCAGGTTTTGCTATGTGGCTGTGGAAGCAGGCCGGAGTCTCCGGTGTCCCTAGATCAGACTCTCCGGACTCGGGTTTTATTCCAAAATAGAAAATGTGGTGCCACTAACTATATTCAGTTCGGAATCTTGGCGGAGACTTGTCGGAGTCTCCGGCTAGGCTGGAGCCATCGGTCTGCAAAGGCCGGAATCTCCGACCTTAGGATTTCTCAGCGCCAAGGTGATGACTCCCAAGTGCAGGAGATCAATTGTAGTACCTTTCGATAAGTATTTGAGTGTCGAACCCACGAGGAGCTGAAGGTAAACTATCTATTCTCTAAAGCCCTATAACCCTCTTATATGGTTGTTTATGCAAAGCAATAAGTTTGACTAAAAGGAACTAACTAATTAAAAGCAAGTGACGTGGAGTGTGGTTTGTCTAGTAACTAGTGAAGCAAGTTTAAAATGCAAGTTTCTAAGCAAGTTTCACAAGTAGCAAGCAGCAAATATCTCAAGTATCTCAAGGGAGCAAGTGTTCTAGCAATAGGTGTTTCGTTCGTGTGGTTGTCACAATTAGTGAAACACATGTTTTAGTCTTAGTTGTTTCTTCTAGGAAGGAGCCATGAATAGGTATAGTCAAGTAAATGATCTACAACCCCTTATGATGGATCATGTGGCCAAGTAAATGACTGCACAAGATTGATTAAGACATAAAGTCCCACCATAGCCTTACGTTCTAAGGTCCCCTATATATATCCCCCAATAACTTAACTTTGTGGCTCGGTCTCAGGTTACTGTCACTCCCAAGTCACCACCACTCCATTATGCTACCGGTGATCACCTTACATGCATTCCCCAACATATGCATGCACTCATATATTGTACATAAAGACAATCATAGAAGATAACAAACTTGTATGCAACCAATCAACGAACTATTTCACCATTGCCAAGAACAATTCACTACTCAAACATAGACGGGGAGACACAATACATCAAGGGAATATAGTATTGCATCATACATCGTGTTTGCCAAGAGATTACAGTGGATAAATGGAGTTGATCTTGCTGTAGATGTTGATGATGAACACGCCGGAGGGGGGTGGAGCCCTCCGGGGGTGATCCCGGCGGCGTTTCCCCCCTCGGATCTTCTCCGGCGGCAGCCTTCTGTCTCTCTGTTTCGTGGTTTCGTCTCTCGGTGCCGCCTCCTCCTCGAAAAGGCCAGGGGACCCTTTATATAGTCGTTTTTAGGTCACGAGACACTCGGGAGAAGAAAGATCGACGGCATCGGAGCCACAGGGGCAAAAAGGGGGCCTCTCACGCGGCCAAGGAATCTGGCCGCATGGAGGGTCCTCTTTGCCACCTGGTTGGCCTTTTGGCCATCTACTTTGGCCCATGGTCTTCGTCTCGAAAATTCTGAACCGTGCTCTTTGGCCTTGCCCTTTTTGGAGTCCCGAAGCTCCCGGAAAGTCTGAAACACTAAAAAGTACGTTTTCTGGAAAAAACAGGGTTAGAACCAAAAGAAGGGGGATTGTTTAGAAAATCCCCCAAATCATTATAAAACATGAATATAAGTTGCTAATATGTAGGAAAAACAAGTAATAACATGAAAAGTTCATGTATGCATTTTACATGCATCACAAGGCAAAGTGGTGTCACCCACTGTCTCCAGTCCAGAAAGTTGCCAGAGTCTCCAGAATTTTGGCAAAATTTCCGCCCCTACGGAAACTGTACGAAATCTTTAAGGGTCGGAGTCTCCGGTGTGATTTTTCTGCAACGGTTCTTTTTCGTGGGGACCTATAAAAGGCCCCCTTCTTTGCAAAGGAAGACAACTTTGCCAAGCACGTTTTTCCCTTCCATCTCTCTCACCATTGTTGACCTTGGAAATCTTTCCCCTCTCCTAATCCCTCCCTTGATTCTAGCATATCTTGGAGGGATATTAGAGAGGAGATCAAGATCAACATTTTCACCAATCCATCTCTCTTCTAAGTGGGGGAAACCTAGTAGATCTTGATTTGGGAGTTTTTGGTGTTTCTCCTCCTTTGTTCTTCCTCTCTTATTCGCCCATAAGAATTTGTTGCTTTGTTGGAATTTGAGAGTGAAAGATTTGAGCACATGTGCTCTTGCCATTTGCATTGGTTGCATCGGTTTGCTCTCTCCACGAGAATTCATAGAAGTGAAAGTTTGTGAACTTGTTACTCTTGCGTCTTGGATCCTAGACGACCTGTGTTGTTCTTGAGAGTCTACAATTATGTTGTGGATGCATTCCCCAAGATTGTGGTGACCTCAAGAGTCTCCAATTTAGTTGTGGATGCGTGCCTCAGGATTGAAGGTTACCAATAGTCGAAATTGAACTAGGCCTTTGTGGCGAGGTTCATCGAAGAATATGGTGGGTCCTTTGTGGCGTTTAGTAGGCATGTTGTGGCGACCTCACATCACTCCAACGAGACGTACTCCCCTCAAAAGGAGGAACTCGGAAATACATCATCGTCTCCGTGTGCCTTGGTTATTTCTATACCCGAGCTATTTACTTATGCACTTTACATTATGATAGCCTTCGTGCTTGAAGTTATATATCTTGCTATCAACTTGATACTTGTCTTACTTAACATAAGTAGTTGGTGCATGATGACCCACAAGTATAGGGGATCGCAACAGTCTTCGAGGGAAGTAAAACCCAAATTTATTGATTCGACACAAGGGGAGCCAAAGAATATTTGTGAGCCTTAACAAGTGAGTTGTCAATTCACCTGCACCTGAAAGTACTTCTGTTCGCAGTGGTTTATCAGTAGTAACAGTTTTATAGTAGCAGCAGTGAAATAATAATAGCAGTAGTATGAAAACAGCAGTAGTAGTGATTGAAGTAAACAGCGGGATGAAATACTGTAGGCATAGGGATGGATGAACGGGCGTTGCATGGATAAGAAAGTTCTAATAATGATCATGTCAGGGGCATTGCAGATAAATATGATAAAGCATCCAAGCACTAAGTAACCATAGGCATGTGTTCCGTAAATAGTCGTACGTGCTCGCAATGAGAACTTGCACAACATATTTTGTCCTACCAACCTGTGGAAGCGGGGCCTCAAAGGAACTACTGGTAATTAAGGTGTTCCTTCTAATAGAACACCGGAGCAAAGCATTAACACTCCGTGAACACATGTGATCCTCACATTGCAGTCATCCCCTCCGGTTGTCCCAATTTCTGTCACTTCGGGGCCTCGGGTTCCGGACAACAATATGTGTAAACAACTTGCAGGTATGATCAAGAAACAATAATTATCATCATGATTCAATAACATGTTTAGATCTGAGATCTTGGCACTCGGGCCCAAAGTGGCAAGCATTAAGCATAACAAGTTGCAATAATGTCAATAGCACTAACAGAAGATACTAGGCACTATGCTCTAACAATCATGGCATTATTACATGAACGATCTCATCCAATCCCTACCATCCCCTACAGCCTACAGCGGGGAATTACCCACACATGGATGGGGGAAACATGGATGGTCGATGGAGAGGCGTTGGTGATGACGATGGCGATGATCTCCTCCACTTCCCCGTCCCGGCAGGGTGCGAGAACAGGAACTTCTGATCCCCAAATCGAGGTTCGGGACGGCGGCGGCGCTCTGTTGTGTTTCTGTGGAATATGACGAACCCCCTCGGGTTTTGTTGAAGGCTACTTTTAGTCGAAAGGGGAGTCCGAGGGGGTCCTGGGGGGCCCACACCCTATGTTGGCGCGGCTAGGGAGGACCCGCGCCAGGGGGTGTGGCCACCCTGTGGCCCCTCTCCTGGCCCCCTTCTGGCTCCCGGGGTCTTCCGGGGTGAAATCATCAATGGGCTTTTTTCTGGGCATTTTCCCGAAAGTTGATTTTTCTGCATAAAAACGAGACACCAAAGTAATTCTGCTGAAAACAGCGTTAGCCCGTGTTAGTTGTATCCAAAACACAGGAGTTTAGAGGAAAACAATAAGAAAAGTGTTCGGAAAAGTAGATACATCTTCGACGTATCAACTCCCACCAAGCTTAGCTTATTGCTTGTCCTCAAGCAATTCAGTGACAACTGAGTGCGATAAAAGACTTTTACGAACACATTTCTTTCATATGATGTAAATATACTCACTATGTGATCAAATACTTAATTATGCTCATGATAAGATACATGCAAGATACTGACACTTAATAGCTATGCAAACCATGAGAAGATAACAACATATTAATAATAAACAACACGAAGCATAACTATTTGCAAGATTGAAATATTCATAATAGGATCTGACAAAGTGGTATCTCGCTTGCCCTTAAATGTGGGGAAAAACATAAATGCCAGGGCACCTCTGAAGTTCAAGGGAATACTAGAAGTAAAGATATCAAAGATGCAAGTATCAAGAATATATCACAATCAGCCGTGCTTTGGGACAAACACATTACACTAAGAATGATAATCATGCTCTCAAGAAGGTGCTCAAAGAATATGGCGGAGACTCAACATAAAAGTAAAATAAAGACCCTTCGCAGAGAGAAGCATGGATCACTTATGTGCTAGAGCTTTTTATTTTATTAAACAGAGGTATTGAAAACATTTTGAGAGAGGTGTATGCTTATGTCAACGAATGGTATACAGACAATACAGTACGTCACAAGTCAACTGGATTCACAAGAGCGGCTCCCATGGTGAAGGACGCAACTGGTGTAGAAGGTCATCCTTCTTTCTCTTTTGTTTACACAATTATATTTTGACTGATAAATCAGGGGGCAAAAAGAGTGAAGAGAATTTGTGTGTATTAATTTGGGGCTGGGCACCCCGCTGCCAGCTCTTTTATCATTTGGATAAGCGGATGAAGCCAGTAGTCCAGGGTGTGAAATCCAGTCAACAAGTGAGATAAAGATTCTCTATCTACGTCCTCATGGGGCACAAAATAGGAATAATTTTTAGCGGGTTTTAAAGATAGCACATGAGCAATTTACTTGGAGTGGCGGTTAAATACCACATATAGGTAGGTATGGTGGACACATTTGGCAAACTTTGGTTTTCAGGGATTTGAATGCACGAGTAGAGCTCATACTCAGTACAGGTGAAGGCTAACAAATAGACAAGGAGCAACAATCAAGAGAGCAAAAACTATCATAATCATGTTTGCGACAGAGTAAAATCAACTGAGGCATAAAATTGATACTAGAACTCTGAGAAAAAATAAATCATCGAGGCTTATTGACCTTTTGTTTTCAGTCTTAGTATGCGTGAGCATGTGCCAAGTCGATTCAAATGAAACAGTCAGAGGAGGCTACCACAATATCATACTCTTCTATGAATATAACAATGCGAACAAATATTTATGCAACGGGTAATTTACTATTAATACATTGGAACAAAACATGAGAGAGCATGAACTATTAAGCACCATTAAGTCACATATATCTTATAAAAACAAACTAAGCATGCTCACATAGATGGATATATGTACAAAAATGAAAGCAAATAGAGTTCATACCAGCCTCTCACCACAGCTTGAATTGTCGTATATCGTCATTATTGCTATTCACTTGTGGCTCGAATAATATATAATGAAAACCAAGCTCCAATGGAATCACGGACGACTGTTGAATTCTGCAACAAACTTTACAAAACCAAAGAAGAACAACAAATATTTTTGGGTTTTTCAGTTAAAGCACGAATAAAGAGAGAGCAAGCAAACAAAGCAAAAATATTTTTGGGTTTTCAAAATGAAACAAGAACAAAAGGAAGCAAACAGCAAACAAAAGAAAATATTTTTGGGTTTTTGAATATTAAAATGCAACTAAAGAATAAAATAAACCAACTAAAGAAACAAATAGAGAGAAACAACAGAAATATTTTTGGTCTTTTTTTGTTATCGAAAGCGAAAACAAAACAATAAAAACAAAAGAGACGAAAGAAAACGAAAACAAACAAAAGAAACAAAAGAAACTAAAACAAACGAAAGAAAAGAAAAGATAGATATACAAAGAACCAACCGAACATGATATATAAATGAGTGTGATGTCGTTATACCTCCACCCAAGCTTAGGCTTTTGGTCTAAGTGGAGGTAAATCACCAAGGGGTCCAAGAGGTGCCACCCCTGTAATACGCCGAGGAGGAAAAGCCTCCTCCTGATATGTGCTCGAGGATGCGCCGGTGTACTGCATGTTGTGGTCCTCGGAAGGCGGTTCTCGCCTCTCCTGCTGCCGGTAAAACTCCATGGTGTTCATATGCTCGTCTACTTGCTCCTTGGAGAGCGACCATGGTGACCTGTCAATCTTAAACAAGACAGGCCACGTCAAAGTAACTTTCCGCTCTTCTCCATCCATATATAAAACTCTATAGACTAAGCATTCATTAGCAGAGTTAGAAGTGACAAACTGATGGGATTTCATAGCAGCAAGGTTAAGCCTATGTGGGGCAATAATTTCATCATTAGGATCAATAGAAACATGCAAAGCAGCTGCGACACGTGTAGCAATAATGCCACCAAAAATAGGCCCAGCAGCAGCAAGGCAGCGTGTAACAAGTGCACCAAGGTTGTACTTTGTGCTACGGTTCAGTGCAGCATCAATGAAAGCAAGGTGATAACTAGAAACATTGCTAGTGTTCTCCCTACCAAGAATACTAGTACCAATATAGTAAGTAAAGTATCTAAGAGCAGGGAGTTGAATGTTCCTTATCTTCTCACGCTGGGATGAGCGATCGTCATCATTGGTGATCTCTCGGTAGATCCCCTGGAGGTCTGCTGGTCTATCTTGAATCCTGCTTGCCATCCCGGTGGCATTCATACCTATAATAACACAAAATTCCACCAAGGACAAAGACACAGAACTGCTATATAATTTGAATGCAACAGTTGGACCATATTGAGAGTTTTGAAATTTGAAGCTCTTAACAAAAGCTTTCGTGAGCGTGGCATACTGAGGACTTTCATCCTCCATAAAGTTGGTGAGACCAACTCTCTCAACAAGCATAAGAAAATCATCTAAAAGACCTGCACTTCTTAAAAATGTATGACAAGGGAAACTAGATGGGTAAATGGTACCGTCATCTTCTGCATCATTAATAGTTGACACCATAACATCTTGATTATATGATGGAATCGCTGAAGTATACGAGCGTGATGGCCTTGTCCTTCTAGGAGAATCACTCCTAAATATCTCACAAAGTTGAACCTATCCATCTCTGAAATTTTTCAACAATCATCATAAAAATTAATTTCAAGCAACTATAAGGTGGAAACTACCATAGGGACTTATATGAGAGCTAAACATACATCAAAAGTATATTATTTCTACTCAAATCAAGCATGCAAACTCACATAATCTGTCACCTACTGTGGCAAAATACTTCACTAAATAAAATTCTACTTGGATCATCGGAGGAGTCATATACCGGAGATCAAACACACCAAAAATCAGCACAAATGATGGGCTGAAGATGGAGATCGAAAATCCAGAGGAAGAACACCAAGAACACGGTTTTCAGGAAATGTTTCCAGCTTTGGGGGTGAGAGAGAAGACTTGGGCAGTGGAGAGAGTAAGTGGAGGGCCAGGGGCCCCACACCATGTGCTGGCGTCACCAGGGGCAGGCCGCGCCACCCTGGGGTGTGCCTGCCTGGTGGGTCCCCCTGGGGTCTCCCAGGTGGCTTTCTGCCCCATTTTTGACGTAAAAATTTATTATAATTTTTCTGGAATTTTCCGAGAAATTATATTTTTGAGGTATTTCCAGAATTTTAATAATTAATAAAAGCCGAGAAAACGAAAGTGAAAACATGGAAAAAAAAACCAAAACCAGAACTACAGAGGATCTATGACACTCTAATGAAATAATATCCAAAGAAAACAAAGGTGGTAGTGGTGAAAACATGCATAACCTCAGTAATCAGAGTGAAAACATCAGGAAAACATGCATAAGGATGGTGGAAAACATGATTGCACTCAAGTAATAATGTGATAATAGAAGTAAACATGGTGAAAACAATATGGGGAAGGTGAAAACATAGTGAAAACATTGCCCATTTCATTTTAAATCATTTTGTTAACAAGGGTGATCAAGTCTTGCTACCAAAATAATTTTATATGAAACAAAACTTTGTTTTTCACTAAATACTCATGTTACCGCAACCTTGATAGGCATAGTCCCAATCATAATAATATCATATTCTTTTGGTGTCTTTGGAATAGGACAATAAAATTCTCCAATCTTGATGGTCTCAACATTTTGAATGGAATTTAGACCATATTTTCTATCAATCTTCTTAGGAAAATAAACAGTGTGCTCTTTATCATTAACATTAAAAGTAACTTTGCCTTGATTGCAATCAATAACAGCCCCTGCAGTATTAAGAAAAGGTCTTCCAAGAATAATAGACATATTATCATCTTCACGTATTTCCAACACAACAAAGTCAGTTAATATCAGACAATTAGTGGCCACTTGAACAGGAACATTCTCACATATACCCATAGGAATAGCAGTAGACTTATCAGCCATTTGCAAAGATATATCAGTTGGTATCAATTTTTCTAGGAGGAGTCTTTTATAGAGAGTAAAAGGCATGACACTAACACCAGCTCCCAAATCACACAAAGCAGTTCTAACATAATTATTTTTAATAGAACAGGGAATAGTAGGTATACCAGGATCTCATAGCTTCTCAGGAACCTTGCCATTAAAAGAGTAATTAGCAAGCATAGTGGAAATTTCCTCATTAGGAATGTTCCTTTTGTTAGAGACAATATCTTTCATATATTTTGCTTAAGGAGGCAATTTAATAGCATCAGTTAAAGGAATTTGCAAGAACAAAGGTTTCATCCATTCACAAAACTTGTTATAATGTTCTTCTTCCTTAGATTTGTGTTTCTTACCAGTGAAAGGCATTGGTTCTTTTACCCAAGGTTCTCTCTCATTACCATGTTTATTAGCAATGAAATCTTCCTTAGTGTACTTTGTAGTTTTAGTTTGCTTTTCAGGTTCAGCTACAGGTTCTTCTTTATCAGAAGGATCATTCTTTTCATTACCACTTTCAGTTTCAGCATCAGAGATAGATATACTATTAGGATCT
Organism: Alopecurus myosuroides; assembly: GCA_028641055.1. Lineage (NCBI taxonomy): Eukaryota > Viridiplantae > Streptophyta > Magnoliopsida > Poales > Poaceae > Alopecurus > Alopecurus myosuroides. The sequence goes on from CM054062.1 coordinate 16,848,054, forward strand.
TTAGCAGGTTCAGAGGATTCTACATCAGCTTTATGTTTCTTCTTCTTTTTCCTCTTAGTATGAATAACATTATCCTTAGTTTGTTGAGAATCTTGTTCAATTCTTTTAGTATGTCCCTCAGGATATAAAGGATCTTGTGTAGCAATACCGCTTCTAGTTCTTATTTCATAAGCATGTTTTTCTTTAGAAGCATTAACTAGCAAATCTTTTTGCACTTTAGCAAGTTGATCAATTTGAGTTTGAACCATTTGAAAATGTTTAACAGGCATTTTAACATCATTAGAGGTTCTTTCTATAATACCATGCAAATCATTAATAGCTTTAGAGTTTTCCATTAGGTGGTTCTGCACTCTCATATTAAAATTATCTTGCTTAATAACATAATTATCAAATTCATTTAAGCATTGATCAGGAGGTTTTTTATAGGGAATATCTCTAGTATCAAAATATTGGAGAGAGTGTACATCAATGGATGGTGAGTGAGGGATTGGCTTACATAATTCTTCTATAGGTGGAAGATTCTTCACATCTTCAGATTTAATACCCCTCATTTTAAGAGATTTCTTGGCTTCTCTCATCACTTCATCATTTAATTCATGCATTCCCCTCTTTTTGGGTGTTGGTGTTGGTGTAGGTACTGGAGTAGGAGTCGGCTTAGGCTCAACCATAGTCCAATCATCATGATTTTGGCTTATTTTAGCCATTAATTCCTCAGCTTCTTCTCGAGTCCTTTGCCTGAAAACACAACCAGCACAACTATCCAGGTATGTCCTAGATTCGGCAGTTAGTCCATTATAGAATATATCAAGAAGTTTATTATCTTGTAGCTTATGCCCAGGTGCATCTCTAACTAAAGAACCAAACCTTTCCCAAGATATAGACAATTTCTCTTCTTCCAATTGCTTAAAATTAAATATATTTTGTAAAGCGGCATGTTGAGCACTAGCAGGAAAATATTTCTGAAAGAAAACATTAACCAAACCAATAGGACTATCAATATATCCAGGAGACAAGTTGTTAAACCAAGTTTTAGCTTCATTTTAGCAACAAAGTAGCTACGTTTTTTAAGATCATCAGAGAATAAAGTACTCAAAGAGGAGAGCTCATTCATATGTTTCACATCACTTTCATTTTCAGTTCCAAAAAAAGTTTCTTTCTCAACAATAGATATATAATATAAATCAAGAGAGAAATCATAATCCTTATCTCTAATATGAATAGGAGAAGTGGCAAACTTAGCATCGGGAGATAATTTATATGTAACAGCACGACTTTCCATAAGACGTATAACAACATCTTTATCTTTCATAGCATGTATTTCATCAATAAGATCATCACTCAGTTCAATATAAGCATCATCTAAATCATCACTAGGAGTTTCTCAACTTAGGTGAAAAAGCAGGAGTAACATGATTTTTATCAGGAGTTTCAGTGTTTGCAATATTTTTAGCTTTAGCAATGGTAGCATCTAAGAAAGGACCGAGAGAACCACTCTCATCAAGCACAGTAGAAGCATCATCAAAAGTATCAGAAGCATTTTTAGATTCAGCAGAAGTAGCATGTGTATCATGTGGTGGTGTAAGAAGCTTACTCATAACAGATGGTGAATCAAGAGCAACAGAGGTGTTCAAAATTGTACCTCCTCTTGTAGTGGATGGTAATATAGGAACTCTTCAATCACGAGACTCACCCATAATGAACGATGGCAGTAGATAATAATACTCTCCGGTGAGCTCGCAAATAAAGCTATGCTCCCCGGCAACGGCGCCAAAAAATAGTCTTGATGACCCACAAGTATAGGTGATCGCAACAGTCTTCGAGGGAAGTAAAACCAAAATTTATTGATTAGACACAAGGGGAGCCAAAGAATATTTGTGAGCCTTAACAAGTGAGTTGTCAATTCACCTGCACCTGAAAGTACTTTTGTTCGCAGTGGTTTATCAGTAGTAACAGTTTTATAGCAGCAGCAGCAGTGAAATAATAACAGCAGTAGTATGAAAACAGCAGCAGTAGTGATCGAAGTAAACATCGGGATGAAATACTGTAGGCATAGGGATGGATGAACGGGCGTTGCATGGATAAGAAAGTTCTAATAATGATCATGTCAGGGGCATTGCAGATAAATATAATAAAGCATCCAAGAACTAAGTAACCATAAGCATGTGTTCCGTAAATAGTCGTACGTGCTCGCAATGAGAACTTGCACAACATCTTTTGTCCTACCAGCCCGTGGCAGTGGGGCCTCAAAGGAACTAGTGGTAATTAAGATGTTCCTTTTAATAGAACACCGGAGCAAAGCATTAACACTCTGTGAACACATGTGATCCTCACATTACAGCCATCCCCTCCGGTTGTCCCAATTTCTGTCACTTTGGGGCCTCGGGTTCCGGACAACAATATGTGTAAACAACTTGCATGTATGATGAAGAAACAATAATTATCATCGTGATTCAATAACATGTTCAAATCTGAGATCATGGCACTCCGGCCCAAAGTGGCAAGCATTAAGCATAACAAGTTGCAACAATGTCAATAGCACTAATAGAATATACTAGGCACTATGCCCTAACAATCATGGCATTATTACATGAACGATCTCATCCAATCTCTACCATCCCCTTCAGCATACGGCGGGGAATTACTAGTACATGGATGGGGAAACATGGATGGTCGATGGAGAGGCGTTGGTGATGACGATGGCGATGATCTCCTCCACTTCCCCGTCCCGGCAGGGTGCGAGAAGAGGAACTTCTCATCCCCGAATCGAGGTTCAGGACGGCGGCGGCGCTCTGTTATGTTTCTGTGGAATATGACGAACCCCCTCGGGTTTTAGGGTTGAAAGCTACTTGTAGTCGAAAGGGGAGTCCGAGGGGGGTCCGGGGGGCCCACACCCTATGCTGGTGTGGCCAGGGGGACCCACGCCAGGGGGGTGTGGCCACCCTATGGCCCCTCTCCTGGCTCCCGGGGTCTTCCGAGGTGAAAACATCAATGAGCTATTTTCTGGGCATTTTCTCGAAAGTTGATTTTTCTGCATAAAAACGAGACATCAAAGTAATTTTGCTGAAAATAGCGTTAGTCCATGTTAGTTGTATCCAAAACACACGAGTTTAGAGGAAAACAATAAGAAAAGTGTTCGGAAAAGCAGATACGTTTTCGACGTATCAGTGCACATAGTTGAGCCTAGAATATTTAGGTTGTGTGCTTGTTAATTTAAAACACCTAGTTTATTTCCGCATTTAGCAGGCCTTAAACGGAAAACTTTTAGTCGCCTATTCACCCCCCCACCACACACACACACACCTCTAGGCGGCATCGTTATACGTTGCGATACAACATGCCGTTCTTTTCACCCCATATTTGTCCAGTTTATACCTCTTTATGGTGTAATTATATTTCATAATTGATTTAGTAATGGTTACATCATGATCAGATTCATAATGTCATATGTAAATCTTCACACCCATATGTACTTACGAGGTTCTTTGAATCAACTTGAAAATAGTTGTTGCTCAACCGACTAAGAAATAGAAAAATGGATTTTTAAAATTCTCGCCTTCCAAATTCATGTGCATGTTTTCTTATGTGGGCGTAGAGCACGGCGGGAGGTACTCACTCCGTCCGTGAATAAATATACATCTAAATTTTGCACTAAGCCGAACTTATTAAAATTTTAGCAATTTTATAGAAAAACATACCATTAATTATGGCATTAAATTGGTAGCAATAGATTTGTTCTGAAACAAAGTTTAAAAACATATCAGTTTTATATCATATATATTGCTACTTTTTAAAAAAAAAAATTGGCCAAATTTAAAAACATCAGGCTTGATATAAAATTTAAATGTACACTTCTTCAATCTTCATGGAGTAGGGTACATTCTACGAGTAAACTAGCTCAGGCTTAACAATTAGCTCGGGCGTGATCCTGCTATTAAAAAAATAAAGATCATATTTTTTGAGTTTTTTTTTAAAATGAAAAAATGGAGGTCGCCCATGGTATATGTGTAAAAGCCAATTTTAAATACTATGTATTCTGAACTACATAAAAAGGCAGAAATATGGATCTGAGTATGTCTATTTTCGAATATCTAAATCTATCGTATTTTGTTATTTTTGTGCAGTCTATAACATTTTGTACTTAAAATTGATATTTTGCATGTTTGTGGGGGTACGTCATTAGTTACAACCTGATTTTTTTAACAAAAACATTTTAAGTCTTGTAAATACAGTATAAGTTTTGAATTCTTTGAATTTGCAGGAGTGCTAAAGCCACTTTCCGGTGCTTTAAGTAGAAAACAAGACACGCCCTCATAATTCTCGAGAATTGTGCGTAATTTATCACGAAAATCCATTGTACGCAACCAGCATGAAACAGGAGCAGAGCAGGGACGGATCGGAATCGCTTGGATGTCAAGCACTTGCAGTGTAGTATTCTGTGATGCGCGGGCAAGCACATGTTGCGATCCGTGTGGACCTGTCTGTGGAGAGCGAGGCTACCTTTTAAAATAGTACGAGTACAAGTCCTGTTTTGCTTTCTTCGTTAGACGCCATCCACGTGGAGAGGCTTCCAGCATCTCGCGGAGACTGGCCATTAAAAAACACAAGCACGAGTCGTGCTGGACTCAGAGCATCCTCCATCCGTGGCACATTCTCAGCGAGATCGATCGCGATGGCCGTATCAGAAAATGTCTCTATTGCTCCATTACGCTTGCGCAATACAGTACATTTCTCTCTCAGGAAACTAGTAGTACAGGACTGGAAAGACATCGTACTAGTTTCTGCGATGAACTCATATTCAGTTTCGGCGTCCGTATGGGTGTGTGAAGAACTCAAAACCTGCATCTTCTCCCACGAAAAATATGCTAGAATTTCAGAGAATCATCGTGCATCCGTTATTAAGCATTACTCCTGATCATTCAGCCCAGGACTGATTCAGTTGTTGAGTGAGCTGGCAAGAAGAGCTACTACTTGGTCAGCTCTCCCGATCCATGATCCGCTCCCCGAGTTCCGCTTGTCCCTTCCCCTCCACATGGTGGACGCACGCACGCACGCACGAGTCCAGCCATTTCCCAGGCATGATCACCGAACCGTATGCCGACGATTCCCGCACGTCATTCGGAGAGAGAACCAATCATTCGGCTCATGAGGAGCGGCACTTGAGAAAGTATTCCTGGCCGGTATGATTAGTGGAGTACACTTGTCCTGTGCGGGACGGGCCGGCAGCGTATCTTTATCCACCCGTTTGTCTACTACGGAGTACCAGTCGCACCTTGTACGTATGCAGCTGTGTATTTCCGACACTTTAATCGGATCGGAGGGAGTAGTACATTTCCTTCAAAAAGAAATTATCTCCTAAAAAATAAATCACTACATTAGCTCACTGTACTACCTACTACGTGAACAGATGGCCGGATACAAGATCCTCCTCGACAGGGGAGGGGGCTACGCAGGCAGTTGACACGTCCGCCGTTTGTGCTTTGGTCTCTTGTTCACTCCTTGTATTTTAGCCGCAGCCATACCGTGACTTGCCTGATGGTTCTCTCGGTGTCGCCAGCGGAAGTGTGTCATATGATTCGTAAAATATACGCCGCGTACACGTAGCACATGCTGTACCATAATCGCACGCGATTCGTTTTAGACTCTCGCAAATAGGGATGATATATCGGGTGGCACACGGGATAAGCTACCTCAAACCAACAAAAAAAATAGGGATGATATATACTCCCTCCGTCCAACAATAGATGACTTCTATTAGTCTATATATGAATGTATTTAGACATGTTTTAGTGTTTAGATATATTCATATATAGACAAATGCAAGTCATCTATTATTGAACGGAGGGAGTATACGGGAGGATACGTGTCTAAAAGTTATCTATCACCACTAATATAAAAAGCAGGAGCCTGTTTTGATGGATGAATTCAAAGCATCCAAATTTAACTCATCCAGTAGATGAAAAATAAAACTAAAAAAATAGTACGCACTTTCTGATCACTCCACACAATTTAGTTGAATGATTTATCGGATTTTGTTATTTGTCTGTGAACTGATTACCAATTAGGCAGCAGTCAAATCTCCTGTCCAACCCATTAACCTGCTTGCCTAGGTGAAATGTGCTTTATCAGTAGATTTTGTACCTAGTTTTATTTGTATTTTCCTTGTTGCTGCATGTACTAGTTGTCATTTCGTCCAACCCTAGGGAGATAGAGGCAGAAAGAGTAGCCCGGAATTTTCTCGTCCCGTCCACAGGCGAATGAGTATTAGGGCGTGTTTGGTTGCAAACTGTCAATTTCGATCTTTTGCATTCGTGGTCTCGGCGGGTCTAGCCAAAGAAAAGCGCGACTTGGGACATGTTCTGCATTATGTTTGGTTGCCCACAAAATTCTAGCCAGGCTCGTTTCGCTAGGATCAAGAGAATGGATTCTGGTTCTTTGGTGGGTTGTAAGTCCAAGACAAATGCAAAGTGCGGCTGTTTGGTTACCCCACCTACGCTACTGCTCTCACCACCTCTCTCTGTGGTGAGCTTACCAGCATAAATGACGGGCATAAGAGTAACAGGAAAAAACATGCATAATTGTCGGGGGGCTACCCCGGGTAAGGCAAAGCTTGGTGTGAATTGGTATCTAATTGCAAACGATGATGGTGTGTTGGAAACCACAAGAGGAAGGTGTGATGAGCAAGTGGCAAGAATGTCCCTCGGTTAAGAACCAAGGTTATCAATCCAGTAGGAGGAACAGGATCTCGGGAAGGTTGATGCCACTGACGGTGGTGCTGGCGCTTCACCGGTGTCAGCAACAACGTGGAACCTGCACACAATACAACCAAAATACTTTGTCCCAACGGTACAGTGAGGTTGTCAATCTCACCGGTCTTGCTGAAAACAAAGATTAGACGTATAGTGTGGAAAATGATGTATGCTTGCAGTAAGTGCTCACGAGATCTAAACATGGAGGCATATGAGGAGAAGACAACCATCTAGCTATAGCTACGAACCCGTAGTCCAAGGATGAACTACTCACGCATCACTCCGAAGACATGCATGGTGATGTACAAGCCTCCGGTGATGATCTCCTCTCCGGCAGGGTGCCGGAAACAGCTTCAGAACCCCACTGATATAGGGTTGACGGTGACGGCGGCTGCGGAACTTTTCGAGGATTTTTTATCAGGTGTTCAGGGTTTTCCATCCGGGGGGAATAAATAGGCGAAAGGGCAGAGGCGGTGGAGCCCTCAGGGCACCACACCACCCCCTGGCGCGGCCAAGGGGGCGCCACCCCATGGTGTGGGAACCCTGTTGCCCCTCTTCGTCTCCTCTTCGGTCTTCTGGATGCTTCCGGGGAAAATAGGCACTTCGGGCTTCATGGGGTCCAATTCTGAGAATATTTCCAAAACAACTTTTCTGAAAAATAAATAGCAGAAAACAGGGAACTGGCACTTGGCATCTTGTTAATAGGTTAGTCCCGGAAAACGTGTAAAAATGACATAAATAAGGGAGAAAACATGTAGCAATTGGCATAATATTATCATGGAGCATCAGAAATTATAGATACGTTGGAGACGTATCAAGCATCCCCAAGTTTTGTTCCTACTCGTCCTCGAGTAGGTAAACGATAAAAAAATAATTTCTGAGGTGACATGCTACTAACACAGTCTTGATCATAAAAATGTAAAGGCATATGCAAGCTGAGATCATAGAACTTCAAACACAAACATGATAAATAGAACTTTAATAATAAAGCAAAGCAATAACTTTTCATCATGAAGAGTATCTCAAACAAAGGATCATGAGAAACAATGCAAAGACAGATAAAAGTCTGTTTCAGGTATAGAGAAAGCATGGCAAAGTGATATTTCGCTAGTCCTTCAGAGTGGGGCAAAACATAAATGCCAGGACACCTTCAAAGTTCATGAGTAAGACTAGAGCAAATGATTTAAGAACAAATTATATCACATCATGAAGTAATTATTGATGTTTATGGGAAAGTGCATGTCGGATATATACCGAATAGGGGTATAGAAGATGGTAGACAAAAGAGCTGGACTACCAGGGTGGCCTGCAAGGTAATGGGCTTAGGTCCATTGGGCGGCCCAGTAGTCCGACGCGCAGAAGCCGGATTCTAGAAGAACCCGGATCACGGCACGCGTGATCTGGCTTGGAGGAGAAGACGGATTCCTTACTTTCCAAGTTACAAGTTAAACGTAGTCTTCCAGGTTTCTGGTTCTGTAAGCCCTAATCCGGCTATTATATAAAGCCGGACGGGAGATAGATTTCATAAGTTCCTTTAGTTCCAAGGTTCTAGGTTCAAGCTCAAGCCTTACGCAACTCGCCGGGAAGTTCATCCTCGACGAGTAGCTGGATCTATTCCCTTACATTGTAACCTTATTATACGGGCTTTAGTCCCACATAGTGAGAAGTGCAGGAGTAGGTACGCCGTACTGTCGCGACGTACTGAACCTGGGTAAATCCCGTGTTCTGTGTTACTACGCTATCCCGTTACCCCACGTCTCTACCGTAGTCTCATGGCACCCCAGTCTATGAAAACTACTACGATGTCTCGACAGTTGGCGCCCACCGTGGGGCAAACGACGTCAGGAGTGAAGTTCCGATCTGGGATATTAGGCGGGATCGGAAGATCGATCACGCTCGGAAGCTTGGAATTCGACGACGACGTCGGGCGCTTCCTCGAAAACGGATCCTACATCCCGGCGCAAAACCATCTGGTAAGTGCCTGCGTTTTACCGATTGGATCTGCTAATATCTTTATCGGATTAACCGCGGAAGCAATGGGGTTTTGCGGTGAAAGCAATTATCTCCCACCCGCCCTATACCCAGTCGAAGACGACTATGATGCCGGATTTTGCTCAGATCGCCGACAAAACAGTGATACGCACTTTATCGGCATGGTGCAATCCGAGATCGCCGAAAACACGGATGACGGAAATCCCGTGCAAGAGGCAGACAACGATACACCCGTCACAGAGACGGAAGAACCAATACCCGTCACAGAGATGGAAGATCCGACATCCGTCAACCAGACGATGAACTCGGAAACAGAGTCCGTGCTTGCCGCCATTGAGGCGAGATTGGAGTCGGAAACCGGATCGGATAACTTCTCCGAAGACGAAGATGATGATGCCTTCGTAAGAAAAGTTAAATCCTTTCAAGAGGGGTTCCATGAAGTGCTAATGGCAAAACCAGCTGATACAACGGGTGCCGATAGCCAGGAAAGCCCTAAAACCCCTCCGCCAGCAGAGGAGAGGGAAGACGGAGAAACTTCTCCGATATTTCCTAATGTCAAGGAGATGACAGAGGATGAACCTGTCAAAAAACCTCCCTCTTCCAAGAAAAAGCACCGTGCTTCTAAAAAACTCCAGTACAAACTCCGGAAGAAAAAGTCAGCTGATCTCGCTGATGAAAACCTGGAAGTTGGAGATATTAGTGGCACAAAGCCTACGGAAAAGAAATCTAAGGAAATCACTGCTCCGCCAATGACAGAACTGGAAGAGCAAGAACTATTACAAACTCCAGTGGGACCCAATGAACCCCCTGAGATGCTGGAAGCCAGGAGACAAGCTTTCCAACGGCAACAGCAACAACTGCTTAGATCTCGGCAACACCTCCAACAAACCCATAATGACATCAAAATTATGAAGGAAGAAATTGAGGAGTACGAGAGAAAGCACAGATCTGCCTTAAAACCTACAAGGTTACCCGGAATTGCAAAACCGGAAGAACTGCCGCCGAAAGAAAGGTTCTATAACCCATCTTGGCAAAAGCAGTTAAACGGCAAAGATGCTAAGGGCGAACCAATATACAAAACCGCAGCCGAAAACGCGGAAGCAGCGTTCGCCATCTTGAACAATGATCTGTACTCCAACGGGGAAAAACTCCAAGGGGTGTATGCCTTCCTAGGAAAAGCATTACAGCAGCAACAGCGAGGACAAGAGCGATCAGGGAGGCTGCATGATAATTCCGCCCTCTGCAAAACTGTTACTTGCGCTGCTGGAGCACCTGGACCGGAAGAACCCGGAGATTCGGATAAAAAAGAGGATCCGAGAAAAGACAAGAAAAACCCCGACAACCGGGACGCAGCGTCTAGAACCGGACCTCATCTCCCGAAAGATGGATATAAACCACACGATCGGGAAGACAAACACCGGAATGACGGCAAAATAATGCCACCTCCAAGAAACCCAGCTGAAAAAGCTGGAAGATACGATACACCTCACAGGCGTGAAAGATCTCGGACACCGCCCAAAGATAAGGAAAGGTACAGGAGCAGGACTCCACCTAATCCCAGAGGGCGTGACAACGGAAGAGATAGAGATAACCTCGGAAAAACGCGTCCGCGTAACAATGGAAAAGAAAGGAGCAGATCCCCTTCTGTCCATTCAGCCGGGAGATATTCTGCACACATTGACAGAGCAGAAAAGGATGATCTATACTTTGGTCCTAAGTGTTTTACTGACAGGATCCGAAGGATAACCCTGCATTCTGGCTTTGCCAAAGTTGGTCCAACTTACCAAAAATATACCGGCAGTACAAACCCGGATACCTGGCTTTCAGATTATTACACATCCGTCCAGATCAACAACGGGACAGACCTGGAAGCTGTCAAGTTTCTTCCCCTAATGTTGCTAGACGGAGCCAGAGATTGGATTAATGGTTTACCATCAAGAACTGTCGACAGTTGGGATGATATGGCGAGAGTATTTACTCAGCATTTTCGAGGAACATACAAACGCCCAAATAGCATCAACCAGCTGAACCGTTGCACCCAATTTGAAGACGAACCATACGTGGATTTCATCTCCAGATGGACTGCAATGAAGAATAGTTGCTCTGGAGTAACTTACGTACAAGCAATGCATGCTTTCGTCAATGGCCTAAAACCCGGACTTGTACCGTTCATGGTTGGCTCTAAAAAGCACAAAGATCTCGGATCTATGCTTACAACCGCTAATGAGCATGCTGCAGCCGAAGACGATATCAGAGCAAGAGGAGGCAATATTGAGTCACTGATACTGGCCAAGAAAACACCTCGTTCTGATAAAAAAGGAACTCCGGAGTCAACGACAAAGCCCAAGGAGGTTAACTTAGCCTTTGGAGGAGAAAAAGGGAACAAGTGGAAAGGCCGCAGTCCGGATCCCATCAATTACACTCCTGGAGAATGGGAGAGAATTAAGTCGGAACCCTGCGTCCACCACTCTCAGTTTGGGAAACCAACCCACACGAACGCGCAATGACGGCTAAACAAGCATATGAAAGGCAATGCAGGATCCGGAAGTAAAGGGAAGGGTTCCAAGAGGAAACCTGCCAAACAAAAGCCAGAAGCTGAAAAAGAAGACAGTGAATCGGACACTGATGACAAAATCCAGGAACAACAGCGAAAAGGCGAACCTAAATTTCCGAGAGTTGACGGAGAAGCAATGCTAACTTTCCTAGCAACCCCGTCAGCAAAGGTGGCCAAAAGGACACTTCGAGAAATAAACGCGGTTGTTCCTGCAACCCCAAAATTCTTGAAGTATTCCAACACACCGATAATCTGGGATCAGTCTGATCATCCCGGAAATATCCCTGAACCCGGCACACAAGCTCTTGTTGTAAGCCCTATTGTTCAAAACACTAGGCTAAGAAGAGTGCTGATGGACGGAGGATCCAGCATCAATATAATGTACCTGGATACACTGAAGCACTTGAAGATATCCGAGTCCCAGCTCAACTACAGCAATATACGCTTCCATGGCATCGTTCCTGGCAGGCAAGCACGATCCCTAGGAGAAATCTCCCTAGATGTCACCTTCGGAGATAAAGATCACTTCCGGCAGGAAAAAGTATCCTTCGAAGTTGTGCCGTTCGAGAGCGTGTATCACGCAATACTCGGACGTCCGGCTTTCGCCAAGTTTATGGCAAGATCTTGCTACATCTACAACAAGCTGAAGATGCCAGGACCTAAAGGAGGAGTAATCACCATTGCCGGTGATTTCAAGCTGGCAAATGAGTTGGAAAAGCAAAACGCCCTTTGCGCTCAAAGAGTTATAGCTCAGGAAGAACTGAAGGAGTTAGCCAAGGAGGTATCGCCGAAAGAAATGCCGGCAGGAAAAGAAACTCGGAAGCCAACAGATAGCTTCAAGGCATCCGAGAATACAAGACAGGTAATCCTAGATCCCAAAGATCCGACAAAATTCGTCGTTGTAGGGACTGGGATGACCGACAAATAGGAAGGCGAGCTCATCAAGTTCCTCCGTGAGAACTGGGACATTTTTGCTTGGTGTTCAGCTGACATGCCAGGCGTACCCAGGGAACTTGCTGAGCACCAACTCAAGGTTATTCCCGGATCAAAACCCGTCAAACAAGGTCTCCGTCGATTTGACGGAAGAAGACGGAAGGCTATTGGCAAGGAAATTATCCGGCTTTTAGCAGCGGATTTCATCAAGGAGGTAATCCATACTGACTGGTCCGCAAATCCGGTACTAGTACCGAAGAAAGACACAACTGCACTCAGAATGTGTATAGATTACACAGGATTGAACAAGTTATGTCCGAAAGATAGGTTTGCGCTGCCGCGAATCGATCAAATAATAGATGCCACTGCAGGCTCTGAGCTTTTATGCTTTTTGGATGCATACTCCGGGTACCACCAAATACGCATGAAAAAGGAAGATCAAATCAAGACTTCTTTTATAACCCCATACGGGACGTATTACTATGTAACCATGCCTTTTGGCCTGAAGAACGCAGGAGCAACCTACCAGCGTTGTATGCAACGTTGTTTGCATAGTCAGATTGGAAAAAACGTCCATGTTTACGTGGACGATATTGCTGTCGTAACCAAGGAAAAAGATACACTCCTTGAGGATTTGCGAGAAACTTTCGAAAACTTGCGCACTTACAAGATGAAGTTGAATCCATCTAAGTGCGTATTCGGGGTTCCCTCAGGAAAACTTCGGGGTTTCATCGTTTCTCGCAGAGGAATAGAAGTTAACCCGGAAGAGATCAAGGCAGTCTCGAACATCTCGGAACTTACGTGTGAAAAAGGTGTCCCAGAATTGCCGAGTTCCGCCACAGCCATAAAAAGATTTCTTAGTTGGCTGGGGGCTAAAAACCTACCATGCTTCAAGCTGCTGAAAAGTTTCGACAAGGTCAAGTGGATCGCGGAAGCCTGGGAACACCTAGCAAGTTATGTCCCCTTCTGTACTTAGTTCAAATCTATGTAAACATCTTTTGAGATCATGAAATAAAGTTGTCGGAATGCTGTCATCTATTTTTCTTATAAGTGCAAAGTGCTTCCGCCTCATCTATTTCCCAATGATCTTACAAATTTCTCAATGTTAACCCGAATTGTGCTTGCGTACTCGGCGTTACATAACTGAATGATTTTTCAGCCTTTTAACGGCTAAAGGAAACTTGAATTGCCTGCGTGCCCAAGTTTCACTAAAAAATTTCCTTGTTTTTCTAAGTCTTTATCTGATCGTGCGTATGCTGGGTTACTGGAACTAGTTAGTAAAAATGCCTTTAGCATGATTCATGTTTTCGAGTTTCAAAACTGCTTGGTTCGTCCCCAGTTACTCGGCATAACGATTCATAATGCTATTTGAGCCATTTCAAACACTAAGGACAGTTAAAGCATACACACCAGAGAACTTAGAAGATAAAGGAGTGATAAAATTCAAACAACTTGCAAAGTAATTTCATAGTTTAAGCTGCAAAAGACGGAATTTTCATTAATACATAAGAAGCATTACATTTTAGATTACAAATGAAAGAACAGTAATGCTCCTATTGTCTAAATTTTCTATCCAGGTTCCAGGAAACCCTTCAAGAATCCGACTCCTCCTCGCTGCTTTCTTCATCGGGAATTGGAGGAGCTTCTTCTTCTGGATAGTGGACGCCGACATTTACCATGGCGGCAATCTGGGTGGCGTGGCCCTTAACTTCACCAAAGATGGTGGATCGTTGCACATCCGTGTATCCCTGAGGGACACCGGTGGCCACACGCCAGGATTTGGCACTAGGGTAGTGCATGCGCATAAGGCCTAAGGCCATACGCGCACCACCCCGTGCAGCGGAGCGGAGAACAGACTCCTTGGACTCCGCCACCTCCATGATGATACCCGGAAGTTTTTCAACCTCCGAGCATTCCCCAGATTTTTCGGGAAGAAACTTGCCTACTAGCTGCGTTGCAGCAGCCTTCATCAAGTTCCATGTCTCCCCGAAAGCTCGGATGCCTGCAGCCCGAGTGCCATCTGGGGTGTCTCCTGTTTGATCCGATAAAGCATACAAAAGGGTTAAGGAGACAAACAGAGAAAGCAAAACATGGAAATATGAAGACAAGGGTAAAAAAATTTACCGATGAGTTTATCGATCTCGGAAACTTCCTCCAGGCGAAGGTTCAGAGCTTCAGTCAAATCCTGGATGGTGGATTTGTCTTTCTCCGCCTGCTCGGAAGCCTTGGAGTTAGCCACTCCAAGGGCCAGATTGCTGGCTTCCAGGTCTTGTTGAGCCTTCACAAGATTCTTGTGAAGCTCAATGTTCTCATTGCGGAGAATCTCGGCGTTGCCGGAATCTTCCGCTGCTTGTTTAGCTTCAGCTAAAGCAGCTGAAAAGCAAGGGAAAATCCGAGTTGATCAATTTCCTCGGGAAAAAACTTAGACAAAGTCTTAAATCGGAAATTTCAAAACGAAAAAGCCTACCTTTCGTTTCCGTCAAAGCGAGCTGAGACGATTCCAGCTCCGCCTCTCTCTCCTCAAGAATAGAAAGAAGACTTCGAACTTCTTTATTCTTGATAGTGAGCTTCCTGAAAACTTCAAGGTTTATGGCCTCGGAGGTTTGCTGAAACACAGCAAGGAAAAGTATGGTTAATAAAAACATCAAAGCAAAAAAGCATGCATTTTGTTTAATGCTTGGGGGCTAGAGTTACATACCTGGCTCATGCGTTGCAAACCTGCTAAGTTTTCCCGGAATTCTTTCGCGTATTCCGCGAAGTGATTTTCGGCCGCGTTCAAGCCGTCATTTATAGCCTTAAAATCCTTGTCAAAGGTGGGGATTTCCTCGTCGAAAGTCCGAGAAGATTTCCCCACCTCTGGAGCCGCCCTTTCCCTCGTGTCCGACTCGGACACAACGGGCTGGCTGGGCTCTGGGGGCTTGGTGGTGGTGGCGGCAGTAGGTTCTTCCGCCATTGTCTGCGGTGTGTCCGGGGCGACGGCGGGAGATGGTTGGCTGCCTCGGTTGGAAGAAGCTCTGAGCTTCTTCAACTTTCTCGGCTTCAAGGTGGAGGGGGGCAAGCTAAAAACCAAAAACCCGGAAAAGGTTAAAACACCGAAGATGGACGAAAAAGATCCCATAAAATAAAAAACCCAGAAGAAAATAACATGGACGTGGCGACGGGGATTCCGTCAAGGTCGATAATTTCATCCGAAGAAATTATCTTCTTGCGTTTGCGCCCACCAGTAGCGGCGGTACGCAGCGCATCCAGCTCGGCCTCGGAGGCTAACTCCGAGTCTAGAAGATCCACAAGCTGTTGGAAAAAACCAATCAGATTCGAAAGGTAGATTATCCAGGAAGTAAGATTATACCCAAATAACGGGAAAATTACCTTAGGAGCGGGGTTGTCGGCCGTGTACATTGGCCGACTCTCCGTGTATTGATCGCGCGAAGCGACCAACTGATTGATGCGCCGCCTGAGCTCCTTTGCGGGCCAATCCTTGTCGGTTGTCCGCATTGGATCCTTGGCTCCTGTGTATTCACACAGGAGACGGCCTCCGTGGTTTGCTAATGGCTGAATCCGCCTATTCAGCCAGCAAAAGACCGTGTCCATACCGGTCAAAGGAGGTTTGGAGGAAGTGAGTTTGGCGATGCGCCTCTTGATCCTTAGTAGATCTGGAGGCAGAACCTGGACGGCCTCTGTAACCCAGTTATCCTGGGGAACAGCGGCGGAGTTCACAAAAGGTGGAACCCCGACGGCTTTTTTAGGAAAAGGCACGTCGGGGTGATAAAAGAAGGAACCCGTCCAGAATTTGACGGATTCCGAGGTTTTTATTTTGGGGAACCAATCCTCTCGGAATCTCCGAAGAGTAAAGGAAATGGTTCCGCAATTTGGGAGTGCGCCCTCCGAAGAGTTACGCTTAACCCCAAAGCAGTACAACCAAAAATCTAACCTAGGCTCTATTCCTAGGTAACCCTCGAATAAGGCCTGAAAGCCGGCCATATACAGAATGGAATTGGGAGGGAGATTATGAGGTTGGATGTTGTAGTGAGCTAGAACTTGGAGGGAGAAAGAAGAAGGGGGAAGCCCCATACCTCGTAGAAGGTGGGAGGCGAGAAGCACCCTTTCGCCCTCTTGCGGCGCGGGTTCGGTCTCCTCTTCCGGGAGCCGCCATTTCTTTTTCAAAACCAGGCCTTCCTTCTCCAAGTTGGGAAGAAGAGCCGGGGGAATACTGCAGGCAATCCAGTTGCCTGCAGTTTCCTCTTCTTCATCTCCTACGGCGGCGGCGGTGGTGGCGGCCTTCGCGGCGGCAAGCTGCTCGTCGAGGAGCTCTACCTTTTCCTCCGCCGTTTCGGGAGCGAACGGCGGGGTCGATGTGGTGTTTGGTCCCGCAGCATCTGTGGTGGCGGAGACGTTTCCTCCGCCCGCTGCGGACGCCGTAGCCTTTTCTAGCTCGCCGCCGGCGTGCTTGGGCGACCCAAGTTGGGGATCTAGATCGCTCAAGAGCTCGTCGACGGAAGCGCGAACTGGCGATGATTGCGGAGATGCCATCTTTCTCGGTGGTGTTGGTGCGCTCCGGCGTGGGAAGGGCTCGTCGGGGCAGGGAATTGTTCTCGCTCTCGAGCTCACGTTCGCACCAATGGTGAAGGCAGTGAGGGAGTGAAGAAGGTTGATGAGGAGGACGAAGACGGCTATTTATAGCCTAAAAACCCTCTAGATACGCGCTAACGGCTCTTTTGACCGTTGGATGTTCGACGCGTGTCGCTCGCCGGAAAATCTGGGAAACAGAACGACAGAGGAATGATGGCTATCTCCTCGTTTCTCGTGAGAATCTGTCAGAGATACGTTGCAGGGTTTCCCGCGTGAAACCAAGCGGCGCTTACGTCAGTATGATTAAAGCGCTGATGTCACGTGTTCCTTTTCCGCGAAGGATCGCGAGAAGAAAAGCCGGATTTTCATAGTTCCGAGTTTTACGTTACCATCTCCTTCAAAAGGGAAGAAGAAAGAATCAAGACTGCTGAATCAAGTTTCCCGGACAAAATGTATTTGACGAAAGGCGGAGTTTCAGAGTTTTGATCCTTCCTGGGGGCTACTGTCGGATATATACCGAATAGGGGTATAGAAGATGGTAGACAAAAGAGCTGGACTACCAGGGTGGCCTGCAAGGTAATGGGCTTAGGTCCATTGGGCGGCCCAGTAGTCCGACGCGCAGAAGCCGGATTCTAGAAGAACCCGGATCACGGCACGCGTGATCTGACTTGGAGGAGAAGACGGATTCCTTACTTTCCAAGTTACAAGTTAAACGTAGTCTTCCAGGTTTCTGGTTCTGTAAGCCCTAATCCGGCTATTATATAAAGCCGGACGGGAGATAGATTTCATAAGTTCCTTTAGTTCCAAGGTTCTAGGTTCAAGCTCAAGCCTTACGCAACTCGCCGGGAAGTTCATCCTCGACGAGTAGCTGGATCTATTCCCTTACATTGTAACCTTATTATACGGGCTTTAGTCCCACATAGTGAGAAGTGCAGGAGTAGGTACGCCGTACTGTCGCGACGTACTGAACCTGGGTAAATCCCGTGTTCTGTGTTACTACGCTATCCCGTTACCCCACGTCTCTACCGTAGTCTCATGGCACCCCAGTCTATGAAAACTACTACGATGTCTCGACAGTGCACATAGAACTAAGAATGGAAAAAATGCTCTCTCAACTGTGCATAAAGTTAGAAGATGGAGACTCAACATATAAGTAAAAGAAAGGCCCTTCGCGGAGGGAAGCAGGGATCACTCATGTGCTAGAGCTTTTATTTTATTAAACAGAAGTATTAAAAGTTTGACACTGAGTGTCTATATTTTGGGAGATGTATGCTAATGTCAACGAATGGTAAACAGAAAATACAGTACGTCACAAGCCAACCGGATTCACAAGAGTGGCTCCCATGTGAAGGACGCATCTGGGTAGAAGGTCATCCCCTTTCTCCTTTGTTTACACAATTTTGCTTTGAATGATAAATCAGGGGCAAAAATAGTGAAGAGATTTTGTGTGCATTAATTTGGGGCTGGGAACCCCGCTGCCAGCTCTTCTATCATTTGGATAAGCGGATGAAGCCACTAGTCCAGGGTGTGAAATCCAATTAACAAGTGAGATAAAGATTCATGAGCAAAAACAGGAACATAAAGCAAGAGTATATTTGAAGGTTTTAAAGGTAACACATGAGCAATTTACTTGGAGTGGCAGTTAAATACCACATGTAGGTAGGTATGATGGACACAATGGGAAAAACTTTGGTTTAAGGGAGTTGGATGCACGAATAGAACTCATACTCAGTACAGGTGGAGGCTAGCAAAAGACTGGGAGCGACAAATCAAGAGAGCATAAGAGCCATAATCATATATAGTGACATAAACATCATTAATTAAAGCATAAGCAGTATCATAGTTCAAAAACTAAGTGGACATGTAGGCTATTCATGACTGGTTTGTAGTCATAAACATGGTGTGAGCATGCGCCAAGTCAACCAAATAAAACATTCGAAAGAGAATACCAAAAATTTATGCTTCCTTATGACAAGAACAACTCATGAATCTTTCAATGACATATTAAACACTCTCAGCTATTTGAGGCTATTCATGCTACTCAACATCACAAGGCTCTTAGAACTAAAATAACATTTAGCATGGCATGAAAAAGTTCTAGCAAGAGTCTATACAAGCTTCTACTTGCACTGGTATAAATTCTACTTTAAACAGCAGTTTCTTTCTCCCAACACGCACCATACAAGACATGTTTTAACAAAAACTCTCTAAATGATATAGAAAGAAAACATGAGCATAATACTACTAAAACTAACAACTCCAATAAGCGATGCATGCAAAACAGGAGCTAAATAAATGCAGCAGCCAGACAGAGATTAAAAATACAAAGTATTCCCATGAAAAAATGGAGTGTGTCACTCTCCAATAAAAGAATGTTGGGGTCCAACCAAGTTTATTGAAAATGTAAAAAAAAACTGAAAGCAAAAAAAAACAAATTGAAAGCAAAAAATAAAAGACGCTCCAAGTAAAGCACATAAGATGTGACCGAATAAAAATATAATTTCACTAGATGTGACCTGATAATTTGTTGATGAAGAAGGAGATGTCTTGGGCATACCCAAGTTTAGACGCTTGAGTCTTCTTGGAATTTGTTGGGATGTACCACCGGGGCATCCCTAAGTTTAGGATTTTCACTCTTCTTGATCACATCATATCATCCTCTTATCTTGACCCTTGAAAACTTCCTTCACACCAAACTTCTCACAATCTTCATTAGCAACGTTAGTGCAATCGAAATAATAAATTCACATGGTTCAGTTCCAACACAAGTTTAACACTCAAAAACACATTAGCTACTGTCACAACTTCTTTTAAAACTCTTTTTCTCAAAATAACACCAAAAGAAAACGATTAAGATGCAAATGCAATTATTGGCAGAAATCAGTCAAAACGGGACAGCAGGTAAAGATGATTTTTTTCGAAAATTTTATGTTGCTCAAATAAAAAAGTGGTCAATTAAGAAAAGTTGCGTATACAGCCAAGGATTACGCATAAAAGAAAACTCAGGTCATTTTGAATTTTGTGTGATATTATACGGAATAAACAGTGGACAACAAAAATTTGTTTCCTGCGCAGAAATCCGGAATATATCCTCAACTTTCCACTAGAGCCTTTACTTGGCTCAACAAAAACTCAAAAGAAAAGATACAACAAGGTTGCTAAGGAAATAGAAAAAACCCAGGTGCAAAGCACAAAAAAGAAAACAAAGGAAAACAGGTTGAAAACAGCGAAATAAAACAGGTTGTCTCCCGGTAGCGCTTTTCTTTAACGCCTTTCAGCTAGGCGTATAAAGCAAAGATGCTCACATAAGAAATATGAATTAAGCAAAAGAGAGCATCAAGAAGCAAGTATAAAACAAATTTTAAGTCTAACCCACTTCCTATGCATAGGAATCTTGTAAAGAAATAAATTAAAGAAGCTCAAACTAGAAATCATGGGAAGGTAGAACAAGAGCAACTTCAAAACTTCCAACAAAAAGAGAGGTGTATTAGTAACATAAAAATTCGTACAAACAAATTTTCCTCTCTCATAGTAATTTTCAGTAGCATCATGAACAAACTCAACAACATAATTATCACATAAATCATGTTTGTCATGGTCTAAAGGCACACAATTCATATCAAGCTCGAAAATAGTGGGATCAAAATTTAAAACCAGCTCCTCTTTTTTTCCACTTTTAGCAATAGCAAAGCAAGATGATTGATCACTCATAAAAGGTATAGGACACATTATAGAAATACTATTTTTAGTAGCATTATAATTCATAACATCAAATAACATAGGACCATCATCAAGAGCATTATCATATAAATTTGCTAAACAAAATTCCTCGTTATCATGCATATCAATGGTTGGAATAAACAGAGGATTATCATAAGATTTATCAAAGTAGCATGGATTATCATAAAACAATGTACGAGTTAAAGAGTTACTATCATTGGCAGGTAGACATGGGTTCCACTTTTCCTCCTCTTGATCATCACTCTCCTCCTCTTTTTCATCCAATGAGCTTCTAGCTTCAACAATTTCTTCTTCCATAGGCTCGTGCAAGGCATTAGTTACTTCCTTAGATTGAGAGAATTTATTAAGATATTCCATTATGTAGTAATTACAATCCTTGTAATTATCAAAGCAATATTCAATTATAGCATAAATCTCATATTTATAAGGTGCATCATCAATACTTTCAAGCAAATAGGCAATTTCGAATGCACCCTTCCAAGCAATAAATTCTTCAATTTGTTCCACATCATATAATTCATAATTTCCCTTAACACAAGAAGATATGGTAACATTATCACACTCACATTGAAAAGGGAGGTGTTTATACCTCCTACAGCAACAAGATTTATCAAAGCAATAAGTAACATTATAAGTAGAGCACAAGTTTTTAGCATAGTCATGCAATTTATTAATTTGCTCCCATAAGTGTATCCTTTTTTTTGACAAGCGGTGTTCCTTATAATGTTTTTGTTGTTCATCCATGAACCCACCTTTCCTAAAAGATCTAGTTTCAAAGACATCAAACATTGATAGCAAGCATGATAAAGCAAAAATAACAACTAGAACACTTGAAAATACTTGAGTTGCTTTCTATGCTATAAAGTAAACTATTTTTGTGTGTGTTTGATATAAAGAAGGAAAACAATACAAACATAAAAACAAGACAATAAACAAAATAAAGAGGTTGAGAGTGAGAGACTCCCCTTGCCAGAAGACTTCCTTCTTCCCGTCAACGGCGCCAGAAATTTCCTTGATGTTGTAAACGTTGATGGTGTGTTGGAAACCCCAAGAGGAAGGTGTGATGAGAAAGTGGCAAGAATTTCCCTCAGTTAAGAACCAAGGTTATCAATCTAGTAGGAGGAAGAGGATCTCAGGAAGGTTGATACCACTGACGGTGGTGATGGCGCTTCACCGGTGTCAGCAACAACGTGAAACCTGCACACAACACAACCAAAATACTTTGTCCCAACGGTACAGTGAGGTTGTCAATCTCACCGGTCTTGCTGAAAACAAAGATTAGACGTATAGTGTGGAAAATGATGTATGCTTGCAGTAAGTAAAGAAAGCAATAAATAGTTGTGGTTTGTTTAACAGTGTGGAAAAATGGACCGGGGTTCATAGGTTCACTAGTTGTGTCTCTCCATAAAAGATAGCATGTTGGGTGAACAAATTACAGCTGGGCAATTTACAAATAGAGGTTGCACCGTAGTGAACAATATAACATGATGATTACTATGATATTTAGTGCGGGCATTACAACAATATACATAGACCGAAATCCATCTGTATCTATGACTAATAATCCACCCTTAGGTTATCATCCGAACTACCTTAGGTATTAAGTTGGAAGCAACAGATAACTGCATTAAACAAAATGTGTAATGTAAGAAATGATTATGCACGCGGGCACTCTCACCGCTGTTTTCTCCCTAATGGCAACAACACAACCTCCCCCTTCACGTTTCTGTCACTCGAGCAAGGTGGTGAGGAGGCATGAACCCACTATCGAGCATAAATACTCCCTCTTGGAGTCACTAGCAACCACTTGGCCAGAGCAACCACTAGCAACGGAAAGCATGCAAGATCACAAATAGCATATGCAAATAAAGACTATAATCAACTTGGCATAAGTTCAATATTCATCGGATCTCAGCAAACACATCATATAGAATTACATAAGATCAATCTTGACCATGATAGGCAGCTCACGAGATCTAAACATGGAGGCATATGAGGAGAAGACAACCATGTAGCTACAGCTACGAACCCGTAGTCCAAGTATGAACTACTCACGCATCACTCCGGAGGCAGGCATGGTGATGTAGAAGCCTCCGGTGATGATATCCTCTCCGGCAGGGTGCCAGAAACAGCTTCAGAACCCTCCTGATCTAGGGTTGACGGTGATGGCGGCTGCAGAACGTTTTGGGGATTTTTGATCAGGTGTTTAGGGTTTTCCATCCGGGGGATTAAATAGGCGAAAGGGCAGAGGTGGTGGATCCCTAGGGCCCCACACCACCCCTGGCGCGGCCAAGGGGGGGACGCTACCCCATGGTGTGGGCCCCCTGATGCCCCTCTTCGTCTCCTCTTCGGTCTTCTGGATGCTTCCGGGGAAAATAGGCAGTTCAGGATTTGTGGGGTCCAATTCCGAAAATATTTCGAGAACAACTTTTCTGAAACCAAAAATAGCAGAAAACAGGGAACTGACACTTGGCATCTTGTTAATAGGTTAGTTCCGGAAAACATGTAAAAATGACATAAATAAGGGAGAAAACATGTAGCAATTGGCATAATATTATCATGGAGCATGAGAAATTATAGATACGTTGGAGACGTATCAGTGTCCAATGAGTGGATACCGAGATAACGTTGACTGGGTTACACACTCGGACCGAGTAGGAATTGAACGAGATAAGGCTATCTTGGTTAGAGGTACCGTGTGTGACATATTTCTGGTGGTTGTTTCCCCGGGTTATCTGAGTTATACTTGGTAGAACCGGGTTAAATGACGAACCAACTATCCCGGAGCAAGGTCAATGTCGATTAGTCATCTCGACAAGTCCCTCGGATGATCCGGTAGGGTTTCGATTAAGAGAACGAATAGGCGCTGGTGACAATCGTCGGCTAACATGGGCACGATTTTACCCAGGTTCGGGGCCCTCGTAGAGGTAAAACCCTTACTCCTGCTCTTGAGATCTGTATTATGAGTAGACCGATTACAAAAGGTGGGTGCGCAAGCCTAGAGATTGATCTCGAGCTTATGGCTCTAGTGGTGAAAATAGATTGGATCCCCCCTTGGTGGTTCTCCCAGCCTTTTATAGGTGGCTAGGTCTCAAACCGTGTCCGGTGGGGTTACAAACCCTAGTTCTAGGTCGGTAGGAGTTTTCCTTCTTGACCCGTAAGTCTTGCGGGTGGGCTTATATTGGGCCTTCTAGAACGGCGGAATAGCGCCTTGCTTTGGGCCTTGGTCTTAGGCCTTGGACCGGGTAGGATCACCCGATAGGTCCAGGAGTCATCCCCACGTCAGTAGCTCCCGAGTGTTTATTCGACTGAGAATAGTCGGGTAAGCACTCAAAGTTCGTTCTTGGATTTTGCGGCTGGCCATTCAATCGCCTGTCTTCAAGGGTGTATACCTTGCATGCGATGTGCTCGCGTACTCGAGCATCGAGTGGTAAATACGCCTTGCGTTGGCTATTTTCGCCGAAGGGTATGGCTCAGTCGCTTGGCTCTCCCGAAAGATCATTGCCAATTAATTGCATCTTCTGGCCTACACGAATTCGAGACCTCCGACTCGAACTCGGCGAGGTGGTTGTTGCGACTGGGCCGTGGAGGTCTTATCGAGTCGAACTTAACCTTTAAAAGGGGTACCCGGCGCGTCCGCTAGGATTTTTCTTCGTGTTGTTGACACAGAATGTTTACCGGAGGACGCAGCTCGAGTGCGATTCCAGGCCCACATGAGAGATCCTTGGGTCTTACCTTCATACTCGAAAGAACACGACATCCAGATGTTCTTAGTCGTCCGAACGATCCGGGGTTAAAATGATGTGTAATTACATCGTGAGGTAGAGTTGCGGGAGCCACATACTTGCGATTTTACCTTAGTTGCACTATAAGTGCTATCTTCTGGAACTCTTCGAGCAAGGTAATCTTATTTTCCCTGATCTTGTGCGAAAAAAATTTCACGTTATGAAGTTTATACGAAAGAAATTTCGTGTCAATGTATTTATACGAAAGAGTTTTCGTGTTGAAATGCCCATATGAAAGAAATTTCGTGTCAGGGTGCCCATGCGAAAGAAATTTCGCGTCCTAATGTTCATATGAAAGAGTTTTCGTTTCGTGAGGTACGCAGTGACGTCACTGCGCACTCGACCGCTCCCGATGGGACGTGACGAAGTGGGGCAGAGCGCGCGGGACCCATCTTGTCAGCTTTTTGACCAGAAACGAGCGGTCGTGCTCCGGTTATTCCGCTGGTCGCGCTGTAAATACGCACGATCTTTTCATAAAGATCATGCGGGGTGACCCCCCCGTCTCTTCGTTCTCGCTTCCCACGTGGCGGTGGCGATGAGTGCCACGTTCGCGAATCAACGGCTCAGATCGTCCTGGCGCGAGTATAAATATTGGGACTTAGGGGAAAAGTAACTTTCCCGGCTCTCATTCGTCTTCTTCTCCCCTTGCGCGCACCTTCTCTTTTGTGAGCACAAAGCAACCTCCAATGGCAGGAGCCAAGAAGCGCGACGCAGTGGCGTCCGGCAAAGAGGTGGCGAGCGCCTCCGCGGCGCCCCTCGAGAAGAAGACGTGCGATTGGCGCTCGTCGAACACCACGAAGAAGAGCATCGCCGAGATGCAAAGGGAGGGGTTGCTTCCCCCTGAGAGCTCCCAACGCGTTCGAATGTCCGCGAAGAAGGAGGAGATGCCCAAACCCCTCTCGACCGAGCGCGTCGCATTCTCGGAGCACATTGCCCGAGTTTTGTCTTTCCCTCTCCATTCTTTTCTCGTCGGGTTGTTGTATGTCTATGGCATACAGCTTCACGATCTTCCTCCTAACGCGATACAACACATCTCGTGTTTTATCATGCTCTGCGAGTGCTTCCTCGACATTTGCCCGCACTGGGGGCTTTGAAAGGCCATCTTCAAGGTGCGGATATTTCGGGAGAAGCCCCAGCCAGGCGAAAGAACTGGGGAGCCGCTGAGGACCGGAGCCTTCGGGATCCAGGCAAACAAAGACATCCCCTACGTGGATATGAACTTTGTCGACTCGGCCCAGGGGTGGCGCCGAAAGTGGTTTTACGTCGTGGATGACAGCGCGGGTGGCGTTCCAGAGTTCCAACCATTCGCCGTTTTGAAGCGGCGGAAATCCTGGACGCACTCGCTCTCAGCCGAAGAAGTCAAGGTCGTCACCCCTCTACTCGCAAAGGTGGCGCACTTTCGCGACAAGGAGCAGGGGACCCTGTTGAACGGGACTCATCTCGCGAGCGTGTTTCTGCGCCAGAGGGTCCAGCCTCTTCAAGAGAGGCCGGCCACCCCGTGGGAGTACACGGGCATCAACGACAGGAGCCGCACGTGCGACGACCTTCTTTCGAATGCCAAATTCGACAAGAATATTTTGGCCATAACCAATTTGAAGAAAGGAGAGGGTTACTCGACGTGCCCCCTCACCCCATTCGAAGCAGAGAACCCCCGACTAAGGTGAATTCCCTAATCTTCCTCTTTGCTTCGTATTTCTTCTTGTTTTGGGTTTTCGTCGACTGAAACTCTTCTTTTTGTCTTTGTAGAATCAGGACGTAGCAACGAGTTACCCCTAGTTTCTGCGGACGAAGGTGTCTCCGATCTTCTGGCGAGCAACGTTGAAGCCCCTCCCGAGGCTAGCTTTGCGGACGCTGAGTCAAGCTCCGAGACGAGGATGTGGACGAGGAGGAAGAGTCGGATGAAGAGAAACTTCATTGTCGCAAGCGCCGCAAGCCGGAGGAGGCTGAAGTCACTTCCAAGGATAACTCCTTGAGTGCTGAGCATGTCGAGGAACTCGAGCCTATCCAAGCGACTCCTCTCAACGTGCTTCCTCCTGTCATCCGTAAATCGAGGATCTCCACCGCCTGGAACCCAGACAACCTTGACGATGATGATGATGATGAGTGAGTTCTGTGTGTTCTCTTCTTTGTCACGAATTTGCTCGACTGCCTTTTTTGATTCTAGCTTTTGCAGCAGTCTTGTGACTATCAGCGCGGATCAGTTGCTTCTTCGACTCCGTCCGTGAAAAGGAAGGAGGCCGCCGCGGACCCTGCTTCAACTGCAAATCCCACTCGAAGGCTTCCGAGCCCAGCAAAGGCAGTCGACGTTCCGGAGTACGAGATGCCTAGCTTGGCCGGTGGACAGCCTGGAGATGTTGGGGCGTCAGCGAGCAGGGAGATCTCAGCTAGCTTGGCTGATCCCTTGTCCACCGTGCAGGGGCAAGGTAAAGTTTTCTCATTTTTCCCGTGTCTTGTCTTGCTCTTTTTCTTTTATCGGGTGCACGACATTTGAAAGTACACAAAGGTCAACTAGAGGGGGGGCTGAATAGGTGACCTACAAATTTTAAGCCTTTTTCAATTTTAGTGGGGGATTTGGAAAGTTAATAACTTGGTTATCTAGATGTGAAACTAAGTAGACACCCTATGTGACAAATAACGAGTAGCAACGGAAGTAAATGCAAGACACAAGATAACCATAAGTGAAAAACACGGAGACAAGGATATGTTTCCCGTAGTTCCTTCTTAAAAGAAGTACGTCTACGTTGGAGAGGTAGGGAACCACCTAGGCGCTCCTCAATAGCACGGATGTGCACACCTTGTTCTCCTTGAGCTTCTCCGGTGAGGGAGATTCTCGTTTCCACTATGAGGTCGACTTGAAGGCATTGACCAAACCTTTACAAGTGGTTGAGGCTACTCCACAAGTGAGATGGAGGCTCTCAACAATCCTAAACTTCTTGCTACAAGGTGGAAGCTACAAGCACTAGGGTTTCCCTTGGATGACAAGGCAACCAAGAGATTACAAGATCCCAAGAGGTATGGTGTGGGAATACAATTTTGGGCTTGGTAGAAAGGTAGATCTAGTCCTCCTCCATGAGATCCTTGAAGGGCATCGAGTTTGGTTGGAGGAGGAGGGAGATTGAGGCGTTTTGAGCTCTTCAACAATGGAGGAGAGAGAGGAATGGACAAACTAACTATCTAGAGGAAGAAGACAACTATTTATAGGCTCCTCCAATTTCTGACCGTTGCAGTGCGCCAGGGCTGAAATATTCGAGGGTTAGGGCCGGAATATTCCGGGGTTAGCACCGGAAATTTCCGGTGCATCAAGGCCGGATATTTGAAATGTCTGGGGGCGGAAATTTGAATATTCCAGGGCCGGAAAATTCCGCCCAATATTCCGCGCCCCCATCTCTGTGCGCGGGCAGCAGCACCGCGCCGAAAAACTGCTAAGGACCAGAGGGCCGGAAATTAGCCCCGGAATATTCCGGGCAAATATCCGCCCCACCTTCTGTGCACGGGCAGTAGGAGAAATACTTAGTCGTTTTGAAGTGGCCAGAGGGACCGGAATATTCCGGTGCAAGGGCCGGATATTCCGCCCCATATACACCGGAAATTCCGGGGATAGCAGCTGAAAAATCCGGTATCCGTAGAGATAATTTTCAGAACTCCTCTTTGAACTTTTCGAGAGCATTATCAATAATCATCTGAGAGGCCAGCTACATACACTTAAACAACATTGTTAGTGAGATGATACCCGCGTTGTTATCATCACCAATATCATTAGAGGGATCATGAGCTTTCAATCTCCCCCTTTTTGGTGAGTGATGACAACACTGGTATTTGCATAGGGATAAACTAACAATGCGATGGAAAGTAAAACATCACACATAGCATATATAGGATACATGCCTCCTAATAATAATAGTTCAGACAAACAAATCTACGAATAACGAGCACGATGAGACGAAGTTCGAAAAGACGCACGAAACGATAAAAAACGATAAAGAACGAAACCCACCCTAGCAAATCCCCGCGATCACTAGATCTTCTCCCCCTTTGGCATCAGGATACCAAAAAGAGAAAAGAAAGCACTACGTCCCATAGAGAAAGCTCTAGGCCTGGGTATCTTCTTCTTCCTCCTCGCTAGCAGACGCAATGTCCTCATCATCATCCACTCCCAGATCCCAGTCGACGTCGCGGTTGTTCTAGTTCTTGTATGGAATCCTGTCAGGAAGAGGAGCTGGCACATTGGTAATGTTGAGGGCAGTCATGATGGTGCGCTGATTCTCCTGGATGTTGCAGCGCTCCACGTAGGCATTGTAGTTCTCCTTGTGGATGCACACATTCATGCACATCACCTTCTCAATAGCCCAAACAATCCATGAGAGCTTCTTGGTGCCTGGAGTAGGTGGACGCATGCGAGGATCGCGGTGATCCTGACCCATGGCACCAACATCATGAGAAGCCTGCTGAGTGTGGGCGTCCTTCTTGTACAGCCTGACATCCTTGTGGTCATCACAGTCTAACTCCAGATCATCACGGAGTTCAGCAGGATAGCGAGACTTGATGAGCTTCATGATGTATGGAGCATATGGGGGCACCTTGCGGTGGAAGAGAGCAAAGTGGATCTCGTTGAAGATGAAGTCCATCACATCAATCTTGTGACGCTCAGTATCTGTCATGTCGCCCTCAGTGAAGGTCAGGTAGGACTGGTACATGAGGTTAACCAAGCCACTACGAATCTCATCATTATTGCCCGTGCTCAGGGCAATAGTCTCTCTGAACATATGCAGCAGGATGTCATAAATGGGGAAGAGACCCTTCGCAGAGCCCACAACATCAGTAGAACCATACAGCTCAGCAAGCCTGTTCTTCTCATACTCCATCCCGTGAGCGTGCATGCGAGTACCCTGAGGAGTGTTGAGACCGGAAAAGGGGTATCCAAGCTCAACAGCAAAGTCATGGAAGTTGGCGGTGAGAAGGTAAGGGCCAAACATCCAGGACATCCCAATATCTTCAGACTCATCGAAGAACAGAGTGGAGAAGAACTGCTGGATGAAAGTGATGTTGTAGGAGCATTGGGTCTCCATGAGGTGACGCAGACCCAGAAGTTCAGCCAGCTGGACAGAGTTGTTGAAGTATGCGGGATTGGCAGCCATGTGCGCAAAATTGATGAACTTCATAGGGAAAATTGGCTTGCTCATCACAGTGTACACTTGCTTGAAGAGAGTCTCCTGCTCAACGTGCCAGAAACAGGAGTCAATGGTTGGGTCTTGAGGACCCTCAGTGTACCAGGCCTTGGCCCCCCATGCCTTGAACTCAGAGGTAGACGTGGTGGCCAAGTTGAGAGATGTCTTCCCCTGCTGCTTATTGGCCTTGCGAGCTGCCCTGGAAGCATCACGTTCACGCGCATATTCCTTCTCAGCATCCCTCTCACGACGGCGAGTCTCCGCCTCATCCACTAAAGTGCCCTCATCATCTTCCCTCAAGTGTCGGTACCTCTTGCGTGAGCTAGTCACCTTAGGAGGCATAGAGCTTGAACCATCTGCGAGAAAAGCAGGAGAAAATGCAAAGAAAACAAACAGAAAACGATCAAAACGATGGCTCACAACTTCTGGAAGTGGAATAATGGATCTCAGTTAGAGATTCAGGGCAGGCCGGATATTCCGGTCTCGGGCAGAAATTCCGGAGGGGCGGAAATTCCGGCACCATGTGAAATTTCCGTGGGGCGGAAATTTCTGGCCCTCGAGATTGCGCACCAGATCTAAATCTAGGGCCTGCCACGAATCTAAAACAACAAGGAAGTGCAATAAGGGGAACACTAGGGGATGTGTGATACTAGTATATGGACGTTCCTCCAAAAAACACAAGGAATATGAAAGAACATGAGATCAAACCATCCGGTAACCTAGATTGCGGAGAAAACGAAACACATACCGGGATCCATGGTGGAGGAAGGGATGTGCGGTCTCTTGATCCACAAAAGGCAACCGGAGGATGAGGAGGGGAGGGGAGAGGGCCTCCCAGACGTCTCGGAGGCGGCGGCTGCGGTTGGGGGCGGAGTGGAGGCGAGGGGAGGGGAAACAGTCAGGAACTGCCCCTCCCGTTGCCTATTTATAGCCCCGAGCCGCACAGACCGGATTATTCCGGTATTAGGACCGTAATATTCCAGGGGGGGAGATTTTAGGCCGGAATATCCGCCCCAAATATCCGGTGTGCCTTCTGCGAGCGGGCACGCTGGATGTTTGGGGGAATTTTCTGGTCAATCTCGAGCCCCAGAAATTTCCGAGGCTTAAGACACGGAATATTCCGGCCCCCCGGATATTTGCACCGGAAATTTCCGCTCAAATTTCCGGGGCGCCTTCTGTGAGCGGGCACCTTGGAAATGGGTGAAAATTTCTGAACCAAATGTCTGGAGGCCGGAAATTTCTGGGCCCTAGGCCGGAATTTCCGGGGTTCTCGTTCCTTCCGAGGTTTTTGTGGAAAAAGGATACAAGAAGTGAGCCTCCAAAACAAAACAGGAATCAAAGACGATGAACACACAAAACACGAACGAAAAGCAAAACTCAATACAAAGAGAAATGTTGGTGGCCGAAGCCACCGTTTTTGAGTGTATACCAAGGAGCCGCAAAGATGTATCTTGGGCCCAAAAGTATGACTCACGTTTAAGCACAATAAGTCACAAAATGACTAGATATGCGTGAAGTTTTGATTGTTTTGCGCATGATAGGTGGAGTGTTGGTTCATGAATTGAAATACGCTCCCCCTATGTCCATGCCTACACTAGATAGCACATATAGTGAAGGTAATTATGAAAGGGTTAAAGAGAAGTTAGACGCATTGATAACATTTAGTTCATTCCTCAAACCCCGAAACTTGGTTCATCAAGGGCCTTCGTGAAGATATCCGCGAGTTGATCCTTGGTCGGCACATAGGAAAGATCAATATCACCCTCATCATCGGAGTCTTGTACACCTTGATTTTGTTCATCAACGGGAGGTGGATCCCTTATGTGTCGAGTTGTATCATCAACATGAGTATCTTGTTCTTGTCCTTCATTGTAAGCTTGGCCTTGATTATGAGCTTGGCCTTGATTTATGGAATGATCTTGATCATTAGCTTGGCCTTGATTTGAAGCATGAGGGCTTGGTGCATCTTGTTGGGTAGCTTGAGTATCAACGGGTGTAGTCAATGGCTCCACTTGAGTGGAGCATAGTCCTTCTCCCTCCGTCATCCGGTAACCCTCAATGGGGATTATTTCACCAACCCCCATTCTTCTTATGACGGTGGGAGGAATTTCATCTCCTACAACACCATGATCTATACGGCCCCCTTGGGACCCATTCTCCTCATCAAACACCACGTCTATAGCTTCTTCAACTTGTCCGGTGGACTTGTTGCAGACTCTATAGGCGTGAGCATTTGTGGCATAACCAACAAAGATGCCCTCATAAGATTTAGTCTCGAATTTTGACAAGCGTTTTCCTCTCTTACGAATGAATCACTTGCACTCAAAGAACTTGAAGTATGAAACATCCGGCTTCTTGCCCGTGAGAATCTCATAAGGGGCCTTGTTCAAGATCTTGCGGAGATACAATCGGTTGCTAGCGTGACAAGTAGTGGATACGGCCTCGGCCCAAAAGTTATAAGGAGAAGAGAAATCCGCAATCATGATATTTGCCGCATCCATTAGTGTACGATTCTTTCTCTCCGCCACACCATTTTTTTGAGGGGTGTAGGGAGTGGAATATTGATGAGCAATTCCTTCCTCGCCAAGAAATCCCTCCACAGTGTAGTTCTTGAACTCGGAGCTATTGTCACTTCGGATAGCCATGATTCTTGTATTATGTTGGCGTTCCACCAAAGTGATGAACTCGATGACCCGCTTTTGAGTCTCACTCTTTCTCTTGAAGAAGTACACCCAACAATATCTCGAATAGTCATCCACAACCACCAAGCAATATTTTTTGCCTCCAAGACTATCATATGATAGGGGACCAAATAGGTCCAAGTGAATGAGCTCGAGGATTCTTGAGGTGGTGATGTTGGTCTTGGTGGGGTGAGCTTCTCCATGTTGCTTTCCAAGAACGCAAGAGCTACACACACGATCTTTGGCAAACTTAGCATTCGTTAGTCCTAGAACATGATTGCCACTTTGAAGGTCATGCAACGTCCTCATATTGGTGTGGGCTAACTGGCGATGCCATAGCCAACCCACATCAACTTTAGCCATTAGGCATGTCGCGGCACACGTGTCTCCTTTAGAGAAGTCCACTACATACATGTCGTTCTCGACATGCCCAACAAAGACTACTATAAGAGTCGTCTCCCAAGTGACAATCACATTCTCTTTATTAAAGAACGAGGTACAACCACTTTTAGCAAGTTGAAGAACCGAGATGAGATTATAGCCAAGGGACTCGACAAGGAGAACATTCTCAATTGACAAGTCATTTGAGATGGCCACCTTGACTCGTCCCAATACCTTTAGTTCGGAGTTATCACCAATAGTAACGCAATTGAGATGAGGTAATGGAGGTTTAAGATCACTCATTGTGTCATTGCTTCCGGTCATATGTTGAGATGCACCACTATCCACCGTCCATTTGCTCGAACCGGAAGCACTTCCCTACAATAGATTAGTGTCTTGATTTAGGTGCCCATCGTTGAATGGGTCCTCTTTTGTTAGCAACAAGGGTCTTTGGAACCCAAATACTCCAATGATAATCATCACCATAAGAAGTACCAACATATTTAGCATACACATGACCATCTCTAGATTTCATAAGAACATAAGATGGGTTATATTTTCCGGCAAAGTCATAATTTGTGGTGCTCCCCCTAGAGGTGTCACCACCCACAATGGTGTTGGTCTCCTTTTCCTTGGTCACCTCTCCCTCTTTCACAAATCTTACTTCTTTTTAGGAAGAGGTGACTTTCTTCTTGTTCTTCTTCTTGTACTTCTTTTTTGACTTGGCTACATAGCCAAGTCCCTCCTTTCCATTCTTGACTTGTTGAGGGCCCACATCATTGAGATTCTTCTCACTTCCTACAAGGTTAGTTGCACTACAAGAGATGATAGTCAATGTATTCATGCAAGTAGATGAGGATGACATAGCTTGCTTGTTTGATTGTTGAGCTAGGAGATTGTCACGAGACTTGGTTAGCTTGTCATGAATTTCTTTAAGAGACATGAACTCCTTCTTTAGTTTTTCATGACTAGTAACTAGTTCCTCGTGAACAATTCCTAGCTTCAACTCTTCATGTTCAAGTGTTTTAATGAGAGCAAGAGATTGTTCATTATCTTTTCTAAGCTTGGAGACACTCATGGCAAAGTTTTCTTCAAGACTAGATAATTTCTCCTCAAGAGAAGCATGAATGGAACGCTCATTCTCAAGAGCCATTTCAATGTCTTTTTCATTGCAAGTGTGACCTCCATGGCTTTCTAAGGTCATGATAACCTCCTCCTTTTCATCTACAAGAGAGTTATCCTCATCAAGTTGCCGCAAGAGGGCATTAACTTTCTCCTTAGTTTCACCTTTGAGGCTAGCTAGCCAAATTCCTAACTCTTTTGCCTCACTATCCTCCTCACAAACATTTTCAACACAATCCAATAATGAGGGAGGGTTAGTGGTAATGTTCTTGGAGTTAGGAGAGCATGCCTAGGTGGATTTTGCCATAAGACATGTAGGTCGGGTAGCCACAATTTCATTGGGGGATTCAAATAGAGAGACCGATGGAGATGATGCGGTAGCTATGGCGACGTGAGCAACTCCAACCACTTCATCTTCTCCTTCATCTCCGGAGACATAGGTTTCAAGAACCGCCCCTTCTTGGACATAAATAGCCCTTGGCACTCTTCTAGCAAAGTTCTTGTTTTGTGGAGCCTTGGCCTTGTTTTTGCGAACAAGCTTGCCTTGATTTTCTTCTCTTGGCTCAAAAGGGCACTCCTTCACAAAATGGTTTGCACTACCACTGTTGTAGCATGTCCTTGGTTGCTCCCCCTTCTTCTTGTAGTTCTTGTTTCATGGAGGTCTTGGAGAGCCGGCCTTATGAGCTTCCCATCTCTTCCAATATCCCTGCATGGCGAGAGCGATGCACTTGTGAGCCCCGGTGTAGGTGTCCTCATAGTCTTCCTCATTATCATCCTCTTCTTCACTTTCATCAACTCGAGCCATTGCCTTTGACTTCAAAGCGAGGTTGGGTGACTTTCCCATCCCTCTAGAGCGAGCT
The DNA here is from genome assembly GCA_028641055.1 of Alopecurus myosuroides. Taxonomy (NCBI): domain Eukaryota; kingdom Viridiplantae; phylum Streptophyta; class Magnoliopsida; order Poales; family Poaceae; genus Alopecurus; species Alopecurus myosuroides. The sequence goes on from CM054062.1 coordinate 16,882,583, forward strand.
AGAGCATCATCCGCACTCTTGTGTGATAGAGATATGGCAATGAACTCACTAATCACACCAATGGAGTTGAGTGTGTTGTAGTCCGCTCTTGTCCGGATGCTAGTGGAGAGATTCTTCTCAAAGGGTGTAATGGCTTTGACAAATTTCCTCTTTATCCACTCATCGGAGATCTCTTCCTTTCCAGAGTCTCTCAATTGATTGGCGAGAGTGACAGCTCTTCTATATAGCTCTTCGGGAGTCTCATCCTCTTGCATAACGAAGTTCTCAGAGTTGTCAATGGCCACATCATACTTGGAAGATTGGATGCTAGCATTTCCTTGAAACAAGGTGTCAAGTTTGTCCCAAGCTTCCTTGGCAGTCTTGCAACCACGAATGTGAGTGAGATGCTCCCTTGGGAGAGCCTTCCGGATGATAACGAGTGCAGTCTTGTTGGTTTGAGGTTCCACATCCTCCCTTGGAGTCAAGTTGCTTGGGTCATGCGGATGAAACCCATGAACCACACTCATGCACAATGCAGTGCATGATCCAGAAATATGTGACTCCATTTCAAACTTCCAAGAAGAGAATTCATTAGTGTTAAGCATGGGAGGAAGTCCAACACTAATAATGTGTGGCATGGAAACAATTGGGTGAATGGAGTCATAATTTTGAGGAGGTGGAACTTGTGAGTGGACCCCGGAACCATTAGTCGTTTGAGACTTGGAGCCACCGGAACTCTCCTTTGCCTTGGCTTTAGCCTTTTGTGCGACTTTAGCCTTAGCTTTGGCAATGTTCTCTTCGATTTGGGAATCGTCCAGAACCGTTTCCTCTTATGAACTATCCTCATCGGAGACGTGGGGAGAGTTCGAGGGCCCCTTAGGTTTACCCATCATGATCTCCAACATCTTCTTGATGGAGGAAACCTCCAAGCCTACAGTAGAGCTAAGCCTTTTTCAATTTTAGTGGGGGCTTTGGAAAGTTAATAACTTGGTTATCTATATGTGCAACTAAGTAGACACCCTATGTGACAAATAACGAGTAGCAACGGAAGTAAATGCAAGGCACAAGATAACCACAAGTGAAAAACACGGAGATAGGGATATGTTTCCTGTAGTTCCTTCTTAAAACAAGTACGTCTATGTTGGAGAGGTGGGGAGCCACCTAGGCGCTCCTCAATAGCACGGATGTGCATACCTTGTTCTCCTTGAGCTTCTCCGGTGAGGGAGATTCTTGTTTCCACTATGAGGTCGACTTGAAGGCGTTGACCAAACCTTTACAAGTGGTTGAGGCTACTCCACAAGTGAGATGGAGGCTCTCAACAATCCGAAGCTTCTTGCTACAAGGTGGAAGCTACAAGCACTAGGGTTTCCCTTGGATGACAAGGCAACCAAGAGATTACAAGATCCCAAGAGGTATGGTGTGGGAATACAATTTTTGGTTTGGTAGAAAGGTAGATCTAGTCCTCCTCCATGAGATCCTTGAAGGGCATCGAGTTTGGTTGGAGGAGGAGGGAGATCGGGGAGTTTTGAGCTCTTCAATAATGGAGGAGAGAGAGGAATGGACGAACTAACTATCTAGAGGAAGAAGACAACTATTTATAGGCTCCTCCAATTTCTGACCGTTGCAGTGCGCGAGGGCCGGAATATTCCGGGGTTAGCACCGGAAATTTCCGGTGCAGCAAGGCCGGATATTTGAAATGTTCGGGGGGCGGAAATTTGAATATTTCGGGGCCGGAAAATTCCGCCCCCATCTCTGTGTGCGGGCAGCAACACCGCGCCGAAAAACTGCTAAGGACCAGAGGGACGGAAATTTGCCCCGGAATATTCCGGGCAAATATCCGCCCCACCTTCTGTGCGCGGGCAGTAGGAGAAATACTTAGTCGTTTTGAAGTGGCCAGAGGGACCGGAATATTCCGGTGCAAGGGTCGGATATTCCGCCCCATATACACCGAAAATTCTGGGGATAGCAGCTGAAAAATCCGGTATCAGTAGAGATAATTTTCAGAACTCCTCTTTGAACTTTTTGAGAGCATTATCAATAATCATCTGAGAGGCCAGCTGTATACACTTAACAAACATTGTTAGCGAGATGATACCCGCGTTGTTATCATCACCAAAATCATTAGAGAGATCATGAGCTTTTAACATTGCTCCCGATGGGAGTCGCCCCCGAGTCTATAGTCAATTGCTTGCAGTTGGCTATGGACTCAAGTCAAGATTTTCTTTTCTGGTCTGTTTCTTGGTTTTGGTTTTCATCGGGTGCACGACATTGCTCCCGACGGGAGTAGCCCCCGAGGCTATACATGACTGTGTATAGTCATGTATAGGCTCACGTGATATCTCTCTAATTCTACAATGAATTTTCGCAGGCCGTTCTTGATTCCCTGGCTGCTTTTGGGCGCCGGCTTCTTTCGGCTGAGGCGGACTGTGCTTCTCTTCGAGGAGAGCGCGACCATCTTGTCCAGGATGGCCTCACCCTTCAAAGTAAGCTCCACACGCCTTTTGCCCTTGTTCCATTTTTTCTTGGTCGCAACTGTTATTGCAATTGCGCCCTCTATACTGCAGATGAGGTTAGTCGCCTGAAGTCCGAGAAGGCTGAGGCTACCTCTCGGGTGAAGGACCTTGAGAAGGAGCTGGAGTCTACTCGAAAGGAGTTGGAGTCCACGCGCAAGCATTCAGCTGATAGTCTCGCGGGAGCCCAGGACGCCTTGAAGCAGCTGGAGGAGGCAAGTGTGAAGCACGACAACGATTTAGTCGGCCTCCTCCGTCCCTTGGCCTAGACTATGGCTGGTGAGTCATACTCGAATTTCTTTCGACGCCGGCTTGTCTTTTTCTCTTTCTGACGTTTATCTGCTCCGTCTTTGTATAGGTGCTATCGGAGTTGGGCTGGAGCAACCCAGAGGGATTCGGGTCGACGCCCTCACGGATGCGTGCACTCAGCTGCAGGAGCATGTGAACAAGGCTTGCTTCCTCATCGGCGATGCTGCCCAAGTGCTGACGCAACTGCACCAACGCCTGCTCGTGGATGTGCCAGTTCCTCCAACTCTTGGTGGCCTTCTGCAAGTTTTCCTAGGCGAGGATGATCTCCTTCAGGAGTACTCCCTCGCGCAGACCGAGAACGGAGCCAAGACGACTATCGAGTTTGCCCTAGCGCACGGAGTCTCAGGTGACCTGGAGAAGGTGTACTCGGAGCTTCCTCGAGACGCGGTGGGCAAAAAGGTAGCGCTTTGTATTTTCTCTCCAACGGCTTGCGCGCCTCCCGAGGTTGCTCAACATCGGGCTCGGCATCACCGGCCACAACCTTTCCCGCATCAACAGCGGGCGAGATCACCATCACCTCCACGTTGTCCACGAGGCGATCGATACGCCAGTCGCGGACCGCAGGAGGATCCGCAGCAACGAGCACCCCCTCCGGGTACCCGCAGATGGTCTCAGTGGCGACATACACCAGGTGAGAGCCGAAACCGATGACGGAGCCGCCGGGGGAAACACCCTGCCGCGTAAATCACCGGCATTGTCGACGGCGAAGTCGAACGAGCCGAATCTGTGGACAAGGCCACAAATCACGCGCTCGCCGGAAGGAAGCAGAGAACCCGTCCGGATAGAAACCCCAGCAAGCGCCGCTGGTGGCTCCACGGTGGGCACCAACCGTCATGGTGAGGTAAAGACAGATGCCATGGGATGGCTTAAGGTTGGGGCTAATGGACACTGTGGGTATCCGGGGAGGGATTGCACGCCTAGATGGCGCGCTCACTACACTGCAAACACCAAGAACTACCCAGGTTCGGGGCCCTCGTGTGGGGGTAACACCCCTACTCCTGCATGTCTGTGAATATATGTGTGTCACCGAGATACAAGGTGGTTCATCAAGCTCACAAAGCTAGAGGAAGATGAAGATATCTCTAGCTCTCTCGAAGGAAAATGTCTACTGGTTCTCTCTCTAGGGTTGTCCCTCGCGCAGGAGTGGTGTGGCCACCTTATATGCTGGTGGCCACTGACGGAACGTATAAGGTTAGGCGAAGAAAACTGTGTCGTAGCGCACGCTCGCTGTCACTACGTCGAAAGTCGCCTCCTCCGTAGCCGCTGCCATGTCCTCTCCCCCTTGTCATAGACAGGACGTGGCATCGCCCATGCCCTGCACTGTTCCCGTGTACGTCTATACATCATGTGCCTGGTAAGTTGAACCGCACGCTCGTACTCTCCCGTGATCTTCGGGATCTCAATTGCTCCGTTGACCTTGCTCCGGGATGGATGATTCTTCGTGTACCCGGATTCTCCAAGTACATCTCGGATAACCCGGGGGACACCCGTTTCAGCAAGTCGCCCTTGATTCTTCTTACCGAGATAGATTCATCTCGGTAACCTTCATCTCGATCCGGGTAGTCAACCCGGTCAACCTCATCTCGGTATCCACTCCTTGGGTACCATTTTATGCCAAGCTTGGCCCTACTCGGGGGTAGCCCCTCGACAGCTCATGATAGGAAGGAGGGATAGGAAGCAAATTCATCCCATGTGCAAAGAGAACCTTGCATAAATGGGTTGGAGATACCTCCTCGTGGAAGTGGCCAACAACTACCTTCCTCCGCTTGGCAACACTTGCTTCAAGCATAGTTCCTGGCGACCTCTTTCCCCTTTGCCGACTACAAAATCAGAAATATTGAACAATCACATTCAAGAATGTAAGGTGTGGGAACTCAACGACCAAGAGGAATACTGAACTTGTTGGATGTTTAAATAAGTTCCTATTACCCTCTGATACCAATCAATATCCCAAGACGAGATGAATGATAAGACCATTATTAAACTCTTTAATCGCCATATCACATTATTCTCGATGTCTGGTATGATCCATTTTACTTGTTACCGTTTATAGTATCATCATGAATAATGTCATGACTTTGTCTGCGCAGATTTATTAACAGATACCATTACACCAAGTGGATTCTAGATGTATCCCTTTGTTGACTAGAGGAGTAATTTCCGGTCTTGAACTATCACGATAAAATGAACACCTTCGAGAATAGCCAGTAATAGACTTTTTGATCACCCATTTACGGTGTGATACTTGACTACAACAGAGTAACTTTCAAGTGAACACCACCATATATTCTCATGGTCAAAGGAAGCAAACAAAACAATTATTTTGTGATGATACTATTTAGCAAAACAAATCTGGTACTATCTCAACTACTTGGGTCTACCCAACTATAATGTTAAAACAATAATGTGCTCTTATTAATATGGACATGATAAATGTCCATGACCAGGAAAACGTGGTCATCTAATATTAACGAGTTTGTCTATGAAACACGATAGCGGGTTATAACAATGTGTTTATGTTTCGACACGTGCATATGGGTTTTTTCTCCGAATCTCATATTCAGTGAATGCAATAGTTATAGTATAAAAATATAATACATTAATCATGAAACTGATATTTTATTGTCTTTTGGGCATACATCCAACATCCCACCATTTACTTCGTCTCCACGGATTCACCCGCCGCCATACCGCGAAAAAAGTACAAGCAATCTCGTCTCGCCGGCGACCTAGACCAGCCGAAGACGAGGAAGCCGATGGCTAGACCCCGAGGCATGACAAACGGCGAGTGGAAGGCCTACGTTGCGCGCATGAGGAGGTGGGATGTATGGGTAGACATGGTACGAACCGTAACGAAGGCTACAGTCGCACATACAACCGATAACAATTTAAAATGGAGACTACACGGAAGGAAGAGAAGACACGAGGAGACGAAACAACAAGCAACACCGTTTGGAGAATGTGAGAGGGCGTGAAGATTCTATAGGAAGTGGAATGCAAATAAAACCACTCTAATAGACTATTACGATTAGCCGATTATTCGAACGCATTTAACTGGATTTATATAAAATTTCAATAGAACATTCAAACAAGAACTACTTCATAAAGTGTAAATAAAGTACTATAAGAATCAGTGTACCCTCATAGACCACCTGCCATCCAACGGAAAACAATAAGAGCATCTTCACTGGCACCCCCCAAACGGCCCCCCAAAGGCCCAACAGGGGTTTGGACAAAAATAACCGCCGCAACAGCACCCCTCAAGCATGTCCACCCGTCAAAATTGTGTCCGCCTTCAGCCCATCCGCCAAACTTGGGGGCCTTCCTGGGGTGCTGGACATCGTCCAGTCACCCCACCTGACATGCGCCCCCAGCCGTCACTGACACAAATAAAATTTAAAAACTTTGTTCATAAATTAAAGGTAGATGCATATGCCCCTTTTTACATATAAATAGAACGAAATTTAAAAAACGATGCGATGCCCGCGAAGAACTAATCATCGTCCTCGTCGTCCGGCGGCGGCGGAGTTCCTAACTCCTCCTGCTCCGGCGTCGGTGGTGGGGGTGTTCTGGGAAGCGGCACCGCAGGAGCCGCGGGAACTTCCGGTGGCGGTGCAACGAACTGTGGGTCTGCACCGCGCCGGGCGTCCTCCCATGACGGGCAATGGTCCCAACGGACTTCAGCCGCGTTGGGCGCCGGCCACGGTTCCTGGTCCGCATCCGCCATGTCGTCGTCCTCCGGCAGCGGCTCCACCGGTCCAGTAGTGGCTCCTGCGGCAGCGCCTCCTGTCGCAACGGCTCCTCCGGCAACACGTTCTCTAGAAGCGCCATTGTTGTGGACGTGCAACCGACGTGGCAGATCGTGGGCGTGCATCCGCCCTGGCCGATCGTGGGCGCTTAAAAAAAAGGTCTTGGCGACGTATCCCGAGGCGACGGGACGGGACGCGAGACGGCTCCAGAAAGGCGAGGCGACGCGACGCAGCTCGAGGCACGCCTTCCCAATGCGCACATCCCCACTATGGCCGCCACTTCCCCCAATGCTGCGAGGCCGTCGTGTTCAGGAACGACGGCCACCTGTTCCTCGACAACGGCTGGGCTGCATTCACCCGCATGCACCAGCTGCAGCAGGGTTGGATGCTCATCTTCCGCTATGCCGGGGCATGCAAGGTAGGCATCAAGATATACGATGTCACTTGCGCCCGCCACCCCTGCTGCACGGACGACGAGGCCCCGCACAGCGCGGAGGGCGACGACGAGGACCACTCCGACGGTGACGAGTAGGGGCGCTATGTCGCCAGACTTTGTTTTTTTTTGTTTTGTTTAAACCTTGTTCGGATCGAGTCAACCTTCAGCGCTTGTTCTAGACAAAGTGCTACTTGCCTTTGGCACCATGACGTTCGCCCGGCATTGCCCACAATGTGTTTGATTTAACGACTCTGCAAATGGCGGGTCCTGTTTGGAGTGTGCCGCTATGGCACCCGTCCACCAAATTCTCGGACACATGTGCCTCGCCTTCAAAGAGGGTCCAATTGAAGATGTCGGCCTCCAAAACGCGGTACTCGTACCATAGTCCACTTTAGCATATGTTGTATCTTAAAAAAATTGTCATGTAATTAAAGTACACGGTATAAAATACGGTATAATGGTCATGGTCCCGTATGTGAGATACTTGTTAACCTCCTAAATCAATGCTTTGGGCTTGCTGCAACTTATTAGACAAAGAACTGGGTTAGCCTAAAAGAGATTTAATTTCTGTGTTCTGTGCAACTTTATCACCAAAGTATGGTATTGCATGCAGTTTTCTCATATTTAATATGTGTCGTGGAGATGCTTAAGCTCGGGAACATGTCCTGTATGTACATGTACACACATGCATATGTGCTTCCGATACGACAGTGGCTTCAGTGGACAGCTTATCAGACATGTGAGGTGAGCATGCACGCAGAGTCACCAACCACTCTACCATTGGGCGGCATTTTTCGTTTTCGTGGAGGTCGTCTGCCCGTATCGTGGCATCGTTGTACTTATCATGTACGGATACCTGCCCCCGCGCTCGGCTCCACGTGCAGGGCGAGATTCATGAAGCATCTTTTGTTGCTCCACGAGACCACAAGTTCGGGAGAAAATTGCACATAACACCACCCTTTGGTGCCATTGTTGCACAGAACACGGAATCAAAACTTTTGTTGCAGCTGGCCCAGCTTTTGTGCTAATTTGTTGCAACCAGCCCCAAGTTAACAATTTAGGCTCTTAATCCGTATCTTAGATGTAGACCTAGCTTTATGTATGTACCGTATCCCTCCTGTACATTATATTTCTCGGGAAACTTAACCGGAACATGTAAACTCCCATGGAGCAATTAAAATTTCGAGTTTGTAGCTACCACAAGTGTTATATGGTTAGGGCATCTCCAGTCGCGCCCCCCAGACCCCCGGCGGCCTTTTTAGCGTCGGAAGTCCAGGCCAAACTCAGCCCGCTGGGTTCGGCTTGGGGGGGGGGGCAAAACTGCGCTGCAGCCCCGCGCGGGCCAGCTCTGCCAGTGACGCGGCGAAAAAAACGCGGGAACAGAAACCCCCGTGATCATCTTCTCGGCGCCGCGCCGGTCAAAGGCTGCCGGAGTAATGGCGTGGCGGCCGGCCAGTGCATGCGCCCCGGTCAAAAGCTTTTCCTACGCGGTACTCCCAAGATCTAGCCGAGGTAGAAGGCCACGAGTATTACCACTAGACGCGCAGGTGCGGATTATCGATGCAGCGCGTCGGGGCAGTGCAGTCCCACGATCCGATCCGGCCGATCCAATCCCTCGAACGTCGAAGTGCTGAACGTACAGCACCTCTGCCGGTATCCACACGTACGAGGAGGAGCTCCGACGGCAGACTGCTAGGTCTGGTGCGACGACTGGACTGAGTGGGGCTAGGGTTCCCAACGCATGGGAGAGTGGATTGACTTGCCTGTTGGGAAACCTGCGCCCCTCTTTATATAGCGTATGGTAATGGGCTGCACAACACTTGTGGCCCATTCTCTCTGTGAGTCCGACTCACTAACTCAGTCCATTTCCGGTTCGGGTCCAACCCAACCAATACTTGCTCCCGCTCTTAAGTGTGCGACCCTGCAGGCTCATGGCGACTTGGACACGATTAGAGTCCGACTCTCAATCGATCAATCGGTAGCGGCTCCTAGCAGAACGTGCCGACTCCCAAGTCCCATTGAGTCATGACGACATACCTTTCAATGTGATATTCATCTTAGTCCTTTTTGCCTCACGATATACCTTGTCGAACTATAGGCGATTTATCGTCATCCCTTAAATAGTTTAACTCTCTTCTCGATCCGTGATATGCGATTCATCTGACTAACTCTTAGTCAACCGACACAGTTAACACTTAACTGAGTCGCGCATGGCCATGCTTCCTGAATCATATCACTCGAGAGGGCCCAGAGAATATCTCTCCATTCGGAGGGGCAAAATCCCATCTTGATTATCCACATCACGCAGCTTGCTTCTCATTCGACCCGAACTCTGCCTTTATAGTTGCCTTGTCATAGAACAACGTTTAACAGAACCTAAGTCGGTGATCCACAACTCGGATTGTGCGACAACCTCAGGTCTAAGGATTACATTGATTTTGACATGCAAATGACGACTTGATCGTTGCATCTCAATGTGGGTCAGTCCGACTTGCTAAACTCTTTAGCCAAGTCCGTGAACGTTGGAATGGCATCACCATGCCCATGACAAGTGGAACCGTGTCATCAGCCAACACTCACATTAGTCTAGGGTGTGTGTCCAGCACAACCTAAATGACCAAGGACAATCTATTATGAACAACATGAATATATAGTTCCACAATCGAATCACATATTCAATGACATATATCTGATGTTCAAAACAAGGACAACTTAATAACTTTATGAATACAGTGGGAATTACATCATACATGATTGCCTCTAGGGCATATTCCCAACAGTCTCCCACTTGCACTAGAGTCAATCATCCTGGCATCATATGCCTAGGCATCTAATGCCCATACCTCTCGTGTGCGCCTCATGCTTAGGCTGTAGAAGCGCCTTTGTCAACGGATCTGCAATGTTTGCATCCGTGTGTACTTTGCATAACTTGATATCACCTTGTTCGACAAACTGGCGAATGAGGTGGTACCGCATGAGTATATGTTTGTTCTTCTGGTGTTGTCTAGGTTCCTTGGCCTGTGCGATAGCACCATTGTTGTCACAATATACGTCCAAAGGATTGGACGCGCCCTGAACCACACCAAGATCCATCAGGAGGTTCCTGATCCAAACAGCTTCCTTTGCCGCCTCTGAGGCAGCAATATACTCAGCCTCTGTTGTAGATGCAGACACCGTATCTTGCTTGGAACTCTTCCAGCTCACAGCTCCTCCGTTCATTACGAACACGTATCCCGATTGCGAACGAGAATCATCTGAGTCGGTGAGATAACTTGCATCCGTGTAACCCTTTACACTGAATTCCTCATCACCTCCATAAACTAGGAACATTTCCTTAGTATTTCTCAAATACTTAAGGATGTTTTTAACCGCTGCCCAGTGGGCTTCGCCAGGGTCAGCCTGGTATCTGCTCGTAACACTTAGAGCATAGGAAACATCTAGCCTAGTACAAATCATGGCATACATGATGGATCCGATTGCCGAAGCATACGGGATCACACTCATCCGACTTCGCTCATCAGTCGTCGAAGGACACTGAGTCTTGCTAAGTTTTATGCCATGGGACATCGGCAAGAATCCCTTCTTGGACTCTTGCATTTTGAATTTCTTCAAAACTTTGTCCAGATATGTACTCTGACTCAATCCAATGAGCCGCCTTGATCTATCTCTGTAGATCCTGATTCCTAATATGTAAGTTGCCTCACCCAAATCCTTCATTGAGAAACTCCTTTCCAATGACTCTTTGGTTTCTTGCAACATCATGACATCATTTCCAATCAGTAATATGTCATCCACATATAAGATTAGAAAATTTACTTTGCTCCCACTAAACTTCTTGTATAAACAAGAATCGTGATCGCTCTTGATGAAGCCAAACGATTTGACTACCTCATCAAAGCGAATGTTCCAACTCCGAGATGCTTGCTTCAACCCATAAATGGATTTCTGAAGTTTGCATACCTTGTCAGCATTAGCTGGATCGACAAAACCTTCGGGCTGTATCATATACACGTCCTCAGTTAAATTTCCATTCAGGAAAGCCGTCTTGACATCCATCTGCCATATCTCATAGTCGAAATAGGCTGCTATGGCTAACATGATCCGAATTGATTTAAGCATCGCTACAGGCGAGAATGTCTCGTCGTAGTCAACTCCTTGAACCTGTCGGAACCCCTTCGCGACAAGTCGTGCTTTATAGACGGAAATATTTCCATCCATATCAATTTTCTTCTTAAAGACCCAATTGCACTCGACGGGTCTTGCACCGTCAGGCAGATCAACCAAATTCCAAACTTGGTTTTCATCCATGGACTTTAACTCGGATCTCATGGCTCCAAGCCATGACTCGGAATCAGATCCCACCATCGCTTCCGAATAAGTTGCCGGCTCATTACTGTCTAACAGTAAAACATCTCGAGCACTCTGTAATCTGGCAGATCTCCGTGGTTCAGGTGTTGTTACCGGTGTAGGTACCACGACCGGCTCAGCCTCCAAGGCCATTGCCGACTCGCCCCTAGCTGGTTCCTCTCGAATTTCTTCGAGTTGCACCGTGCTCCCACTGACTTCCCGACTGAGGAACTCTTTCTCAAGGAAGACACCATTCCGAGCGACAAACACTTTGCCCTCTTCCCGGTTGTAGAAGTAGTACCCCAAGGTTTCCCTCGGATACCCCACGAAAATACACTTATCCGACTTGGGCGTGAGCTTGTCCGACTGAAGTCGCTTGACAAATGCTTCACAACCCCAAATCTTAAGAAAAGACAAACTTGGCTTTTTACCAGTCCACATCTCATGTGGTGTCTTCTCTACTGACTTTGATGGTACTCTGTTTAGTGTGAAAGCTGCAGTTTCTAGACAATAACCCCAAAATGATAAAGGTAGATCTGTCCGACTCATCATTGATTGTACCATGTCCAACAAGGTTCGATTTCTCCGTTCCGATACACCGTTTCTCTGCGGTGTACCCGGCGGAGTGAGTTGAGGAACTATTCCACAACTCTTTAGATGGTCATCAAACTCATGGCTCATGTACTCGCCTCCACGGTCCGACCGTAGAAACTTTATTTTCTTGCCGAGCTGATTTTGTACCTCATTCTGGAATTCCTTGAACCTTTCAAAGGCTTCCGACTTGTGTTTCATTAAATAGATATATCCATACCTACTCAAATCATCAGTAAAGGTAATGAAGTACTCATAACCACCTCTGGCTGTCGTGCTCATTGGTCCACATACATCACTATGTATTAGTTCCAACAAGTCGGACGCCCTTTCACAACTCCTTGCAAAAGGTGTCTTGGTCATCTTGCCTAGTAGGCATGATTCGCATGTCTCGAATGACTCTAAGTCAAACGAAGTTAGAAGTCCATCATCATGGAGCTTCTTCATGCGCTTCCAACTTATATGACCAAGCCGACAGTGCCAAAAGTAAGTCATATTCAGATCATTTGGTTTCAACCTTTTAACATTTATGTTATAGACCGATTCACTATCAAGATTTAAAATAAATAACCCGTTCTGAACGGGTGCAAAGCCATGAAACATATCTTTCAAATATAAAGAACAACCATTATTCTTAATATTCGACTCATAACCTTGTCTCATCAAACATGAGGCGGAAATAATGTTTCGACTAAGCGCTGGAACATAATAACAATTATTTAGTTCCAAAATAAATCCTGAATGTAAATGAAGTTGCATCGTGCCGACTTCCAACGCAGCGACTCTCGCCTTGTTGCCGACCCGAATGTCAACCTCTCCTCTTGCCACGCTCCTAGTTCTTACCAGTCCCTGCAACGAGTTGCATATGTGAATAACTGATCCGGTATCATATACCCAAGAACTATTAGGCGCATCAGCAAGATAAATGTCTATAACATTGCACACAAGCGTACCTGAGTTGGAAGTCACACCTCCACTCTTGGCTCTGTCAGCCAAATATTTGGTGCAGTTCCTCTTCCAGTGGCCATCTTGCTTGCAATAGAAGCAGTTGGCTCCGGCTGTAGGAGAAGGCTTAGTCTTTGAGGGAGCACTCTGGACAGGGCCATGGGTGCTAACTCCTGACTTATCCTTCTTCTTCTTAGTCCAAGAACTCTTCTTGAACTTAGCCTTATTCTGCACCATCAACACTTGACTGGTGCCTTTCTTGATATCAGCCTCTGCCGTTTTGAGCATCCCATGTAATTCAGTGATACTCTTATCCATACCATGCATATGGTAGTTCGAGATGAACGAACCATACGCACTAGGAAGAGAGTTCAGAATTATATCAGTAGCGAACTCTTCGTTAATTGGGAAGCCCAGCCGATCCAAAGACTGTATGTAACCAATCATCTTGATTACATGCGGACTCAGTGGATCGTCGTCTTTCAGCTTACAGCCAAGCAAAGCTTGAGAGACTTGATACCTCTCAGTCTTTGCTTGAGCCTGGAACATACTTTTGAGGCTTTCGATCATATCGTAGGCCTCAACATTCTCGAACTGCTGCTGCAAGTCCGGTTCCATGTGTGCAAGCATAAGACAGCTGATTTCCGTAGACTCATCTCTAGCCTTACGGTAGGCATTCATGACAGCGACAGTCGCATCGTCATCAGGCTCATCTGGAAGTGGAGTTTCTAGAACATGTTCTTTCTTGTCATGCTTGAGGACTATCCTAAGATTACGATACCAGTTGGTGAAATTAGTTCCATTAAGCTTTTCTTTCTCTAGGATTGACCTCAACGCAAACGCGGACAACTGAGGAAGGTTGCTAGGTGCCATTGTGAAGGGAATATGCCCGAGAGGCAATAATAAAGTGTTTATTATGTTATTCCTTGTTTATGATAGATGTTTATTTCTCATGCTAGAATTGTATTAACCGGAAACGTTGATACATGTGTGATTAATAAACAAACCAACGTTCCTAGTGAAGCCTCTCTTTTAACTAGCCCGTTGATTAAACAGATGATCAAGGTTTCCTGATCATGAACATTGGATGTTGTTGATAACGGGGTCAGGTCATTAGGAGAATGACATGATGAACTTAAACCCTAAACTAAGTATAACAATACGATCAAGTCATTTAGTTTTGTTGTTATGTCTTACATTCGGAGTAACATTATTCCTTAGACCATGAGATCATGTTAATCACTAATACCGAAAGAATACTTTGATGACATCAAACGTCACACCGTAAAAGGGTGACTATAAAGGTGGCATTGGATATTCGGAAAGTATTGGTTGAAGCTCATGGATCGAGAATGGGATTTGTCCATCCAATATGACGGATAGATATACTCAGGGCCCTCTCGGTGATATCACATCGACACCGCTTGCAAGCAAGTGATTTGATCACTAGGATGTTATATCACGGGAACGAGAAAAGAGTACTTGTCGGATAACGAGATCGAACAAGGTATAGTGGATACCGATGATCGGATCTCGGACAAGTAATATATCGCGAGACAAAGGGAAATCGTTACAACGTTGAAAGGTTCACACGATCACGAGAGTCATCGTTGAATATATAGGAGTCATCACGGTTTTCCAGACCCCGCTGTTGATTATTGATCGGAGAGGAGTCTCGATCATGTCTATAATATTCACGAACCGTAGGGAGACACACTTAAGGTTCGATGAAGCGTTTAGAGAGGATACGGAATACCGAAGAATATTTTGGGCAGCTCCGGAATTGTTTCGGGGAAAATTGAAATAGTTCAAGGGGTTTTTCGTCGAACGATTGTTAATAGAATTAACAAATGGTTCGAGGTGCTGCATGCAAATGTTTGTTAATGGAATCAACAAATATAAATAAAGAAATAAAAATGTTTTATTTATTTATTAAAGAAAAACCTTTGGATTTTCCAAGTGGGAAATTAAGGGATTTTTGAGTGGGTTTGAGTGGAGCTTCCACTCACATGAAGAGAGGAAGGGGTGGGGGCACCCATGGCTGGCCGCACCCCCCCTTGGGCTGCCTCCCCCTCCCCTATAAAAGGAGGGTGAGGGCTCTCTCTTCTCCACACACTTGCTCACACATTTTCCCTTCCATCCGCTGCTCCATTCCATGGTCTCCGGCTTGGCGAAGCCCTGACCGTGGGATTCTTCACCACCACCACGCCGTCGTGCTGCTGGAATTCCGGAGGGATCCTCTACTTCCGCAACCCGCTGGAACGAGGGAACGGAAGTCTTCATCGAGCTGAACGTGTGACCGATTACGGAGGCGCCGCCGGATTGCGGTGCTCTTCTTCTCGCTCGGGATCGGCGTGAGAACGACTACGCCAACAACGAGATCTTTTCTCGTACCACTTAGAGTCTTCGAGGGTATGTTATCTCAAGACTCTCTTTCTCCCCGTTGCCTTTCATCTCATAGATTAGATCTTGGCCATTTGGGTTTATCGCGTGTAGGAAAATTTTTGTTTTCTATGCTACGTTCCCCTTCAGTGGTATCAGAGCCGGATCTATGCGTAGATGAATTGTACGGGTAGAACACATAGGAGTATGTGGGCGTTGATGATCATGTTTTTGTCTCTTTGAGTATTTTATGATCTTAGTGGCATAGTAGGATGAAGCGGCCCGGACTAACTTTACATGTCCACGCACATGAGACTTGTTCCACAACTGACATGCAACTTGAATTGCATAAGTGGCTTGCGGGTGTCGGTTTCTCCTACTATAGTTAAGATCTAATCTACAAAGGGTTGTTCAAAAATATGTTTTATCAACGTTGTGGTTCTTGTACGTAGATATGAACGGTTCTATCCTCGTAAGCCCAAAGCCACGTAAAATATGCAAAAATAAATTAGAGGCGTCTAACTTGTTTTTGCAGGGCATGTGATGTGATATGGTCAATGTTACAAACGTTATGTATGAGATGATATCTTTTGTAAATTATTGACATACCGGCTGGAGCCATATGGTTGTCTTATTTTATGGCCTGCGTGCTGTATGTCATATCCATGTGATATGTTGTAATGGACAATCAAGATGGAGGTGCCACGGACCTTGGTGCCACGCCGGTGGAATGATGGAGATCATACCATGATGCACAAGATGGAGATCAAGTGCAAGAAGGACCATATCATATCACATTATCCATGCATGTGATGTTTATCCTTTTATGCATCTTATTTTGCTTAGATCGCGACGGTAGCATTATAAGATGATCCCTCTCACTTAATATCAAGATAATAATGTGTTCTTCCTTAAGTATGCACCGTTAAGAAAGTTCGTCGTTTCGAGACACCACGTGATGATCGGGTGTGATAGACTCAACGTTCGCATACAACGGGTGTTTTCAAGCCTAGCATGTACAGACATGGCCTTGAAACACATGAAATACAATGGTTCTACTTGGCGAGCCTAGCATGTACAGACATGGCCTCGGAACACGTAACCGAAAGGTAAAGCATGAGTCATATGAAT
Organism: Alopecurus myosuroides; assembly: GCA_028641055.1. Classification (NCBI taxonomy): domain Eukaryota; kingdom Viridiplantae; phylum Streptophyta; class Magnoliopsida; order Poales; family Poaceae; genus Alopecurus; species Alopecurus myosuroides. The sequence goes on from CM054062.1 coordinate 16,898,962, forward strand.
GATATGATGAACATATTGATGTTCGCCTTTGCAACTACACCGTCTCACGTGATGATCGGTTTCGGTGTAGTGAATTTGGTTCGTGTAATCACTAAAGACAACTAAGAGGGATGTTGTTTTTGAGTGGGAGTTCATGGGATAATTTTAGAATTAACTTGAACTTAATTTATCATAAACATAGTCTAAATAGTCTTTGCAAATACGTTATAGATCATGGCACCACCTACCTTCAATTTCAATATGTTCATGGAGAAAGAGAAATTAGCGAACAATGGAAGCAACTTTACCAACTGGGCACTTAACCTGAGGATTCTCCTCACCGCTTGCAAGAAGTTCTATGTGCTTGATGCACCTCTAGGTGACCAACCCGCTGATGATGCTTCTGATGAGGATAAAAATGTTTATCTGACTCAACAAGAAGACCACAATATAGTTCACTGCGGCATCCTCTATGGATTAGAGCCAGAGCTGCGAAAACGTTTCGAGAACAGCACTGCTTATGCCACAATGGGAGAATTGAAAATGATTTTCGATACCCATGCCGCAGTTGAGAGTTATGACGCTTCAGAAAAGTTCTTTAGCTGCATGATGGAAGAGAACAGCTCCGTTAGTGAGCACGTACTCAAAATGTCTGCGTACGCTGATAAGCTCATAGCCTTGGGAATATCGATTCCCATTGAGCTAGGGATACATCGTGTTCTCCAATCTCTGCCACCTAGTTACAAGAACTTCGTGATGAACTATAATATGCAGAGCATGAAGAAGTCTCTTCCTGAGCTTCTCTCGATGCTTAAAACTGCTGAAGTGGAGATCAAGAAAGAACATCAAGTGTTGATGATCAATAAGACCACTAGTTTCAAGAAAGGCAAGAAAGGCAAGCCAAGGGTAAACTTCAAGAAGGGTGGCAAATCTGTTGCTACTGCTGAGAAGAAAACCAGGCATGGCCCTAAGCCTGAGACTGAGTGTTTCTATTGCAAGGGTACTGGCCACTGGAAGCGCAATTGCCCCAAGTATCTGGCAGATAAGAAGGCCGGCAAAGTGAACAAAGGTATATATGATATACTTGTTATTGATGTGTACCTTACTAGTACTCGCAGTAGCACCTGGGTATTTGATACTGGTTCGGTTGCTCACATATGTAACTCGAAACAGGAGCTGCAGAATAAGCGACCACTAGCAAAGGATGAGGTGACGATGCGCGTCGGCAATGGATCAAGAGTTGACGTGATCGCCGTCGGGACGCTACCTCTACGTCTACCATCGGGATTAGTTATAAACCTCAATAAATGTTATTTGGTGCCCGCATTAAGCATGAACATCGTTTCTGGATCTTGCTTAACGCGGGACGGTTATTCCTTTAAGTCCGAGAACAATGGTTGTTCGATTTATATGAATAATATCTTTTATGGTCATGCACCTGAGAAGAATGGTTTATTTCTTTTGAATCTTGATAATGTTGATACACATATTCATAATGTGAATGCCAAAAGAATTAAGTTAAATGATGATATTGCTACTTATTTGTGGCATTGCCGCTTAGGTCATATTGGTGTTAAACGCATGAAGAAGCTCCACTCTGATGGACTCTTAGAATCACTTGATTATGAATCATTTGAAACATGTGAACCATGCCTTATGGGCAAGATGACTAGAACCCCGTTTTCAGGATCTATGGAACGGGCGACAGACTTACTGGAAATCATACATACTGATGTATGTGGACCAATGAGTGTATCGGCGCGCGGTGGATATCGTTATTTTGTCACTTTCACAGATGATTTGAGTAGATATGGGTATATTTACTTAATGAAACACAAATCTGAAACGTTTTAAAAGTTCAAAGAATTTCAGTGTGAAGTTGAAAATCATCGTAACAGAAAGATTAAATTTCTACGGTCTGATCGTGGAGGTGAATATCTAAGTTACGAGTTTGGCATGCATATGAAACAATGTGGAATAGTTTCACAACTCACACCTGCCGGAACACCACAGCGAAATGGTGTTTCCGAACGTCGTAATCGTACTTTATTAGATATGGTTCGATCTATGATGTCTCTTACAGATTTGCCACTATCGTTTTGGGGTTATGCACCAGAGACCGCTGCATTCACTTTAAATAGGGCACCATCTAAATCCGTTGAAACGACACCGTATGAATTATGGTTTGGAAACAAACCTAAGCTGTCATTTCTAAAAGTTTGGGGATGCGATGTTTATGTGAAGAAGCTTCAACCTGATAAACTCGAACCCAAAGCAGAAAAATGCGTCTTCATAGGATACCCTAAAGAAACAATAGGGTACACCTTCTATCACAGATCCGAAGGCAAGATTTTTGTTGCCAAGAATGGATCCTTTTTGGAGAAGGAGTTTCTCTCGAAAGGTGTGAATAGTAGGAAGGTAGAACTCGACGAGGTTATTGAACCTTCTCTTCTTGGAATGGCGAGTAGCGCAGCGCTGGAAGTTGTTCCGGAGCCGACCCCGTCAGATGAAGAGAGAGTTAATGATCAAGATCATGAAACTCCAATAGAGGAAACTACCGCACCTCGCAGGTCAACTAGGGAGCGTGCAGCTCCTGAACTATACGGAGATCCCGTATTAAACTTCATGGTAGATGGAGGTGATGACCCTGCGACATATGAGGAAGCGATGATGAGCCCAGATTCCAACAAATGGCTTGAAGCCATGAAATCCGAAATAGGATCCATGTACGAAAACCAAGTTTGGACTTTGGTGGATTTACCCAATGACCGCAAGGCCGTTGAGAACAAATGGATCTTTAAAAAGAAAACTGACGTTGATGGTAATGTGACCGTCTATAAAGCTCGACTTGTCGCAAAAGGTTTCCGACAAATTCAAGGAGTTGACTATGATGAGACTTTCTCACCAGTAGCGATGCTTAAGTCAGTTAGGATTATGTTAGCAGTTGCTGCATTTTTCGATTATGAAATATGGCAGATGGATGTCAAAACGGCGTTCCTTAATGGTGACATTGAGGAAGAGTTGTATATGATGCAACCCAAAGGTTTTGTTGATTCTAAGGATGCTGACAAGGTGTGTAAGCTTCAACGTTCCATTTATGGACTGAAGCAAGTATCCCGAAGTTGGAACCTCCATTTTGATAAGGTGATCAAAGGTTTTGGATTTGTCCAAACATACGGAGAAGCTTGTATTTACAAGAAAGTGAGTGGGAGCTCTGTAGCATTTCTGGTACTATATGTGGATGACATATTGTTGATTGGAAATGATATAGAACTTTTAGAAAGCGTAAAAGGTTATTTGAACAATAGTTTTTCGATGAAAGACCTCGGTGAAGCAGCTTATATATTGGGCATCAAAATCTACAGGGATAGATCAAGACGCTTAATTGGACTTTCGCAAAGTACATACCTTGACAAGATTTTGAAGAAGTTCAAAATGGAAGATAGTAGGAAAGGGTTCCTACCTATGTTGCAAGGCAAGACGTTGAGTAAGACTCAATGTCCAGCTACAGCAGAAGATAGAGAAAAGATGGATAAGACTCCCTATGCTTCAGCCATAGGTTCTATCATGTATGCTATGCTATGTACAAGACCGGATGTGGCACATGCTATTAGTTTGACTAGTAGGTACCAATCCAATCCAGGTTTGGAACACTGGACTGCGGTCAAGAATATCCTAAAGTACTTAAGAAGAACTAAGGACATGTTTCTCGTATATGGCGGTGAAGAAGAGCTCGTCGCAAGATGTTACGTCGATGCTAGCTTCGACACTGATCCGGATGACTCTAAGTCTCAGTCCGGGTACGTATTTATTATGAATGGAGGAGCTGTAAGCTGGAGGAGTTCCAAGCAATCCGTGGTGGCGGGATCATCAACAGAAGCGGAATATGTTGCTGCCTCGGAGGCAACACAGGAAGCAGTTTGGATGAAGGAGTTCATATCCGAACTAGGCGTGGTTCCGAGTGCGTTGGATCCAATGGTTATCTATTGTGACAACAATGGTGCCATAGCCAATGCTAAGGAACCAAGGTCTCACAAGAATTCCAAGCATATCAAGCGCCGTTTTCACTCCATCCGTGAGCATGTCGCAGATGGGGATGTGAAGATTTGCAAAGTACATATGGATCTGAATGTGGCAGATCCATTGACTAAAACTCTCTCAAGGACAAAACATGATCAACACCAGAACTCCATGGGTGTTAGATTCATCACTATGTAATATAGATTATTGCCCCTAGTGCAAGTGGGAGACTGAAGGGAATATGCCCGAGAGGCAATAATAAAGTGTTTATTATGTTATTCCTTGTTTATGATAGATGTTTATTTCTCATGCTAGAATTGTATTAACCGTAAACGTTGATACATGTGTGATTAATAAACAAACCAACGTTCCTAGTGAAGCCTCTCTTTTAACTAGCCCGTTGATTAAACAGATGATCAAGGTTTCCTGATCATGAACATTGGATGTTGTTGATAACGGGGTCAGGTCATTAGGAGAATGACATGATGAACTTAAACCCTAAACTAAGTATAACAATACGATCAAGTCATTTAGTTTTGTTGTTATGTCTTACATTCGGAGTAACATTATTCCTTAGACCATGAGATCATGTTAATCACTAATACCGAAAGAATACTTTGATGACATCAAACGTCACACCGTAAAAGGGTGACTATAAAGGTGGCATTGGATATTCGGAAAGTATTGGTTGAAGCTCATGATCGAGAATGGGATTTGTCCATCCAATATGACGGATAGATATACTCAGGGCCCTCTCGGTGATATCACATCGACACCGCTTGCAAGCAAGTGATTTGATCACTAGGATGTTATATCACGGGAACGAGAAAAGAGTACTTGTCGGATAACGAGATCGAACAAGGTATAGTGGATACCGATGATCGGATCTCGGACAAGTAATATATCGCGAGACAAAGGGAAATCGTTACAACGTTGAAAGGTTCACACGATCACGAGAGTCATCGTTGAATATATAGGAGTCATCACGGTTTTCCAGACCCCGCTGTTGATTATTGATCGGAGAGGATTCTCGATCATGTCTATAATATTCACGAACCGTAGGGAGACACACTTAAGGTTCGATGAAGCGTTTAGAGAGGATACGGAATACCGAAGAATATTTTGGGCAGCTCCGGAATTGTTTCGGGGAAAATTGAAATAGTTCAAGGGGTTTTTCGTCGAACGGTTGTTAATAGAATTAACAAATGGTTCGAGGTGCTGCATGCAAATGTTTGTTAATGGAATTAACAAATATAAATAAAGAAATAAAAATGTTTTATTTATTTATTAAAGAAAAACCTTTGGATTTTCCAAGTGGGAAATTAAGGGATTTTTGAGTGGGTTTGAGTGGAGCTTCCACTCACATGAAGAGAGGAAGGGGTGGGGGCACCCATGGCTGGCCGCACCCCCCTTGGGCTGCCTCCCCCTCCCCTATAAAAGGAGGGTGAGGGCTCTCTCTTCTCCACACACTTGCTCACACATTTTCCCTTCCATCCGCTGCTCCATTCCATGGTCTCCGGCTTGGCGAAGCCCTGACCGTGGGATTCTTCACCACCACCACGCCGTCGTGCTGCTGGAATTCCGGAGGGATCCTCTACTTCCGCAACCCGCTGGAACGAGGGAACGGAAGTCTTCATCGAGCTGAACGTGTGACCGATTACGGAGGCGCCGCCGGATTGCGGTGCTCTTCTTCTCGCTCGGGATCGGCGTGAGAACGACTACGCCAACAACGAGATCTTTTCTCGTACCACTTAGAGTCTTCGAGGGTATGTTATCTCAAGACTCTCTTTCTCCCCGTTGCCTTTCATCTCATAGATTAGATCTTGGCCATTTGGGTTTATCGCGTGTAGGAAAATTTTTGTTTTCTATGCTACGTTCCCCTTCACATTGATCTACAACAGAAAATACGCAAAAACACTTAAGACATGTATTCATAAAAGAGCAGGCATATTAAACGCTTTAATACTTATGCTCCCACTAGAACCAACATCCCTCCGATGGTTGCTAAGTGATTCAAGATCCTAAATAAGCAAGCCGACTAGTGAGCTTTAGCATCACCGCTAGCCGTCAAGTGATCTAGGTAGGCAACACCTTGCCAATCGTATCTCTATACGACTCCTGTTAGTTGGGTGACATCACATGCCCCGGCTCCCAACCTACCTCGCCCCGAGCCCCACAACCGTTGTGATGGACTCGTCTAGATTACCAAGTGCTTCTGCTTGTAAGAGTCCGACTCAAACCACCTAACCGGAAAGAATTGGTATCACCTCAATTTCATGAGCCCACTACCAAGAATGTCCGACTTGTGATGGTGCAGCACCGGCGGGGCGACCGACTAGACCTTCTTTGAGGGATTAAAGAATCTACCAACTATCTAAATAGAGGTAAATAGAGACATAACAATAACACAAATAAAGCAATTATAATGTGAAATGGTATGACTCTCTTCATGGTGATCTCCATCTCCACAAAGCTTGCAAGTCGACTCGTGCCAACTTTTGTCACGTGCCATCTTGCTCCATGTAGCCGACTTGTACACCGACTTGCATGCCTTCCGGGTTCTCCAACAAGCTACACTAGCTAGTAAATGAAAATTTACATAGAGAATCCGACACGCAGGGCGGTATACAATAAAATGACAGCACCTAGGCTCCAGCCGGCTGACATAAACATGATACGCAGATCATGTATGGATTACACACATCATATGCACATAAGCCATACCATTCACAACTTTCTGCAAAAACAAGTTATGCATAGATACGATATCTACCGGCGTTGTGAAACTCGCAACGACATCTAAGGCGCTACGACAGGGCGAAGCCGGCGGTCCCGATCTCATCTGCATTCTGATCATGGATTTCTTCGTCGGATAAAACGATTTTACCCGAATCTGATCCGTATTCCGATTCGACCAAACTCCCATGGAGCAATTAAAATTTCGAGTTTGTAGCTACCACAAGTGTTATATGGTTAGGGCATCTCCAGTCGCGCCCCCCAGCCCCCCGGCGGCCTTTTTAGCGTCGGAAGTCCAGGCCAAACTCAGCCCGCTGGGTTCGGCTTGGGGGGGGGGGGCGAAACTGCGCTGCAGCCCCGCGCGGGCCAGCTCTGCCAGTGACGCGGCGAAAAAAACGCGGGAACAGAAACCCCCGTGATCATCTTCTCGGCGCCGCGCCGGTCAAAGGCTGCCGGAGTAATGGCGTGGCGGCCGGCCAGTGCATGCGCCCCGGTCAAAAGCTTTTCCTACGCGGTACTCCCAAGATCTAGCCGAGGTAGAAGGCCACGAGTATTACCACTAGACGCGCAGGTGCAGATTATCGATGCAGCGCGTCGGAGCAGTGCAGTCCCACGATCCGATCCGGCCGATCCAATCCCTCGAACGTCGAAGTGCTGAACGTACATCACCTCTGCCGGTATCCACACGTACGAGGAGGAGCTCCGACGGCAGACTGCTAGGTCTGGTGCGACGGCTGGACTGAGTGGGGCTAGGGTTCCCAACGCATGGGAGAGTGGACTGACTTGCCCGTTGGGCAACCTGCGCCCCTCTTTATATAGCGTATGGTAATGGGCTGCACAACACTTGTGGCCCATTCCCTCTGTGAGTCCGACTCACTAACTCAGTCCATTTCCGGTTCGGGTCCAACCCAACCAATACTTGCTCCCGCTCTTAAGTGTGCGACCCTGCAGGCTCATGGCGACTTGGACACGATTAGAGTCCGACTCTCAATCGATCAATCGGTAGCGGCTCCTAGCAGAACGTGCCGACTCCCAAGTCCCATTGAGTCATGACGACATACCTTTCAATGTGATATTCATCTTAGTCCTTTTTGCCTCACGATATACCTTGTCGAACTATAGGCGATTTATCGTCATCCCTTAAATAGTTCAACTCTCTTCTCGATCCGTGATATGCGATTCATCTGACTAACTCTTAGTCAACCGACACAGTTAACACTTAACTGAGTCGCGCATGGCCATGCTTCCTGAATCATATCACTCGAGAGGGCCCAGAGAATATCTCTCCATTCGGAGGGGCAAAATCCCATCTTGATTATCCACATCACGCGGCTTGCTTCTCATTCGACCCGAACTCTGCCTTTATAGTTGTCTTGTCACAGAACAACGTTTAACAGAACCTAAGTCGGTGATCCACAACTCGGATTGTGCGACAACCTCAGGTCTAAGGATTACATTGATTGAGACATGCAAATGACGACTTGATCGTTGCATCTCAATGTGGGTCAGTCCGACTTGCTAAACTCTTTAGCCAAGTCCGTGAACGTTGGAATGGCATCACCATGCCCATGACAAGTGGAACCGTGTCATCAGCCAACACTCACATTAGTCTAGGGTGTGTGTCCAGCACAACCTAAATGACCAAGGACAATCTAGTATGAACAACATGAATATATAGTTCCACAATCGAATCACATATTCAATGACATATATCAGATGTTCAAAACAAAGACAACTTAATAACTTTATGAATACAGTGGGAATTACATCATACATGATTGCCTCTAGGGCATATTCCCAACATTTTGGGCCCTGGGGGGCGCAACGACTGGAGATGGCCTTAGATGTTATATTATGCTCTCTATGGTATACATGCTCTTATGATCCTAAAATATTTTTATATGCATAATATCTATATTTTCTAACTGTGTCCTGCCTTAAAAAAAAGTGTGTCGTATAAATTATGGTATAGGTAAAAAAAACATAACCACATGTCATATACTCTTTTAAGGGCCTAAATCATCAATTTGGGCTGGTAGCAACGTATTAGCACAAAAACTGGGGCTAGGTGCAACAAGGGATTTGATTCTGTGTTTTGTGCAACAATGATACCGAAGATTGGTGTTAGATGCAATTTTCTCCAAGTTCGGTGTAGTGCAGTGCGATAGAAAAAATGTAAACTCAAATGGATAATATTCTCGATATTTTGAAAAGCAAACGCTGAACGAAACGGTTCAATGGCATCCTATTACTATACACCGTTCCATCGGCAAAAGAGAAGTCGTTTCTCATGCTATTCTTGTCCCAGGTAGGGGCAAGGGAAGGAAGGAAGTACATAGCTGCTGCTTGCTGGCCCGCACGTACAGAAAAACAACGAGATAGTCTACATGATACCTTTTGCGTCTAGGACGACGCGCCGCGGTGATTCGCAACTGAAGCAGACCCGCGCGGAGTTCGACGATTGTTTAGTACTACCTCCGGTCCGTAAAAACTGTCGTGAAAAATGAACTGCATACATACAAATGGATGTACATGCCGCGACATATTTTTCGGACAGGAGGGAGTAGCCTTTTTGTTTGCTTTACGAATATCGTTGTGGTTGTGCGAAATGCGGCGCTCCGAATTATTGTTATTCGACGTGCTAATTAAGCCAGTCTAGCGTTTGTCTTAAGCAAACGTGATTTGCTCACTCACTGCGTCGGCCTGCAGCTTGGGGCGGGTGCGGTGTCGCGTGGTACGTGGATTTGATCGCTAACTAATCGAGTGATCATGCTCAGCTGCCTAGCAAGTTTGTTATCGCGTCATCGCACAATAATCCCCTACTTTTGCTACCAACAAGTGTAACGCACGGCAGGGCCTATGATTACGCAAGCAAGAAACGTCAATCACTAGCAGACTAGTGGTCCATGCATATCGCGGAATCGATTGATCTAGTCATATATATATACTCGCCACGTTTGAAATTAATTATCATAAAGATGGACAAAAATAGATATATATAAGCATAATTTTGTCTTAGATACATCAATTTTTGTTCATCTTTGTGACAACTAATTCGAGCCGGAAGGAGTCTCTCCTGTCTAAAAGAAAGAATTCGTTTCTTCAACCGTCCACGTAAAAATTCTGTCGTCTCTCCTCCACGTCCTGCCATCATTTCGTTAAATGTCCCGAGCCTACCACGTATCCTAATTAATGCCCGTAATTATCTCTAAAAAATTGCCCCCAAATTGCTCCAACAAGCGTGCCTCCTCCACTACTCCATCGAACGATTGTCACCCCAACCCTAACCCACACCGCCATCCTCCTCCTCCGCTAGCACGAGGTGTCGGCTCGTGGGAAGCCGGCGGGTTGGCAGCGCCCCGCTCCTCCGACCTCCGGCCTGCTACGGCAGCTGCCTATCCTAGCATTCCTCCCCGTCTCCAATTATCTACATCTCCTTTTGTCCCTACTCTTTTTCCGGCAGGAGACCCTCACCCCGAGATCCCATGTCATCACCGATCACGCAAAGCAGCGCCGGCGGACGGAGAAATCTGTAATGCCATCCACATCGCGTAATCTTTCTCGCTTACGCATCTCACACAACTCTCCCCCTCCTCCTTTTTTACCTGTAAGTGACGAGCCAGCCAATAGCGATGGACTTGTCATGCCCGTCATGGCTGGTTGTGTAGATATGTTGCTAATTAGTTTGTGAGCGGGATCAGTCGATTAGTATACCGGTAATTGTACAACGAATATAATGCCGCCTTTCGAATAGTTCCCACCAGATCGAAGGCATGAGCTTCTTGGTCTTTGTGAATAGTTCCCACTAGATTAAAGACAATGAAAATAATAATTGTACATTTTTTTATCAGTGTGGATCGTGTGAGTACTTTGGTTGGAAAGACAAGGATCTATCTCATCGCATTAGTAATTTGGTGTACATACATACATACTTGATGGTGTTTCCTAGGCTTTCTTATCTACAAGTTTAAGGAGATCTTGGTCATTAGGAACATCAATCTGTTTGTATCTGTTATGTACTAGACGGATACGCGCGCTTCGCCGCGCCGACGACCTAGCGTTTTCAATGTGGTGCATACGTCGTCGTTTTGCTTTGGTTGTAATGTGTTGTTAGCAGTTTGGTTTAATGATGTAAGACACGGCAATATGTGAGTGGGCTGGTGTTTGTGCTCTCTGGGCGCGCAGCTGCAAGGATGGGCAATGGAGCATACTACCCGCAGCAAACAACAACGTACCTTATTGTTTTCTAAATGGAAAAGAGTGGGAAAAAAGTGTATTACAGCTATATCAGGCCATCTACCATATGCAGATTTTTAGGCGTCATTACACGATTTGGTATATGAAGCGTCCATCTACATTACATAAAGCATAAACGGAATCTAACCATACACATAAAATAGACCAAGGCAATTCATCCTACTTAAGAAGAGCCTTCTGTATAACAACAGAACATACATGGCACAAAAGAAAGTCATCTTTACAGGCCGCTTCCTATCATTCGCATTCGCAAGCACACTTTGCATCGATTTGATCTTATAAGCATACCAAGGCACTCTCAGAAATATGAGTTATCTCGGTTATCTCTGTCTATTTTATCAGCCACGCCACAAAACACTGATCCGTGGCATGAAAAGTATTTCTCGCTTCATTGATCTCTAGGTAATGCAGGTAATAAGCATGCCCCTTAAGCAGCCTTCAACTAAACCTGTCTATATGAACTTTTGACAACCAACCTTGCTTGAAACAACCCGGCATTATAGAAAGGCACAAAAATCATTGACATGCAACACAACACACCAAAAAGAAAAAGAAAGGCAGCCTATTTCTGCAGCCCAGCTCTAAGTTTTGGGGGATGCCGATCAATTACCTGCTCGTCAACCACCACAAACTAAAAACACACAAGTTCATTGTTCTTGCACTCATCCAGATGCTCCCCAAAGTGTGCAATCCTCACGTGCAGGCGCTAGGGCTGTGTTGAAGTTAAAAGCATGGAATACTCTATCTGCATATAAGAAAAGAAAAAAAATATAAACATCTAGGCACGAAAACTCAAAGGCTTAAACAATCACAAAATAGAAAATGATTCCCATGAAGTAAAAATACGCCAAAACAATATTTGTTTACAGTGACAACAAAAAACCAACATATGAGCACATTTGTTGGAGCCAAAATATCGTACAACCTGTCACATAAAAGTTGCCAAAAACACAGAGGAAAAATAAAGACAGGAATGAACAGAGACACAAAACCTAGTCATTCAGCTCAGCTCAGACGCATAGTAAATAGTATCTTACAATACCCTGCGGTATAGCTAAAACTGCACGACTTATGAAAGGATTGTGAGCTAATTAAAACAACTTATAACAGGTTGATTCAGGGGGTGCCCGGGGATCTGATGACAGCTATGTGTAACTTTTTATATAGATCTCTAGATATATGGCAGACAACTGGTTGCATCTGAGATGAGCAATAGAGATTGTGCAATCAAATGTCAGATGTCCCAATTGATATGACCTGGAGATAACTGTCTGTTTGCTACTGCCTTGGCCATTGTTAAATTATATGTCAAGAAGGTGGGGTTCTGGATCTGATGTATCTTCGCAACCTCTGCTGTAAGAGAAGGGCTTGTGCTTCAGCTTGCAGAGGCGAGGATGTCAGCGAAGTAGAGGCATGCACCATAATGTTCTAGACAGTGCCTCCACTGCAGAGCTGCAAACAAAGTCCAACTCCTGTTGCAGCGCACATCACTTAGCTGAGACAGAAGGCAACTAAGTAACCAATTTACAGCAAACATGCACCTTGCACATACCTGATCCATAAAAAAAGCCAGCCAAAATGACACAAACTAACTAACACCGGCCTGTATCAAGCACCACCCTATAGTCCTACACTACATTCACACTAGCAAATGTGTCCGTGCGTTGCACCGGGGTAAATAAATCCGTGCACGCTCCTACCATTATGACTTAGGTTTACATCATCACAGGCATCACATCAACAACATCATGGTACTTCTCAAATTCAGTTTAGTTCTTAGCTGGATCTTGTATTGTAAGGTGGGAAATTCCATTATTAACAAATAAAGCAATATTATCTCTAAAAAACATTTAAAGAAAAAGGTACACTTATTAACATCTAAAAAAGCAGGAAAATTGAAGATGATTGAACCTGATCAATATTCTAGATAAACTAACTGGAGAACCATGCATATAAAGATGAATTCTTGAAATTGAAAATCATAATTCATCAGATCCTATCAATAATTAAAATACAGAATTATATTATCATCATCCGCAACATTTAATGTCACATAAGGCCATGAAGTTATAACCAAATACGCAAATGAAAATTTCCAAATCACCACGAATTGAATCAAAATAAAAAAGTAATGCACCCAACCTGATATGTCTATTAGCAACAGCATAGCTTCCTTTACTCATTGAGTGTTAGTCCCAAGTATCGCTATTTTTCTAGGCTAGCCATCCAATAAAACCAGTGTACCAATGTTTATTTACAACATGCCATCGAAAATGGTAGCATACATGACAGAAGAAAAAGAGAACAATGTGTACATGTAATCCAAGAGAAAAGATTGGTGTACCGACCAGAATACGACAACGACTTAAACATATCAAACCCCTAGTTATTTTACATAAAACTTGTGGAATTCTCATTTCATAAGCGAAAGCTATGGTTAAAGATGTGGTTATGTATTAATAGATTATTTTATGGCCTTTCAGAATAATAAGAAAATTAAGGTTGTTGTTAAATATGAACTCCATCATTTTTCTAGGATTAATGATGAGCTGCAATTGGCGAAAGATGAATTTACCTTTCCTATGTGTATCTAATTATAAAAACTAAAAAAAATGACTAAAAAATTTATATTATATTTTGTACACTCTAAAGTACACAATTGTCTGACTCTTTTCTGAGCGTCCCAGTCCTATGTATTCATGTGCTTGTAGCCACTTCAGGACATGCTTGAATATTAAATTTTAAATAGGAACATGACAGTATGGTACCACTTGCGTTAGATAATTAACTGAACAGGGAGGCATCGGCGGTGACCTGCCTGACGAATGGTTTTAAGCGAACCGATGTGATGTACAAAGGGTGAACTGCTGTCGTCCCTGATGAAGACTCCATGAGTGCCCATGTGTGAGCTGAGGGGCGGAGCTCGAGGAGGACAGTGCGGCGCTAGGAGGTCAGAGGCGACTTGGGCAGGTCAGGGCCGTCGCTTGGGAGTGCAGACCCACTAACATCCTCATGAGCCACTGAATCGACGAACAAGTGAACTTGTCACATAAGCAAAAGAACTTCCGATGCCAAAAGAACTGGAAACTAAACTACAAAAAGAAGAACTGACATTTAGCAGATGCAGTCTCTAACCTGGGCGACGCGCAGGGCAGTGGCTCCCTCGCTTCCTCTGGCAAGAAGGGAAGCAAGGGCAGACGAGGATTGTTGGCCACGTCCAGGACTGCTTGGTTTGGTGCAGTTCGGTGGCTCGGAGCAGTGTCCTGGCGCAGGATTGGGGAGGGATGTGGAGGGAACGCCGATTTGATGAGAAGGCGGAGGAGGGAAAGAACCACCTGGACGGCAACACGCACACAGGACCGCCGGACCACCGCCAGAGCTGAGGACAAGCAGGCAAGATCCACGCCAGTCTCCCAACGCCAAGACGGAGACAACCAGAGAAAATCCCCATCCGCCCGGAGGGACTTTAACAGCGACACCAACGAAACTAACTATGACGCATCGGCCCCACCAAGGAAAGGGCCACACAGCCAGCATTCGCTAGGCCCTTCCCCGGCCTGCACTCCCAGCAAGTCCACACGCCCACGGAGGGCCACACACAGCGACAGAAATCGCTGCAGGAGCGCTCTCAGCGCTCGCAGCCCACGGAACGTACAGCTAAAGATAATGAGACGATGGGTGGATGGATATCTCGGTAAAAAAAATGGTTCTTTCCCTGCTACTTGATATCCAAGTATGCTATCAAATGTGTGCATACTGTGTTACTGAGCTCAATTTTTGCTAAATTAGCAACCTAATAAATGCAAAACTTTGATACTAAGACAAGTGTGTTTGGTGCTTCCAACTTATAATTCTTACACATACATCTAATGTTTGGTTTGGCCAGTTTCAGGACTTCTTTTAGGCCAAGTGTTCGTGCTTACCAGCCGCGCTGACTTCCAACTCTCGCTAATAAAAAAATGAGCCCACGAGACACAATCCTCAGGCAAGAAGGATCTGAGGTGCATGACGGCAACACCGGCAACAGGGTCGATGCACACCGTGGTGGTGGAGCTCGAGCCAGGATGGCGTGAGCGGGGTCAATCTGACGACTGTCGCAAGGAATTGCTCTAAATCCTATGGATTGGTGGAGTAGAAGAGGATGGAAGCGGTTGGGTTGGTGGAGATAAGGAGTCGACCTGATGCTGGGGAAGAGCCAAGTGTGACCATGGTCATCTATACACTACAGCCGTGGTTGTGGAGGGGCCCCACGGGCTCGGGAAGGAGGTGGGTGTGTCGTTCCCCTGGGGTCCATGGACGATGCAGTGTCTCCTCCAGCCTCTTTGTCCTTCGTGGGTTCTTGGGACACCACGCAGGTTCGCCGCAGCTTAGCATCGGCCACGCTCGACTTCTCCATTCATGTGCCTCTATTCGCTGGCTCTGACTCCTGCCGGCCTGACAGGAGGAAGAAAGGAGGGAGGCATGACACGGTGGCGGCTACTTGAGGACTCCACTAAAGGGAGCAACTGGGGAAGAAGAAATATACAGAAGAGAAGAGAAATCCTGACAGAGATTACAGAAATTTGTCAAGTTGAAACCAAATTGATGAGCTACATTGGTAAGTTCTATTTATTATGTATAGGGTAATGGTAGACCGATGATTTGCTTTCAGAGAAATAGTGCTGCACTGCACCTGTATTGGGCATTTTGAGAAAGAGGAATAGAGATAAAACTAGCACTAAACTGAGCATAATACAGCAATGGCACCAAAAGAATAATTGTGGAGGTTTTCAATTGCTTTCTACTGAGTTCGATGAAATGGTAGTATTCTTCCAATAAACTTCTCTTATTTAGATCTGATTATTAGAGTGAGCAATGCATATAGCCTGCATATCAGGTTTGTGGTAGTGATAAAGGTTTATATATTTTGAATTCCTATAATCACTTCCTTTGCTGTCCATGTGCTATATTTTGCACCAAGTACACAAGCTGGAAGAGGGTAAGAATTTTGGCACAAGTCTCCAATTCCTTGGCATTGCACTGATAGAATCAACACATGGGTTTGTAATGACGTGCTCTTCAAAAAAAATGACTTGCTCTTCATGACAAGTTTTTCAGAGGGAGACAACATCGTTTAATTAATAGTAACAACACAAGATCATCAATTGTGGAAGATGGCAAGCGTACAAGGTATGCATAACTCCGATTGCTCAAATAATTATATTGCTCATTCATGCTGCTTCAATTTGGTTGTTACGAGAACAAACAAGTACTTAAAAGTGATACAAATTTTTATGGTACCGGTAGATTTCAGAGGCGGTTGTTGGCATTGCCATTCGAAATTCTGCTACTGCTGGTATCCAAGTCTACTTCGGAATATTTGAAAGACAACTATTTTAGGCGATGCTCTTTCTTCCCGATTTTCACTTTTCAATATGGCCTTACATATTTAACCCTTATTTTTTTTACTATACCAGCAATATATTTTATTGATTATCTCAAGAAAAAAGTTATGACTAAATAATGCAGTAAATCTATGGAGTTTGTGGCTGTAGTGGTTGTCGATAATAAGAGGAAAAGGAAAAAAGGTTACATGAGTTTTTGTTCTAGACATGTAAAGGATTTTGTATTCTAAATTTGGGCTTTATGGCACATATGTAAAGATTTTCTCTGTGACATTTAGATTTGTGAGCTTCAAAGACTTATAGGCTTAAAATATAAGGAAAAAAGTAAATTCAAACCAAAAGCACATTGTTTTGAATAAACACATTGCACTATGAATTGCATAGCACTTGAATTATTGATAATATTAAATATATATCAACCCGTAGCATCGCACGGGCATTTTGCTAGTAAAAATAAAAAAACGGGCACAAGATTGTTCCTGTCTTCCTGATCCGCACGGTAAAAAGCCGGTGCCCCCGAGGCTAAAACGTAAAAACCAGTAGACGGCAGAATGTTTGGACGGTATTTTGCGAACGCAGGTGTCACATTTTTTAAGACCAATTTATAAAACGTATCAAATTAAAATATAATTTATATCACACACTATATTAATAGATCAAATTCTTGTCCTTTGCTTCTCAATCTTTTTTGGAATTTAGAATCTTTTTGTTGTCTTGCCATTAAAAGTTTGCCAGAAGACCACATGTAGGAGTTCCCGAGCTGGTTTGAGGGGGAAATCAGCCCGCTTCTCCATCGTCTATTCCGTATAAGAAAACAAATTTTGGATGCCTGTTTACCACAACAATTTACCCATGAAGCAAAGTTGTGAAAAAAATGCCGTAACATTTTAAGCAACCATGTAACAAAAAACAACAACATACACAACAAATTTCCATTTGGTTGTAGCAAAATGTTGGTAGAGTGTGTCACTGGTTTTAAAATAAAAGCATCCAGTATATGTGTCCAACACAGACAACATGATAGAAACATGATAGAAACATGCTTGTAAATTTAGAGAAATTTCTCTGTATCATATGTTCAGAAATTATTGCAGCATTTTACTCGTGTTTTCACAGTAAAAACAATGTATATATGCTCGTAGCATGTCGAAACAATTTCTTTTCGAGAATTATGTCAAAACAATTATTGCAACATCGAAGAAAATCCGAAATCACTATCGTCCACCATTACTCATTGAACTCGCCATCCACGAACTCGTCGGCGGGGGTGGAAACGGATTGGAGGCGGATCAGATACATCACTTCCCACATTCATTTTCACATTTTTAAAAACAAATACAAACATTTATCATTTTCATTTCTCTTTCATTCGGATTCAGATATCTTTTTCATTTTCTATTTCTTGAATATGAATGTTGTATAGTTCAGGGGGCCCAACTAGCAGCACATTGGCATTCTTTCTCAAAAAGAAAAAAAAAAGGGACAATGAATCGGTGAAATTTTGGCCCATAAAGAGTGGTCGTTTGCTCCGGCTCGCACCGGATGGGCCGAGCGTAGCGGCCGACGCGTGTGCCATCTCCTTCTATCGAGCCGTGGCCTTTCGGCGTCGGGGCACATGCTTTGCCTGGACGTGAGGAAAGAACGGCTGGCGCTGCGCGGCGCACCATAAATTCCGAATCTCGCGGCTTGACACAATTGACAATTCCCGTCCTCTAAAAAAAAGAAAGGGGCCGGTCGGCCACCCACGCGACCTGTGTCAATGCGGCACAGGCTGACGGAACTACCCTCGGAACCCCTGCTGCTGACCCAGGGGCAGTACGGTAAATCAACCAGACGAGCCAAAAAGCCCTGGGAATCCCAGAAGGGATTGCCTTCAACCTCACAAAAGAGGCGGCCGGACAAGGAAGAGCCTCCGCCCCCCTGCTCCTCCGGCCCGCCCCACGACGTAGTGACCCTTCCCCACCGGAGCGCGGCTGCTGTCGTCAAGCGGACGGACTCCTCCTTCTACTGCTGCCGCCGGAGACGCGATTCCACTCGTCGGTAAGGAAGCCCTAGCTGTCCGTTCTGTTCTAGGCTTCTATTTTCCGTCTAAAAATCGAATCCAACCAGGCAGCCGCATCTCCTTCTTCCAAGTCGTGGGTGTATTTTTTGTCTATTTCTAGCGGCAGTTTATCTTCAGGCAAAGAAATTTTGGGGTTCAACTGAACCCCGTCACGCCCCTAGTTTAAGTCCGCCCCTCACTCTATCTGACCATGCTCGTGTTGACTGTTTTCAATAAGTCGAAAATGTCAATTGGTCCATCAAAAACTACCTATAATTTTGACCGCTTCACATCTGCTAAATTGGTAGTGGAGATGGTAGAATGATTTTTCAGGATTAGTGGCTAAGAACATGCTCATTGTTGTGACCGTCAATGCAGTGCGGGCGGCCATCCACCTCCACTCCGCGTCTGCAGTCTGAGGCAAAACCGTATTCGAAGCCATGGCGGCGACGATGGTGGCGATGACGGCCAAGACCAAGAACCGTGCGCTGGCCTCCGAGAAGAAAAATGGGTGGGCTATTCCACCGCTTCCGGAGCTTAGGTTCCCTTGGGACCTGCACGAAGACCAGAGCTGCTCCTTGAGCTTGCATGGCTCTGCCTCCTCGCCGGGTGGGCTGTTTGCTAGTGTGGGTCTTAAGGTGTCAACGCCTGCTCCAGCAGTGGCGACCAGTCCGGTGGAGCAGGAATTCAAGATCCCTTTTGCTGATCATTGCATGAAGTATGTCTCCTCGGCAGTTGGGTTTCCGGTTGTTGGCTCCGTGGCTGAGCCTGCCGGGGAGGAGGTGGTGGATGGAAAGGCTAGGAAGAAGGCCAATAAGCGGGGGCTGAAGCTGAAGATTAAGATTGGGAACCCACATCTGAGGCGGCTGGTTAGTGGAGCTATTGCGGGGGCTGTCTCTAGGACTTGCGTGGCGCCACTGGAGACAATTAGGACACACCTGATGGTTGGGAGCAATGGGGACTCAATGACAGAAGTGTTCCAGTCAATCATGAAGACAGAGGGGTGGACAGGGCTGTTCCGTGGGAATTTTGTAAATGTTATTCGTGTTGCTCCAAGCAAGGCGATTGAGGTAAGTAATACCGTCGGTTTAGATTACTTGGCAATGCTAGGAGATCCTGTTGCTAAAATGTATCATTTGGTGTAACCAATGCCTGCTTTATTGTTGATGCTATTTAGCTTCTTTGCTGATTAAACGATTACTAGTAAACTTTTACTTCCAATTGTTATCACTTCAATATGTTAATTGTGGGTCACGCACTCACGCTTAGAATAAGATGAGTTATGCTAGCTAATATCTTGCAACAACTTTCAGTTTGCTGATAGACGCAGCAAATTTCATATGGAAGAATGGCTGTAACAATACTGGGACAGCACCACTTTCTAGTCAATGTTATGCAGTACCCAGGCTGCTATTAATGAAGTAGGTATAATGAATGTAATTCGTACACACTTTCTGGAAAGGAGTTTGGGTTCACCTAACTGGCGTTAATGTTTTCTTATATTTGATTACAGTTGAGTTTGATATGATCAAGGATCTGCCGTCTTGTAGTATCTGGTGGTCCTTAGATTCTTAGCAAAGTCAAACTGTGAACACTTTTACTTCCATATATTTTGTCTTCTGATATTACACAATCACTCTCTCTATTCGCAAGTGTCTTATAAGCTCCACTAGACACTCTTTAGATAACAAAACAAGAATGTGATTTTACTGTACAAGCTTGGCATGACAGCTATTGAGTGTTCTTCGAAATATACTTGTAAAATAATTGCTTTACTTCCCTGATAAATATCATTCTTATGGTCTTACTATACTGCTAACGAAATATGTTTGGTGGTTAATGTTTATGGGACTGCATGGGGTAGGTGTTACACTAAAATTGGTTGTGAGGTTTGATGCCCAATTCTATGTTCTTTTGTTTTTTACTGTTTCTGCTTATGAATTTCAGTATGATAGATGGGTCCAATGTTTGTAATAAATGACCAAACACTCTGTGGTTGGCCTCTATGGACATAACATTATCTTAATTTGATCGATCTCTTTCCATCCAAATGCAGCTATTTGCTTTTGATACAGCCAAAAAATTCCTGACCCCAAAGGCTGATGAGTCCCCTAGGACCCCCTTCCCTCCATCACTTGTTGCTGGAGCGCTTGCAGGAGTCAGCTCAACATTGTGCACATATCCTTTGGAGTTGATCAAGACCCGTTTGACTATAGAGGTGAATTAATAGAACTCTTTGTCAAGAACATGCAGAAGTGATGTTTTCTTTGTGTATCTCACCTCAACATTTTTTGCTTCTGCAGAAAGATGTCTACAACAACTTTCTCCATTGTCTTGTCAAGATTGTACAAGAGGAAGGCCCCTCGGAACTTTACCGTGGTCTGACACCGAGTCTGATAGGAGTGGTGCCATACGCCGCGACCAATTACTATGCGTATGACACCCTGAGGAAGCTGTACAGGAAGACATTCAAGCAGGAGGAAATCAGCAACATTGCAACTCTCCTAATCGGTTCAGCTGCAGGCGCCATCTCGAGCACCGCCACCTTCCCCCTTGAGGTAGCTCGCAAGCAAATGCAGGCCGGCGCGGTGGGCGGGAGGCAGATCTACAAGAACGTGTTCCATGCTCTCTACTGCATAATGGAGAAGGATGGGGTGGGTGGTCTTTACAAGGGGCTTGGACCTAGCTGCATCAAGCTTATGCCTGCGGCAGGGATCTCATTCATGTGCTATGAGGCCTGCAAGAAGATACTGGTTGAAGCTGAGGAGTAGGCCTGCAAGAAGATACTGGTTAAAGCTGAGGAGTAGAGTGAAGTGTGTGCTCGCTTGAAGAAAGGGGTGAAATTCTTAAGAAGAGGCGGGGGATGGAGGGATTAAGTCACATCTTTCTTTCTGTTAAGAAGACAAAATTGGTTGATCGACTCATTAGAAATTTAGGTCCAAGATATTTGAGATATCTCTTAGATGAAGTTTTGGCTTCCATTAGTTGTGTTTTGAGTTGAAATCCAGAAACAGTGTTCTGACTAGCGGAAGCAGTTTTGTCATACTTTGCTTCGGTTTGTTCTGCTTTTATTACCAAATAAGTTTGGTTAATTTTGCCTCCCGGGCGCAACATGCAATCTTTATGGAAAATGACAGTATGCTGTAGAGTCGATCAGTACAGTGTACAGATTTATTCTGGTGGCTTACGCAGGATTTCGTGTAATTGCAGTTGGATAAATCTAACGGTTGTAGTAAAGCTTCCAGAATTCAGAAACAAGGTCCTTGAGACTGGTTGTTTTCCAAAATTGAGAAATGCTATCTTTTGTTGTGATGGTTTTTCAGGATTTGAACTGTGATCTTTTGGGTTATTACCCATAAAATCCTAGTGTATATTTGCGCACACTGGCATAACAGAGACCAGCATGGCGTGATGCAAAACGAACGATTCAAACATGCCATGTAAAGTGAAATATCATGTTTATAACAGAAATATACACCCAGGGTCCCAATAGTTGTCTAGGGTGTGCAAACTAGTCTCACTACTTGTAAAATGAGATCAGGTGGTCTCAATATTTGTCTATGATGTGCAAAATCATTTTTCAAGTAGAACCTAGCAGCAGGTACCAAGTTAAGTTACAGCAGCTGCTTCAAATAGTTTAATTTAGCTCCGTTCCTCGCCCTCCAACTCAGTCAAAAGTTCCTCCTTGTTGCCCAGGAAGTAACAGATTCAGGATCAGCAAACAAACAATACATGTTTACTTATCCAGAAACAATATTCTGATTAGTGGAACCAGTTCTGTCGTACTTTTCAGCTTATTATCGTAAATCGTAATCCTTGTTAATTTAGTTTCTCTGGCACACCGTTCAATCTTCACAGATAAATAGCACACGGTAATCTGCACAGAAAAAAGCGTATGCTGTACAGATATTCTGATGAGTTACTCCAAGGGCAGTTGCATAAATACCAGGGCTGCGTTAATTATCCAGAACTCACGAAATAAGATCTTTGAGACTTGATTTTCAGTTATTCAGTAATACTAAATTTGTCAGGTTGTGACGTTTTTCATGATTTAGCAGCAATCTTTAGGTTCTAAGCCTTAAAGCCAAATGTTTGACAAAGCCTAAACTGAGCCCAACACAGCATGACCATAAATCGATGCACTAAAAGAACAATTCAACTGATATATGAAGTGACCAGCATACCATAAAGATAACAAACTACTATTCAATCGAATCAAATATAGCTCTTTGATTACAATATCCATCTCTTGCCGGCCAAGAGACTGAAACACATAATCTAGAAGCAGGTACTAAATTAAACTACAACAGCGACTTTAGATGGTTTATTTAGCTCTGTTCCTCGCCGTCCTCGACGGCTGCGACTTCCCTCTCTGCAGCAGCAGCGGCCATGAGCTCATCAAAGTTCTCTGTTTTACCCAGCACTATTTCAATCTGGCATGGCAACGGTTTCAGGATCAGTAAACAATGATCTAGTCTCAAAACACCGCTGCAAGTATACAAGTAAATGCGAACTTGAAAGAAACCTAACCTTAGCCTTCTGCATTGGGCGGCCCCTTGATTCGTCATTGACATCAACAGTAGATGTCATGATCTCTGCAAAAGCCATTTTGATTGAATAATTAGAAGAAACCAAATTGCAATGATGAAAATACAAACAAAGCAACAGGTCTCTTACTCTTCTCAACAGCAAGGCCATTATTTTTCAGAATTTCAGCAACAGTGACCACAGTGGCAATGGCTGAAAGGATAAACAAGAGAATCATCAGTTCACAAGCACCATAGCAAAGAACCAATGGACAGAGCTGAAGGACGTGCACAAACGTGCCACTCGTTAAGAGGATTTAACATTAAACTAGACAAGATATAAGCAACCTAACCATGAATTAGTCTGACATCAAATTTCTAAACATTCGTACTGGTAATAGCCAAAGGCCCAAAGCAACACAGACAAACTTGTAAATTTCTACTATGAAAATTCACAGCATGTAAATAATAATAAAAAAAATATAACAATATGACACCTCAAATGTAAGGCAACCAGATTTGAAAGACAGTACAAAAGGTACATCACTGTCCAATCTTGTTATTTTCTAAAAGTCACTAGAATTATAGATTGTATGCTCTATCGCTGACCCTACTTCATATGGAATTATGAGCCAGCCATGAGGTGGGAGCCTGGTACAATCAACATGAATGCCAGCAAATGCAGTTACAGAATAGATGATGTTATACCAAACATGACATCGCAGACAAACAATGCATATTAAGGTCGAATCTAAAGCAGAGTAAATCATGAGGAGGCAAGCCTATATAATCAGTTCCAAGATCAAGCCAACCAAGACGAGCGCTTCATTGCAGCAATGCAGGAGCAATTACTAGTAGCCTAGTAACAAAAACATTTGAAATCATCCCAAAGGGCGTGGGAGCTTACCCATGCCGAGGGCCGAGAGCTCCACCTCGGTATGCAGCTGCATGTACCTCTGCAACATCACCACAACAACATTAGCTTCCGATTTTACCA
The DNA here is from genome assembly GCA_028641055.1 of Alopecurus myosuroides. NCBI lineage: Eukaryota > Viridiplantae > Streptophyta > Magnoliopsida > Poales > Poaceae > Alopecurus > Alopecurus myosuroides. The sequence continues at coordinate 16,922,902 of CM054062.1, forward strand.
AAACCGCCACCACCACACACAGACACAGCCACCAGAATGCTAAATCTCGATGCCCAAGAATAGACCGTATATATAGAACAGCAAACCGTACATTCCACAACGGAAAGAGAATGGAGCAAATCTAATACAAAGACAAAATCTGCAGTAAAATAAAACGCAGGATAGATAGATAGACAGGATGAAAGGGCGATTTTTAAGGGTTTTAGACGGAGAACTACGACGGATCGAAGCAATCCCTGCTAATCAGCCAAGACAGCCCAACAATCACGGAGAAATCGAACTGAGAACAAGGTAGAGTCTTCACCTTGGCGAGGTTGACATAGAAGAAGAGCGGCTTCTTCGTGTTGGAGACCTGGATCCGGTTCTTCTTGTGCGGCTCCGTCACGGCCAGGTTCTTGACCCCCTCTGTCACCTCCTCCATCTCGCCCGTCCCTGGAACGCAACCCCCAACCGGAAACCCTAGCTCGCGAGAGAACCGAGAGGCAAACCCTTCCGCCGCCGCCGCGCGAGAATAGGAAGCACCAAACTAGAAAAAGTCGGAATCTGGGGACCGGGACGCAAGAAAAATAAATATCGCGATTTGGCTGCCAAGCCCTATCCTGTGGGTCGGTTGGGTTATATGGGACGAGGAGGAGGAGTGAGTTCGTGTCGGGGTCCAAATCCAACTCGGGTCCGACCCCGACGAAGCGCACTCTCGGGCTTGCCGGCCTGCGCCCGCTTCCAAGTTGGGCTACTGTCCACCTCCTGCACCGTGCAGGCTGCACGTTGGCAGTACGGAATACGGATGGCAATAGAGCCCAAAAACCCGCAAACCCGATGGGTACCCGCCTTAAATGAGAAGCGTTTGATAAAATATTCGGTCCGCCAATGGGGCAGATATGGAGTGGCAAACCCGTACCCGGATATCCACAGACCCGCTATAAGTCCTAATCATATCCCTAATAATCCTATGTCTAACCACACGTCCACGAGTTATGGACCATAAACCTCACACATCACATGGACGCGTTGGAATCTGGAATCCCGAAAACAACACACTACACACGTGTATATTCCCACCAACCTCATCCCAATATTCCATTGTTTTATTCTTCACATGTATCAGTGTCGCTCCTTAAATGGATACCCGTTGGGGCCCCGAACCCGGCCGGGTCGTGGGTATGGTAAGAAATGGGACCCGACAAGTTAAATGGGGCGGGTATGGGGGGCACCGACCCGGCCCCGAACCCGGTGGGTGCCATCCGGAGGAAGGAGATCCACAATGGTCGGGAGATCAGCGGGTGGAAGGAAAGCCTGGCCAGGTACAGAAAAAAGTGCTACGGATTATGGGTTGGTTCCTTGAAAAAAAAACTGTAGAGAGGTGTCGTGACCTACAGTCCTGGGTCCCGCGTCAACTTATCCATTGGACTTTACTATAGAAACTGATTTTGTATCTTTTTGAGCAATTATTGGTGCTGAAGATAAATGTTGACATAAGTGTTTTGGCAAAGGAAAAGAGGTCACGATGATTATCGACGCATATTTAGGTGTGGGACAGGGTCTCTGCTTTTTAGATACCTTGGTATTTCTATTCATCGAATAAGGAATGGAAAATGATAGAAGATTGTTTCGAACAGAAACCAGGTTGTTGGATGGAAAAAACTCTCTCGTATGGAGACCATCTAGTTCTCATCAATTCGGGTTTAGCTATAGTTTGCCCATGTTTTTATTATCCTTGTTTGTGTTACCTATAAGGGGTAGGGAAGAAATTGGATTTCTATGTTTCTCGCTTCCTCTAGCAAAGCGATAGTTTGAAAAAGAAATGTTAGTCTACCAAGATGGAATATTGTATGTCGTTCGAAGGACCAAGGGGATTCAAGGATTGACATCCCAAGATTAAAAATAAGTGCTTACTTAGCTAGTAAATTTTTAAGTTACTTGGTGAGAAAGGTGTATGGCAGGAGATGTTGTACAACAAATATTTCTAAGATAAAACATTATCTTAGGTACAAGCCAAACCGACGAACTTACTATTTTTTTTAAAATGTCATTGTCTCTTAAAACATATATTTTGAACCGTGGTTAACGGAAAATGAACGCGGGAAGACTCGTGGCTTGACGAAACCCCTTAGCTATCCAATATCTTGCTCTATACAACATTTGCGAAGCAAAAATCGTATGGTAGCAAATGTTATGTCCCAAGCACCTATAGACATTAGTTTTTAGAGGACTTAGATCAGAAATAAGTGGTCCGATTGGTTGCACCTTGTGAAAAGATAAATAGTTGTTTTGCTTTCGGGGAATCAGGATGTGTTGAGGTGAGTTTTAACCACCACGGGCGTGCTTTTTTATCAAATATATGTTTTTGGATATTATGAGCATACATACTAGGTACTTACTAAAATATTTCGTACCAAAAGCTCCTTTAAAAATTATTTTTTCATGTGATTCATACATATGACAGTTTTAATAAGTAATGATGCTAAGCATCGTTAGGCATGATGTCAAAATGTATTTTCTGCGATTCGGAGGAGTCGGTGAAACATTTATTTATATCTTGTTCTTTTGCTAGATCAATTTGGCGATTGTTGGATTTACTTTTAATACTCCAACTTCAGTTTATGTTACTAATATATATTTAGTAGATGGTTGAATGGGATTGATAAGCACACTAAGGGACGCATTGCAATAGGTGTTTGTGCATTTCTTTAGGTAATATAGAATTATCACAATGATGTGGTTTTTAACAAAACAAAAGTTGCTCGTGGTTTGCAAGTTATTCACAAAGCCTTGTATTAGATCCAATCATGGTCTCTTGTTATGTCGGTCGAGCAACGAGGACATATGTATTCTGGACACGATCAGATGATGGCGGTTGTTCGGACTATCTTTAACTATAGTGGTTGGAAAAATTCTAATAAAATACAAGATGCATAGAGTAGTTTTATTCTATATGTTTTGTTGGTTAATTCATGTTGCCACTTTGACTGATTTTTGAGTTGTAAACTAAGGCCGTTGAGAGGCTTTGGCCACGCCTTTTTTCTATCAGAAAGTGCTCTTATGGTGCATGGATACCTATCAACAATTCATGTTTCACTACCTATTCTCATTTTGCTGCAAAAAATAGCCATGAAAGTACAATAAAAGTTAAACAGATAATAAAATAGTCAAAACCAGCTTGGCCAAATAAAATTATGATAATCCACCATAATATCAAACAAATACTGACTAGAAGCACCTAATGGCTTCATGACTCCGCTCGTCTAAGCTCAGATTATTTTCTAACCTAGAAAAAACATTTGAAAATGTTTTCGTACAGAGGTATCTGAAGCCTCTGTTCCGATTTTTTCTAAATAGGGGTTCTACCCTTAGCCTCTGCATCATAATGCACACATCGGTATTTATTTATTAATAAAACAGGAAGCACCATGTTTTACAAGCAAATACATCAATCAACTCAACCCGAAGCCACCAATCTAGCGACATCACGCTACACCTACAATACCGATGAATGGGGTGGCCAAGAACAGGGCATGTGCCCTGACAACACACCAACGCGCATCATCTAAAAATCGAAGGCCTCACCAATGAAAGTTGATATCTCACCTAAATTAGTTTTGTGTGTTTGATCACAACATTAGTATAAATTTTACAGTGTGTTGATGTTGCTAGGCTCTCTTGATGACATTATATTGATGGTGGCTATTTTCCCAATAAAAGGAAGAAAATGATCTAGAGGTGGTGGGAGAATTCTCCAGACCGGAGTCTCCGGACTCAGGATTTTCCAGCATGGTGAACAAGTGGTGTCACCCACTAGAGCCTCGCCGCAAAGTATCCGGAGAGTGTCTGGAGTTTACGGCATAGCCGGAGTCTCCAGTGTGTAGGGGGCAGAGCCTCCGGACTCAGGATTTTCCTTCACAATTGGCAAGTTGGTGTCACCCTCTGGACCCTATGCGGAAAGTGTGTGGAGACTTGGTGAAGTCTCTGCTCTGGCCGAAGTCTCCGGCATGCAAAGGCTGGAATCTCTACCCTCAAGTCTTTCCCTGCACGAAGACGAAGTTGGTGTCACCTCCTACACTCGGTACAGAAACTTGCCAGAGTCTCCGGACTTTTGGCAAAGTTTCTGACCCTCTGGAAATTGGTCGGTGTCTTTGGAAGACCGGAGTCTTTGGTGTGACAGAGGCAGAATCACCTCAAATGGCTAGATTTTGAGGAGTGGGTATAAATACCCCCTCCCATTCTTCCAACTCCAGCTAGGTCGTCCAGCATTCAAGTCTCCACTAATTGAGCTCACCAAACTCAAGAGATCTCCCAATCCCTCCACCCAATCTCGTTGATCTTTGGAGGATTGAAGGAGAAGGCCCCGATCTACATCTTCACCAAGCCGTTTTTCATTTCTCCCTCATTTCCTTGAGGAATTTGTGTCTAGTATTTCCTTGTGGAAAACTTAGAACTCATTGTTACTCACTTGTTGTTTGTAGCAGATTCTTGGTGTTCTTGAGAGCCCCCAATTTAGTTGTGGGGTATGTGTGTGCCTCAAGATCATTGTAAAGGCTCCGAATTCCGCCTCGAAGGATTCCATAGTGGAAGGTGAACTAGGCCTTCGTGGCGAGGTTCATCGGAGAATAGGGCGAGGCCTTTATGGTGTTGAGTAGGCCTTCATGGCGAAACTCACAGCCCTCCAACGAGATGTACTCGCCTCAAAGGGAGGAGCTCGAGAATACATCCTTGTCTCCGCGTGCTTTCGCTATCAGTTCCTTCTATCCTTTACCTTTACCTTTACTTTGTGTTTGTATCTTACTTAGTGTAGCTCTTTCCATATAGGTAAATTCACCGTAGTTGCATATCTAGAGAATTTACCTTTGTGTCAAGCCTAAATCGAAAAGGTATTAAAATTTTGAAGTAGAACCTATTCACCCCCCCCCTCTAGGTGCCCATATTATCCATTCAATGTGTATCAGAGCCTCATCTCTTAATTCGTATTAACCGCCTAAGAGTTATTATGGCCATCAGAGAGGAAGCTACCGTGTCCGCGGCTCCGACCACCATGGATGATCTCAAGGGATTACAAAATTCCTTGACCTACTCCATGGATACCCAGATGAAAGAGTTGCGTGAAATGATAATGAAACTCATGAAAGCCAAGGACATGGCTTCTCCCTCATTGGTGTCACCGGAAGGATCTATTCCGAAGGACAAAGGTGAGGATGAAGAGGGTGAAACAAATAGAAAAAGTGGAAATTCATCGTCTAAGAAACCTCCACCTTCTAAGGGAGAGAATGGAAAGGAAGACTACCATACAGTTCTCGGTTGGTACTTGAGGACCCAAAAGTATAGGGGGGTGTATCGTAATACTTTCGATAAATAAGAGTGTCGAACCCAACGAGGAGGAGAAGGTGTTGACAAGCAGGTTGGATAGAGGATTCACTGTAAACACTAGCAAACCGGTTTTTGGTGGTTTTTGATATAGAAGATAAATAAAGTGCGAGTAAATAAAATACAGTAAATATAATTGTAGCGAGTGGCCCAATTCTTTTGAGAGCAAAGGTGTAGCGTCCTACCTTTTAATAAAGATAGAACACATGTGTAAATTGCTATTCCCGGGATCTCTGATAGCATACACATGACAAAATAAAATATTTATTGCAATAGCATCATTCTACATCGTTGATCCAGTGGATAATAATAAAATAGTATTACAATTGGCATAGTCATCATGGACTAGCCCTAATAACAAAGTCTCAAAGTAAACACATCGGGAATAAAATCTTCAATGAGCCTTCTTCACTTCATGCGCCACAGGAAGAACATGTTGGCGATAGACTCGAGATCCTAAACGAAATCATCACTCGTCTTCAGATTCATCTGCACGTTGGAATATGCAGCCCCAAGGGGGAGGAAGTCAGTACAAACAATGTACTGGCAAGTGACACTTATATGGTGGCAGTTTTGTGGAATAAACTAACTACATGATATTTGTCTGGTAGAATCTGGGCTATTTGCATAAAGTCAGTTTTGTCCTATATTTGTAAATCATTTTAAACAAATGAAAACATTTGTACAATCATTCATGGCTAAACCACCATAAAGTTGGACAAATCATCATGGCTAAACCACCATGAAGTTTGATAAATCATCATGGCTAAACCACCATGAAGTTTGAAATGTCATCATGGCTAAACCACCATGAAGTTTGATAAATCAACATGGCTAAACCACCATGAAGTTTGATTGTGGCATCATGGCTAAACCACCATGTTCCCTATAAAGGGTTTCTAACATATTTTTATTTCATTTAGAAAAGATGAGGAGATCCTTCAGCACCAACTCTGTCTAGTTTGCTCAAATTGCCCATAACCGGGACACGGCTAAGATCTTAGTTTTTAACTATGCAGAGGTTGTGCACTTTCACCTTGAGACTCATCTTCCCCGAGGGAAGAATGAGACAAGATCTTTGGGAGGAGGGATTCAACCATACCAGCATGACTCGTTGCTTCTAAAATTCTACCACCCACTGTCATACAACTGGATGAACCCCCACAACTTACTTAATCTTGGCAGAGCTCATATTACCTCAAGGCTGCACTGGAAGCTAACTATACAGTGAAGACCTACAAATCTCTTTATTCTTGGGCGACGGTCCACAAGTGTACTCTCAGGTGACAAATCCCACATTCATGGCTAAACCACCATGAACATGGTCTTGGGTAGCCACTCAACATAATCCAAGCAAGGTTCAATCCACCCAGGTATTTCATTGGGTTGTTAATTTTTAATTTTCAAAACACCACAACCCAACAAGTAACAACAACAGTTGTGATAGTATTCTAGCATAGCTAAACTGGTACCTAACAGGGGTTTCAGGTTGGCTACACACTATTAGGTGTTCTGAGCATAGCATATACTTGGAAAATCATAAAATTACCTATGATGCATACTACTGAAGACACTAATGCAACTGGTAAATCAAAAGTGGGACATGAGTATCACTTGCCTTGTGGAAGTTGGTATAGAGACACTCTCTTCACAAATAGAATGTTGCTCTTCGTACAATCTAAACAGTACAAATAAATAACAATAAACAAGCAATTCACCAACAAACAAACAAACAAATACAACAAAATGTACAATACAAAAGCATAACAAGTTATTCAACTTGATTTGTGTTAACATGGACAAGGTTTTGACACATAATTCAATTTGCAAAAAAGAATTATGATGAGATGGTTATGGTTTGGTCTTTTATGGACAAGTTCAAGTTTATCACAATAATTCAATTTATGTAAAGGAACTATAGTGGTTTGAGTAAGGCTTAACACATAATTCAATTTACAAAAAGAATTGTGGTAAAAGGAATTAGGCCTAGATACTAGGGTATGGGTTGGTCAGGGTTTAAGTTTGAAAGATTCAAACACCATTGGATTCATATTGTCAAAGAGGTTTCCAAGCGTTCACATAAGGGTTATCACTTTCACTTCAATATGATAAGTGAAACAATGTAGTAAGATATATTACTTAATTCAATGTGCAAAAAGAACTAAGTGATTGGTCATGGGGTTTGCCATTGGTGGTTAAGGGTTGTCAAGGAATATCACTTTGCTCAATATACAAAAGAAGTGGATGTGATATGGTTTAGGGTTTTAAAGCCTTTGTTGGCCATGTGGCTGTAAGTTTTGTAACTCTTGATTCCAGTTCTGTCCACTGCTGTTCATAAAACTGAAGTATGGTATTTCTTTTGTTTCAGTCAAAGTTTTTGATGGACCTTGACGACCCCTATATCGTGTCCTCTCTTGAAATGCATATCAAGATCCGTACAAAGCAAAGGCACCATTGTCTGAAGAAGGAGTATCGGGACAAAGTCAAAGACAAGAGTAAGGTGTTGCCTAAAGCTCCGCCAATAGAGAAGATTGAAGATGCTGAATGGCAAGCTTTACTAGCCAACTGGGGCTCAACCAAGAAACAGGTCTGTGTCTTTGCTCACTCGAACTGCTATTGCATCAATTCTATAACCATGATTGTTTCTAATACTTCATACTTCGTTTGTGTAGACGGCCTGTATGAAAGCCGCAATAAGCAGACGATGTGTCATGTTCCCTGCTCATACGGGTTCTCGGAGCTATGAGATTTGTTGCGACATGGATTAAGATGCAGTTCAACTGTTCAAAGCTACGCACTTTAGCAAAAGGGATGGAACATACCCTTCGCCTATGAAAAAAGCAATTGTAAGCCCCCAAAATTCTTCACATCTCTGTAATCAACATTTTACCTCAATAGATTCTTGTAGGACATCTTCCCTTTGTGAATTCTGCTACAAACTTTTGTCATCAGCTATTTCACTCATATTGTCATCTGCTAGTTCATGTACACGCATGCTTTTACTTGTTTGTCATCTGCTAGTTCATGTACACGCATGCTTTTACTTGCTTGTCATCTGCTAGTTCATGTACACGCATGCTTTAACTTGCTTGTCATATGCTATTTTAATCTATGTTCTGTATATGCTTGTCGTGTGCTATTTTCATCTATGTTCCTCAGATGCCTGTTTTTTCATCATCTATGTTCCTTAAAAGCTACTTTGGCTAAGATGTATGCCGCAGAGCGTGTAATCAACTTTGTGCGAACTCTGAGCTTTGTTAAGTCAAAGCTGAGCAATAAAATGCCTTTTATCTACAAAAAAGCTAGTTCGGCTGCTGTTGCATATATGCTTGTACATGCAGATCCCTTGTCATTTCAGCATCACGAGATACTTCTGTTAAAATATGCACTTGAGCGTGGTGCCATTTCAGCATGGTTTCTAACTATGTTTTGTACATCCTTGTTGCCAGCTAATTTATCTAGGCTTGTCGCTAGTAATGTACATGCGTGTTTAATTGCTTGTCATCTTATCTTTCATATCAATGTTCCTTATGAGCTAGTTAAGCTTCTATCTCATCTTATCCTTTTGCATGCTTTTTAGGATGAAATGGAAGAGAAGATGGCGCCAACTTTGCCGGGGGGCACTGTCAGGCCACCTCTGTCTTCCGCTGAAGTTGTCGCTCTGTGTTCGAGCAGGACCACCGAAAGTCTACATTCCTAAAGAACATAGGTGTGACAACCACCCGATTTAGATAAACAAAGTTTGAGCTCCAGCGTCAGCTTGACTTGGAGATAGCTGGGAAGCGGGAACTTGTCGTGGAGCTGAAGGCGGCCAGGGATCAGGCTGATGCAGACAGGATTTCCCGCCAACAAGAACTGGATGACATTCAAAAGCAATCTGCAGAGTATACCCAGTCTCAGGTTAAATCCAATGCCCTTATTCAACAGCTACTGGATACGATCCAACACAACCCTGCGGCTGCGCAACTGGGTACGCCCCAACACAATCCTGCGGCTTGGGAACTGGGTAGCTGATATGAAACTATTTCTCTTCGTGATGTATTTTGGTGGCTTTTTGGTAGGTTCTCTTGGTGAGCTTTTTTGTGCCCCTTGTGAGGTTGTGAACTATAGCACATGGCATTCGATGCCTCTGTTGGTGGCCCTTGTGAGGCTATGGACTATTGCAGATGGCCTTTGATGCCTCTGCAGGTGGCCCTTGTGAGGTTGTAACCAGTATTATTTGCTGCATGTTTTTGCTTGTGCTTTTCTGTGAAAACTAGCAGTGCTAGAATTTAAAATTCGTCTGCACCGACTAAACGGCCTTTCAAACCCCGACGGAAAAAACGTCGATGCATGATGACGTCACCAGAGTACATGGGGACGGATACGATCCGTTACGGATACGAGGACACGTAGTACTATATGGTAGTTCCATGAGGCGACACCTTATTGGATGAAAATCGCGACAAAAAAACACGTCACGGATACGTTTCGACGTGGAGATGTCGTGTTGGTGCACGTGCTGGCTCATGATTCGCGATGTCTTACGACGATTTAAACATCGCACCGTTGGAAAATGTTATAAATTCATCGAGAATAAGCGTATACGTGGAACTTTATGAGAGCGCCATGTGGCACCCCTGTAGTGCTTAAACCCACGACAAAAAAATAAACGTCGCACATATTATGACGTCATAAAACGGGAACAATGGCGTCATAAAAGGAGGTAACGATATTTCCAATTGTGACATTTTAAAAATGTCAAGACGATGATGATGTCAGTAAGGGCAGAACTGACGTCAGTGGAGCCCGTAACGGGTAACGGAAAAATACGATGCCACGTGTGCACACGCTGTGACGAAAAAAAAACGCCGCTCCTTGTTGGGCCTTGTGCTGGGCCGGCCAGTAGCTCGCGACGGTCGAATGGTCTGTCGCGGTCTTCATGACGGTTTAGTGTTAACTTAATCGTCGCAGAATTGTCCGTGACAGTCGATCAGGGACGTTCTCACTCCGTCGTGTAAACCGTCGCGGATTGCCCTTAGCGCCGGTTTGGAGCCCATCCGCAACGTTATTGAAACGTCCCAGACCGCGTGGAATTTGGTAGTGCCCCTTGGTCGCGCCGGGGGGTGGTGTGGGGCCCCCAGGCCTCCACCGCCTCTGCCCTTTCGCCTATTTAATCCCCCGAGACATAAACCCTAAAGATATAACACTTTTCCCGAGAAACACCCGAGGACGCCGTCACCGTCATCTCGAGATCGGGAGGGTTCTAGAGCTCTCCCCGGCACCCTGCTGGAGGGGGAAATCATCACCGGAGGGGTCTACACCACCATGCCCTCCTCTGAAGTGATGCGTGAGTAGTTCATCCCTAGACTACGTGTCTATAGCAATATCTAGATGGTTGTTCTCTCCACTTTGTACCTCATGTTTATATCTTGTGAGCTGCCTACCATGATCAATATCATCTTTATGTAATGTTACATGTTGTGTTTGCTAGGATCTGATGAATGTTGAATGTTATGTCTTCTGATTATCAATCTATCATGTTATCTTCATACTTATGTTATTTATGATCTTGCATGCTCTCCGTTATTAGTAGATGCTCTGGCCAAGTAGATGCTAGTAACTCCAATAGGGAGTATTTATGCTCGATAGTGGGTTCATGCCTCCCTTTCATCTGTGCTCGAGTGACAGAAACGTGACAGATGGAGGATGTGTTGTTGCCATTAGGGAGAAAACAACAATGTTTTGTCTAAGGATGATGTTATTGTTTACATTACACACTTTTCTTACTACGATTATATGTTGCTTGTAACTTAATACCCAACGTTTGTTCGGATGATATTCGGAGGGTGGATTTTTAGTTATAAATGCAGTTGGTAACGGTCTATGTATTTTGTTGTAATCCCGCATGAATCACATAGTAATCTTTATGTCTTGCATATGCACTACGATGCAACCTTCATTTCTATCAACTGTCCAGCTGTAATTTGTTCACCACACATGTTATTTATCTTTCACGTAGAGACACCACTAGTGAACTGTGGACCCTGGTCCTTTTTCCTCGTACTGATAAAACACCTACTGATTTCATACTGCTCTCATATTGTTCCTATTGTTTTCCTACTGTTTTCCACACTATAAGGTTAACCTCTTTGTGTCCAGCAAAACCGGTGAGATTGACAACCTCACTGCTTCGTTGGGGAAAAGTGATTTGATTGTGTTGTGTAGGTTCCACGTTGCTGCTGAACCGGTAGTGCGCCCTTCCATCTCAGTTCCATCAATCTTCAGAAGTGCTTCTTCCTCCTACTGGTCGATTCAACCTTGGTTTCTATTCTGAGGGAAAACTTGCTGCTGCACTCTTCACACCTTGCGCTTGGGGTCTCCCAACGAGCGGGTGTCTACACTCCATCAAGCTTTTCTGGCGCCGTTGCCGAGGAGGAAGAGAATTTCTGCAAGGGGAGTCTCTCACTCCCAATTTCTTTACTTTGTTTTAGTTTTGCTTAGTTTATTTTATTTTGTCTTGTTTGCTTCTCTTTATCAAAAACACAAAAAATTAGTTCTTATTCTAGTTGTTACTTTTATTACTTCGTCGTTATTTTTCATCATGTTGTTCCCTAAGTTTACCCTGAAAGACTTGCCGGTAGGAAGTGGTTCTATACTTGGGACGGATACCATTAAAGAATTCTTTGATCATGTTAGTAAGCATGATAAATTTGAGGAAAAATCCATAGTAGAACTTGCTCCAAATTATGAGACTGCTGCAACTTCTTTAGTTCACATGCTAGAAGCTAGGTTTGTTAACCTCCATCCCATATTACAACATATATTCCTCTACTTGAATAACATTGAAGATGTTGAGAAAAGAAACTTCATCCTACAAACTATGCTTAAAGAATTTGGAGATGTTTCTATAGAAGCTAGAAAAGTCTTTGATCGTTTCAATATGCTTGGCTCATGTGTAGACATTGTTGGTGCTCTAGAAAAAACTGAATCTAATAATGAAAATAACGATAAAATACCAATCCCCTTTAAATTGGTAGCACTGCATGAAGCCCAAGAAAAGAATTTTGATTGGATTGTTCCTGAGAAATTATTTGATGAAGATAGTAAGTCTAAAAGTACAATGCATTATTAAGGAATTTCCAAATCTTGATTTGAATGCCCCTCCTTTTGAAAATACTTGATTCCACTTTTCTGGGCCTAGCTAAAAGGCGGTAACGAAAAGCACTTCTTAGGAGATAACCCATGGTTTTATTTTTCCTTTGTTTTTCTATGTTTTCTTTGAGTCAAGGGGTTGTATACTTCTGTAGCAACTCTTTTATATATTTATTTTCATGTTTTAGTAGTGCCAAGTAAGGTTTCTGACGAGAGTTGGAGTTGGTTTTCAGATTTCTGCGCAGAAAACAGATTTCTGCTGTCCACCGTAAATAATCGTATAAAATTCTGGAAAATCGGAATGATCTGAAATTTTTTGTGATTATTACTCAGATAATTTCGCAACTTTTTTGTTGTTTAAGTTTTTCGATCTGAGCAACATAAGTGCCTTGAAAAAATTCGTCTTTACAGAAGTTCTGATTTTGACAGATTCTGCCATTTTTCTTACATTTGCTCTTTTGCGATGTCAAGTGGATTTCTTTGCTTCACGAAACATCAATATCTGTAGCTAATGTTTAAAAGTATCAATATCACTTGTTCCATACAGAACCCATGGATTTTTAATTGTTGCACTAACCCTCTAATGCGAATTACCGTTTGAGTGTGGTGTGAAGGAAGTTTTCAAGGATCAAGAGAAGAGGTGATATATGTGATCAAGAGGAGTGCAAGGTCAAAGCTTGGGGATGCCCCCGTGGTTCATCCAAGCATATTTTTATAATACTCAAGCATCTAAGCTTGGGGATTCCCAAGGCATCCCCTTCTTCATCAAATATCTATCAGGTCACTTCTCGTGAAACTATAGTTTTATTCGGTCACATCATATGAAGTTTACTTGGAGCGTTTGTTTGTCTTTCTTTTGTTTTCCTTTGTTTTATTTTTTTACTTGCTGCAATAATATAGTTGGATCCTAGCATTCTTTGTTTGGGATAGAGACATGCTTCGCTTTTTCGTTTGAATACTTGCCATGCTAGTATTCTTAGTTTTTCTTCTAGTTACTGCAAAAATTCCTTTTTAGCTCTTGTTTTCATTGCATATCTTATTCAGAGCAGGGACGTCTCCAGAAATTGGGGGCCCCGGTGCCGAATGTAAATTGAGGCCCTAATTTTTTTAATACATATTATATTATAGATAGAATATTAAAAATAAATGCAGGTCTACTCAAGAAAACATACATTAAAAAAATTATGTTTACAAGAACCATGAAGCACAACTACGTAAAAAAAATTGAGAAACTTAAGAGGACATACATCCGAAAAAATAGAGTGTAACTTAGAAAATACTTGAGTAGCAGATCGTGTGATGGAGTATTTTTCCTGACTAGTAGTACTCTAGTAGCAGTGTATGCGGTGGGTTATGGAGGCCAACAAAAAAAAACTGAGCGGTAGAAAATGTTTTATGGGCCTTTTCACTTAAGCCCGTACGTAAACTTTAGTATCTTGACCCAATTAAGATATCATCTTCTTCCTAGGTACGCTGGACAGAAAACGTCCATCGACCATCCATGGCGGTTCCGCTCCAGCAAAAAAATTCTTTCACGAGGCTGCTTTGCTAGGATCCTTGAGCCTGGAAGGCAAGTTAAGGGTGGTGCGGAGCACCCTTCTCCGCCCTTGGAGACCTGGGACGGCCGCTCCTATCTAGGGATTTGGGGGCCCCAAAAATTTGGGGGCCCTGTGCGGTCGCGCAGCTCGCTCACCCTCATAGACGGCCCTGATTCAGAGTTGTTAGTTTTAGTAGAGTTATGTGAGTACTCTCATGTTTTCTTTCTGTAGCAATTAGAGAGTTTTTGTTAAAGCATGTTTTGTATGGTGCTTGTTGGGAAAAGAAACTGTTGCTTGAGGTAGAATTATTAACGGTGCAAGTAGAAGCTTGTATAGACTGTGGCTAGAACCTTTTCATATCATGCTAGATGTTATTTTAGTTTTGAAGACTTGTGGTTATTGAGTAGCATGATTATCCTCAAATAGCTGAGAGTGTTTGATGTGTCATTGAAAGAATCATGAGTTGTTCTTGTCATATTGAAGCATAAATTTGTGGTGTTCCTTTGAATGTTTTATTTGGTTGACTCGACGCATGCTCACACCATGTTTATGACTATGAACCACTCACGAATAGCCTCCATGATCATTTAGTTTTTAAACTTGTGGTACCACTTATCCTTTGATTAATGATGTTTATGTCGCTATGCATGATTATGGCTCTTATGCTCTCTTGATTTGTCGCTCCCAGTCTTTTGCTAGCCTCCACCTGTACTGAGTATGAGCTCTACTCGTGCATCCAACTCCCCAAAACCAAAGTTTTCCCATTTTGTCCACCATACCTACCTACATGTGGTATTTAACCGCCACTCCAAAGTAAATTGCTCATGTGTTACCTTTAACACTTTCAAAATTACTCCTGTTTTGTGCTCCTATTTTAGCTCATGAGGACGTAAATAGAGAATCTTTATCTCACTTGTTGATTGGACTTTCACACCCTGGACTAGTAGCTTCATCCGCTTATCCAATGATAGAAGAGCTGGCAGCAGAAGGACTGAGCTATATTGCTAGAGCTAGTGGTTTGGGGAAGCCTCTCTAGATGGATAAAGTCACTGAAAAAATACAATATTTGCTTTTGCAAAAGTAAAAAAATACTTTTTCAAGGATCTTGGAAACTCTTGTTCCCGAGTTGCAGAGAACAATCCGAACTGAGGCAATCTTTCCGGATTCGCTCCGCCTTACAGCCTTGCTTCCCATTGTCATTGCCATTGTAGCACGTGTGTGGCCCAGCCCATAAGGGCCATGCGGACTTGACGTCATGTAACATCCCAAGTATGAAAAATAAGCCTTTAGAATGTTTGCTATCTGTTATTTTATGTTTTGCATCATGGCATCATGTTCATTGCAATTGTTTTGCTTGTTTTCCTTTTGTTTTCCTCTGTTTTCATTTGTTTTCCTTTGTTTTCTATTTGAATTTCAAACCAAAATTCAAACCTTTTGTTTCATCCTTGTGATGTTACAATTTCCAAAATGATATTTCAAATAAAACAATTGTTTGTTTCCATTAAAGTGAGATTTCAAAACTGTTGTTTTGTTTCTATAAAAATGCATCCAATAATCAAACCCTTTTCAAATTCAATTATGATTTTCTTCCAAACAACAGCTATGTTGAAAGTTATGAAAAATTGCAAAACAAATCAATCATTTGTTTCCAATTAAAATCATTTGATCACCCTATTCAAATATTGTTTTCAATAGTTGAAGTTGATGTAAATTGCTTGTGAATAACATTCCTATTTATCAACACCCTAATGGCAATTTAAATTTCAAATCAATTCATAATTGACATGTTTCAAATTGTGGGTTAAACATCAATTTATTGCAAAGAATTAAATTCAACAATATTTTCATACTTGCTTGAGATTATTAAATAGAATTTTCTTATTTCCAAAATTGCCAAATCAAACATTATTTGAAATTCAACTAACCACTTAGAAATCAAACTAATATTACCAATTTTGAAATCAATAACCAACCTTACTTTTAATTATTGTTTTGCAAATTAATAAACTTTAATTATCAAATCAACAACCTCAAACCCTATTTGAAAATTCCAACTAACAACTTAAAATCAATTAAAATTTCCAACCTGTGAAAGTAATGTTAGCATTTGCTTTTATTTTCTGTTTTGTAAATTAATACAAAAATATTGCATAACAATTTAAATACCCCAAAACCCCAAGCCATTCTATCTCCCTTTCCTATTCTTTTCTTGCAAGCAAAAAAAAAGAGAAAAGAAAAATCAAAAGCAAAAAAAATGGAAGGAGGCAGCCAGCCCATCTCTTTTTTTTCTTCCCTCAGCCCATCACCACCCAAACCTCCTCTTTTGGCCCGGTACCTTTTTCCCCTGTCGTCTTCCTCCTTGTACGATCTCCATCGGAGCTGTCCACGTACAGAGGAGGAACCAGCAACGGTGGAGCTCCATCCCCTCTCCCTATAAACCCAACCCTAGCCCTAGGGTTTTCCCCATTCTCGTCCTTCTTCCCTCTACCGCCTCCAATCTCTCCTCTTCCTCTCTCTTCTCCCTGCAACCTCCTCTGAACCCTTACAGTTTCTGAACCTGTACCTCACCCGAAGCCCCACCTTCCTCCGGCGAGCGCCGCCGCCCTGGTCACCGTAGGACCGTGCCGAGGCCGGGAATGGAACTAGGGAGGTTCCCTCTCCGTCCTCGCTGCCTCAGCCGGCCCGGAGGAGCCCCGGATGCGCCGCCCCGTCGCCTCCCGTCGCCGGCCAACCCCTGCTGCGTCTCCCTGCTCCGCCCGCTGTCCCCATCGAGGAACTCGAGGTGAGCAGCGCCCCCACCTTCCCCTTCCTTCCTCTCGCCTCCCTCCTCTCCCGAGCACCGCACCTCCACCTCGCAGCGCCCCCCCACGGTTGGTTCCCCTGCCGGCGAGCAGCAGCCATCGCTAGCCCGTTCCCTGTCGAGATACAGATGTCGTACCTGTTCAGTTCAGTTAGATTCAGAAACCAAGCCCGCAGCTGAACCTTATTCCCCCCTGTTTTCCCTCTCCTAACACAAACAGAGCAGTAGCCCATCTGGTTCAGCACCCCTTGGCGCAGCAGGAGGTGGGGGGATCGAATCCCCCCTCCCACAATTAAAACCATCTTTTTATTTCCCAATTGTTTGGTACAGAACTTCCTGGTAATCACCAATAGGTCCTTGTAATCATTTCTAGCCCTGTAAAATATTTTTTCCAAGTCCCTGGTTCCCTAAAAATGGCAGATTGCACCTCAATTTTGTAAATTGCATAATTAAATCATTTTAACTCCAAATACAACATTTTTAATATGTTTTCAATACCAAATTAAATGCTCTATCCAAATATAAAATTTGTTTACTGTTTTGAATATTTTAAATTGTTGAAATATTTGAATTCTTGTTTAAATCACTTAATTTTGCAAAATTCATAACTTGAGCATAAAAATTCCAAATTCCACAAACTAAATATGTTTTCCAATCAACTTTTCATGTACTTTCCAAATATAAATTTTGTTTTCTGTTTTGAATAATTTAAATTGCTGAAAACAACTGTTTCTTAATTATTGCATTTAAAATTGCCAAAATAATAACTTGCTAATTTTAAATCCAATTTCAACAAATGAAATATGTTTTCCATGCAAAATTAAACCATCTTTCCAAATATAAAATTTGTTTCATGTTTTGAATAATTAAAATTGGTTAAATGATTTAAACCTTGTTTAAATCATTTAATATTGTTAAATTCATAACTTGATCAAATCAAATTATTTTTGAACATGCAAAATATGTTTTCCAACCATAAAAGTATAAACTTTTCAAATATGAATTTGGTTTAATGTTTTGAACAAATAAAAATTCAAATAAGTTCATGTTTGAATTAAATTCATTTAATTCTTGCTTAAACTTGTTTAATTCATAAATAATTTATTTGAAATCCTTTTTCAACAAGTGAAACATGTATTCCACCTAAAATTGTGTGAACTTTCCAAATATAAACTTTGTTATCTATTTTGAACAATTAAAATTGATGAAAACAACAAATGCTTGTGTGGCACCTTTAAGAAACCAAAATTCCAAAACTTAATAAATGAATTTCTAAACTTGTTAAACCTTATTTCCAGTTGGTTCTATTGTTGTTATTTTGCTGTTTTCCTCATCCATGCATCATGTTAATCCACTTTCACATGTTGCTTAGTTGTAAAACAATTAATTCAACCATAATTCATGGGCTTTTCAGGTGCAACTCAAATTGCATGTGGGTCCATTTAATCCTGTTTCTATCTTGTCAACTAGTTTATTTCTATGCATCAATTAAATGGTCATGCATCATCCCATGTTTGTGCACTATGCCATGTTATTGATTGTTTATCTTTCTGCATTGTTTGTTTGCTTCTTCTCGGATACACGACGACGTTGAGACCGACGATACTTACGACACCCCTTCTAAGGAGTTAGCTCAGTACCAGGCTACTGGGTTTGCAGGCAAGTATTCACTCACATGAACCACTGTGTTCCTTTCAACATTGGTTACCGATACTTTCCGTTGTCTATTTTTGCTAGCCCTATGTGTAGTTGTTTCTGTTACGAACCTATCACATGAATCCCTTAACCCTGATATTGCCTCACCTCCACACCTATAACCATTGCTTGTGCCCGTGTCCTATTAGCATGCTTAGGGTTGTTTTGCTCGAGTCTGCTACCCGTTACTTTCTGTTACTATTTCATTATGTTCTGGGGGCTCGATGTTTAATCAATCAATCATGCTAATGTTATTATCAATAATAAATTTGATGATAAGGCACCGGCAGGAGGCCCTTTGTGGTTTTGAGGCCTGCTAGTGTCGACCCTAATAGGAAAAGGGTCTTGTCTACTGATCCATGATGAGCGCACTACCCGCATGTGGGAAGCGAGTATGGGCGCCCCCCTCAATTTGATTCGATTCGCATCTCGTCCAAATCGCCTCATTTAGTTCGGGTTTTCCATTTGCTGCATGCATGATCTTGCGAGCCCTTGGTACCCGGGTGGAACTTTCGTAGTCGGCATATAGGGGGACACGTTCTTAGAGTGCTATGAGGGTCCATTTTCTTCTGGGCTCGATTAGCCGTGCGCCCAAGGTGCTTTGGGCTTGATGCGAAGAAGAGTTGAGTTGTGTTGAGTGCCCCGCTTGGTGGAAGGGCCTTTCCATCTGGCGGGTTATTCATGCGTGTACGGCCAAATTGGTGCAACCCTGCAGGGATAATCTTCTCGAGAAGCCGTGTTTTCCGCGGTTATGGATTACTTGGTGAAAGTACTGGCTAACAAGTACTCAGGACAACTTAAACCTAATGATTAACAACCTTACACCCAATGATTAACAACTTGACTAGTAATAGGCTTATTGACACAATAATCTGACTATCCTTAATTTAACTGTGTGAGTTATCCTCGGATTGCTTCTTTGGATAAGGGGCGAGATCCAGGATGGGTTTGTTTGGTGGTTAGCTATAGTTGGTTACGATACACGATCTTATCTCCTTTCTGTTAGCCGGAAGTGGTAGTAACTCTGTAGTTGGTTAGAGCAGCCAGTTGCAGCATCTTTTATAACCCCTTCCTTCCGTTGAACCCAAAGCATCTGTGCTTGGTGTTGACGGGTTACACTTTGGTGAACTGTGAGTCTTGCTTGCCAGTACGTTTATGTACTGACCCCTTTGGGGCTGTGGTTTCCGCAGACGACGTTTCGAGGATCTACATGGTGGCTACTACGTGGAGTTTGACGAGACTGCTGACGAGTAGATAGCGGACCCGGGCAGGATCCGAGACTTCGTGGATGGGCTCCGTCTTTTCGTTTCCGGCCTCTTAGGCCTATTTGAATCTTGTCTGTACTCAGACATTTTGAATGCTTCCGCTGTGATGTAATGATGAATTGTTGGGACATGTGTCCTCTGGATGATTGTATTTGCTATCTCTGCTCTAATGAGAGCTATTTGCAACTTATTTCAATCTTTTGTGTCGTAGAGATCTGTTGTGATATCACTTGTTCCAATGCCGTTGACGTACCATGTGTGTATGTTTTGAAGTACGTCAACGGAAGTATCTGGATTTCTACGGGATGGTTTGCGCAGACGATGACTAGTAAGAGAATGGTTGTCACATGTTTACGTGTTGGCCTGCTCATATTGAGATGCGGGTGCCGGTATGCCCCGTAAGCCATTTATCTGCTGTTTAACGGACTATGAGTATCCCCTAGAAGTCCGGGTGCGACAAATGGTATCAGAGCCTGTCTGCCTGTAGGATCCCTTTTTACTGGTCGCAGTTGAGTCTAGAAACTATTTTGTAGCTATATAGGAAAAATGAAACGTGAGAGTAAGAATTCTGTTCTTTTTCTTCTTTCCCCACCCACCCTCCCTTTTCTGGTAAGGAAGTGCAACGTTGTTTTCCATTCTCATCTAAACTTTCAAGTTAGGATTTCACGGATTCTGGTTTCTCTAGGATGGTTATATCTACTAGACCATAGGAATGGAGGTGGTTGTGACATGATTTATCATGTTGCCTACTCATGATTGAGAACGGAGGCGTGTAAGCCCCGGAAGCAAATCCTCTATTCCTTAAGCAGTAGATATTGATCCTTTAGAAGCCCGGATGGGTTTTTCCGTAGTACCTCAGGAGTTTTGTTCTCGTTTTCCCCGATGTTGATATCCTGTTCTTCTCAACATCCTTTTTGTCCGTTCAAATCTTGTTGTTGTTTTCCATTTCAGCTCTTCTACCGGCGTCTAATCAAAACTTCCCAAATATCAAGTCTATCTGGCCAGAAAGGTTGTTGTTGTTGTTGTTGTTGTTGATTCCAGGCTATGAGAGCTGGCATTCCTATCACCTGGGGTTGTTTCGAGGAAGCATTCCTGAATCACCACATTCCAGATAGTTTATTCTCCAAATCAATCAAGTTATATTCAGCTATACACCCTCGATACAAAACCTCTACCTTTATTTGAAAATGTTCCGGTGGTTTCCAAATTCCCTGACATCTTTCCAGAAGAGTTGCCAGGAATGCCTGTCATCTGGAACTTCCAGACAGACTATCCAAGGTGCACGATGTGTTTCACGTGTCACAGCTCACGAGGATCTTCCCAAGAAGTATCCGGACCCTTTCTTTTCTCAGTAGGAATCTCGGGGCGCGATTCCTTCAAGGGGGGGCGTTTTGTAACATCCCAAGTATGAAAAATAAGCCTTTAGAATGTTTGCTATCTGTTATTTTATGTTTTGCATCATGGCATCATGTTCATTGCAATTGTTTTGCTTGTTTTCCTTTTGTTTACCTCTGTTTTCATTTGTTTTCCTTTGTTTTCTATTTGAATTTCAAACCAAAATTCAAACCTTTTGTTTCATCCTTGTGATGTTACAATTTCCAAAATGATATTTCAAATAAAACAATTGTTTGTTTCCATTAAAGTGAGATTTCAAAACTGTTGTTTTGTTTCTATAAAAATGCATCCAATAATCAAACCCTTTTCAAATTCAATTATGATTTTCTTCCAAACAACAACTATGTTGAAAGTTATGAAAAATTGCAAAACAAATCAATCATTTGTTTCCAATTAAAATCATTTGATCACCCTATTCAAATATTGTTTTCAATAGTTGAAGTTGATGTAAATTGCTTGTGAATAACATTCCTATTTATCAACACCCTAATGGCAATTTAAATTTCAAATCAATTCATAATTGACATGTTTCAAATTGTGGGTTAAACATCAATTTATTGCAAACAATTAAATTCAACAATCTTTTCATACTTGCTTGAGCTTATTAAATAGAATTTGCTTATTTCCAAAATTCCCAAATCAAACATTATTTGAAATTCAACTAACCACTTAGAAATCAAACTAATATTACCAATTTTGAAATCAATAACCAACCTTACTTTTAATTATTGTTTTGCAAATTAATAAACTTTAATTATCAAATCAACAACCTCAAACCCTATTTGAAAATTCCAACTAACAACTTAAAATCAATTAAAATTTCCAACCTGTGAAAGTAATGTTAGCATTTGCTTTTATTTTCTGTTTTGTAAATTAATACAAAAATATTGCATAACAATTTAAATACCCCAAAACCCCAAGCCATTCTATCTCCCTTTCCTATTCTTTTCTTGCAAGCAAAAAAAAGAGAAAAGAAAAATCAAAAGCAAAAAAAATGGAAGGAGGCAGCCAGCCCATCTCTTTTTTTTCTTCCCTCAGCCCATCACCACCCAAACCTCCTCTTTTGGCCCGGTACCTTTTTCCCCTGTCGTCTTCCTCCTTGTACGATCTCCATCGGAGCTGTCCACGTACAGAGGAGGAACCAGCAACGGTGGAGCTCCATCCCCTCTCCCTATAAACCCAACCCTAGCCCTAGGTTTTCCCCATTCCCCTCCTTCTTCCCTCTACCGCCTCCAATCTCTCCTCTTCCTCTCTCTTCTCCCTGCAACCTCCTCTGAACCCTTACAGTTTCTGAACCTGTACCTCACCCGAAGCCCCACCTTCCTCCGGTGAGCACCGCCGCCTTGGTCACCGTCGGACCGTGCCGAGGCCGGGAATGGAACTAGGGAGGTTCCCTCTCCGTCCTCGCTGCCTCAGCCGGCCCGGAGGAGCCCCGGATGCGCCGCCCCGTCGCCTCCCGTCGCCGGCCAACCCCTGCTGCGTCTCCCTGCTTCGCCCGCTGTCCCCATCGAGGAACTCGAGGTGAGCAGCGCCCCCACCTTCCCCTTCCTTCCTCTCGCCTCCCTCCTCTCCCGAGCACCGCACCTCCAGCTCGTAGCGCCCCCCCACGGTTGGTTCCCCTGCCGGCGAGCAACAGCCATCGCTAGCCCTTTCCCTGTCGAGATACAGATGCCGTACCTGTTTAGTTCAGTTAGATTCAGAAACCAAGCCCGCAGCTGAACCTTATTCCCCCTGTTTTCCCTCTCCTAACACAAACAGAGCAGTAGCCCATCTGGTTCAGCACCCCTTGGCGCAGCAGGAGGTGGGGGGATCGAATCCCCCCTCCCACAATTAAAACCATCTTTTTATTTCCCAATTGTTTGGTACAGAACTTCCTGGTAATCACCAATAGGTCCTTGTAATCATTTCTAGCCCTGTAAAATATTTTTTCCAAGTCCCTGGTTCCCTAAAAATGGCAGATTGCACCTCAATTTTGTAAATTGCATAATTAAATCATTTTAACTCCAAATCCAACATTTTTAATATGTTTTCAATACCAAATTAAATGCTCTATCCAAATATAAAATTTGTTTACTGTTTTGAATATTTTAAATTGTTGAAATATTTGAATTCTTGTTTAAATCACTTAATTTTGCAAAATTCATAACTTGAGCATAAAAATTCCAAATTCCACAAACTAAATATGTTTTCCAATCAACTTTTCATGTACTTTCCAAATATAAATTTTGTTTTCTGTTTTGAATAATTTAAATTGCTGAAAACAACTGTTTCTTAATTATTGCATTTAAAATTGCCAAAATAATAACTTGCTCATTTTAAATCCAATTTCAACAAATGATATATGTTTTCCATGCAAAATTAAACCATCTTTCCAAATATAAAATTTGTTTCATGTTTTGAATAATTAAAATTGGTTAAATGATTTAAACCTTGTTTAAATCATTTAATATTGTTAAATTCATAACTTGATCAAATCAAATTCTTTTTGAACATGCAAAATATGTTTTCCAACCATAAAAGTATAAACTTTTCAAATATGAATTTGGTGTAATGTTTTGAACAAATAAAAATTCAAATAAGTTCATGTTTGAATTAAATTCATTTAATTCTTGCTTAAACTTGTTTAATTCATAAATAATTTATTTGAAATCCTTTTTCAACAAGTGAAACATGTATTCCACCTAAAATTGTGTGAACTTTCCAAATATAATTTTTTATCTATTTTGAACAATTAAACTTGATGAAAACAACAAATGCTTGTGTGGCACCTTTAAGAAACCAAAATTCCAAAACTTAATAAATGAATTTCTAAACTTGTTAAACCTTATTTCCAGTTGGTTCTATTGTTGTTATTTTGCTGTTTTCCTCATCCATGCATCATGATAATCCACTTTCACATGTTGCTTAGTTGTAAAACAATTAATTCAACCATAATTCATGGGCTATTCAGGTGCAACTCAAATTGCATGTGGGTCCATTTAATCTTGTTTCTATCTTGTCAACTAGTTTATTTCTATGCATCAATTAAATGGTCATGCATCATCCCATGTTTGTGCACTATGCCATGTTATTGATTGTTTATCTTTCTGCATTGTTTGTTTGCTTCTTCTCGGATACACGACGACGTTGAGACCGACGATACTTACGACACCCCTTCTAAGGAGTTAGCTCAGTACCAGGCTACTGGGTTTGCAGGCAAGTATTCACTCACATGAACCACTGTGTTCCTTTCAACATTGGTTACCGATACTTTCCGTTGTCTATTTTTGCTAGCCCTATGTGTAGTTGTTTCTGTTACGAACCTATCACATGAATCCCTTAACCCTGATATTGCCTCACCTCCACACCTATAACCATTGCTTGTGCCCGTGTCCTATTAGCATGCTTAGGGTTGTTTTGCTCGAGTCTGCTACCCGTTACTTTCTGTTACTATTTCATTATGTTCTGGGGGCTCGATGTTTAATCAATCAATCATGCTAATGTTATTATCAATAATAAATTTGATGATAAGGCACCGGCAGGAGGCCCTTTGTGGTTTTGAGGCCTGCTAGTGTCGACCCTAATAGGAAAAGGGTCTTGTCTACTGATCCATGATGAGCGCACTACCCGCATGTGGGAAGCGAGTATGGGCACCCCCCTCAATTTGATTCGATTCGCATCTCGTCCAAATCGCCTCATTTAGTTCGGGTTTTCCATTTGCTGCATGCATGATCTTGCGAGCCCTTGGTACCCGGGTGGAACTTTCGTAGTCGGCATATAGGGGGACACGTTCTTAGAGTGCTATGAGGGTCCATTTTCTTCTGGGCTCGATTAGCCGTGCGCCCAAGGTGCTTTGGGCTTGATGCGAAGAAGAGTTGAGTTGTGTTGAGTGCCCCGCTTGGTGGAAGGGCCTTTCCATCTGGCGGGTTATTCATGCGTGTACGGCCAAATTGGTGCAACCCTACAGGGATATTCTTCTCGAGAAGCCGTGTTTTCCGCGGTTATGGATTACTTGGTGAAAGTACTGGCTAACAAGTACTCAGGACAACTTAAACCTAATGATTAACAACCTTACACCCAATGATTAACAACTTGACTAGTAATAGGCTTATTGACACAATAATCTGACTATCCTTAATTTAACTGTGTGAGTTATCCTCGGATTGCTTCTTTGGATAAGGGGCGAGATCCAGGATGGGTTTGTTTGGTGGTTAGCTATAGTTGGTTACGATACACGATCTTATCTCCTTTCTGTTAGCCGGAAGTGGTAGTAACTCTGTAGTTGGTTAGAGCAGCCAGTTGCAGCATCTTTTATAACCCCTTCCTTCCGTTGAACCCAAAGCATCTGTGCTTGGTGTTGACGGGTTACACTTTGGTGAACTGTGAGTCTTGCTTGCCAGTACGTTTATGTACTGACCCCTTTGGGGCTGTGGTTTCCGCAGACGACGTTTCGAGGATCTACATGGTGGCTACTACATGGAGTTTGACGAGACTGCTGACGAGTAGATAGCGGACCCGGGCAGGATCCGAGACTTCGTGGATGGGCTCCGTCTTTTCGTTTCCGGCCTCTTAGGCCTATTTGGATCTTGTCTGTACTCAGACATTTTGAATGCTTCCGCTGTGATGTAATGATGAATTGTTGGGACATGTGTCCTCTGGATGATTGTATTTGCTATCTCTGCTCTAATGAGAGCTATTTGCAACTTATTTCAATCTTTTGTGTCGTAGAGATCTGTTGTGATATCACTTGTTCCAATGCCGTTGACGTACCATGTGTGTATGTTTTGAAGTACGTCAACGGAAGTATCTGGATTTCTACGGGATGGTTTGCGCAGACGATGACTAGTAAGAGAATGGTTGTCACACGTTTACGTGTTGGCCTGCTCATATTGAGATGCGGGTGCCGGTATGCCCCGTAAGCCATTTATCTGTTGTTTAACGGACTATGAGTATCCCCTAGAAGTCCGGGTGCGACACGTCATCCCCACCTTCCTCCAGTATCTCACTGGCAGTCCCTCGTGAGTGCGGCACGCACCTTTTTCTTTGTTTCGGAGCGGGGCGCGTACTATTACCACTACGTACCACACCACCGGGCGGCTGGCCTTCATGCCGAGTCTTCCTCCGCCGCCAACTCGACGTCGTCGTAACCAAGCCTAACCAAACCTCCATGCTCACTGGTACTTTGACGTCACTATAGGTAGGTCTCCGTGGGTCTTGAGTTCGGCAAGACGACTTCGGTTCACACGTGAAAGTGCTTCGAAAGGCACCGGCTCCCAATGGTGAAATTCTTGCTGAAAGCACAGCTACGTGCTGGCACTCATAGCTGGGGCTGTCATCGATGTGAAAGATGCTAAGCTCACGCTTCAATTTGGTGAGGAGAAAGTATCATTTGACATGAGGCATCCAACTCACCTTCCTCACTGTCCAGACTAGTGTTTCACTATTGATGTGATTGATGAGTGTGTTACTGAGACATATTTGAGTTCAGAGGATGTGTCAGCATTGGAGGATGAGAAGTCTATTCTTTATAATGAGCATACTTCTATTGATCCATCTCTTGTAGCTCTAATTGAAAACACCATCGATTACAGCAACCAGAACAGATGCGCCAACTGCTATACCTAAATCTTATTTTCAATACCCGACCGCCGATCGAGCTCTTTCTTACTAGAGATGCTGAGACTGTCAACACTTGCAGGATTGATTTAGTATATAGTGGGGATTGGATCCCCATGTTGAGATGGGTCTGGCTACTTGTCCGGGCCAACGACAGGATATCTTTTTTGAAGTAGCATCACATGAGTTCGGTATCTGGTAAGTCCCATCGACTCATCAAGGTTAAGTAAGCTGTCTATCCGTCTGACACCGTCGACTTCATCGCCTTTCTCGCGTCAGTATCAACATCAGATGAATGAGATCTTCTTTCAACGAGGTAGGGTGGGGCTGGTAATGTGCTAGAGGCCGTACCTTTTGAGTAAGACCTCAACAAGGGGGTGTGCAGTTTAAATGTAAATGACGAGCATGGAGGAGACTTTGAGGCATAGCCCAGGTGTTTTTAGCGAAGCCGAAAGGTAGTTCCGTCGGGAAAGAAGAATATCTCGTAAGACCTGGTATCTTAATAATTGAGCTACGAACCCTAACTTTGATACCGGTATTTACGATAGAGAGATTACCTACCACCAGCCCATTGGTGGCAACGGGTGTCTGGTCTGTCCCCCCTTGTGCTCCCAACCATCCTCTTCCCTTCTCAATGGAAATAATTATTTATTTATAGAAGTGGAACCGTTCGCTACTCGTGAAACCGCTGATAGCTAGACTGGGATGAGTAGAAAACATCCCCGCGTCCCGGCTCGTTTTCTTCGAGCCCTACTTCTCCCTTCCCCCTCTCCCCTGGAACCGACCGTTTGGAGTATAGCCAAGTGGTAAGGCATCGGTTTTTGGTACCGGCATGCAAAGGTTCGAATCCTTTTACTCCAGAGCATACTTATTCTATAAAATAGAAAAAGAAAAAGAAAGTCTCATTCTCCCCACCAGGACTCCCCCCAAAGCAAAGCGAAACCCGTTCTTTAATTCAATACCTAGAGACGCTCCAGTCCAAGTTGAGGCGCAATAGGAGGGATTTCTGTGGGTGCCCAGCCCCAAATTAATAACACAAATTCGCTTCACTGTTTTTTTCCCTGATTTATCAGTCAAAGCATAATTGTGTAAACAAAAGAGAAAGAGGGATGACCTTCTACCTAGATGCGTCCTTCTATGGGAGCCACTCTTGTGAAGTCTAGTTGGCTTGTGACATATTGTATTTTCTGTTTACCATTCGTTGACATAAGCATACACCTCACTTAAAATATAGACACTCCTCCACGGTATGTGATTGTTGGCAGGCACCCGAGGATTCGGTTAGCCATGGTTTGTGAAAGATGGTTGGGAGGAATGTCAAGTTTTCAATACCTCTGTTTAATAAAATAAAAGCTCTAGCACATGAGTGATACATGCTTCCCTCTGCGAAGGGTCTTTCTTTTAATTTTATGTTGATTCTCCATCTTCTAACTTTATGCATAGTTGAGAGAGCATTTTTGCCATTCTGAGTTTTATGTGCATTTGTCCCAGAAATATTATTAATTAATTCATGATGTGTTATTGCTTGTTCTCTAAATATTTGTTCTAGTCTTCCTCATGAACTTTGAATGTGTCGTGGCATTTATGTTTTGCCCCACTCTTAAGGACTAGCAAAATATCACTTTGACATGTTCTCTTTATACTTGAAACAAATGTATATGTTTCTTTGCATTGTCAGATCTTTTATTTGAGTTACTTCTCATGATGCAAAGTCATTGCTATGCTTTATTATTAAAGTTCTATTTATCATGCATGTGTTTAAGTTCTATGATCTCAGCTTACTTATGCTTTTGCATTATTGATGATCAAGTTTATGTTGGTAGCATGTCACCTCCGAAATTATTGTGTTTTTATCGTTTACCTACTCGTGGACGAGTAGGAACTAAGCTTGGGGATGTTGATACGTCATAAACGTATCCTTAATTTTTTATGTTCCATGTTTTTTTTCTTATTGTTTCCCACATGTTTTCTATACACTTTATGTCATTTTTATAGATTTTCCGGACTAACCTATTGACAAGATGCCATAGAGCCAGTTCCCTGTTTTCTCCTATTTTTGGTTTCAGAAAAGTTGTTCTGGAAATATTCTTGGAATTGGAAAATTTGAAGCCCCGAAGTCTTAGAATTCTCGAAGGTTCCACGGAGTCCCGAAGAGACCCGGAGGGGGGCTCAGGGGGCCCACACCATAGGGCGGCGCCCCCCTTGGACGCGCCGGGGGGTGGTGTGGGGCCCCCAGGCCTCCACCGCCTCTGCCCTTTCGCCTATTTAATCCCCCGAGACATAAACCCTAAAGATATAGCACTTTTTCCCGAGAAACACCTAAGGCCGCCGTCACCGTCATCCCGAGATCGGGAGGGTTCTGGAGCTCTCCCCGACACCTTGCCGGAGGAGTAAATCATCACCGGAGGGGTCTACACCACCATGCCCTCCTCCGAAGTGATGCGTGAGTAGTTCATCCCTGGACTACGGGTCCATAGCAGTAGCTAGATGGTTGTTCTCTCCACTTTGTACCTCATGTTTAGATCTCGTGAGCTGCCTATCATGATCAAGATCATCTTTATGTAATGCTGCATGTTGTGTTTGCTGGGATCTGATGAATGTTGAATGCTATGTCTTCTGATTATCAATCTATCATGTTATCTCCATGCTTATGTTATTTATGATCTTGCATGCTCTCCGTTATTAGTAGATGCTCTGGCCAAGTAGATGCTAGTAACTCCAAGAGGGAGTACTGTGGTGACCCAGCACACCACTGCATGTGTAGTGTGCAAGTCGATGATATAATACTCACAGAAGGACTTACCTGTGAATATTACATCCCTCAGAGTAGTACAACAGAAACACAGCGGGTCCAGGCAAAACTATAGGATACAAACTTCATTACAAAATTTTGAGAATCTCTTTGATGAATCAAAGAAGATCTCATACAAATGAACATCGGAAGAAGCAATGCGATGATCCAAGCTGGAGAAGAACTCTAGCCGAGAACTAAATCTACTACGGCTGATGCCAGCCCTAATCTATGGCTTGATACAACTAAGTCCGAGAATGGACTCCACCTACACCTTGATAGCTTCTTCTCCATCAGCGTTGTTGATGACGATGCTTTACTGGCTAAGTAGTATAAGACTCCACCTAGCTTCCTTAGACAACTATGGCTTCTCGATGACGACTTCAATAGGGCTTCAACTCTAAGCAGGGGGTCAAACAGGAACGAATGAGTAACGAGCGCTACTCAGCAAGTTCATGATATATAGAGGTAGTTTGATGCACTAACTACAACTTCAGACTCGAAAGAGTCATAAGCTAATGCAAGGTTTTGTAAATCTTTCTTCAAGAGATTGCTTTTACTTCTGAAAACTATGCCCGCCAGAGCATCACAGGAGCTAGAACTTCATGGAGTTGCCTTTCCTGTAGCGTTCGCAGTTCCTTCCCGGAACAGGGGGTAACATGCCACATCCTTTTACACTCTGCAGAGGTGCGTTACTTTACCCATGGACGACCAAGACCATGTTGCACAACCAGGCTCGAGATCCTGTCCACTCCCACTCAGGTGTGGGGCCCGGTTGTTGGTCCAAGCCAAACCGTGCTTCTCCGCACAACGCATACCCATCCATTTCCGCCAGCAGGTTGAACGCCTGATTCCACCCCTCACGATGGAGATCTACGCGCCCCTGGCAGACACTCATAGACCCCAGAGTCCGTGGGACATAAGGGCTCCCACCCATGTGCATGTAGTCCCGCAGAACCTACAGCGTACGTCTCTGGCAGCCCGTTGACATGCGAACGAGAAAAGTATCACAGCTGACTTACTCCCCCCATAGAAGACCCATGGTTAACGCGGTATTTACGGCACACCGAGTTCTGACGGCATTTGTGATTAATTCCTAGGTAATACGTTCCCGTGCAGATGGAACCTTCGTTTGACCTATTCATCTTACCATGGTTCCATCCGCCCACCAAACAGAACACTACCACTCGGGTAGTCATTCAATTAGTCATATTATTATAAAAAATAGGATCATGCATTCTTTTGAGAGTAGATGATAAGACGATAGGTTTTTTGAAATTAGTTTGTTATGAAGTACTGCAAAGGATATGAGCAAGTGATGAACTTGCCTAAGATTGAAATAACACTAGTAATCCAGATCTTCGGGGATCGAGGGTCGCGTTGACAATCTCGACATCTGAAAGATAGCAAAGTAGACCCGATAAGGGCTACTGGAAAACTGGCAAGATGCTATTATGCATAGTAACGGAATGCATCGTGATTTACCCCGAAAATACCCAAGCTTGAATGATCAAGCTACGTTTTGCGATATTTAGATTTTATTAAGTTTTCTTGATTTTGAGCTGTTGTTATTTAGTTCTTATTGTGATGTCTTGCATCACTTAAGGTTTTTATCTTAAGTTGGTTGATTGCTTCATTAGTTATTCAGGTTTTTTAGTTCATATGTTTGGTTAGTAAACATTTTAAAATGTATGTATTAATGAATTCAATATTGTTCACTTTTATGCAAGTAATAAGTGGATAACTTAATAAGGATAATTCTTTAAGGAAAACAAACATAATTTGTTATGATTTGGCAAAATTGTTTATGTAAAAGTATTACTTAAGTAAAATGGAATTTCTTACAATACCCATTTAAATCACACGCTAAGGTTTTAAGTTTAACCAGTGATTATATTCTATCAAGTAAGAATTGCATTTATGAATTAAATTATTTTGAAGATGTTAATTGAAATCCTAAAATAATAAAATAAGGTCATATTCATTTCTCTAGTTAATGTAATAAACATCAAAAAGAAGAATTAAATGATATGCTTAAGTTTTAGAATAAGGACACTTTAAATTTTAAGATTTGAGTACTAAGTATTAAAATGATTTGAATAGTTTTGTATTTAAGGACTTAAAGAATATATTATTTACCATTCCTTTATTAATTTGTTTTGTGTTAATTTTCTTATTTTTCTTTGATAAATCAGGGAGTAGAGAATTAGCAAATTTATAAAAGAATAAGGCATTAAAGTTTTATAAGTTGGTATTTATAAACAAAGAATTAAGGATAATATTATTCTTAATTATTTAGTAGTTTTATTTATTTTATCATAATTTATTTTAAATTCATAAGTTTAAGGTAAAACATGTATTATATAATTTAATTTCAACTGTTAGAGTATTAGAGTATTTATATTGGTGAATTTATTTAAGATTTTATTTAATTCTAATTTCTCTAGTTTTTGATGATCTTTTATTAATATGATTTTATTTCTATTATTTTTCTTTAATGAAAATGGTCAAAAGACCATTTAGCCCCCAGGCTGACTGGTGGGCCAACCCACCAGTGGGTTGGGTCAAACCCACTCGGGTGAACCCGAGCAGGCGGCCACCCCCCACACGCATCCGCTTCCGCACCTCTGTCTCCCCCCTTCCCCTCTCTCCCGCGACCCCTAATCGCCGCCGTCTTCCCTGAATTTTTCCGGCCAGCACAGTTGGTCTCCGCCGCCGCCCCTGGCTGCAATCGATTCGCCGTTCGACGCTCTCCAATCTCCTCCCCTTTGATTTGTTCTCCGCTCGATGTGCCTCTCGTGCGCTTGCAAACCCTAACCCTAGGGTTCGGGAGCCCGAGGCGCTCCACCCATCACCGGTGTCTGCCTTCTCCCCGAGGTGTTTCAGGGTGCCCTGGTGCTGCCCTGGTGCTGATGCTGCTCCCTAGCGGTTGTCAAAGTCTGCGGTGGCGAGGCGCCGCCGGGACGGCCTCCTGGAGTGCAACCACGGTGCCACGCCGCCCGCTGTGCGCTTCACCAACTGGATGTGGTCACCACGATGGTGACCACCGGTGAGTTCTTCCTCTTCTCTTCTCTCTGTCCCCTCTCTACTCTCTCTCTGCCTCCAATCCCCCCTTGCTCTGGAGCCTGGCCGTCGTGCTAGTGATCATGCCATGCCCCTGTAAAACCTTTAGGAGGTTGTGGATGAATTGATTGAGCCGTGGAAATCTTCCCATTGAGTTCTTGGTACAGAGACTATTGAGAATTTGTTATTCTCTGTGATGAATTGGAGACATGAATGCTTTGGTGTATTGTTATGCTCCTAGGGATCATCTAACTGATGCACTATACTGTGGGATTTTTGTGGGTATTCTCTTTGTGCTGGTAGTGCAAAAATGGTCTGGGATTTACTCCCAGCCATTGTTGTGAAATAATTTCCTTTGGATATCCTTCTGTGATAAATCCCCTTGACTGGCTATCTGTTGAACAGAGCCCACTATGATGTGTGGCTTCCAAACTTTCTGTGGGTGTGCTGTATATCGATAGGTATTACTCTGAATTTGTGATTCAGAGAATATGCCATCATTCTGTCATTTCCTTTTACTAGTAGCATGTTCATGTATGGTTGTGTTGAGGTACTGCTCCAATGGACTAGTGCCCAGCAACTATTTACTGAAGGCTTGAGCTTAGAAGAATTTTCTTGGTCCATGATTTGTGCTCCTGGTAGTCATTTAGTCTGCTAAGATCCTGGTACTATTGGTCTTAGAACCCCAAGGCAACTAATGTGATAAGAACAGTTGCTCCTATCCTTGATGATGCCCTGGGCCAGTGATGCAAAGTCTGAGGCCATGATCCATGTAAGAACATTTACTTGTGAATTAATCATGGTCTGTTAATTTGCTTTCTCCTAAATTTTTGTGCCCATGCACTTGCATGTCTGGCAAGTTATCTCCCTGTGATGCCCCCTTTTGGAAGTGCCCAGGTTTGATTCCAGCCAAGAATGATTTGTGCTTGTTGGTATAAATTTAGGAACTGCTACTTTGGCCCTTTTTTGGCTACTTTCGGATAAGAACAGATTGCACATGATTTTTATTGCCTAAGCCTATGATGTTGTTCTGAGGCAAGTTTTTATAAATAAGAACAGATATTATGCTACTATGGAATTCCATGTGATGTGTTTAGCATAGCAACACTATGCTAGACTGAGGGAAATAAATCCCAACCAATCTTTGTGCATAGCTTAGCAATTTCTTGCTAAGTGGTGCGTAGAGATCCACCTGTTAAGTGTTGATGCAGGGGTTGTGTTAAGATCTTGTGGATCTGGTGCTGGTTGGTGTTGCTGCCTTGTTGGCCTTTCTCTCTGCAGTCTTGCTGACTTTTTCCTCTAGCTCCAGGCTTGGCCTTGCTTTGCTTTGCTTCAGGTCTGCTTCCCCAGCTTGTGGCTTGGCCTTGTGTTGATCTTGCTGGATCTACTCTGTTTATCTTCTCACATCAGGGATTTGGATAGTATGGTTGATGGTCCTGTGGTTTCCTAGTGATTGGATTAATTTGTGGAGATAGATTTCTGGTGGTGTGATTCCTGGTGGTGGTGGTGTGAGCTTAAAGCTCGAGTTGGTGTTGTGGAAGAGAAATGGTGCTTTGCACCTATGCTTCACGGCTGCAGGCCTTTTATTCAGCTGGTGTAGCTTTGACAGCACAGAGATGTGCATGGTGGTGTAAGTTGTGTGCTTGTGTGTATGGCCCTAGATCTATTTCTTAACAGATGAGCTCGGTGGTCTTGGTCTTATCCTTGTGTTGCACTTATTCTTGACTGACACTTGTATTTCGAGTGACTAGCCAATGAGATTGTACCGAGGCTATTTCTCTGATATGAACAGATATTAACTTGACTTAGTCTAATCTCGGTGATGCGATTAGCAGTGCACCTCACTGCCTAGCTGAGATTACTAACCCCCACTAATCTTGCTTTTTTGCTTTTCTTTGTTTTTCATGTTTATTTTGCAGGATCAAAAGATCAATTGGAGACTGAAACTGTGCAAGAGTTAGTTTAGGATTTCATTTTGTAATTAACAACTTGTAATAGATCTTGTAATTTCTATTTGTTGGATTATTGTAAAGACTTTGTATTATGGTTATATTATTAATAAAGTTAATTGTTTTCTTTTTCTTATACACAATGAAATTGGAAATGTCCAATATTTGTTATATCTTAATTGTTTCCATTTGAATATGGTAATTGTATTTTCTTGATTATTCAATTTGAATTCAAATTCAAATTCAAACATTCACAAGTTTTAAATAATTCAAATTTGAACTCCTCAATTTCAAATATAATCTAAAGGTCATGTCGAAATTCCACTCTCTTCCAATATTGGTCTCTCTCTCTCTCTCCATCAGAATATCGATGGAACCTCGTTCACTCCAGGGTCTAGTATTTGCGAATAAGTCTCCAGTTGCCACTTCTCATCTGATGATGTCTTAGAGTCAATTACCAGTTTGTTCCCGTATAATTAAACCTAATGAAACTCCAGTGTTTAATGCCCTCAGAAATAATCTGCTTACAAGATTGATCAGGTCCTGTACTCAAATATTCTTGTATGACACCAAACACCAGGATTTCACCCCTCTTAGTTAATATCTTCTTATCTAGGCTCCCTCCTGGTTTGCTTCTCTTGTAGCCATGGTCATGCAGGTATGTAAACAAGAGTTTGAAAAGATCACATACAGTGATCAGGGTTTAGTATTCGTTTAAAAAGGTTTGTTTTCTCGTTCAGATTCATCCTTCAGGACTGATGAGATCATCCAGTTATACATGACTAACTTGCACAAGTAACATCATCAACTGTGTTTTGGATACTCACCCCTCTTCGAGTTCTAGATACCTAGTTGATTTCTCTCAAGTCAATCATAAGCTTGTGGTGGTTATGGTTGATAGTCTTGTGATGGTCGTCACCAAATCTGGTTTGTTTTATAAGATGATTTGGTTTAGAAAGATGTTTGTTATAAAGATCACTCCAAATGTACTCTTGACTAGATGAACTAGACCTATTTCATCATGTCAAGTGAAACATTGGTCACTTTGGTTTGTTTAAACTTTCGCGCCAAAATTTCCCGTACTTTTAGATGCATGCCTTGAAAATGCACATATTAGATTTAGATCCTTATAACCTCCCAAACACTGGGATGTTACAAGTATTTATGCTCGATAGTGGGTTCATGCCTCCTTTTCATCTGTGCTCGAGTGACAGAAACGTGACAGATGGAGGATGTGCTGTTGCCATTAGGGAGAAAACAACAATGCTTTGTCTAAGGATGATGTTATTGTTTACATTACTGATACGTCACCAACGCATCTATAATTTCTGATGTTCCATGTTGATATTATGCCAATTGCTACATGTTTTCCGTATGCTTTCCTACGTTTTCTTACGTTTTCCGGTACTAACCTATTAACAAGATGCCAAGTGCCAGTTCCCTGTTTTCTGCTGTTTTTTATTTCAGAAAAGTTGTTCTGGAAATATTCTCGGAATTGGACCCCACGAATCCGGAAGTTCCTAGTTTCCCCAGAAGCATCGAGAAGTCCCGAAGAGCCCCGAAGGGGGGACACAGGGTGGCAACACCATAGGGTGGCGCGGGCCCCCCTGGCCGCGCCACCTGGTGGTGTGGCCCCCCTGGCCACCCCCGGCATCGCCATTTCGCCTATTTATACTTCCCCGAGGAAAAAACCTAAAGGAATCGACCTTTTCCACAAAATACATCCGTAGCTCCGCCGCCACCGTCGACAAGTTTTGGGGGACATATCTCTGTTCTGGCACCCTGCCGGGATGGGGAAGTGCCCCCGGATCCATCTCCATCGACTCCACCGCCATCTCCATCGCCGTTGCGGTCTCCTATGATGAGGAGGGAGTAGTTCTCCCTCGTGGCTGAGGGATCTACCGGTAGCTATGTGGTTCATCTCTCTCTCCCATGGTGTGATCTATATGTGATCGTGAGCTTTGTAATCTAGTTGAATAAGTAGATGTTACTCTTCATCTTGTGCTACTTAAGTGTTTTACTAATATGAACTTTGTAGTCACCTTGTCCCGCGGTGGGAAGGTGACAGTGTGCACATCGTGTGTGTCTCCTCTATGAATTGTGGTGTTTGTCTAGTACCTTCTAGGGCGCTCATAGTGACAGCGTGGGGTTAACTAGACATGGGAATGCTTACTTTAAGGAATGCTTTTTGCAGCCCTACGCAATGATTAGTGTTCATTATCCAACCGGAGAGGGTTAAGAGTAGCATAGTGAAGAGAAGATATTTAGTTATTCAATTATGTGATCATTGTTGAGAGTGTCCACTAGTGGAAGTAGGATCCCTAGGCCTTGTTTCCAAGCATTGAAACACCATTTTCCGCCTGTTCTACTACATGTTTGCTTGCTGCCATATTTTTTTCAGATTGCTATTATTACTTATAACCATCCATATTACTCGCATTTCACTATCTCTTCGCCAAACTAGTGCACCTATATACTTGACAAGTATATTGGGTGTGTTGGGGACATAAGAGACTTCTTGTATCTTAATTGCAGGGTTGCTTGAGAGGGATATCTTTGACCTCTACCTCCCCGAGTTCGATAAACCTTGGGTGATCCACTTAAGGGAAACCTGCCGCTGTTCTACAAACCTCTACACTTGGAGGCCCAACACTGTCTACAAGAATAGAAGCGCGCGTAGACATTAATCTCTTTCTGGCGCCGTTGCCGGGGAGGTAAGGTAAAAGGTACTCACATCCTCGGGTGTGAGTGCCCGAAGTTATTTCCTTTAGATTCTGCAATTATATCTTTTTGTTTCTTGTTTTTATTTTCACTATTTAGGCTTAATGGAAAACAACAACAAAATGAGAGAGCTTTATAATATTTATCTTGAGTTAGGAAATAAATTGGTTGAAGAGAAAATTAAAAAACCTATGGAGCTTTATTTGCATGCTAGTAGCAATGTTATTAGTATGAATTCTTTGAACACCATAATTGCTAATGCTATGGAAAATTCGAAGATTGGGGAAGCTAGTTTTGATTAATATGATATTTTTAGTCCCCCAAGTTTTGAGGAGGAAATTTTCTTTGATGATACCTTTCCTCCAATATATGATGATTATAATGATTGTGGTATTCTAGTTCCACCTGTTTACAATGATGAATATGATATTTTCAGTCCACCTACTATTGAGGAAAAAATTAATTATGATTACAATATGCCTCCTATATTTAATTATTATGGTGATGAGAATAATAATGATAGCTATTTTTTGAA
Source organism: Alopecurus myosuroides (assembly GCA_028641055.1). Taxonomy (NCBI): domain Eukaryota; kingdom Viridiplantae; phylum Streptophyta; class Magnoliopsida; order Poales; family Poaceae; genus Alopecurus; species Alopecurus myosuroides. The sequence goes on from CM054062.1 coordinate 16,960,738, forward strand.
TTTTCTCCCACTACTATTAATAAGAATGACTATACTTATGTGGAGAGTATTAATTCTTTTATGCATGTGGCTCATGATAAGAATGTTTTATGTGATAGATATATTGTTAATTTTATTCATGATGCTACTGGAAGTTATTATGAGAGAGGGAAACATGGTTTTATTCATCTCAACAATATTAAGTTTCCCCTCTTTATGTTGAAATTTTTGAAGTTGCACTTATTTTGTCTTCCTATGCTAGTCACTTTGTGCTTCGTTGACTTGTTTTTCTACAAGATTCTTTTTCATAGGAAGTGGGTTAGACTTAAATGTGTTTCATATTTTCTTCTTGATGCTCTCTTATTGTGCTTCAACTCTTATTATTATGTGAGCATCTTTTAAAAATCACTATGCATAGTTGAAAGGTGTTAAAGAAAAGCGCTACCGGGAGACAACCCGTTTTATTTCTCCGTTTTCAACATGTTTTCCTTCGTTTTCTTTTCTTTTCTTTGCACCTGGGTGTTGTATATTTCCTCAGCAACCCCGTTGTATCTTTTATTTTGTGTTTTTGTTGAGCTAAGTAAAGCCTCTAATGGAAAGTTGAGCCTATATTTCGGATTTCTGCGCAGGAAACAGATTTTTGCTGTCCACTGTTAAATTCGTATAAAATCACAGAAAATTCAAAATGACCTAAGTTTTTTTATGAGTAATTCTGGGTTATATACGCAACTTTTCTTAGTTTACCACTTTTTTATTTGAGCAACATAAGATTTTATAAAAAATCATCTTTACCTGCTGTCCTGTTTTGACATATTTCTGCCAATAATTGTATTTGCATCTTAATCTCTTTCTTTTGGTGTTATTTTGAGAAAAAGAGTTTTAAAATAAGTTGTGACAGTAGCTAATATATTTATTAGTGTTAGGATTGTGTTTAAAATGAACCATGTGAGTTTATTATTTCGATTGCATTAACGTTGCTAATGAAGATTGTGAGAAGTTTGGTGCGAAGGAAGTTTTCAAGTGTCAAAAGAAGAGGATGATATGATGTGATGAAGAAGAGTGAAGAGCCTAATATTGGGGATTCCCCGGTGGTACATCCCAACAAATTCCAATAATACTCAAGCGTCTAAGCTTGGGGATGCCCAAGGCATCCCCTTCTTCATCGACAAATTATCAGGTCACTTCTAGTGAAACTATATTTTTATTCAGTCACATCTTATGTGCTTTACTTGGGGCGTCTTTTATTTTTTATTTCAGTTTATTTAGTTTTATTTTCTTTAGTTTATGGTTGGATCTTATCATACTTGTGTGGGAGAGAGACACACTCCGTTTTCATTGCTTAGAACACTCTAGTTTTCATTCTTATTGTTCTGTGAGTGTTCACTTTTTGCTAGTACTGCGTTTAGCCTTTGTTTTCATGCATCTCTTATTCAGAGCTGTTAGATTTTGTAGTTAGGTGGTTCTCATATGTGTGTTTTCTTGGAAATAGGAATGCTATTGTGATAGTTGATATAGTGTAAAAGATTGCATGGTCTTGTAGATCACTAAACTGCTTCACTTGAATCACTGCTATTGTTTTGAGATATTAATTTGCTTAATGGATAAACAGGGAGGACTAGTAAGTATAAACTTTTAATGGTTGGTCTAAGAAGCTTGAAACTGTGCCACACTTAAACTACCAGCTGATAGAAACAATGGTATATGATTGCTACGAGTGATACATTTCCGATCGGCCTTTTGTTACGTGCTACGGTCGGGGTAGCTAATAGTGACTTGTCACTGCCACGGACCCTCTTGGAGTCATTTGCACTTTGCCTTGTAAGATGATTTGATTGCTGCAATATTTTAACTTGTGAGTCTATGTTGTGGTTCCTGACACTTCCACCATCCATATTTGCTAGCCTCTTCGGTACTGTGCATTGCCCTTTCTCATATTGAGAGTTGGTGCAAACTTCGCCAGTGCATCCAAATCCCGTGGGAGGACTTTGTTCTCCTACACATAAGACCATATATTCTTCCTCAAAACAGTCACCATACCTACCTATCATGGCATTTCCATAGCCATTCCGAGATATATTGCTGGACAACATCCACCTCCATTATGTTACTTGATGACGAGCTTCATGGTTATTTATGCATACTGCTACACTGGAAGGAGCATGCAGTTAGAGACATCAGAGATATTTCTTTATGAGTTATGAGTACTAAAAGTGTGATGATTCATTTTAATATAGGATGTTGCCCCTACCAGTGAGGATATATAAAAAAAAATGAAAAATCCCAAAAAGAAAAAAGGGGGCCAAAGAGAAAATAAAGAGAGAGGGGGCGCATCAATATCCTTTATGCCACACTTGTGCTTCATGTTTAGCACCAATACTTCAGTTTGGAGAGAGTTTTCATATTATCATTCATTCATAACTATGTGGGGAACTTTACATTATAGAACTTGGCTTGTATATTCCAATGATGAGCCTCCTCAAATGAACTCTAGGTCTTCGTGAGCAAGCAATTTGGATGCACCCCCACTAGTTCCATTGGAGAGCTTTCATACACTTATATTTCTATGTGCATCCGTTGTGTGGCAATCCCTACTCCTTGCATAGCTTCGGTTGTAAGACTTTCTCTTGTCTAATGACCACTTTCAGCTTTGTGAGCCTTTCTTCCATTGAACTTACAAACCCCCCATAATGTTCTCTTTGCCATAACATCCCGGTGCCAAGGACCAACGCAGAACACTTTCTTGTTTTTAGTGCGAAAATAGTTTAAGATTCAAGCATTGCATCATGTGGAAAGCTTGACTTGATCCTAACAGGGGTTGTGAAGATCGTTTGACGTGCATGATATTGTTGTTCTTGAAATCTTAAATCATCTCTAATAAACTTTCCACGGTTGATAGTCTTTTAGTATTGATTCATTAAAAGTTTTTCTTCTTTCTTCTTATTTGTTTATGCATTACTTGTTGATATCAAATATGGATCACAACTTTAGTTCATTCGATCCTAGTTTACATGCTCTACTTTACAAATTATGATCAAGATTGTGTGGTAGTATGTCACCTCAGAAATTATTTTGTTTTATCGTTTACCTACTCGAGGACGAGTAGGAACTAAGCTTGGGGATGCTTGATACGTCTCCAACGTATCTATAATTTCTGATGTTCCATGTTGATATTATGCCAATTGCTACATGTTTTCCTACGTTTTCTTACGTTTTACGGTACTAACCTATTAATAAGATGCCAAGTGTCAGTTCCCTGTTTTCTGTTGTTTTTTATTTCAGAAAAGTTGTTCTAGAAATATTCTCGAAATTGGACCCCCGAATCGCGAAGTTCCTATTTTCCCCGGAAGCATCCAGAAGTCCCGAAGAGCCTCGGAGGGGGGCCACAGGGTGGCGCGGGTTCCCCCGGGCCGCGCCACCTGGTGGTGTGGGGCCCCTGGCCACCCCCGGCATCGCCCTTTCGCCTATTTATACTCCCCCGAGGGAAAACTGTCGTGGTGTAACATCCCAAGTATGAAAACTCCCAATTTAGAATGTTTGTTTCCTGTTTTTATTTTCAATTGCATCATGTCATCATCTGCATTGCATGTGGTATGTGTTTCAAATTTGAAATTCAAATCCAATCACTTCATACTTGGCATGTTCCAATTGTGTTAAATTTTTGGCAAACTTTCCAACTCAATAAGCTTTTCTTAATTGGTTGAGTTTATTGAATAAACTTGTCTAATTTTAAAAAATCAAAACCTATATGAAACCCTAATTGAAATTTTAAATAGCAATTCCAAATCATTTGGCAATTTCAAATTTTGGAAATAAGCACACATACCTTTGATCTTACTGTTTTGAAATTCAATAAAAAATATTGTTAAAATAAAAACCCCAAAAATCCTATCCTATTTCTCTCTTTCCCTTTCCTACAAAAAAAAACAGCAAAAAAAAAGAGAAAGGGAGGGCAAGCCAGCCCACCACTCCCCAAAGGCCCAGGCGCACCCCACCTCCTCTGTCGTCTTCCTCCTCTGTACGGAGACAGAGGAGGAGCGACCTCCCCCACCTGGAAGCTCACCTGCTCCCTCCACCTCCTTATTTCTACCCCCTCTCCCCTCTGAAACCCTAGCTCTCCTCCATCCCTTCTTCCTCCTCCACCGCCGCCGTTTCTCTCTTCCTCTCCCTTCCCCTTTTCTTCTCTGAACCTCACCTCCCCATGGCCTCCATTACCGGAAGTTGAAGCTCCCACCGCCGCCGCTACGTTCGCCGCCAACCCTCCGAGACGGCGGGAACGGAAACCCCGCGGTCTCCTCTCCCTCCTCGCATCCTCGACGGGGCCTGGGAGGCCCCGGAGCGTCGCCGCCAAGCCGCCGTCGACCACCTCTCCTCTCCATGTCGCCACCGCCTGCTTCCGCTCGGGCCCGAGGGTGAGCACCCCCTGCCTCTCTCCTCTCCCCTCTCCCCTTCGCCTTTTCCTCCGTGGGCGAGCGTGCGCCCAGCCCGCGCCCCGCGTGCACGCCGGCAACCGCCGCGGCGAGCAGCCGGTCGCCGCCGTTCGTCTCCGATCGGATGCAGTTACGTACGTTCAGTTGCCTGAATTTCGACAGTACCCGCACAAGTTACCTCAAATTCTATCGCAATCGGTATCCATCAACACAGCCGCAGTAGCCCACTGGTTAGCACCCTGTCGCACGCCCCAGCAGCCCCGGGTTCGAATCCCCTTAGGCACAAAGCTAACCCCTTTTTTCCTCTTTTTTCTGTTATTTCTCGAATTCCAGAAAACAGATCTGAACCCTTATTTGTAAAATCCATAACAATTTGAATATTGATCTAATTTCAACGATTCAAGTTTCTGTGGATTCATAATCTTGTGCTCTTTCCATTAGTAACAAAATTGCAACATGTTTCTATAATAATTTTTGCACTAAATAATTAAATACTGAAAATGCACTTAAAATTTGAAACTTTGGAATTTCATAACTTGAGTTCTGTTCATCCAATTTGAGCAAACTTGGGCTCTAAAAATTTGTCTTAACAAACTCTACACATTGGTATTTTATTTGGTCACAATTGAATTAAATTTGAACATGTTTCCCTCTGTTTACCAAAAGGGGCAGAATAAAAATGACTATGGAAAATTGCATAATAAATTCAATAATGATCCAAAAATTATGTTTAATAGCTCAAAATGTTCAGTGAAACATTTGCTACATGTTTTCAACCTTTTCAATACCATTGTTTACTGTTTTTCCTAATTAAAAGTGGTGCAATGATTCAATGCTTTAATTAAACCTTTTAAATTGCAAAATTCATATTTTGGTCAAATTCATAACTAATTCAAATTTAATTCAAATGGCACATGTAAAATATGTTTTCCATGCAAAATTGAGTAATATTTCCTAATATAAACTTTGTTTTCTGTTTTGAATAAATTAAATTGCTGAAAACAACTGTTTCTTATTTAATGCAATTAAAATTGTCAAATTAATAACTTGTTCATTTTAATTCCTTTTTCAACAAATGAAACATGTATTCCACCTAAAATTTTGTGTTCTTTCCAAATATGAACTTTGTTGTCTATTTTGAACACTTGAAATTGGTGAAAACAACAAATGCTTGTGTAACTCCTTTAAGAAACCAAAATTTCATAACTTAATAAATAAAATTTCAAACTTGGTAAACACCTTTTCAAATTGAGTCTATTGTTGTTTTCTTTTGTTTTCCTCATCCATGCATCATGCTAATCCATTTTCACATGTTGGTTATTTGAAGATCATTTAACCCAACCTTAATTCATGGGCTTTCCATATGCAATCCAAATTGCATATAGTCCCATTTAATTATGTTACCATGTCAACTAGCTTACCTTTGATGCATCAATTAAATCGTCATGCATCATCCCATGATTGTGCGCTATGCCATGTTATTGATTGTTTGTCTCTCTGCGTTGTTTGTTTGCTTCTTCCCGAATAGACGACAACGTTGAGACAGACGAGGTTTACGACACTACTTCTGAGGAGTTAGCCCAGTAGCAGGCTACTGAGTTTGCAGGCAAGTATTCACTCACATGAACCATTGTGTCCTTTCCACACTGGATATCGATACTTTCCGTTGTCTATTTTGCTAGCCTTAAGATTCGTTGCTTGTGTTCGATCCTATCACATGTTATCCTGTAACCCTCATATAGCCTCACCTCCACACCTATAACCCCATTGCTTGTAGCCTGTGTCTTACTAGCATGCTTAGGGTTGTTTATGCTCGAGTCTGATGTCCGTTATTTCTTTTATCATATTTTATTATGTTATGGGGGCTCGATGTTAAACAACAACCTGTTAATGTTTGAGGTAATGCTAAATTGATGATAAGGCACCGGCAGGAGGCCGGGTATGGTTTTGAGGCCTGCTAGTGTCGAACTCAGGAAAAGTCTTTGCCCTTTGGATCCATGTTGAGCGCGCTAACCGCATGTGGGAAGCGTGTATGGGCGCCCCCCGCAACTCTGATTCGATTCGCATCTCGTCCAAATCGCCACACTTAGTTCGGGCTTTCCATTTGATGCACGCATATGCAGGTACGAACCCGAGGCCAGGGTGGAACTTTTGTAGTCGGCATTTAGGGCGGCGTGGTCTTCCAGTGCTATGAGGGTCCCCCTTTTCTTCGTGGGGGCTCGATTAGCCGCGCACGCACAGCACGTGGTTCTTTGGGCTTGATGCGAAGAAGAGTTGGGTTGTGTTGAGTGCCTCGCTTGGTGGGTTTGATCCCCGTCTGGCGGGGTATTCTTACGTGTACGGCCAAATTGGTGCACCCCTGCAGGGTTAAATCTTCTCGAGAAGCCGTGTTGTCCGCGGTTATGGATGACTTGGTGATAGGGCTGGCTAACAAGGATTAGACAACTTACATCTAACTAATGATAACCTGACTAGTAATAGACCTTATTGACACAATAACTTGAACCATCACTAATCCAACTGTGTGAGTTATCCTAGGATTGCTTCTTTGGATAAGGGGCGAGATCCAGGATGGGTTTGTTTGAGGTTAGTGGTAGTTGGTTCCGATACGCTATCTTATCCCCTTCTTTTAGCCGGAAGTTGTAGCATGTTTCTGTAGTTGATTAGAGCAGCCTGCTGCCGCACTTTTGTATCACCTATTTTTCCGTTGAACCCAAAGCATATGTACCTGGTGTTGCCGGGTACACTTTGGTATCTTGTGAGTCTTGCTTGCCAGTACTTGTCTGTACTGACCCCTTTGGGGCTGTGGTTTCCGCAGACTACGTTTCCGAGGATCCCCATGGTGGCTACTACGTGGAGTATGACGAGGCTGCTGACGAGTAGATAGCGGACCCGGGCAGGATCCGAGACATCGTGGATGGGCTCCGTCTTTTCGTTTCCGGCCTCTTAGGCCTATTTGGATCTTGTCTGTACTCAGACACTTTGGATGCTTCCGCTGTGATGTAATGATGACTTGATGGGACATGTGTCCTCTGGATGATTGTATTTGCTATCTCTGCTCTAGTGAGAGCTATTTGCCACTTATTTCAATCTTTTGTGTCTTAAAGATATGTTGTGATATCACTTGTTCAAATGCCGTCGACGTACCATGTGTGTATGTTATGAAGTACGTCAATGGAAGTAGTCGGATTTCTATGGGATGGTTTACGCAGACGATGGATAGTAGAGAATGGTTGTCACACGTTTACGTGTTGGCCTGCTCCTATTGAGATGCGGGTGCCGGTATGCCCCGTAAGCCATTTGTTCTACTGTTTAGCGGACTGTGAGTATCCTCTAGAAGTCCGGGTGCGACAAATGGTATCAGAGCCTGGCTGCCTGTAGGATCCCTTTTACTGGTCGCAGTTGAGTCTAGAAACTATTTTGTAGCTATATAGGAAAAATGAAACGTGAGAGTAGGAATTCTGTTCTTTTATTTCTTTCCCCACCAACCCTCCCTTTTTCTGGTAAGGAAGTGCAACGTTGTTTTCTCTTCTCATCTAAACTTTCAAGTTAGGATTTCACGTATCCTGGTTTCTCTAGGATAGTTATATCTACTAGACCATAGGAATGGAGGTGGTTGTGACATGATTTATCATGTTGCCTACTCACGATTGAGAACGGAGGCGTGTAAGCCCCGGAAGCAGATCCTCTATTCCTTAAGCAGTAGATATTTATCCTTTAGAAGCCCGGATGGGTTTTCCGTAGTACCTCAGGAGTTTTTGGTCTCGTGTTTCCCCAATGTTGCTTCGATATCCTGTTCTTCTCAACATCTTTATCGTCCGTTGAAACCTTATTGTTGCTTTCCACTTCAGTTCTTCTACCGGCGTCTAATCAAAACTTCCCCGATCATCTGCAGATGGATCTCAGGTTCTACCCGTAGGTGGTTCATATGACTCGTTGCGAGAGCACTGCCGGTTATCCGAAGATGCTGAGAGACATGGTCACTTTTCTGGGGTTCCGTTGGGCACCAGAGTACCAGGTCTACGAGCAGCAGCGAGAGTTTGACCAGACCTACTACCAGGCTATCGTCTACATTCTGTCAGATGATGGCATGAGCGTAGTCCACCGCTACGAGGCAGTAGGTTCCACAGTGGATATGGCTGTGCAGCAGGCAGCTTATGTGAGTCTCACCGTCCTTCGTGCTGACTACTGGGGATTTGACGATTCTATCTATCGCCACATCCCCCGTGGTTACATCACTTCGGAGGGAGCTCACTTCACTCTCTACGACAACTTGGATGTTTACGAGCATGATAACTCCAGGCTGCACACCACCGCTCAGTTTGTGAGGCACAGTGACGCAGTTGCCAGCACACTATCTCAGGAGTTGGCTTCAGTCAGAGAGCAGCTCTACCTTGCTTTGACTCGTCTGGCGACTTACACCACGGACTTTGTTGGAGACGAGCGCTTTGCACGTTTCGATCAGCCAGTTGGTCGTCGTCTGCCAGATGCTGGAGGTTACGAGCCGATCAGAGGTCCACTCCTCAACCTTGGTGCTGGTTACACTGGGATTCCACGCTTTGGAGCACATGGAGTCGATGCTATGTACTTCACCACACCTAGAGTCGCTCTCAGACCACGTCAGATCTACGTGGATCGTCGTTCTACCTACTTTCGTGGGCGTGCTCCTCACCGTACCTCTCGCCGTACTCCTAGCCGCCGTCCTGCGTGATGAGCATGGGAGTACCGATGTATCCATTCTTAGCTATGTTTAGTTATCCTTTGGCATTCGAACCATTTATGGTGTGTTGGATATTCTGATGTATTTGAACATGTGATGATGTACCTGTTGGTTATCTATTCATGCGTCGGAATAATCTCTCTTTCGGTTTCCAAGTCTATCCTTTTCTATTGTTGTGCTAAAATGCATTTCCATTCAGGATGCCGCCAACAAGGAACAACCCGCCTGAGCCACCGCCAATCACGGAGCTGTTGACTCAGATGACCCAAGTCATGGCACAAATGGCCCAGTTTCAGACTAATCAGCACAACAACCAGACGGCTCCACGAGTCAGCATCAAGGAGTTCCTCAGTCTGGGTCCGAGAGCTTTCGTGGCCACACGCGAGCCTCTGGACGCTGATGACTGGATCCGTGAGATAGCTAAGGCTCCGGAGATTGCTCATGTAGCTGAAGAAGACAAGGTCAAGTATGCCTCCTATCTGCTGAAGGTTCAGGCAGCTACTTGGTGGGAAAACTACCAGGCCATGAGAGCTGGCATTCCAATCACGCGGGGTTGTTTCAAGGAAGCCTTCCTGAAGCACCACATTCCAGATGGTCTCATGGAAAGGATGCGTGAAGAGTTTTGCTCACTCAAGCAGGGCAAGTTGGACGTCATCGGCTATCAGAGTGAGTTCAATCGCCTCGCTCGTTACGCTGGTGATGAGGTGTCCACTGAAGCTAAGAAGATGGCAAGGTTCCGCAGAGGTTTTAACCCGGAACTCAAGTATGCCCTTACAAACGTCAAGGCCAACAGCTTCGAGGATCTCGTTAACACCGCGCTCAATGAAGAAAATGGGCGCAAGGCGTTCGAGGAGTCTCGCAAGCACTCGCGTGAGGGTGGTTCCTCCTCCAACATGACCACCCCTCCGCAGAAGCGCCGCATCTGGGTGCCAAATGGTGCTGTCACTCGGGCTCCATACGCCCAAACTTCTCCAGGCTTCGCTCCCCGCCCACCCAACCCTGCTCAGATGCATGATCAGAGGGCTTCGATGGGGCAGCCAAGGCCAGGGCCTCCTCGTGTCGTCACTTGCTACAAGTGCAAGCAGACGGGGCACTACGCTGACAAGTGCACGCAGAGGCAGCTACCTCCACCACCACCTCGTCCTAACACCAACCAGGCAATGGTGCGCGCTCCCCCGCCTAAGGCCTTCAACTCCAACAACAGGCCTGTTGGGAGGATCGCAAGGGTGAATCATGTCAAGATCGACAAAGCTGAGGAAGCTCCTAACGTCGTTCTCGGTACATTCCCCGTAAACTCTATTCCAGCTAAAGTGTTGTTTGATACCGGAGCATCGCATTCTTCCGTGTCAAAGATCTTTGCGACAGCAATTAAACTCCCTTTTGTTGGTTTGGGTTCCCCGCTAGTGGTAAACTCCCCTGGAGCAACTATGCAAACTTCCAAGATCAGTCACAAAAATCAAATTCTAATTGGAGGCCACATATTCCTTGCTTCTCTAATACTGCTTGGCAATTCTGACATTGATGTCATTCTTGGTATGGATTGGCTGAAAGCCAATAAAGCTAGAATTGACTGTGCTCAGAAGTCAATAACTCTGTCCTACCCTTCTGGTCAGATAATCTATTCTCCACATGAATCAAGTTCCATTCAGCTGTGCACCCTCGATGCAAAACCTCTACCTTCACTTGAAAATGTTCCGGTGGTTTGCGACTTCCCTGACGTCTTTCCAGAAGAGTTACCAGGGATGCCTCCGGACAGAGCTGTTGAGTTCGTGATCGAACTTGAACCAGGTACTGCTCCAATCTCTAAGCATCCTTACAAGATAGGGACTCCCGAGCTGAAGTTGTTGAAGGAACAAATTGATATGCACATGGAAAAAGGTTACATTCAGCCTAGTTCCTTGGCTTGGGGTTGCCCAACTCTGTTCGTTGCGAAGAAGGATCACACAAAGAGACATGTTCTTGACTATCGTCCTCTTAACGAGAAAACCATCAAAAACAAGTATCCAATTCCTCGTATCGATGATATTTTTGATCAACTTGCTGGAGCCTCAATATTCTCCAAGTTGGACTTGAGAATGGGTTACCATCAAATAAAGATCAGAAAAGAGGATATTCCAAAGACAACCTTCACCACTCGCTACGGTCTATATGAATTCACCGTCATGTCCTTTGGTCTCACCAATGCACCGGCGACATTCTCTCGACTCATGAATTTTGTCTTCCATGAATACCTCGACAAGTTCGTTGTGGTATATCTTGCTGACATTCTCGTCTACTCAAAATCCGAGGAAGAGCATGAAGAACATCTTCGTCTCACTCTCATGAAGCTTCGCGAGCATCGTCTTTATGCCAAGTTCTCCAAATGTGAGTTCTGGATTTCAGAAGTTGCTTACCTTGGTCATGTCATCTCAGCCAAGGGCATAGCCATTGATCCAGAAAAGGTTAAAGCAATTGTTGATTGGAAGCCTCCAAAGACGGTGAAGCAAGTAAGAAGTTTTCTTGGCTTGGCTAGCTATTGTCGTCGTTTCGTCCAAAACTTCTCCTAGATTGCCAAACCTCTCACTGACCTCACAAAGAAGGACAAGAAGTTCGTTTGGTCTCCACAATGTGATGAAAGTTTCAATCTCCTGAAGACTAAACTCACTTCTACACCAGTTCTGGTTGGCCCAGATCCTACCAAACCTTTCCAAATATTCTGTGATGCTTCTCTCCAAGGTCTAGGTGCAGTTCTTATGCAAGAACGTCAAGTTGTGGCTTATGCTTCACGTCAGTTGAACGCACATGAGCTCAATTATCCAACTCATGACCTTGAACTTGCAGCAGTTGTGTTTGCCCTCAAGAAATGGAGACAATACTTGTTGGGTAATCGCACTGAAATCTTTTCCGATCATAAGAGTCTGAAGTACATCTTCACTCAACCAGATCTAAACCTCAGGCAAAGGAGATGGATTGAAAAGATCAAAGACTTTGATCTTACCATTTCTTACACTCCAGGCAAGGCTAATGTTATGGCCGATGCTCTCAGTCGCAAGTCGTATTGCAATAATCTCATGATCATGGAAAGCCAACCTCCTCTTCATGAAGAATTCCAGAAGCTCAACCTTGGTCTTGTTCCTCAAGGCTATCTTGCAAACTTGACAGCCAGTCCAACTCTCGAGGACAAGATTCGTTCTGAACAACTTCGTGATGCTGAAATCAAGAAGATGGTAGAACACATCAAAGAAGGCAAGGAGAAATTTAAGTCCTTCTCAATTGATGACAAGGGAACTGTGTTCTTCGCAGGACGCATTGCAGTTCCTCAAGTTCAAAGTCTCAAATATGTCATTCTCAAGGAGTCTCATGAAACTCCTCTCTCCATACACCCTGGAAGTACAAAGATGTACCAGGATCTCAAGACACTGTATTGGTGGCCTGGCATGAAACGTGAAATTGCTCAATACGTTTCTGAATGCGATGTTTTTCAACGTGTTAAGGCAGTTCATCAGAAAACAGCCGGTCTTCGCCAACCTCTCAAAATCCCTGAGTGGAAGTGGGACATGATTGAAATGGACTTCGTCACTGGTTTTCCAAAGTCCAAGAGGGGCAACGATGCAATCTTCGTTGTCATTGATCGACTCACTAAAGTCGCTCACTTCTTTCCTGTTAAAGAGACAATCTCAGCTAGTCAGTTAGCAGAGCTCTACACAGCAAAGATTGTTCCTCTTCATGGTGTTTCATTGGAAATAAGCTCAGATCGTGGAAGCATATTCACTTCTCATTTCTGGAAAAGCTTTCAAGAAGCATTGGGCACCAAGCTTCTGTTCAGCACAGCCTACCATCCTCAGTCTCAAGGGCAAGTCGAAAGAGTCAATCAGATTCTCGAGGATATGCTCAGAGCATGTGGTCTCTCATTTGGCATGAAATGGGAGGAATGTATTCCATATGCTGAATTCTCCTACAACAACAGCTTCCAGGCAAGCCTAGGCATGGCACCATTTGAGGCTCTCTATGGCCGCAGATGCAGGAGTCCAATCAATTGGTCTGGAGCTGGTGAACGTTCACTCTTAGGCCCTGACATTGTTAAGGAAGCCGAAGAGAAAGTGCGCATCATTCGTGACAATCTCAAGATTGCTCAGTCTCGTCAGAAAAGCTACTATGACAGCAAGCACAGGGATATGATCTATGCACCTGGTGACAAAGCATATCTCCGTGTAACTTCCCTCAGAGGCACTCATCGTTTCGGTGTCAAAGGAAAGCTTGCACCAAGATACATTGGTCCTTTCAACATTCTCTCAAGGCGTGCAGAAAATACCTATCGTCTTGAACTTCCAGAAAAACTATCCAAGGTGCACGATGTGTTTCACGTGTCACGGCTCAAGAGGTGCTTCAAAGATCCAGATCGTGCAGTTGATCATGATTCCATTGAGCTGCAAGAAGATCTCTCTTATGAGGAGCACCCTATTCGAATTCTCGATGAGACCGAGCGCAAAACTCGCAACAAGAGCACCAAGTTCTTGAAAGTGCAGTGGTCTCATCATTCCGATAAAGAGGCAACGTGGGAGACCGAAGATGATCTTCGCAAGAAGTATCCGGACCTTTTCTCTTCTCAGTAGGAATCTCGGGGCGCGATTCCTTCAAGGGGGGGCGTTTTGTAACATCCCAAGTATGAAAACTCCCAATTTAGAATGTTTGTTTCCTGTTTTTATTTTCAGTTGCATCATGTCATCATCTGCATTGCATGTGGTATGTGTTTCAAATTTGAAATTCAAATCCAATCACTTCATACTTGGCATGTTCCAATTGTGTTAAAATTTTGGCAAACTTTCCAACTCAATAAGCTTTTTCTTAATTGGTTGAGTTTATTGAATAAACTTGTCTAATTTTAAAAAATCAAAACCTATATGAAACCCTAATTGAAATTTTAAATAGCAATTCCAAATCATTTGGCAATTTCAAATTTTGGAAATAAGCACACATACCTTTGATCTTACTGTTTTGAAATTCAATAAAAATTATTGTTAAAATAAAAACCCCAAAAATCCTATCCTATTTCTCTTTTTCTTTTTCCTACAAAAAAAACAGCAAAAAAAAAAGAGAAAGGGAGGGCAAGCCAGCCCAATTGGGCCAGCCCACCACTCCCCAAAGGCCCAGGCGCACCCCACCTCCTCTGTCGTCTTCCTCCTCTGTACGGAGACAGAGGAGGAGCGACCTCCCCCACCTGGAAGCTCACCTGCTCCCTCCACCTCCCTATTTCTACCCCTTCTCCCCTCTGAAACCCTAGCTCTCCTCCATCCCTTCTTCCTCCTCCATCGCCGCCGTTTCTCTCTTCCTCTCCCTTCCCCTTTTCTTCTCTGAACCTCACCTCCCCATGGCCTCCATTACCGGAAGTTGAAGCTCCCACCGCCGCCGCTACGTTCACCGCCAACCCTCCGAGACGGCGAGAACGGAAACCCCGCGGTCTCCTCTCCCACCTCGCATCCTCGAAGGGGCCTGGGAGGCCCCGGAGCACCGCCGCCAAGCCGCCGTGGACCACCTCTCCTCTCCCTGTCGCCACCGCCTGCTTCCACTCGGGCCCGAGGGTGAGCACCCCCTGCCTCTCTCCTCTCCCCTCTCCCCTTCGCCTTTTTCCTCCGTGGGCGAGCGTGCGCCCAGCCCGCGCCCCGCGCGCACGCCGGCAACCTCCGCGGCGAGCAGCCGGTCGCCGCCGTTCGTCTCCGATCGGATGCAGTTACGTACGTTCAGTTGCCTGAATTTCGACAGTACCCGCACAAGTTACCTCAAATCCTATCGCAATCGGTATCCATCAACACAGCCGCAGCAGCCCACTGGTTAGCACCCTATCGCACGCCCCAGCAGCCCCGGGTTCGAATCCCCTTAGGCACAAAGCTAACCCCTTTTTTCCTCTTTTTTCTGTTATTTCTCGAATTCCAGAAAACAGATCTGAACCCTTATTTGTAAAATCCATAACAATTTGAATATTGATCCAATTTCAACGATTCAAGTTTCTGTGGATTCATAATCTTGTGATATTTCCATTAGTAACAAAAGTGCAACATGTTTCTATAATAATTTTTGCACTAAATAATTAAATACTGAAAATGCACTTAAAATTTGAAACTTTGGAATTTCATAACTTGAGTTCTGTTCATCCAATTTGAGCAAACTTGGGCTCTAAAAATTTGTCTTAACAAACTCTACACATTGGTATTTTATTTGGTCACAATTAAATTAAATTTGAACATGTTTCCCTCTATTTACCAAAAGGGGCAGAATAAAAATGACTATGGAAAATTGCATAATAAATTCAATAATGATCCAAAAATTATGTTTAATAGCTCAAAATGTTCAGTGAAACATTTGCTACATGTTTTCAACCGTTTAAATACGATTGTTTACTGTTTTTCCTAATTAAAAGTGGTGCAATGATTCAATGCTTTAATTAAACCTTTTAAATTGCAAAATTCATATTTTGGTCAAATTCATAACTAATTCAAATTTAATTCAAATGGCACATGTAAAATATGTTTTCCATGCAAAATTGAATAATCTTTCCAAATATAAACTTTGTTTTCTGTTTTGAATAAATTAAATTGCTGAAAACAACTGTTTCTTATTTAATGCAATTAAAATTGTCAAATTAATAACTTGTTCATTTTAATTCCTTTTTCAACAAATGAAACATGTATTCCACCTAAAATTTTGTGTTCTTTCCAAATATGAACTTTGTTGTCTAGTTTGAACATTTGAAATTGGTGAAAACAACAAATGCTTGTGTAACTCCTTTAAGAAACCAAAATTTCATAACTTAATAAATAAAATTTCAAACTTGGTAAACACCTTTTCAAATTGAGCCTATTGTTGTTTTCTTTTATTTTCCTCATCCATGCATCATGCTAATACATTTTCACATGTTGGTTATTTGTAGATCATTTAACCCAACCTTAATTCATGGGCTTTCCATATGCAATCCAAATTGCATATAGTCCCATTTAATTATGTTACCATGTCAACTAGCTTACCTTTGATGCATCAATTAAATCGTCATGCATCATCCCATGATTGTGCACTATGCCATGTTATTGATTGTTTGTCTCTCTGTGTTGTTTGTTTGCTTCTTCCCGAATAGACGACGACGTTGAGACAGACGAGGTTTACGACACTACTTCTGAGGAGTTAGCCCAGTACCAGGCTACTGAGTTTGCAGGCAAGTATTCACTCACATGAACCATTGTGTCCTTTCCACACTGGATATCGATACTTTCCGTTGTCTATTATGCTAGCCTTAAGATTCGTTTCTTGTGTTCGATCCTATCACATGTTATCCCGTAACCCTGATATAGCCTCACCTCCACACCTATAACCCCATTGCTTGTAGCCTGTGTCTTACTAGCATGCTTAGGGTTGTTTATGCTCGAGTCTGATGTCCGTTATTTCTTTTATCATATTTTATTATGTTATGGGGGCTCGATGTTAAACAACAACCTGTTAATGTTTGAGGTAATGCTAAATTGATGATAAGGCACCGGCAGGAGGCCGGGTATGGTTTTGAGGCCTGCTAGTGTCGAACTCAGGAAAAGTCTTTGTCCTCTGGATCCATGTTGAGCGCGCTAACCGCATGTGGGAAGCGTGTATGGGAGCCCCCCGCAACTCTGATTCGATTCGCATATCGTCCAAATCGCCACACTTAGTTCGGGCTTTCCATTTGATGCACGCATATGCAGGTACGAACCCGAGGCCAGGGTGGAACTTTTGTAGTCGGCATTTAGGGCGGCGTGGTCTTCCAGTGCTATGAGGGTCCCCCTTTTCTTCGTGGGGGCTCGATTAGCCGCGCACGCACAACACGTGGTTCTTTGGGCTTGATGTGAAGAAGAGTTGGGTTGTGTTGAGTGCCTCGCTTGGTGGGTTTGATCCCCGTCTGGCGGGGTATTCTTACGTGTACGGCCAAATTGGTGCACCCCTGCAGGGTTAAATCTTCTCGAGAAGCCGTGTTGTCCGCGGTTATGGATGACTTGGTGATAGGGCTGGCTAACAAGGATTAGACAACTTACATCTAACTAATGATAACCTGACTAGTAATAGACCATATTGACACAATAACTTGAACCATCACTAATCCAACTGTGTGAGTTATCCTAGGATTGCTTCTTTGGATAAGGGGCGAGATCCAGGATGGGTTTGTTTGAGGTTAGTGGTAGTTGGTTCCGATACGCTATCTTATCCCCTTCTTTTAGCCGGAAGTTGTAGCATGTTTCTGTAGTTGATTAGAGCAGCCTGCTGCCGCACTTTTGTATCACCTATTTTTCCGTTCAACCCAAAGCATCTGTACCTGGTGTTGCCGGGTACACTTTGGTATCTTGTGAGTCTTGCTTGCCAGTACTTGTCTGTACTGACCCCTTTGGGGCTGTGGTTTCCGCAGACTACGTTTCCGAGGATCCCCATGGTGGCTACTACGTGGAGTATGACGAGGCTGCTGACGAGTAGATAGCGGACCCGGGCAGGATCCGAGACATCGTGGATGGGCTCCGTCTTTTCGTTTCCGGCCTCTTAGGCCTATTTGGATCTTGTCTGTACTCAGACACTTTGGATGCTTCCGCTGTGATGTAATGATGACTTGATGGGACATGTGTCCTCTGGATGATTGTATTTGCTATCTCTGCTCTAGTGAGAGCTATTTGCCACTTATTTCAATCTTTTGTGTCTTAGAGATATGTTGTGATATCACTTGTTCAAATGCCGTCGACGTACCATGTGTGTATGTTATGAAGTACGTTAATGGAAGTAGTCGGATTTCTATGGGATGGTTTACGCAGACGATGGATAGTAGAGAATGGTTGTCACACGTTTATGTGTTGGCCTGCTCATATTGAGATGCGGGTGCCGGTATGCCCCGTAAGCCATTTGTTCTACTGTTTAGCGGACTGTGAGTATCCTCTAGAAGTCCGGGTGCGACACGTGGTGTTGTCACAGCAAGTGTCCTCATGCGAGAACTAGATTGTGAGGCCATTGCCACTGAGCGAAACTTTGAAAGGGTTAAGGTGGAAACGAGAGACGCGAGTTTACCCAGGTTCGGCCCCTCGGAGGAGGGTAAAACCTACTCCTGCCTTCTTACTATCGGGAAAACAAGGTCTCGATTACAAAGGGTGATTCTGGCTCTCGATGTCTCGAGTTACCTTGGTATCGACTTAGAGCTTGTTCTTATACGTCCCAGGGCCTTGCCTTATATAGTAGCCGAGCCCCCCGGGTTACAAAGGATCCAGGTTATACCCATCGTCGGAGTCCTAGTTATATCTGGTTCTGGTTAGTTCCGTTCCGATTCTCCCCGTGACCTGGTCGTCTCCGTACGGCCTTGGGATGATCTCCAGGCCTTGGTCCCTTGCGCCTCCCAGCTGAGAACATGAGCCGGTCCTCTGTCTTCTCCGAGTTACGCACATGGTAACCGGGGCGTTCTTTCTTCCGAGTGGTCATCACAATCCGGTTCTCCTTGCTATAAACCGGACCAGGCACTCTGAGCCAAATCAAGTGGACTCCGGTTTATATGAGCGGTTGGTGAGGCTCCCCCTCACCTATTTCCCCAACATTAGCCCCCCAGGTTAACATGGACACTTATGTCGAAATTTACGATGTTCACGTTAAGCTACTTGGAGCACAACCCAGGCAAAAATCGTTTGCCTTTATAAAATAACCTTCAGAAATACCCGATCCGTATTCCCGTGTTTAGTTCTTTATCTTCAGGATCATATCTTTCCGTTTCTTTAAAAGATAACTCATGCTTCTTTATCTCCCAGATCTCCGGAGCCAGAAAATATCTCAATCTAACCCGGATATTTCTCCACGCAATTAATGCATTTTTTCTCAGAAAAATCTTTTCCTGTAGATCCAATATGTCCGTCTTTTTCTCGTAAAAAGGGTAATAATGAGGGTCCTCTGTGCAAAATTACCACCTAACCCTAGTGTTTAGGCCCCCGCCCATAAATACTCCACCGTACGGTCTCCAGGGCTCATTCGCCCCCCGAGCCTCCACTTCGTCTTCCTCCTTCGAACAAAATCCCGAGAGCTTCACTCTTCCCCTCGCGTCGCCGCAGCCGGATCATCTCCGACGTTTGCCGCGATCATGGTGAAGGAGAAGATCCAGGCGTCCAAACCTAGAGGAACCGGCAAGAAGAGGAAAACCGACGGCACTTCTGGTTCTGCCACTGCCAAGCCTGGCCGGTCTGTGATGCAAGTTAACTGGTGCAAGTCAGAGATGACTCAAGGCCGATTGACTGAGATGGAGGACGCCGGCTTGCTCCCGAAGAATTGTCTTGGAGAGCCCCAGGAAATGAGACCCGACCTGAACCTGGGCCAGGCGAGGTAATCGTCTTTGAGGCCCAAATTCTCCGTGGGTTTCGCCCTCCCGGTTCTCATTTTTTCCGCCGGCTACTCAACTATTATGGTCTCCACCTTCAGGATCTTCCACCAAATTCTATCCTTAACATTAGTAACTTCGTGTTCTCTGTGAAGATTATCTCCAAGTAGAGCCTAACTTAGATCTCTTCCTTGAGTACTCTTACTGCAACAAACACCCGGAAGTAGCGGAGGGTGAGCTGTGGAGGTGTCTCCTTTCAGAGGCGGAAGGACATCGCCTACCCAGGCATTCCCCTTGCTAGTCATCCTAAGTTATGGCAAAAAACTTTCTTCTATATAAAAGACACTTCTCCCAAAGGTGAACCGGCGCTTCCGGGTTATCGCCCGGAACGTCTGGTTTATACCAGTACCATGAACTCCTACGCCAAATCCTCTGATCGAGTCAAAATCCGGCCCCCTCTTCAAGCGCGTAACTTCCTTGATAGTTCACGGGCTTACCGGTTTAGATTTAACCAAAACTTGGGTGGACCGGCGCATCCAACCCCTGAGCATCAGGAACCGGCTGTTTCATGAATACACCGGTTTAGCAGATCCCATGCGATATTCCGAGTCTCCAGTATCTAAGTCTGATATGGTGACTTCCCTCAAACTCCTGGTTGGAATGAAACAAGACAGGTTCTTTGACGTTGGCCTAGAGCCCTTTTGCGCCTCTAACCCGGCTCCTCCTGTAAGTTTCTATATTTTCTATAAGTAATTTTCATTCCTTTAAACTGTGTACATTCTAACTTTGACTTTGTCCGGTTCACAGGTCACGGACCCCTTCTGGATTACCACGGAAGAGCCAGCTTCTCCTCCTGAGGATGATGAATCAAAGGAGCAAAGTGATGAAGAGGATGAGGTTTATGAATTTGACTCCCTCGGTCACTTGCACAATCAATTTGCTGACGCTGATTACTCGCAGGATGAACATGGAGAACAAGAGGGCGCCGGGTTAGGTCAAAGATAGGCCGGTGAAGAAGCGCCGGGCCAGGAAGCTCTGGATCAGATTTCTCCAGATCTCAATCCGTCTACTCCCATCACTGGTTCCAACGTGGTGGTAGAGAAGGAGTCTCCTGCTGGCCAAAAGAGGACCCGGCAAACTGTTGCAAAGGTGCCTATCTCCGGGTTTCGAAGGCTCGACTTTCACCTACTGCTTTACATCCCTTGGCCGGAAAAATCAGGCCTAAGCTGAGTCGTCCTTTTCATTCAGATTCTCCAAACTCCGACTCATCCCATTTCATCGGGGCTAGTGAGTTTTCCATTAACTACGGGTAAGCTAACCTTTTTACTTTTTGTGCATCACTTACTAATGTTTAGTCACTCAATCCGGCTTATAACTCTCTTTTCATTGCAGAGCCCAAGCTGTGCTAAAGGTTAACCCTATTTCATCTGCTGCTCCTGCTGCAAACCTCGAGGAGAGGGTTTTTGGAGAAGAAGAAGATGAACCAGTTGCTCGATCGCTGGGTCATGCTGATGCTATGGTTGAATAGACTGAAGAGGAGCTGAATTCGGTTGATAACACACCGGCTAATGATCCTCCAATTGAAGATGTACATGTTTCTGATCCGGATGTAGTTATAACCGGGTCTCAAGCTGCCCAGGTTATTGGGCCTGCCATTGTGCTTTCTAAAATCACAGAGGACCTGAAGGTAAAACCAGAAGAAAAGAGGGCTCCTTCTAGCCTGAATATCGAAGGCCAGGATTTTGATACCCTGGCGCAGGAACTTTCCGAGAATCGGCGCTGCGCCGATGGAATTATAGAATTTCTGAAGAAGAAATATGAGGTAACCTTGATATCCATAACCTGTAGCCCTCAATCTTCCAGTTTATATCTGTAATATATACTTGAAGATTTACCATTGAACGTTTTAAACTGAATAGCTATAGCCCCCAAGTGCTGGTTTACAATATTATTGCAAACTAGGACTTGTTCTGCTTTTACTTTTAACCACTAGAATTTAGGCTGAAATAGTGTAGCCCCCAAGTGCCGGGTTGCGAGCCTGAAGTTACCCGGGACTTAATCATAACTCATAATCCAATGCTTGAATCTGAAATAGTGTATCCTCCAAGTGCCGGGTTTGTGTCACGACCCCAGACCCAGAGATATACATACTGTCCTGGAATCTATGGGCTGGGACGTCGCTTTATGTTGCGGCCTCTTAGGCCTTTTTGGTTCTTGTTGATTAGCAACATAATTTGCCTTCCGTTGTCTGATGTAATGTTGGGTCATGTGACCTCTGCTTGTAAGCTACTCTAGTAACATCTGTTTAATACAACTTTCATGTCTAGAGTACTGCTATGATCGATTGTTGGTCTCGAGCCCGTTGTTATACAGTTTTGGATATGCCTGCATAGTTGTCGCAGTCGAGGGGTTGTGGAGCCGATGATCCATGACCGAGCCCGCCTGCCGGAGATATCCGGCCTGGGGCGAGGTAACCCCAGTAACCCTCGATTGTTGTTGCACTTTCTGGACACATAGCATCTCTGTATAGCTTTGGTCCCGTTTCCTTCAGTTTCATTCGATTCGTGGACGCTTTGATATGCATAGTTGGTTATGACTAGCATGGATACAAGGAGTAGTAGACTGGGGATCGTGCTCCTAGCCATGGACTCACAAGGGCTTCAGGGTTACCAGCCCCGGCCGCAACAAACAACGGCAGACAGACTAGATTCATCGACACGTAGTCCGGATCCCCAGTCTACTACTCCTTGTATCCATGCTAGTCATAACCAACTATGCATATCAAAGCGTCCACGAATCGTATGAAACTGAAAAAAACGGGACCAAAGCTATACAGAGCTGCTATGTGTCCAGAAAGTGCAACAACAATCGAGGGCTACTGGGGTTACCTTGCCCCAGGCCGAATCACATCGGCAGGCGGGCTCGGACATGGATCATCGGCTCCACAACCCCTCGACTGCGACAACTATGCAGGCATAGCCAAAACTGTATAACAATGAGCTCGAAACCAACAACCGGTCAAAGCAGTACTCTAAATATGGAAGTTGTGTTAAACAGGTGTTACTAGAGTATAGCTTACAAGCAGAGGTCACACGACCCAACATTACATCAGACAACGGAAGGCAAATTATGTTGCTAATCAACGAGAACTAAAAAGGCCTAAGAGGCCGCAACATAAGGCGACGTCCCAACCCATAGATTCCAGGCTACTACCTGGGAACCCCAAACTACTCGACGATGTCCAAGTTGAATCACCACCGACGCGAGATCTTCACCTGAACCAAAATTAAGCAAACCTGAGTACGGGAGGTACTGAACAAGACTTAGTTAACCTATTATGTATCTGCTATCTTTGGAAAGGGTTTTATGAAGGCTGATTTGCGTAAAGCAGTCTTTGTTTTCCAAATCGAGGGGGAATAGCACGTCTCATAGAAGGTTTTAAAAATAGATGAGAAACTCACTACTCTAATCATCATCTTTTCAATCCACCAACATCAGTTCCCAGCATCTCACATGCTACAAGGATCACCCCTCTCGGCATCTCCGAAGAGGCACCCTTCAAACATTGACTCCATGCTTTGTCAACACCTTTTACACCACGTTCTGGTTTTCTATGGTCTTTGCATTCACCAAGTCGTCATTAACCGTGAACACGGCTTTTCGAAAAGATTTATCCCTGCAGGGGGTACACTTTACCCACACGTACCATCCGACTCATAGCGCAACATGTACGCTCTTCCATGGAACGCGGCAGAGGGTGGCTGGCCACGACCTTTACCTTACCCGACCCTATCCATGAGTCAACCCAAGACAGGGCCACCCCGTCAATAGGGATTTGGCCATCCTCCTGAAGGCACCTGTCTCTATGAGGCGGGGTCAAGATCCATGTACGTCCATCACTTGGCCCCGGTCACGCCCTAGCGGAGCATTTTATTTTCAAAACCGTTTAAAAGGTTTTATTTGCGGTGCCGAATGGAAATCTCAAACTATGTGACTCATGGATCTGGCCAAACGAGTTAGTTGGTCGAGCGCGGTTACTTAGACCCCGCGTGTGGTTGCACGCTCAGTCTTGGCTTCCGCTCATGACCGTAATCCTAGGGTTGGCGAGTATAGGACGAACAACCAATTCCCAATGGCCTCCCATACCAGCCTTAGTCAAGTTATCCACACAATGCTCATCTCACCACGTCATCATATCATACTAGGTTATCGCAGCTCTGTTTCATCAACCAGATGGAGCAGAGGTAACAAACATGTATGAGTAAGCGAAGCACATATAAGGCTATGGCGATGCGCACAAGCAAATCTATGGCGGTTAGGAGCAGTGGATCAGGATATTGAGTCAATGCATTATATAGGTGATCTATATCTACTAGCATCAAATACTTTGGAATCGAATGCAAAGTACGAGATTCAAATGTTGTTCGAAAGCATATATGAGCAGATAAGAGTTTATGCTTGCCTTGGTTATAAGAAAACCAGATAAAGGCTTCAGGAATAAGTGCTTGACTTGTCGGTTAAGATCAAGTATTCGTCATGGAGTTGCTGGCCTTCGCTTCGGAGTCGGGTTCTACCGAGGGGGAACAAACACCGAAAAGAAGAACAACAATCAACACATGGCATCGATGCAATGCATAACATCTATGCATGAGCAAGTTAATGCAATAAATCAAAGCCCTAAACATGATCGTTGGGTTGCTAGGGTTCGTATGAAAGTTAAGCAATTTCACTGAAATTAGCCCGAAATAGATCCTGGAGGGCAATTCGGGTGATTATGAAAGTGAGTACCATTTTAGTTGCTCAAATGGGTTTGTAAACACCATAACTAGGCTGCATTTGTCATTTTGAGCAATTTGGTATATAACTTTTAATTTTCTAATTTTAGTGAATAAAAACTTATTTTTCCATTTTAAATGAATTAAACAACATTAAATACATGCTCATTTTTGGAATTTCTCAAACATGTGTGAAAATGACATATTTGGGTAGCTTACATTTTTCTGATCAACTCCATGTTTTTATTTTATTTTTCTGAGTCATAAAACAATAGTTATTGATTTTCTAAATTTAATTCTTTTTCTGTAATTAATAACCATTTTCTGGAAATAGGAAAACAGGATTATGACATCATGATGACGTCGGGGTGACGTCATCAATGGCCACAGAGGCCCTTCCGGAGAGCAATTCGCTCGATCGAGCACGAATTGGCCCGCGGGGTGCGGTTCATTCGGTTGAGGGGCTCGAGGGGAGCCATTAGGTGGCGGCGCCTCTAGAGTTGTGTGGCCGGAGGCTCGCCGGCGAGTGAGGGCGCGGCGGCGGCCATGGATGCCCGGCGGCTGAGAGGTTCCCGAGGGAGAGATAGGGGGCAAGGGCACCCACGGGTGCGGGGGCTCACCGGGATGCGCGTGGGGTGGTCATCGAGGCCGGAGGAGCACCGGAGACGCCGGAATCGGAGGAGGGGCACGTCGGCCGGGGTTGGGAAAGACACGAACGGCGGCGGGCACACCATCCTTCCCGGCTCGATTCAATGCACAAGGAGGTAGAGGAGGTCGAGGTGACCCTCGTGGCGTGCTCGGTGTAGCTCGGCGTGGTCCACGATGGCGGCGATTCACGACGGCCGGTTGGCTCAGTAGGGCTAGGGTTTGAGCCGGGTTAGGGATACAAAGAGAGCAGGGGGATTTCGAGGGGGAGGTGAAGGAGGGAGGGCGCAGGGTCTCCGTGGAGGCCTTACCCTTCTGCGGGAGCAAGCAGGAGGTGGCATACGGCGACGTCCGCGGAAGGCCACGTAGGTGCTCCTACTGGCAGAGGTTGAAGAAGACCACTTTTTTACAACACCCCCTGGAGTTCCTAGATTTTCCAAATTAGCCCTTTTCTATTATAAAACAGAACAGAACATTAGATTTTGAGGGCCTTTTTGGAAGAATAAAATTTGGCAAAAATACATTTTCGAAAGCTTGTAAAATTTCCAACAAAACCATGTGTTTCTTTGGTGTATTTGAAATATTTTTCAATACAAGATTTTGGGACCCATTTTAAGTACTATTTGTGGGATTTTCTGAAATCAATTTAAATTCACAATTTAAATTGGTTAAAACATGATTAAATTTTTGTTTCCATGCATGTATGAGATGAACACACACCACACACCCTAATTAGCAGAACTGGGATGTTACAAATCTACCCCCCTTACAAGAATCTCGTCCCGAGATTCCCGAAGGAGAAGAAAGAAGGAACACCGATTTTGAACGATCTTCTTGAACCTTACGGTTCTTTTCTCGAAGAGGTTGATCCGTAGCATCTTGAAGTATTGAACGGATACACCTTACGTAAGAGGGAAACTCTTAGGAAATGATCTTCACGAAGTTCGAGTATCTCATGGATAACTCAAGAGAGGAATGTTCATAAAGAAGTGTTGAGTTGTCGTGCATGAAACACATCAAGGTAACGGAGGGAGTAAGAGAAGGTTTCCAGTTTATGGACGATGGTTCTTGAAAGGATTTAGAATATGAGCTTTGCACAAGACTTTAAATCCTTTTGGAAAAGAAAGGTTGAGAAACTTATGACATCGAGATTTCTTCAAGGTAGAATACCAAGATGGGAAGGGATGTCTTGGATACAACAACGTAATATCCGTAGACGAGGGGAGACACGAGAAAACACTGTAATTCGTGCGTGAGAGAAAATTTGATACAGGATCATGTTCACTCTTCGGAGTGGACACGGAAGATGAAGGAACTTTCATTTCGTCAAAATTTTGTCGAAAACTTTGTCAAAGATCGGGATGTTACTTCATGACAGAATATGACTAACCAAAAGATGTTGGAACACCATAGTTAAGAAGGGATTCTTGGTAACACCATAAGGATGGGTAACCAATGGGGACTGAAACACCGAAAAGAACAAGGAATCTCTTTCCTACTGTGGTTTGGACATAGCAATACGTTTACCACATGGTCAAGACCCCATGGCTGAAGTAATTGACAAATTCACACAATGTGTGAGATGAACAGAACTTCAAGTACAAACCACTTTAAAAAGGAAGCTGATCAACGACAGTTACAAAACACCACGAGATGATTCTCATGATGAACTTGTTTCCACTCAAAGAAAAGTTTGGAGGACCAACAAAGAGACATTGGACGAATCAACTTCCAGGTTCTACTGGATGTTCTAGATACCAACAACAGGCTCACGACAAGCCTTCCATAGGTCATCAAGTAGATGTAGAACTCCGGGTTGGAAGAACGGGGAGGAAAACTTGTTAGAATGAACCACTCAAGAATTCTCACGGGGAGTGGTTGTTCTTGCGAATTTCAAAGAGATATGACATTAGGCCTTCCGACTAATTGTGTCAACCACAACATTAGCCATGCCGGATTTGAAAAGACCTAATTCAATACCCTTGAGGAACACCAACCATCGTTGCTGCTTGAGATTCAGCTCTGGTTAGTGGATTGATAACTTAGACTCGGTATGTTTGATCAAAGAGGTTGCACCGGTTATCAACAAGATATGTTACTAGATTCTCAAGATATGGACTACGATGCCACTCTCAAGAAGGTAAGCGAGATTGTAGAACTCATGTATTAGAAACTTGCAAAAGACGGTTGCACCTACATTGTTTGATTGCAAAGGAACACATAAGATTCCTTGTTGGGAAGATGATTACAAAGATAACGAAGTTCTTAGACCTCTTCTCTTTCACGAATGGTCAGTCAGTGGCTTAGTGTGGATGTACAACTTCTTCAATAAATGGAGGTAACGTCCTACCATATCAAGAATATTCCACACGTACATGACCGAATTGGTATTATTCCCGAGGGAACAAGGAAACTATACTCGAATCCATGGCGACAATTTTCACCAAAAGCACACGAACCCGAGAAAGTCACTTCGATCATCGAGAGCACAACTTTGTGATAACACAAAGGTGTTCTCGGAAGTTTCCAACATTGTTGCCATTTGTTCAGCATGAGCCTCTTGCAACTTGTAGAAAATAGGGATGTCATCGATGGGCTTGACAACACCCTTATCAAGATACTCCAAGAAGAGGTATTCATATGATATATGAACAAGGCAGAATATTGGTCAGACCGAAGGTCATGAAGGTGTACTCGGGCAAACACCATGAGTGAAAACACCTTTAAGATAGTCCTTGAATCTGGACTTGATCTGACGATAGCCCAAATCAGTCAAGAGGTAGAGTGATAGCATTTCCGCAAAGGAGATACTATCCTGCTTCAACACAAAGGAAACTAGACATCCCTTAACAAAGGATCAAGTTGGGCAGAGCTTTTGTCTTCCAACTCTCCAAATTTTTGTTTAAGCTCAACTAACTAGTCCAGGGTATATAGCATAGTTTCTTGAAGAAAGGAGCAATTCAAATACCCCTTTGTAGACATTGCGGTCAGGTAAAACCTGGTGATACTTCTAGAAGGACAACCAGAATACCACAACCCGCCGATACGTCTTAAAGTTCGAAAGGAGGTTTGCTTTTCAAAGAAACTGATATGGTCTGGAGAGCTTTGGTATGAACCTAACTCTCTGATGAAGAATGTGCACCGGAATGAACGGATTTGGTAACACGGCCAACTTTAGTAGAGACCGGGTGACCAATAGTGCTAAGAAGGATACAGATGTTTCTTAGATTTTTCAAAGCAATAAGAGTTGCTAGGAATATCTGATTCACATGTCAATGCATAGACCCATCATACTCAAGCATTCAAGCTTGGAGGAAGGGGAAGTGAAGACGTGTAAGAGCATCACTTCA
Source organism: Alopecurus myosuroides (assembly GCA_028641055.1). NCBI lineage: Eukaryota > Viridiplantae > Streptophyta > Magnoliopsida > Poales > Poaceae > Alopecurus > Alopecurus myosuroides. The sequence continues at coordinate 16,988,958 of CM054062.1, forward strand.
TCAATAAGGCCATGAAATTAAATGTAGCCTGTTGATATGTAAGAGTGTTATACTCGAAGGTAGAACAGATTGGAAGTTGACGAAACTTCTTTAATCTGCGAATTACAAAACTTTGACCTGGTCCTAGGGATGAACAAGGTTCTGGAGTTTGTTTCTCCTGACATCCCAAGGTGGAATGTTTTGACACCAACACACGTATGCAACTTGATGTCCAAAACAACGGATGGAGGTTTTGAGAGCATCTGGAAGACAGGAACATGCTCAGGAGAATTCCTAAGATCATGTTGATTGCACAGGGTAATACTCATTTGTAAAACCCATGCTAAAAGAGAGGTATAGCTGAGTCAAGAACAAGGATATGGGAATCATAAAGAACACTCTTGTTGTGATCCCTTTTGGTTCCAAAGGAAAGCCTACGGCTATGAGAGTTGGAATTTCCTAGCCACCCTGAGGTAAAATAGATTCCTCAGGATCCAAAGAAACAGAACTTGGGTTAAAGGTCAGCATCCTGTGTTGGTAGCATACACACCACATGAGTAAGAACCACATGATGCAACACTCTTCAGTCCAACACATTCTGGGACCTTCGGTTCAAGTCTAAGGTTGAAAACATGGAGAAAGGAATAACTACTATCCTAGTGCCTTGAAGGACACTACGAATAGAAATCACGAAGTATCTTTCAGAAGACAAACATAACTCCGGAAGAATTTGAGCCAAGGATGAAGGATACATTCGAGATGAAAAGAAGATCTCGAGGTTCAGGATTTAAGACTCTAGAACATTAGGAAGTGGAATCCATACCATTATGAGAGATTACGATGGGAAGGAAACCTCCCAGTTTGAAAGATAACAGACCATGGAACACACACGACTCTAGAACTTAACACTAGGTCAACCTGGGTAAAAGATGTCCTTGCCAAAGAAGGCACCTAAGTTTTGAATAACTGGAACCTTTTTCAAATCAAAACAGGTAAGATGACCCAGAGTTTAGAGGGATACCAGATACGGAGTAAAAAGAATCCTAAGAAGGTTTTCACAACTCATTTGAAGTTCCAAAGTAGTTTTCACAAACACTAGACTCAACATCGACCAAGCAGTAAGGTTTTCCTACAGGCAGTCCTGCTCTGATACCATGACTTGTCAAGACCCCGGACCCAGAGATATACATACTGTTATGTGCTCCTAGCCATGGACTCACAAGGGCTTCAGGGTTACCAGCCCCGGCCGCAACAAACAACGGCAGGCAGGCTGGATTCATCGGCACGTAGTCCGGATCCCCAGTCTACTACTCCTTGTATCCATGCTAGTCATAACCAACTATGCATATCAAAGCGTCCATGAATCGTATGAAACTGAAGGAAACGGGACCAAAGCTATACAGAGCTGCTATGTGTCGAGAAAGTGCAACAACAATCGAGGGTTAGTGGGGTTACCTCGCACCAGGCTGAATCACATTGGCAGGCGGGCTCGGACATGGATCATCGGCTCCACAACCCCTCGACTGCGACAACTATGCAGGCATAGCCAAAACTGTATAAAAATGAGCTCGAAACCAACAACCGATCAAAGCAGTACTCTAAACATGGAAGTTGTGTTAAACATGTGTTACTAGAGTATAACTTACAAGCAGAGGTCACACGACCCAACATTACATAAGACAACGGAAGGAAAATTATGTTGCTAATCAACAAGAACCAAAAAGGCCTAAGAGGCCGCAACATAAGGCGACGTCCCAGCCCATAGATTCCATGCTGCTACCTGGGAACCCCAAACTACTCGACGATGTCCAAGTTGAATCACCACCGACGTGAGATTTTCACCTGAACCAAAATTAAGCAAACCTGAGTACGGGAGGTACTCAACAAGACTTAGTTAACCTATTATATATCTGCTATCTTCAGAAAGGGTTTTATGAAGGCTGATTTGCGTAAAGCAATCTTTGTTTTCCAAATCGAGGGGGAATAACACGTAACATAGAAGGTTTTCAAAATAGATGAGAAACTCACTACTGTAATCATCATCTTTTCAATCCACCAACATCAATTCCCAGCATCTCACATGCTACAAGGATCACCCCTCTCGGCACCTCCGAGGAGGCACCCTTCAAACATTGACTCCATGCTTTGTCAACATCTTTTACGCCATGTTCTGGTTGTCTATGGTCTTTGCATTCACCAAGTCGTCCTTAACCGTGGACACGACTTTTCGAAAAGATTTATCCCTGCAGGGGGTACACTTTACCCACACGTACCATCCGACTCTTAGCGCCACATGTACACTCTTCCATGGAACGCGGCAGAGGGTGGCTGGCCACGACCTTTACCTTACCCGACCCTATCCATGAGTCAACCCAAGACAGGGCCACCCCGTCAACAGGGAGTTGGCCATCCTCCTAACGGCACCTATCTCTGTGAGGCGGGGTCAAGATCCATGTATGTACATCACTTGGCCCCGGTCACGCCCTAACGGAGAATTTTGTTTTCAAAACATTTAAAAGGTTTTATTTGCGGTGTCGAATGGAAATCTCAAACTACGTGACTCATGGATCTGGCCAAACAATATAGTTGGTCGAGCGCGGTTACTTAGACCCCACGTGTGGTTGCACGCTCAGTCTTGGCTTCCACTCGAGACCGTAGTCCTAGGGTTGGCGAGTATAGGACGAACAACCACTTCCCAAGTGGCCTCCCATACCAGCCTTAGTCAAGTTATCCACACAATGCTCATCTCACCACGTCATCATATCATACTAGGTTATCGCAGCTCTGTTTCATCAACCGGATGGAGCAGAGGTAACAAACATGTATGACTAAGCGAAGCAGATATGAGGCTATGGCGATGCGCACAAGCAAATCTATGGCGGCTAGGAGCACTGGATAAGGATTTTTAGGCAATGCACTATATAGGTGAACTATATCTACTAGCATCAAATACTTTGGAATCGAATGCAAAGTACGAGATTCAAATGTTGTTCGAAAGCATATATGAGCAGATAAGAGGTTATACTTGCCTTGGTTATAAGAAAACAAGATAAAGGCTTCAGGAATAAGTGCTTGACTTGTCGGTTAAGATCAAGTATTCGTCATGGAGTTGCTGGCCTTCGTTTCGGAGTCGGGTTCTACCGAGGGGGAACAAACACCGAAAAGAAGAAGAACAACAATCAACACATGGCATCGATGCAGTGCAAAACATGTATGCATGAGAAAGTTAATGCAATAAATTAAATCCCTAAACATGATCGTTGGGTTGCTAGGGTTCGTATGAAAGTTAAGCAATTTCACTGAAATTAGCCCGAAATAGACGCCGGAGGGCAATTCGGGTGATTATGAAAGTGAGTACCATTTTAGTTGCTCAAATGGGTTTGTAAACACCATAACTAGGTTGCATATGTCATTTTGAGCAATTTGGTATACACCTTTTAATTTTCTAATTTTAGTGAATACAAATTATTTTTCCATTTTTAAATGAATTAAACAACATTAAATAAATGCTCATTTTTGGACTTCCTCAAACATGTGTGAAAATGACATATTTGGGTGGCTTACACAACTCCATGTTTTTATTTTATTTTTCTGAGTCATAAAACAATAGTTATTGATTTTCTAAATTTAATTCATTTTCTGTAATTAATAAACATTTTTTGGAAATAGAAAAAACAGGATTATGACATCATGATGACATCGGGGTGACGTCATCAATGGCCACAAAGGCTCTTCCGGAGAGAAATTCGCTCGATCGAGCACGAATTGGCCCGCGGGGTGCGGTTCATTCGGTTGAGGGGCTCGAGGAGAGCCATTAGGTGGCGGCGCCTCTGGAGTTGGGTGGTCGGAGGCTCGCCGGCGAGTGAGGGCGCGGCGGCGGCCATGGATGCCCGGCGGCCGAGAGGTTCCCGAGGGAGAGAGAGGGGGGGCAAGGGCACCCACGGGTGCGGGGGCTCACTGGGATGCGCGTGGGGTGGTCTTCGAGGCTCTGAGACGCCGGAATCGGAGGAGGGGCACGTCGGCCGGGGTTGGGAAAGACACGGACGGCGGTGGGCACATCATCCTTCCCGGCTCGATTCAATACACAGGGAGGTAGAGGAGGTCGAGGTGACCCTCGTGGCGTGCTCGGTGTAGCTCGGCGTGGTCCACGACGGCGGCGATTTGCGACGACCGGTCGGCTCGGTAGGGCTAGGGTTTGTTCCGGGTTAGGGATACACAGAGAGCAGGGGATTTAGAGGGGGGAGGTGAAGGAGGGAGGGCGCAGGGTCTCCGTGGCGTCCTTACCCTTCCGCGGGAGCAAGCAGGAGGTGGCATACGGCGACGTCCACGGAAGGCCACGCAGGTGCTCCTACTGGCAGAGGTTGAAGAAGAACACTTTTTTACAACACCCCCTGGAGTTCCTGGATTTTCCAAATTAGCCCTTTTCTATTATAAAACAGAACAGAACATTAGATTTTGAGGGCCTTTTTGGAAGAATAAAATTTGGCAAAAAATACATTTTCGAAAGCTTGTAAAATTTCCAACAAAACCATGTGTTTCTTTGGTGTATTTGAAATATTTTTCAATACAAGATTTTGGGACCCATTTTAAGTACTATTTGTGGGATTTTCTCAAGTCAATTTAAATTGGTTAAAACATGATTAAATTTTTGTTTCCATGCATGTATGAGATGAACACACACCACACACCCTAATTAGCAAAACTGGGATGTTACAGTTTGCCAGCCTGCGGCTACTCGGGACTTATCCATATCTTGGATTATGCTATTAGTGCTTGTAAGCTCTCAATTTTCTGGGTTATGTTATTATAAACCGGAATTTATTCAAGTTATGACTGAAACCTGATGATAACTTGTTCAGATGTAACCAATAATTTCCAGAGTCTTGAATCCTCCTCACAAAAGGAGGTTTCAAATTTGAAGATCCTGCTAGCACAAGAGGCTAAGAAGATTGAGGAGGCTAGGACCCGGCAGAAGGAGATAGAAGATCAAATCACTAAGGCAGCCAAAACTTAGTCTTTTCTCCAGCAGGGTTTTGAAAACCTGGAAAGGCTCTTATTATCTGCTGAGAAGGACTTGGAGGAAACCCGGACCAGCTTCACCAAGGTTAAGGATTTGCTAAGAGATATCACTTGCAGTGTGTTTGGTAAGTTTTTCCATTTCATTATCCCTTTGTTAATGCATTGACTTTCCAGTTCAGTATCTCCTTTGCCTTGTTATCAATAGCTTGGTTCTGATCAAAAAATTTCTTGTAACTTGTAGGCAGAATGCATGGCAATAACCTCCAACTTCCTGACCTGAAACTGAAGGCTTTGTTCACCTTGATCCGGCAGCTGTATGTTGGAGGTGGAGAATGCATTAAAGCCGTCAGGAACTGGGACAATCCCCCTAAGAGGATTAGTGACATGCTTGTGGAGCTGACTCAAGTCCCTCAATGGATAGAAGAGCACAAAGTGTCATCCTGCCATCGTGGAGCCATCAAGGTTATGTCCCTGGCCAAAGCTTATCACCCGGAATTGGATCCGGATCTTCTTGTGAAGGGCTTCCCAGAGTATAAGGCGGATATGTAAAAGTACGACCGGAAAGATTTCACCAGAATCAAGAAGGAGTGCCGGTTCCAGGCTTGCACCATTGCCGAGAAGGTTAAACTAAAGGATCTATGTCCGGGTTATGTTTCTCCGGGTGAGCGTAAGATGCCATTTTCCCCTCAAGTTGTAACTGCAGTCCGCCAAGTTCCACAGAAGAGTTGGCTTTCTGTAGCTTCTTCATCTGGTGTGCCTCAATCCATTACTCCTTCTGTTTCTGCTCCACCTCACCCTTTATATGAACCGGAGAACATCAATGATGCTCAGGCTCAGCTGGAGTGGAAGTACGTTTCTGTCGATGAAGTTGAAGGAATAGAGGACGTACAAATGATAGCTGAGGATAACCCGAAAGCTCAAGACCCTGAACCTGAAGACCCGACAACTCAAGATGCTGCCCAGCAGACTGGAAAATCTGTTGCGGAGTAAACATTTGATTCCTGCAAAAAACAATAATTCGACCCTGATGGGTTTGTAATAGGCTAGATGAACTGCTTTATTTCTAGCTCTATTTTTTGAAAGTGCGCATGTGCACTTATGCTACAATATGGTATGTAATAACTCAGTTTCTGCAAGGTTATGCAAAGTATTTCCGGGTTATATACTTGTGCAACATCTTTTATTTGCATGTAAAGTTTTCCTTGACTTGGCTTTTCTTTTCTTTCTAGCTCAGCCAGTTATTCGCATGACATATTCTGGTGTGTACAACTCTGGTGAGTTCAGGGTCATAGTAACCCGGTTTTGCCAGGTTATAACATGATTGACTCAACCAGGTTTAAACATATAGGTCATAAAATTGCGTGTAATCACTGACTGGCAGGCAAGTATAACCAATATATTTTGGCTTATGCCAGAGTCTTGACATATAGACTGTGCTCTAGCATCAACCCCCAAGTAATCATATGTAAAAAAGTTTGACTTTCTGTCACAGTGATAATTTCATGAAACAAATCTCAGTAACTTAGATATTGTCAAGTCCGCCTTTTATTGCCAAAATAACATAGTGATTACAATGATCCTATGTATAATATGGCCTCAACTGGGCTATGTTCCATGTTCTTCCAGTTTCTTCCTCAGATGTTCGTGATTTATCAGCATCACACATATCAATGAGGTAATATGATCCATTATGTAGTTTCTTACTTACTACAAACGGTCCTTCCCATGGAGGACTTAGCTTGTGCATCCTGTCCTTTTTTTGGATCAGGCGTAACACCAAGTCCCCTTCCTGGAAACTTTGAGTCTTAACCTTGCGGCTATGATAGCGACGCAGGTCCTGCTTATATATGGCTGAACTAGATGCTGCGAGGTCACGTGCTTCTTCTAAAGCATCGAGCGAGTCTTGACGAGCTATCTCATTCTGAGTTTCCACATAAGCAGTCACTCGTGGTGAATCGTGACAGATATCGCTTGGCAAAACCGCCTCAGCTCCATAAACTAGAAAAATGGTGTGTAACATGTTGACCTGTTTGGGGTAGTTCTTATGCTCCATAAAACAGCAGGCAACTCTTCGACCCAACATCCAGAATTTTTTTCTAATGGAACCTGGAGCCTAGGTTTGATACCTTTAAGTAATTCCTAGTTAGCCCGTCCTGCTTGCCCGTTAGTACGGATGGCAATGGGGCCCCGAAACCCACAAACCCGATGGGTACCCGCCTTAAATGGGGAGGGTTTGGTAAAATTTTAGACCCGCCAGTTCTAATGGGGCGGGTATGGGGGTGGCAAACCCGTACCCGCATACCCGTAGACCCGCTCTAAGCCCTAATCATATACCTAATGATCATATGCCTAACCACACGTCCACGAGTTATGGATCACAAACCTCACACATCACATGGGAGCGTTGGAAGACTCCCGAAGATAACACACGTACACACGTGTGTATTCCCACTAACATCATTCCAATATTCCATTGTTTTATTCCCCACATGTGTCACCGTCGCTCCTTAAATGGGTACCCGTTGGGGCCCCGAACCCGATAGGGTCGTGGGTATGGTAAGAAATGAGACCCGACAAGTTAAATGGGGCGGGTATGGGGGGCGCCGACCCGGCCCCGAACCTGGTGGGTGCCATCCGGACCCGTTAGACCATGGATGTGCCACCGAAGCAACGTCTAGCCGTATATAGTTCTGTTCACAAAACTTCTGCATTGCTCCTTCTCACAAATTTGTCCCATTATCTGCTATAATGCTATGTGGGTAACCAAATCTGAAAATCAGCTTTTTTAAGAACTAGACTGCTGTAACCGCGTCACATTTACTGATTGGTTCTGCTTCAACCTTTTTGTAAACTTGTCAAATTCCACCAGTAGATGAGTATTTTTATCAGCTGACCTTTTGAAAGGTCCTACCATGTCAAGTCCCCAGACTGGAAAAGGCCAAGTTATGGGAATCATGCATAAATCCTGAGCTTGCACGTTATCCTGCCTTGCATATCTTTGACATCCTCCGCGCGTTCTTACTATATGTTCTGCATCACCGTTTGCGATTAACCAGAAAAATCCATGTCTAAAAGCTTTATTGACCAAATATCTGGAACTTGCCTTGTGTCCGCAATCTCCTGAGTGGATTTCTCTTAAAATTTGACACTCTTCTTCTGGAGAGACACATCGCTGAAAAATTCCAGCCGCACTTCTCTTGTGTAACTCACCATTGATAATTGTATATGACTTGGACCTTCTTGTAATCTGTCAAGCGATAACCTCGTTCAGAGGGAGCTCACCTCTCATAAGGTATGCCAGGTATGGTTCAGTCCACTCTGGGATTGTATGTAGGGCGGCTACCAATTTTGACTCTCGATCTGGATTTGCGAGGTCTTCCTCTGTTGGGACTTTAAGTGACGGGCTATGAATTTCATCCATAAAAACATTTGGTGGAACTTGCCTTTTATGGGAACCTAGACGAGCCAGTGCGTCAGCTGCTTCATTGAGACGTCGGTTGATATGATCAACTTGATATCCTTGGAAGTGTCCAGCCAGATGGGTAACGCCTGTCTATATGCTGCCATAACTACGTCTTTAGAATCCTAGGTTCCTGTGACTTGTTGGGAAACAAGATCGGAATCACCCAAACATCAAATCCGGGCTATGCTCATCTCTTTCGCAATTCGAAGCCCATGGAGCAAAGCTTCATACTCTGCTGCATTATTAGTGCATTTAAATGAAATTCGTAAGACATAGCGAAACTTATCTTCTCTTGGGGATGTTAACACCACACTAGCTCCTGAAACTTCCAGTTGTCGAGACCCGTCGAAACGCATAGTCCAGTATTTAGTATCTGGTTTATCCGGTGGAACCTGTAATTGTGTCCAGACATTTATGAACTCGATCAGGGCTTGTGACTTTATCGCAGTCCTTGGCTCATATTTGATATGATATGGCCCCATCTCAATAGCCCACTTTGCAACTCTCCCTGTTGCTTCCCTGTTCTGAATAATATCGGCCAAAGATGCTGAACTAACCATAGTAATAGGATGTTCCTGAAAATAGTGTTTCAACTTACGACTAGCCATGAACACCCCAAAAACCAGCTTCTGCCAATGTGGGTAACATTGTTTAGACTCTGTCAGGACCTCACTTACATAGTAAAACGGCCGCTGGACATGGCCTTCTTTTCCTTCCAGCTTACGTTTCACAACTACCACCGCACTGACCGCCCTGTTATTTGCCGCTATGTATAGTAACATGGGATCTTTCTTCTCAGGCGCAGCTAATATAGGTGCGTTGGAAAGTTGTTTTTTCATAGCCTCCAATGCCTCATCAGCTTCTTGATTCCACACAAAGGTGTCGGTTTTCTTCAATAGTCGGTATAAAGGTATAGCCTTTTCGCCTAGTCTTCTTATAAACCGGCTCAAAAGCAACGCAACCTGTCATCTTCTGAACGTCCTTCAGGCAACCGGCCTTTTCAGGTTATGTATGGCCTGAATTTTTTTCGAGTTTGCTTCAATGCCTCTTTATGAAATAATGAAACCCAGTAACTTTCCAGCTGGTACTCCAAAGACACATTTTGTTGGATTGAGTTTCATCTGGTACTTGCGTAAACTGGCAAACGTCTCTTCTAGGTCTGAGATCAAAGTGTCACCTTTTTGGGATTTGACTACTATGTCATCCACATAAGCGTGCACGTTTCGCTAAATCTGACTTTCCAAGCAATTCTGGATACACCTTTGATAAGTTGCCCCTGCATTTTTCAAACCGAAGGGCATTGACGTATAACAAAATGCTCCAAAGGGAGTAATGAATGAGGTCTTCTCTTGATCCTCTTCCTTCATTTTGATTTGATGATAACCTAAGTATGCGTCCAGGAAACATAGCAATTCGCAACCAGCCGTAGAGTCTATAATCTGATTGATACGGGGTAAAGCGAATGGGTTTTTAGGACATGCTTTGTTCAAATCTGTGTAATCTATGCACATTCTCCATGTTCCGTTCTTCTTGAGGACGAGAACTGGATTGGCTAACCATTTTGGGTGGAATACTTCTACTATGAACCCTGCTGCGAGTAACCTGGCTATCTCTTCTCCAATTGCTTTCCTTCTCTCATCATTGAAACGACGGAGGAACTGACGAATAGGTTTCAGGTTAGGATCCACACTTAAAATGTGCTCATCAAGTTCGCTTGGGACACCTGACATGTCAGAAGGTTTCCATGCAAAGATGTCCCAATTCTCACGGAGGAACTTGATGAGCGCGCTTTCCTATTTTTCTGTCATGTGAGCCCACACGCTGAACTGCTTAGATGAGTCACCGGGGGTAAAGTCCACCAGCTTGGTGTCTGGAGCAGACTTAAATTTTAACTTGGATTCAGCTGATGGCTTTTTGAGCGAGGTCATGTCTTCTAGATCAACTTGCAGTTTATACAATTTCAACTCCTCTTCCGCACAAGCGGTCTCTGCGTATATGGCATCACCTTCCTCGCATTCCAAAGCTATGTCTCTGTCACCATTGACAGTAACATTTCCATGGGGACCTGGCATCTTCAGCTTGAGGTAAACGTAGCAGGGTCTGGCCATAAATTTGGCATAAGCTGGCCGTCTGAACAAAGCATGGTACGGACTTTTGAACTTGACCACTTCAAATGCTAACATCGCTGTCCTGTAATTTTCAAATACTCCAAAAGAAACTTCAAGGTATGTTTTTCCGATAGGTTGTGTAGACTTACCAGGTACAATCCCATGAAACACAGTTGATGATGGCCGAAGTTGTTTCTCTTGCAGGTTCATCCTTTTGAACGTATCGTAGTAAAGTATGTTTATACTGCTTCCTCCATCCATCAATACTTTGTCTAACTTGTATCCTCCAACTTGTAGAGCCACAACCAGACCCACTCCTCCTAGATTATCAACTCGTGGCGGATGATCAGCCCGACTCCAGGTTATGGGTTGTTTTGACCAGTTAAGCCACCTAGGACCAGCAGGAGCCACTTCATTGACAGCGTGTTTCTGCACCTTGCGTTCTCTCCTGCATGAACTGGTAGTGAATATATGATACTGGCCCGAGCTTAACACCTTTGGATTTGTTTCAAAACCATAATTTCCTCCTTGGTGAATACCACCCGGGTTAGTTCTCTGGTTACCCTAGCCATGATGACCCGGATTATGATTTCCAGGTCCAGAGTTGCCAGCTCCCGGGCGTCCACCTCCCATATTTCGTGGGTTGCCACCTCCATTGTTTCCTGGTCCATAGTTGTTACTTCCGCTAGGTCTAAAACCCTGCATGATGAAACAATTTTCCCAAGAATTATTTGCTAACTTTCCGTTTTTGCTGTGTCGAGGACATGGGCCTTTCAGAGCCTGTTGAGCCTGTGCAAAGCTGTTTGGTCGAAAATTTTGATTTCCTCTGAAATTGTTGCCCTGACGTTGGTTTCTGTAACCTGTATTCGTGTTTGCCACTAGATCTGAGGTCCCTTCTCCGTTTTTACGCTTGTTATTACTCTGGTTCTGAGGGTTGTTGTTGCCCTTATTTGGGTTCTGGCTACCCTTGGTCCCAGTTTTCTTTCCCTTTGCAGACTTCTCATCATCCGAGTCTGTGTCCTTTGTCTTATCAGACTCTGCATACTTGGTCATGGCATCCATCAATTCGCTCATATCACTTACGTATCGCTTGATGCGTCCCAGCTTATGCTTCAATGGGTCAAATCTGCAATTTCTTTATAATGCTATGACTGCCTGCTGAGCGGTGAGTCCAACACATGAATGTATAATTTCCGCGACGCGCCGAGACCAGTGCTGGGCAGACTCCCCTTCCTTCTGAACACAGTTTTCCAGGTCTGTGATAGTCGTCGATCGTTTACATGCTCCCTGGAAATTTTTGATGAACTGGTCCTTCAACTCCTGCCAGCTATTAATTCAATTTGCGGGAAAGTTCTTTAACCAAAACTTCGCAGGTCCTTCTAACATCACACTTAAGTACCGCGCGCATACTGCGTCGCTTACTTCCAATATCTCCATGGCCATCTCATACCCTTCTATCCAATCCGCGGGCTCCATGTCTGGTGTATAGTTTACAACTCTGCGAGGTCCTTTGAAATCAGCCGGTATTATCTCGTTCCTGATTGCCAGACCAAGACACTGGATGCCAATCCCGCGAGACCCAGTCGGGGCAAGGTTTGAGACTGCATTCTGAACTGGGGGTTGAACATGACCCATATTTCTGTTTTCTGGTTCCACAACTATGTGTTCTGTATTTATAACTCCAGGTGCATAGGATACAGTCTACCAAGGTGGGATAGGTTGCTGCTGGTTTGCGTTGCTAGAGCCAGCCAGAACTGGTGAATTTCCATGGTGACTTCTCGGCAAGGAATTCCTGCTATCGTAAGGAGTTGAGTGTATGCTGTCCTGGTTACTGTAATTCATCTGCTGAACCACCGCTGTTTGCAACATCTCGATTGCCCTTCGAGCTTCAATTCTAATAGGATCATTGGGGTTGACTGGAATCCGTGCCAGACTATTTGTTGCTGCCCAAATGTTATCCATTGGATTGTTGAAATGACCTGGTGGCGTATGGAACCTTTCATGTAGAGGCTGTTCCGGGACTGGAACAAGATTCAGGTTACCATGCAGCTAGATAGGTGGCTGGAAACATGCCGGATGAACTGGAACAGGAGCTACTGGCGGGCTCATAGGGTGAACCGGCTGAGCGGGGTTAGGCGCCCCAGGCGTCCCAACCGGGGACGCGAACAGGTTCTGAAGGTTGGTAGGTCCCAATCCCGCGCCGAATTCATTGTTAAAACGGGTATGATAACACATGTTCTGTATTGAAGATAACTCCCTCTGTCTGAAGTTTAGATGAATCCCCTCTCTTTCCAGACGTGTTGCTTCCTCCAAGACTTCCCACCGAGCTTTGTTTATACATGTTATCTCCTTCTCGATCTCCCGACGGGCACGACTTATTTCCTGTCGAAGCCTCTCGATCTCTGCGTTATGGTGCCAAGACTTCGTTTAGTGAATCCATCGCAGCTATCAACTCGGGCCTTGGGTTATATGACGCGGGCGCTGTTAAGTCAATCACTGTCTCAGCTGGCCAGAGCTAGTTGGACCGGGTCCTGTTGAACGCGGTTTTGTTGGTCCGACTGGGGCTACCATTGGCCCGTTGGTGCTATCCCTGCGCCTCCTGGTCCTCCTAGAACTAGACTCGAAGTTGAAACAGTGTCTGTAATTAAATTGCCACTAGCGTCATACCTGGGCTCCGTAGGTCGTGCTGATCCAGCCATGTCTCCTCCCAACCTGTCTTCAAAAAGCTAATGGATGGATACCGTTTCGTCACGATCATCATTGTTTCCAACTGAAGATTCACCATTAGAGTATATCATCGTAGCCTCCCCCGAGACTGAGTCTGACTGCTGGTCTAGGTCCGTTCCTCCTACGAAGCCAACAAAAATGTGGATGCCACCGAAGGGGACTCAAAATCCTGACTCCACCGATGCGAACTCTGGACCCCACGTGTCATGGTTGTAGTAGTTTCCACGCCGACTCCTTCTGAGCCGGCCTATCGCGAGCTTCTCGATCCCTGGTAAGGCTCCTTCCGAAAAGACGACGCTTCCGCGAGCAGGCCCCACGGTGGGCGCCAAGTGTCATGGTGTTGTCACGGCAAGTGTCCTCATGCGAGAACTAGATTGCGAGGCCATTGCTACTGAGCGAAACTTCGAAAGGGTTAAGGTGAAAATGAGAGACGCGATTTTACCCAGGTTCGGCCCCTCGGAAGAGGGTAAAACCTACTCCTGCCTTCTTACTATCGGGAAAACAAGGTCTCGATTACAAAGGGTGATTCTGGCTCTCGATGTCTCGAGTTACCTTGCTATGAACTTAGAGCTTGTTCTTCTATGTCCTAGGGCCTAGCCTTATATAGTGGCCGAGCCCCCCTCGGGTTACAAAGGATCCTGGTTATACCCGTCGTCGGAGTCTTAATTATATCCGGTTCTGGGTAGTTCTGTTCCGATTCTCCCTGTGACCTGGTCGTCTCCGTCCGGCCTTGGGCTGATCTCCAGGCCTTGGGCCCTTGCGCCTCCCAGCTGAGAACATGAGCCGGTCCTCTGTCTTTTCCGAGTTACGCACATCCTAACCCGGGCCTTCTTTCTGCCGAGTGGTCATCACAATCCGGTTCTCCTTGCTATAAACCGTACCAGCCACTCTGAGCCGGATCAAGTGGACTCCGGTTTATATGAGCGGTTGGTGAGGCTCCCACTCACTTATTCCCCCATCAAAAACCCTAAAGGAATCGACATTTTCCACAAAATACATCCATAGCTCCTCCGCCGCCGCCGACAAGTTTCGGGGGACAGATCTCTGTTCTGGCACCCTGCCGGGACGAGGAAGTTCCCCCGGAGCCATATCCATCGACTCCACCGCCATCTCCATCGCCGTTGTTGTCTCCTATGATGAGGAGGGATTAATTCTCCCTCGAGGCTAAGGGCTCTACCGGTAGCTATGTGGTTCAACTCTCTCTCCCATGGTGTGATCTATATGTGATCGTGAGATTTGTAATCTAGTTGAACAAGTAGATGTTACTGTTCATCTTGTGCTACTTAAGTGTTTTATTAATATGAACTTTGAAGTCACCTTGTCCCGTGGTGTGAAGGTGACCGTGTGCACATCGTGTGTGTCTCCTCTATGAATTGTGGTGTTTGTCTAGTACCTTCTAGGGCGCTTATAGTGACAGCGTGGGGATAACTAGACATGGGAATGCTTACTTTAAGGAATGCTTTTTCTAGCCCTACGCAATGATTAGTGTTCGTTATCCAACCGGAGAGGGTTAAGAGTAGCATAGTGAAGAGAAGATATTTAGTTATTCAATTATGTGATCATTGTTGAGAGTGTCCACTAGTGAAAGTAGGATCCCTAGGCCTTGTTTCCAAGCATTGAAACATCATTTTCCGCCTGTTCTGCTACATGTTTGCTTTCTGCCATATTTATTTCAGATTGCTAGTATTAATTATAACCATCCATATTACTCGCATTTCACTATCTCTTCGCCGAACTAGTGCACCTATATACCTGACAAGTATATTGGGTGTGTTGGGGACACAAGAGACTTCTTGTATCTTAATTGCAGGGTTGCTTGAGAGGGATATATTTGACCTCTACCTCCCTGAGTTCGATAAACATTGGGTGATCCACTTAAGGGAAACTTGCTGCTGTTCTACAAATCTCTACACTTGGAGGCCCAACACTGTCTACAAGAATAGAATCATGCGTAGACATCAATTACACACTTTGCTTACTGCGATTATATGTTTCTTGCAACTTAATACCCAACCTTTGTTCGGATGATGTTCAGAGGGTGGATTTTTAGTAATAGATATAGTTGGATAATGGTCTATGTATTTTGTTGTAATGCCCACATGAATCACATAGTAATCTTTATGTCTTGCATATGCACTACGGTGCAGCCTTCATTTCTGTCAATTTCCCAGCTGTAATTTGTTCACCACACATGTTATTTATCTTTCACGGAGAGACACCACTAGTGAACTATGGACCCCGGTCCTTTTCCTCATACTGATAAAACACCTACTGCTTTCATACTTCTCTCATACTATTCCTACTGTTTTCCTATTGTTTTCCACACCATACGTTTAACCTCTTTGTGTTTAGCAAAACCGGTGAGATTGAAAACCTCACTTATTCGTTGGGGCAAAGTGATTTGATTGTGTTGTGTATGTTCCACGTTGCTACAGAACCGGTAGTGCGCCCTGCCATCTCAGCTGCATCAACCTTCAAAAGTGCTTCTTCCTCCTGCTGGCCGATTCAACCTTGGTTTCTTTTCTGAGGGAAAACTTGCAGCTGCACTCTTCACACCTTGCGCTTGGGGTCTCCCAACGAGCGGGTGTCTACACTCCATCAGATTGCCAAAGTCTTGAAGCGTATTGATGCATCCAATGATAAGGTGATGAGTGATGTGCAAAACAAGAGATCCACAAGAGCTCAATTGGCAAGCTTTAGTGAGCATCAAGCTCACATATCCATGGTGGAACCAAAGAAAGTGTATGAAGCTCTTGAAGATTCGGATTGGTTGGAAGCTATGCATGATGAGCTAAATAAATTTGAGCGTAATAAAGTCTGGAAGCTAGTTGAGAAGCCAAAATATTGCCACAATGTTATTGGCACTAAGTTGATATTCAAGGACAAGCAATATGAGCATGGTATTGTTGTGAGTAACAAGGCAAGATTGGTGGCTCAAGGCTACACTCAAGTGGAAGACATTTACTTTGATGAAACCTATGCTCCCGTGGCTCGTCTTGAGTCCATCCGTATCCTCCTTGCATATGCATCTTCACATAACTTTAAATTGCAACAAATGGATGTCAAAAGTGCTTTTCTAAATGGTCCATTGAAAGAGGAGGTATATGTTAAGAAACCTCCGGGTTTCGAGAACCCCAACTTCCCTAACCATGTCTACAAGCTCTCTAAGGCCCTCTATAGACTTAAACAAGCTCCACGTGCATGGTATGAGCACCTTAGAGAGTTATTGCAGGACCGTAGGTTTGAAGTGGGGCAAATCGATCCCACCCTTTTTACAAACAGGGTAAAGGGAGAGCTTTTCATATGCCAACTCTACGTGTATGATATTATGTTTGGCTCTACTAACAAAGCTTTCAATGATGAGATCTCAAAGCTTATGACTGACAGGTTTGAGATGTCTATGATGGGAGAGCTCAAATTCTTCCTTGGCTTTGATACCAAGCAATTGGCTCGTGGGACTTTCATTTCTCAAGCGTGAACGGATAGTGAGGGAACCTAGAGGGGGGGTGAATAGGTGCTACGACCAATTTTAATTTTTCTTCGAGTTTAGGCTTGACACAAAGGTAAATTCTCTAGATAATGCAACTAAGGTGAATTTACCTATATGACAAGGATACCAACAATCGCAATGCAAGTACAAGTAAAGGAGGAAGGGAACGATGTAACCGATATGAACCACGCGGAGACACGATGTAATCCCGAGTTCCTCCTTGTTAAGGGAGTACGTCTCATCGGAGGGGTGTGAGCTCGCCACGAAGGCCTACTCAACGCCACAAAGGCCTCACCCTATTCTCCGATGAACCCCGCCACAAAGGCCTAGTCCAGCTTCCACTATTGATCCCCTTTGAGGCGAGAATCAAATCCTTTACAAACAACTTGGGGCACACACCCACAACCAAATTGGGGGCTCCCAACAATCTTGAATCACCAAGAGTAGCAAGATGCCTAGGTTCTCCACAAGAGGAAACCCTAGACTAGACCCCTCAAGCTAATGAGGGGGAAATGAAGAACGACTCGGTGAAGATGTAGATCGGGGCCTTCTCCTTCAATCCTCCAAAGATCAACACGTTTGGTGGGACGAATTTGGAGTTATGGCAGATTTGGTGAGCTCAATAAATGCTATTGAATGCTAAATGGACGAATTAGAGCTCAAGGAGGAAGAGGAGGGGTGTTTATACCCCTCCTCAAATCTAGCTGTTTGGCTGGAAAACAGGTACCGGAATATCCGGTCCAAGTTTGGACCGAAATATCCGGTCGGGATATTTGTTTAGATCTACTTCAAAACGTTGACTTCAACCGGATATTCTGATGGACCCTAAATAATCAGGTAGCAATAATCTGGCTGGCTTCTGTCCCTTGCTGGAACCTGAACCGGATATTCCGGTTGCCACCGAATAACCCGGTTCAAATAATCCGGTTGGGTTATGTGAGTTCCATCTCCAGTCCTTGGCCGATTTGAGCAGAAACTTCCTCAACCGAAATATCCGGTATGTAGTGAATAATCCGGTACCAATATTCTGGCTCTTCTCTGTCCCGAACTGGACATAAATCATCCTAACCGGAATATCCGGTTTCCCGGAATAATCCGGTTAGAATAATCCGGCTCCTCACTATCCCAAATCTCTTAACCCAATCTTCACCGATCTTTTCGGTGACCGATGCTGATATTAAAGATAACACCTGCACACTAAAAACCTCGATAAATAATGTACTTAGTATGTTTAACTAACACACAAAACACCGGGAAAACGAAATGCACTTTCAACCTCCCCCTTTTTAGTGTTAGATGACAATACTAAGATTTGCAATAAAACTTTGACGAGTACATGTTTGAAACAAAATGGAAATGTCTCCCCTATCTATATGCACATCTGTTGTTTTCCTCAAATGCAAAAATGCAATAATACAAGGAGATCAATTTACAACAAGTAGCAAATATTCCAAAGAACAATATAACCAATATGTTGAGAATAAGAGAAATATATACCTTGTGCGTAGAGATGATAACAATAATACCCAAGCACAATAAACGATAATATCCTCAACATATATAATAGATAATCCATGATAACCAATAATCATAGTCTCACACCACATAATAGCACATAGTTTAAACAAGACAATAAGAAGGAAATAGTTCACGAATAATACTAAATGGACACAAGCTCTCAAGAAATGGTAAAAGTATATGCTTGTGTCTAAAACCCATGCAAATCCCCGTAGTCCTAATACTACTTATCCCCCTTTGGCATTGAGACACCAAAAAGGAGATAGGTAGTGGTGATAGCGTCCCCAACAACGATCTAAGCATCGGAATGCTCAGACGACTCTCCAGGTGACGCATCAGAAGGACCCTCGGCAGCCCTCTCCAGATCCTCGTCCGCATCCTCATCTTCCTCATCAAAATCATCTCCAACATGAGTACTGGAAGAAGCAGTTGTGCCACAAAGAGCCTCCTCAATACGCTCCCAAGGGGTACGGTCTATGGCAGACCACTGAGAAAAAGTCTGTGGAACAAGGGGAGCAGGAAGATCACCAGTAGCACCACTCACATGGTGAAGAATCTGACTCTGAGTGCTAGACATAGCTGTGTCCCTGTGGTAGGCCTGGTACTTCTCCTTGTGAATGTCCACCTTCATGCACAACACATTGTGCTGAAACCAGGAGAGCTTCCTGACATTGCGCAGAGTGGTAGAAGAATCAGACTGGCGAGCACTAGAAGGGGCCACACCTCCCATAGAGGAACCACCCTCAATAGGAGGAACAGGAGCACACACCGCCTTCCTCTTAACATACAGCTTCTTGAAATGATGTTCTTCCTTTGGCAGCTCATTGAAATCCCTCTTCATTGTGTCCTTGATAAGCATCATGATATATGGTCCATAATGTATGGTGTTCCCACCAATCATAGCATTGCGCAACTCATGGAAGATAATGTCCATGACATCCATAGTATAAGAGGCAGTAGGGTTCTCATCCTCCATACACTGCTTAGACAAAATGAGAAGATTGCACAATGGACTG
Organism: Alopecurus myosuroides; assembly: GCA_028641055.1. Lineage (NCBI taxonomy): Eukaryota > Viridiplantae > Streptophyta > Magnoliopsida > Poales > Poaceae > Alopecurus > Alopecurus myosuroides. The sequence continues at coordinate 17,008,278 of CM054062.1, forward strand.
GTGAGAGCATCATTGTTACCTCCACTAGGCACCAAGAAGGACCGGAAGAGGCCCACAAGCTGATCATAGAAGGGAAGGATCCCTTCCAGCTTCCCAACAGTAAAACCTGGAGCATACATATCTACCATGGACCTCTCTCGTTGCGGTCTCTCCACATCATGCATACGGTGACCAAGTGGAGGATGAGAGCTGTGCGAGTAACCAAGCAGATGACCCAGCCTGTGGAATGGGGCCTCACAATGAGTGGACTGGGTCATCCACTTCAGACCACATGGAACACTGTTATCAAACACCACAGTGGACATGAACTGCACAATGAGCTCGGTGTTGTAGGGGCAACGGGTCTCCAGAAGCCTCACAAGACCGAACCTCTCGATGATACTAGCAGCATCAACAAACTCTCCCTTGTCACTGATCATCTCAAACTTGGTGGGATGCATCTGACGGATGTGAAGCTTGTAGTCAGAATAGATATCCGCATAGATGTACGACTTCTCCATGCACCAGAACCGAGCATCCTCACAATCAACATCACGTGGAGTGTTGTACCAATCCTTCTGACGGATCTGAGCATAATCCTGAGTGGAGACATCCATATTGTAATTCTTCGTTGCTTCCTTCCCTTTCTTCTTCCTTGATGGCTTTGAGACCAAAGACTTGGCCTTGGCAACATCTTTCCTCGGAGGATGAGTCACCGGGATCCTCATCACTAGTGTCCTTGTATGAAGGATTCTTGCGAGGGCCCAACTTGTCAGCGCGAGAGCTACCTGTGAAGGAGAATCATAGAGTAAGCAATGGGGTAAGTGCACACATGTCTAATCAATGGAGGAATCATACATCAAAACAATAGGGAAGAGTCCATGGTATGATCGAGAATCAATTCTAGCTAGGATCAAAATAGTACTAGAGAATTCGGGACAGAACTCAACCGGATATTCCGGTTCAGTTCTGGACCGGATATTCCGATTTCGTGACAAAACATGGCCAGATATTCCGGTTAAAAAATGAACCGGATATTCCGACTTCACTGCAGAACACAACCGGATATTCTGGTTCAAAACTGAACCGGATATTCCGAGAGCACGAAAACAACACTAGATTGATTCTTACCTAGATTTGAAAACTAGATCGGTGACATCAGAATCTAACCTATTGTCTCTAGCATGTATAGGATACCCTAGGAAACATTCACTACCAAGCATTTGCAAGAAAAACACGAATCCATGGAGAGGTATGGTTATGGCACCAAGATTCAAAAGATTTGAACTTTACCAGAGTCCATGGATGAAGATGCTTGGATGGAAATGCTCCCAAGGTGACGGAGAACAAGACCCGGGCAAGAAATTGCAGATCCCGTGGAGGAAGTGGTCCAGGAGGCCAAGAATCGGAGCGGCGGCGCGATTGTGGAGAAAGGGAGCTGGGGAAGAAAAGGCACGAACTGCCTCTCTTCCCGTGCCCCTCCGAATAAGTGAAGATTCGCCGGACCGGATATTCTGGTTCAAGTATGAACCGGATATTCCGGTTCAAAACCTTCTGATTCGAAACTTCCTAGTTTCAATGGAACGACAAGTGTGCTAGATAGAGTTTGGTTTTTAGGTAGAAAGGCTTAGGATAGAAACACCAAACTGGAAGTAGTACTTATCTCACTCAATTGCAAGAATCAAACAATCAAAAAGACCAATTGAGAGAGATTTTCCTATGAAAAGACTTAGCGAGGAAAAACAAGAGAAATGCAATGAAATATCGAATAACCCCAACTGATATGCAACTCTTCACAAAAAGGAGGTTGGTGGCCTAAGCCACCATGTAAGAGATCATGGTATGACACCGCGAAGATATATCTTGGGTGCATGGCCAATACTCGACATTGAAGCTCATAATTCGACATTAGAAAAAGAGAGATAACAATGAATTTTTGCTTTGGGCATAATGAGGGGAGGGAGAACCCAATGTGTTAGGATAACACTCCCCTATGTCCATGCCTACACCTAAACCCAAACACGTCTCAACTATAGGGGGTGTGCAAGATCCTCAAGTCAAGATCCTAGAATCAATGATGTTTAGTTCATTCCTCAAGAACATGAATCTTGCATCATCGAGTGGCTTCGTGAAGATATCCGCGAGATTGTCCTTGGTGGGCACATATGCGAGAGCAATATCACCTCTTGCCACATGGTCATAGATGAAATGGTGACGAATCTCAATGTGCTTCGTCCTTGTGTGTTGCACGGGGTTGTAGGCGATCTTGATGGCACTTTCATTGTCACACATGAGGGTAACCTTCTCCAAGTGAACATTGTACTCTTTGAGGGTTTGCCTCATCCATAGAAATTGGGTGCAAGCACTTGAGGGAACCACGTACTCGGCTTCGGCGGTGGAAAGAGATATGCAACTTTGCTTCTTGGAAGACCAACTCACCAAAGACCTACCAAGGAATTGGCAAGCCCCGGAAGTGGACTTCCTATCATCTTGATCACTGGCCCAATCGGAATCCGTGTAGCCCTTGAGAGAGAATTGTGCCCCCTTTGGGCACCATAAACCAAACCTTGAGGTATGAACCAAATACCGAAAAATCCTATGGACCGCCAATAAGTGACTTTCCTTAGGAGCCGCTTGATAGCTTGCACACACACCTACACTCAAAACGATATCGGGCCTAGATGCACAAAGATAAAGCAAAGAACCAATCATAGAACGATACAAATTTTGGTCCACATCTTTACCATCTGGGTTGCGCTTGAGGTTATACTTGACTTACATAGGAGATGGCTTTATTTTTGCACCTTGGAAATTAAGCCTCTTGAGCATGTCTTGGGTATACTTGGATTGAGAAATGGAAGTCCCACGAGCCAATTGCTTGATCTCAAAGCCAAGGAAGAATTTAAGCTCTCCCATCATGGACATCTTAAACCTGTCAGTCATAAGCTTTGAGAACTCATTATTGAAAGCTTGGTTAGTTGAGCCAAAGATAATATCGTCCACATAGAGTTGGCATATGAAAAGCTCTCCGTTTACCCTCTTTGTGAAGAGAGTGGGGTCGATCTTCCCAACTTCAAAACCACGGTCATCCAATAACTCTCTAAGGTGCTCATACCACGCACGTGGTGCTTGTTTAAGTCCATAGAGCGCCTTATCGAGCTTGTAGACATGGTTAGGGAAGTTGAGGTTCTCGAACCCCGGAGGTTGCTTAACATATACCTCCTCTTTGAGTGGACCATTCAAGAAAGCACTTTTGACATCCATTTGTTGCAATTTGAAATTACGCGAAGATGCATATGCAAGAAGGATACAGATGGACTCAAGGCGAGCCACAGGAGCATAGGTTTCATCAAAGTCAATGCCTTCAACTTGAGTGTAACCTTGAGCCACCAATCTTGCCTTGTTCCTTACAACAATTCCATGCTCATCTTGCTTGTTCTTGAATATCCACTTAGTGCCAATAACATTGTGGAAATCTTTGGGCTTCTCAACTAATCTCCAAACCTTGTTGCGCTCAAAGTTATTGAGCTCATCATGCATAGCTTCAACCCAATAGGAGTCCTCAAGAGCTTCAAACACTTTATTTGGTTCCACCATAGATATGTGAGCTTGATGCTCACTAAAATGTGCCAATTGCCTTCTTGTGGATCTTCTAGCTTGAATATATTCCAAAACCTTGTTGTCTTGGGCATCAATATGCTTCAAAGCTCTTCTTATCCTTATAGCACGACGAGCTTCGATCTCCTCATTGTTGCGAGGAGGAATCACTTGATCATTTGGGTCCCCGTCTTGACCAACTTGGCCTTGATCATCATCTTCATCATCATCATCATAAACAACAACTTCTTCAACACTAGCTTCAACTTGAGGAGAGGAGGATGAGGATGGTTGATCTTGGCCTTGACCTTGACTATCATGAATGATAGGAGTGGTTGCATCTTGCGTAGTAACTTGGTCAATAAGAGGAGGGTCTTCAACATATTCTTGGTCAGGTGCACCACTTGGCTCCTTGGCTTGTTCTTCTATTGTGGAGGTGGGCTCCACTTGAGTATAGCATAGTCCTTCTTGAGTCGCCATAAGGTGTCCCTCAATGGTGCGGAAAAATCCCACACCCATCCTTCCTATAGCTTCTTGAGGCATTTCAACATCTACATTAGAAACATGAAATTGCGCCACTTGGGAGCCATCATTTTCCTCGAAAACCACACTACAAGATTCTATGACAATCCGTGAGGCTTTTTCAAAGACTCTATAAGTGTGGGATTCGGCACCGTAACCAACAAATATACCCTCAATCGTTTTGGATTGAAATTTAGACAACCTAACACCCTTGATCAAATAGAAGCACTTACAACCGAATACACGGAAGTAGGAGACGTTGGGCTTGTTGCCGGTGAGGATCTCATATGAAGTCTTGTCCAAGCCCTTACGGATGTAGAGGCGGTTGGAGGAGTGGCATGCGGTGGATATGGCCCCGGCCCATAAATATTGGGGAGAAGAATATTCCGCCAACATGGTCCTTGCCATATCCAAGAGAGTGCGATTCTTCCTTTAGGCAACACCATTTTGTTGAGGAGTGTAAGTGGCAGAGTATTGATGACGAATAACCTCATCACTAAGGAATTCATTCAAAGTGTAGTTCTTGAACTCCGAACCATTGTCACTCCTAATAGCCATGATTTGCACATTGTGTTGACGTTGCACTTGGTTGGAGAAGTCGATGATGGTTTGTTGAGTCTCACTCTTGCACTTGAAGAAATAGACCCAAGTGTATATTGAATAATCATCGACAATCACCAATCAAGACTTCTTGCCACCAAGACTTTCCTTGGGCACGGCACAAAAGAGATCAACATGGAGAAGCTCCAAGATCCTCTTTGATGAGATAATAGTCTTGGCCTTGTGCGGAATATCATGCATCTTCCCTTCAACACACAACCTACAAACGCGATATTTGGAAAAGGAAACATTTTATTTTAGTCCGAGAATAAGGCCAACTTTGTGAAGACTTTGCAAAGTTCTCATTGTTGACATGGGATAAGAGGCGATGCCACAACCACCCCACGCCCGCCTTTCCTAAAAGACACATTGTTTGAGAGTTGGTAGACTTCAAAAAGTCCACCACGAACAACTCATTTTCAACATGTCCTACGTATGCGACGTCAAGAGTCTTGCTCCTCAAAAGGACCACAATATCTTCATCAAAGAAGACGGATAAACCCATCTTCCCAAGAGAACGAACCGAAAGTAAATTGAAACCAAGGGATTCAACAAACATGACGTTCACGGTAGTCCTGCAAGAGATCATTGACTAGAGTTAGGACCCGAGGAGGGTCCCTTCATGTTAGCAACAAGGGTCTTTGGAACCCAAATGGTATAGTCAATGTAACCCTCAATATGACAAACATATTTAGCTTGCACAACACCATAATAATCAACATATAAGAAATGGTGTGGATTGTTAGTTCCCACGGAGATGCTACGAGTAGTGTTGTCCCTCATGACACCACTACTTGAAGCAACATTGTTTGCTTGTGCGGGAGAGCTACGAGTAGTGTTGTCCCTAATGACAATACCACCCGAAGTATCATTGCTGGCCATCTTCTTACTCTTGTTCTTCTTGTTCTTCTTCTTGGCAACATAGCCAAGACCTTTCTTGCCCACTTGTTGCCTTGGAGCACTCATTTGTGGTCTAGCAACAACCACGTGAGGGCTAGGGGAAACCACTTGTGGGATAGAGACCACAACCTTCTCAACTTGAGGGCCTTTTCCCTTGAGCCTTGCTAGCTCTTCCTTCAACCTAGCATTTTCCTCAATAATATTTGCATGATCACAAGAAGGAGTAGAGGTGATAGAGCTGTTAGTTTGATTAAGTTGAGTTTGAAGTTGTTCATGGAACTCTGAGTGTTGACTCTCCAAGGCTTTGTGAGCCTTGGTTAGATTTTCAAACTCCTCGGTTAGTTTACCATGACCAACACCAAACTCAGCCTTATCCTTTTTAGCCTCTTTATATTTATAAATTGCAAGGTCACGTTCCTTAGTGATATTAGAAACAAGTTCATTATATGACTCTTCAATAGATTCAAGTTCCTCCTCAAGAGAAACTCTACCATCATGCTCTTCCTCAAGATTCATAGAGAGGGATGCTATCTCATCCGCATCCCTTCTTTCAATCTCACCTTTCTTCTCAAGAGCTTCATGGGCCTCTCCCAATTGGCTCATGAGATGATCAAAGTACTTCTTGGTCTCCCCTTGTATGTTAGACATAAAATGTCCCAAAGAGAGAATTTAATATTCTACTCTAAGACTAGCATGATTTTCTAGTTCACTCGGGGTCTTAGAGTTTGGGAAGGTGATACCTTCGAGGCCTTAGCCATGAAGCACTTGGCATTTGGGTGAGGATGATTCTCATTGGGGGATTCAAAGAGAGATGAAGATGATGGAGTAGAAGCAATATCAAGAGCGGCCACTTCACTTGTGGTCTCTTCTTCTTCATCACTTCAGGAATCATACTCCTCTTGAGTCATAAGCACAAACTTGATGGGGAACTTCTTGTTGAATGGTCTTTTCTTGAAGTGAGGTTTCTTGTAATCAACCTTGGACTTGTCCTTGCGAATGAGCTTTCCACCATGGAGTTCTCTATTTTCATAGGGACACTTAGCAATGAAATGGTGCTTATCTTGACAATTGAAGCAAGACCTCACTCGTTGAGTCCCATCATTGCCATAGCGAGACTTGGTCTTCTCCTCAACATATTCCTTGGCCTTGGGAGGATTCCTCCAAAACTTTTGCACGGTGAGAGAAATGCTATCTTTGAGCACGAGATCATATTCTTGATCCTTCAGTGGAGCCAATTCCTCATGGCACTCTTCTTCATACCCAACCTCCCTTGACACAACCTTGGCCTTTAAGGCAACCGATGCCCCTTTGTGCATTCCTATGGCCCTAGCACGATTGTCAAGATCATTCTTGGTTTGCACTTGATAGGAGCACATCTCTTGCATAGCTTGGGTCGAGGTCAACGAAGCAAAGTCATGTCTTCCTTGAATGCTCTTCAAATCCGTGGGCTCAAATGGCATGAGGGAAATCATGTACTTCCTCTTGATTCAAGCATCATCAATGTACTTGGCACCAACATTGGAAAATGTGGTGGAAAGAGTCTTGAGCCTTCGGTACATGTCTTCATGGATCTCTCCATCATGCATATAGAACCCGTCGGCCTCATTGCTCAAGGCATCATACCTATTCCTTTGCATGCTTTCATTGCCCACAAACATGACGACAAGAGCGTCCCATGTTTCCTTGGCGATGGAATATTGTTGAAGATGAGGCATGTGGTTAGGACCCACGGCTTGTTGAAGAATCGAAAAGGCGGTGCAGTTGAGTTGACAATCTACGGCTTCTCTTCTTGTCAAGTTCTTGGAGTCATGAGGCTTGTATCCATCACGAGTGACCCTCCAATGTTCTATACAAGAAGAGTTCAAGTGAGTTTCCATGTAATATTGCCATTCACGAAAGGAAAAAAAGCATAAATTTTAGGTGGATCTCCTCTAGGAATTATATGGGGATGTGGGACGGGAGGATCGGGAGAGTATCATCCTTCGACGGCATGAAAATCTCCTTTTCCTTCCGAACCCTTATCGTTGTTGTTCTTAGCGGAAGCATCTTTACGTGTTTCACCATCTTCCCCAACCTCGGCATGCTCCGGTTGTTCAACCGTATGAGATGTAGTGGAGGTTGTCGGTTCCTCGGCTTTCATGATTTGCAAAACGAGTGTTCGCAATTCATAGATTTTGCTCTCCATGGATGAGGTCAATGAATTTTTCAACTCATTGAGATCATCCATCGAGACACTCGCCACGGAACTGGAGACATCCGTAACATCGGTCATAGTAAACTCTTAGGCGGTTAAGCCCAAAACAAGAGCCGAGGCTCTGATACCAATTGAATGGATAGTGAGGGCACCTAGGGGGGTGGTGAATAGGTGCTACGACCAATTTTAATTTTTCTTCGAGTTTAGGCTTGACACAAGGGTAAATTATCTAGATAATGCAACTAAGGTGAATTTACCTATATGACAAGGATAACAACAATCACAATCCAAGTACAAGTAAAGGAGGAAGCGAACGAGGTAACCGATATGAAGCACGCGGAGACACGATGTAACCCCGAGTTCCTCCTTGTTAAGGGAGTATGTCTCGTTGGAGGGGTGTGAGCTCGCCACGAAGGCATACTCAACGCCACAAAGGCCTCACCTTATTCTCCGCTGAACCCCGCCACAAAGGCCTAGTCCACCTTACATTATTGATCCCCTTTGAGGCGGGAATCGAATTCTTTACAAACAACTTGGGGCACACACCCACAACCAAATTGGGAACTCCCAACAATCTTGAATCACCAAGAGTAGCAAGATGCCTAGGTTCTCCACAAGAGCAAACCCTAGGCTATATACCTCAATATAATGAGGGGAAATGAAGAACGTCTCAGTGAAGATGTAGATCAGGGCCTTCTCCTTCAACCCTCCAAAGATCAACAAGTTTGGTGGGAGGTATTTGGAGTTATGGCGGATTTGGTGAGCTCAATAAATGCTATTGAATGCTAAATGGATGAACTAGAGCTCAAGGAGAAAGATGAGGGGTATTTATACCCCCTCCTCAAATACAGCCGTTTGGCTGGGAAACAGGTATTGGAATATCCGGTCCAAGTTTGGACTGGAATATCCGGTCGGGATATTTCTTTAGATCTGCTTCGAAACATTGACTTCAACCGGATATTCCGGTGGACCCAGAATAATCCGGTAGCAATAATCCGGCTGGCTTCTGTCCTTTGCTGGAACCTGAACCGGATATTCCGGTTGCCACGGAATAATCCGGTTGGGTTCTATGAGTTCCATCTCCATTCCTTAGCCTATTTGAGCATTAACTTCCTCAACCGGAATATCCGGTACGTAGTGAATAATCCGATACTAATATTCCGGCTCTTCTCTATCCCGAACTGGACATAAATCATCCTAACCGGAATATCCGGTTTCCCAGAATAATCCGGTTAGAATAATTCGGCTCCTCACTGTCCCAAATCTCTTAGCCCAATCTTCACCGATCTTTTCGGTGATCGATGCCGATGTTAAAGATAACACCTGCACACTAAACACCTCGATAAATAATGTACTTAGTATTGTTAATTAGCACACAAAACACCGGGAAAACGAAATGCACTTTCAAAGCCAAGTATACCCAAGACATGCTCAAGAGGTTGAACTTCAAAGGTGCTCAAGAGAAGGTCTCTCCAATGAAAGTCAAATGCCACCTCAAGCATAATCCGGATGGTAAAGATGTGGACCAAAAGTTATATCGTTCTATGATTTGTTCTTTGCTTTACCTTTGTGCATCTAGGCCCGATATTGTGTTGAGTGTAGGAGTGTGTGAAATGTATCAAGCAGCTCCTAAGGAAAGCCACTTGGTGGCCGTCCATAGGATCTTTCGGTATTTGGTTCATACATCAAGGTTTGGTTTGTGGTACCCAAAGGGGGCATAATTTCCTCTCAAGGGGTACACAGACACAGATTGGGCCGGTGATCAAGATGATAGAAATCTACTTCCGGGGCTTGCCAATTCCTTGGTAGGTCTTAGGTGAGTTGGTCTTCCAAGAAGTAAAATTGTATATCTCTCTCCACCACTGAAGCCGAGTATGTGACGGCCGCTAGTTCTTGCACCCAATTCCTATGGATGAGGCAAATCCTCAAAGAGTATGATGTTCACTTGGAGAAGGTGCCACTCTTGTGTGATAATGAGAGTGCAATCAAGATCGCCTACAACCCCGTGCAACACACAAGGACGAAGCATATTGAGATTCGTCATCATTTCATCCGGGATCATGTGGCAGGAGGTGATGTTGAGCTAGACATGTTCCAACCAAAGATAATCTCGCGGACATCTTCACGAAGCCTCTAGATGATTGAAGATTCATGTATTTGAGGAATGAGCTAAATATCATCGATTCAAAGAGTTTGACTTGAGGATCTTGCACACACGCCTATAGTTAACTATGTGCTTGGGTTCAGGTGTAGGCATGGACATAGCGGGAGTGTTATCCTAACAAAATTGCGTTCTCCCTCCCCATTACGCCCAAATAAAAAATTCATTATTATTTCTCTATTTCTAATATTGAATTGTGAGCTAAAATGTTGAGAATTGGCAATGAACCCAAGATATATCTTCACGGTGTCATACCATGGTCTCTTACATGGTGGATTAGGCCATGAACCTCTTCGTTGGGAAGAGTTGGATCTTAGTTGGGTTTTATTTGGATTTCATTGTGTTTCTTTCGTTTTCCTAGCAAAGTGTTCTCATGCGAAACTTCATCTTTCTTGGCATTTATATGTTTGATTCTTGCAAGATCGAGGGAGAAGTACCATCTTCAGTTTGCCTTTCTAATCCTAAGCTCTCTTGTCTAAAGCCAACATCTTTCTAGCACACAAGTCGTGTTTTGAAACGATGTTTCGGTTCAGAAGGCAGCAGGAATTTCCGGTACAGTTTTGTACCGGAATTTTCGAGTGGACCCTGAATATCTGGTTCAAACTTGAACCAAAATATCCGGTCCGACTGATTTCCTTAAAAACGAGGAGGTCGGGGTGAAGGGAAGTTTCCTGCACTTCTTCCACCCCCAACCTCCTCCTCCTCCATAGCCGCAGCCCCTTTGAACCCTAGCCCTCCCAACTACGTCCTCCATTGGATTCTCAATGTTTTGGCCGGATCCGGTGCTCCTCGTCCTCGGGAACATTCTCATCCAAGAATTTGTCTCAATGGAAGCGGGTAACCTTCTTATTTTTGAATCTTGGGTGTTCATCCCCTACCCCTTCTTGGAGACATGTTGTTGTTGAAATTGCTTGGTGGTAGATGTTCCTAGGGTATCCCATTGCATGATAGAAACAATAGGATAGCGCCCGATTAATCGATCTAGTTTTAGACCTAGTTGAAAAAAACAATCTTGTTCTGATTTCGTGGAACCGGAATATCCGGTTCAGAACTGAACTGGAAATTCCGGTTGAGTTCTGTCTCATTTTCCGAATTTCAGAACTTTGTTGATTTCTTCTAGGATTGTTACATGATCATATTGGGGATGCTTTTCTATTATTTTTATGTATGATTCCTATGCTTTGGCTTATGTGCACTTACCTTATGTTATTCATATATATTGCTATATTCATAGGTGATTCTCGTGTTGACAAGCTGAGCACTCGCAAGCGTCCTTCCTATAAGGAAACAAGTGATGAGGACCCTAGTGACTCCCGTCCTCCTAGGCAAGTTGTGGCCAAAGGCAAAGCCAACTCCATTGCAACAAAGAAAGTCACTTCCAAGAGGAAGAAGGACAAGGAAACAAGGAAGAACTATCGGTATCACATCTCAGCTGCTGAATATGCTCAGATTCATAAGGGCGATTGGTACGAGACCCCAAGGTATTGTGAGCTCGAGGATACTCGCTTTCGATGCATGGAGCAATCTCACATTTTCTCGGACATCTATCTTGAATACAAGTATCCCATCCGCCCTATGAATCCTACCAAGTTCCAATTCATCAAGGACAAGGAAGTGTTTGCTCAAGCTACTAGTGTGGTTGAACGGTTCAATCTTGTGAGGCTCATGGAGACCCGTTTCCCCTACAACCATGATATGGTGGTTCAATTCATGTCCACATTGGTGTTTAGGAAGTATATTCATTGCCATTTGAAGTGGATGACCAGGTCAACCTATTGTGAAGCTCAGTTTTTCTAGTTTGCTTGGGTTCTTGGGTACAAGTGGTCCACTCACCCTCCTCTTGGACATAGTATGCATGAGGTGAATAGGCCTCAGCGTAAGAAGGCTATGGCTGAGATGTATGCTCCTGGATATGTGTTTGGAAAGGTGGAAGGTCTTCTCCTTTTCTATGATCAGTTGGTTCGTATCTTCCGGTCTTTCATTGCTCCCAGTGGTGGAAACAATGATGCTCTCACCAGCTCCCTTTGCAACTTGATGATCCTAGCAAAGTAGTGTATTGAGGATCCCGACCCTACAAAGTCATATGAGGTGGATGTCATGGATTTCATATTCCACGAGATCTACAATGCTATTCTTGGTGGGAACACTATCCCTTATGGTCCCTATATTATGATGTTGATCAAGGACACCATAAAAGACTTCAATGAACTGCCTATGGAAGATCACCACTTCAATAAGTTGTACATCAAGAGGAAGTCTGCTCCTGCTACTACTGCTGCTCCTGAGAGTGGTTCCTTTATAAGAGACGCTCGTGCTAGTGCTGCTCCTACATCTCATGCTCCCAAGGCTGACACCTCTACTGTGCGCAATGTCAGGAAGTTGTCCTGGTTTCAGCGCAATGTGCTTTGCATGAAGGTGGATATCCACAGGGAACATTATCAGTCTTACCCCAGGGACATTGCTATGTCTAGCTCACAGCAGAAGATCCTTCACCACATGAGTGGTGCTTCTAGGGATCCTCTTTCTGACTTGGTTCCACACTCGTTCTCTCAGTGGTCTTCCAGGTCTAGTGCTCCATGGGAACATATTGAGGAGGCTCTTTGTTTCACTACTGCTTCATCTAGTGCTCCTGTTGATCTTGATGATGATGAGGATGTTGATGAATATCTGGAGAGGGATGCCGAAGGAGAGTCCGCGCAGTCCGCTGGAGAGGCCTCAGAAGACTCTGATGCTTAGCGTGTCATGGGATGTTAGCATCATTGCTTCCTTCCTTTTTGGTGTCTCGATGCCAAATGGGGAGAAGTAGTCTATTAGGCCTAAGGGTATTTGCAAGGGTCCAGGTACAAGTATGTTCATCTACCATTCTTTGAGAGCTTGTGTCCATTTAGTTTCTCGCTTTCTTTTCGAAAATATTTTCTTTCTCATATTGAACTATGTTTGTGTTATTGTGAGACTATGCTTTTGTGGATCATCTAGTCGGTTATCTATCTATGTTGAGGTTATCACATATTGTGCTCCACTATTATCTTCATATTATCTCTTCGCACAAGGTATATTATTCATCTCTACCTCAATATAGTGGATATTGTCTTGTTTTATCATGTTGCGATGTTTGTTGGAAACCACTCTCCTCTTAGAGTTGTACTTGCATGTCAAGGCAAACAAAAGTATTCATACTTGTAGGGGGAGAAATTTCCATCTATTTCACAAGCATGATGTTGTATTTCAGTTTTTCATTGCAAATCTTAGTATTGTCATCTAACACCAAAAAGGGGGAGATTGAAAGTGCATTTCTTTATCCCTAAAGTTTTGTGTGTTAGTTAAGAATACTAACGACATTATTTATAAAAGTGTTAAGTGGTACAGGTGTTTATTTATTCATCCGCATCGAACACCGAAAAAGAAGGTGAAGTTAGATCATCTATATTTGTCACAGAGACCAACCGGAAATTTCAACCGGATATTTCTGGTGCAACCGGAAATTCTGGTTGTGAATATTTTCTATGGAAATAGCTCCTAGAGTCAACAGGAAATTTCAACCGGAAATTTCCAGACCAACCGGATATTCCGGTTGGGGAAGACCGAGAGAAAAAACGGTTAAGGACTTGGAGTTTGTGCTCACAGTAATCAACCGGAAATTTCAACTGGAAATTTCCGAACCAACTGGAATTTCCGGCTGGAACCTATTTTCAGTACAGAAGCGAGCCGGAAATTTTGACCGGATTATTTGGGGAAACCGGAATTTCCGGTTGAAGTCAACTCCTTTCGAAATCCATATCTGAAGAAGAAGACTAATCGGAATTTCCGGTTCAAGTTTGAATCGGAATTTACGGATCCATTTTCTTGCTCCAACGGCCACATTTATGAAGGGGGCATAAATACCCCTCCTTCTTCCCCAAGTGAGCTAGTTCGTCCAAGGCATTAATGTGCATTTATTGATCTCACCAAAAATCTAGATTTCTCCCAATCCCTCCATCTAAACCGGTTTTCATTTCCCCTCTCAATTGTTTGAGGGATTCGAGTCTAGGATTTCTTTGCGAAAACCTAGACTCCATTGCTACTCTCTTGGTGATTGTTGGTGATTCTTGGGAACCCCCAATTTGGTTGTGGGTGTGTGCCTCAAGCTCATTGAAAATGACTCGATTTCCGCCTCAAAGGGAATCAATAGTGGAAGGCCTTTGTGGCGAGGTTCATCGGAGAATACGATGAGGCCTTTGTGACGTTGAGTAGGCATTCGTGGCGAAACTCACACCCCTCCAACGAGACGTACTCCCCTTAAAAGGAGGAACTCGGGAATACATACTTGTCTCGGTGTGTTTCCGTGATCGGTTATCTCGTTCCCTCTCCTTTACTTTGTGTTTATATCTTGTTTATTTTTGTGTTTGTCATATAGGTAAATTCACCGTAGTTGCACATCTAGAGAATTTACATTTGTGTCAAGTTTTAAATAAATAAAAAATTAAAATTGGTCGTATCACCTATTCACCCCCTCTAGGTGGCCATACTATCCGTTCAGCTGGACGGGAGATGACTCGCGGCGACGAAACCCTAGCCCCTAGCGTCACCTAGGGGCCTTTCAGATTGATTTTTGACAGATAGTATTGAACCTTTAGTTCCTTTTCCAATCCTGGATTGCTCGTTATTTCATTTTCGTGAGCCAAATGGAATACTTATTCTGAAAAGAAGGATCGTCAACCTTACAATCAATGACACGATGCTTCAGTGCCACTTGTGTGAGTACATACAACTATAGATTAGCTAGAAAATTTAGGCCCAGGCATGGCGGCATGTTTACAAGCGTTAGGAGGTACCAAAACTAAGTACGGGTTTAAATGGTACTCTCTCCGTATCGAAATGTAAGATATTTTAACATTTTCTAGATAAAACATATCTAGACATATTTTAGTGTAAGATGCATATGAATCTATACACTAAAACATGATTAGATATGTTTTGTCTAGAAAGTGGTAAAACATCTTATATTTTGATTAGGGGGGAGTATGAACCAGCAAATATGGATTTTGTAGTACATCGGCAGCTCAAAGCTTCGAAGATCAGGCAATAAAGTCATAATGCGGAAAGTCCGCACTGAAAAATTGAAACGACAGACTGTACGACTAATTATCGAAGAAGGTACTGTATCAGTTTTCACATCACAGTGCATCTCCTCTAGGAAAGTCTCATGTCCTGTCGACTTTTCTGAGGGCACTATCTTGATGAAACATGTCATATGTGGGCCATTCAGTCCTTTAGTAATCAGTGTTTTTTTGCAGAAATATTTTAATTACATAATGACGCCAGGAAATCAATCACTGGAGGAATCGCTTGCTTGAGATGATTTACTCGTTGAGATAAACTCGCCTTTTATCATGTACCGGATGAGCAGCATTGTGACTGGGAAGTTCACCATGTACCGGACGACTGGACATAAATATGTGAGGTCTCCGTTCTCCAGCCTGATGCTAATTATTCTCAGGAAGCCAAATGGATTGACCACATGTGTTCACTTCGAATCATGTGTTGCAATGCACGAAGCCATAAAGTGTTATTTTCCTGTCTGGATGTTCAACGTTCAGTTTCTCATGTACTGTTATAGTGTTATTGGTCAGATGTCAGTTCCTTCTGAACAAGGGCGAGGACTCTGTCTATCTGCAGCAGTGAAATCCATGTCATACCAAGTTTATCGATATTAATTGAGATCTTGCCGACGACCTGTGTAGGAAATAGCCAACCAATTACTCATCAGCTACTACTTATATCACTGTCATGGTGTCACCACACTGTTGAAATAATTAAGATTTTGTTTCACTTTTTTTATGACGGAAGTTCCATTAATTTAATCGCTGCATCTAGCCGATACAAAGTGCCAAAACAAGAAAGAGTAGTAGAAGTAGTCCCAAAGAGCAAGGAAGAAACTACCAAGGAGGAGCATCAATCTGAAGCCTAGACGGCCATGTATGCGTGTTGGGTGAAGACCTCTTTGGCCACCCTCCCCAGTTGCACACGCTCAGCCCTGACAAATTAGACACCACCTGAACAACAGATAGTGGAACACCTCTCCTCTGGACCTTTATTTGAGGACTATATACATCAGCCAGTTGAAAGCCTGAAACAAGGAACAATAGACAATTCTACAACGCTGGAACTTGAGATAAAAGACTTCACAGAATAGTCAAACTACAAGTTACTACTTACTCAAGACAGGGACAAGAAGCTGCTTGGAGAAAGCTATGTGCAGCAATCAAATCCATGCTGCAAAGTTGACCAGCTTTTTTCCTGAGAAAAAATTGGACCCGGCAGCCTTTTGTAAGGACATACCAAATTGACTGCTCATGTATATCGTTCTCACCACACAGCTGAAATAATTAAGTTTTTCTTTTCACTTATCTTCTGTATGATGGATGGTCGAGTTAAGCACGAGTGGCCCAGATTGAATGATGCCTTGGAGCCTGGACAAGAGTAGACGTCAGCCAGCTGAGAAAAGACACAATTCTACAGCGCTTAAACTTGAGAATAAGGACTTTACAGCTAACTGTCCACTGAGTGATTGACGAAACAGAGCAAACAATCACTCTCAAGAAAGGACATGCACCTAACAATTCAGTATAAAATCATAGAAGGATATGGATTCCTTCGGAGGGTGTACTGCTAGTTGTTTCCTATAACGGCGTCCATTTGTGATCTCATTCTAAAGATCAATTCGAGTCCCCCAGCCTGCAAGTATGGATGCACACTCTACAACTCTGCTTCTGCTAACTCTGATTCATCTGCTTTTGCGCATCTCGGCTCGCGAATTCCTCTTGCCAGGCTCCTCTCTCTCCATAGAGGACAGCTCTGACATGCTCCATTCACCAGATGGTACTTTCACCTGTGGCTTCAATAATATTTCCCATGATGCATTTGTCTTCTCTATTTGGTTCTCAAACACAGCTGAAAAGACTGTCGTCTGGAGCGCAAATCATCTTCACCCCGTGTACTCGTGGGGATCCCAAGTGATGCTGCACACGGATGGCCGAATGGTTGTAGAAGATTACAACGGCCAGCCCGTGTGGGAAAGCAATGTGAACTCTTCATCAAATGCCGAACAAGCTCGGTTATTGAACACAGGAAACCTCGTCGTGATGGGCCAAGGTGATACCATTCTATGGCAAAGCTTTGACTCTCCTACCGATACATTGCTACCCAATCAGAACATTACTGCTGTTACAAAGTTGGTATCTATCGATAGATTACTTGTTCCTGGGCACTACAGCTTCCATTTTGATGACGAACATTTACTCACACTGTTTGATGATCAGAAGGATATCTCGTTTATCTATTGGCCCAAGCCTGATATTAATGCATGGGCAAAGCAAAGAGACCCATTTAGTACCACCACATATGGGGTCCTTGATAGCTGGGGATATTTTCTTGGAAGTGATAATTTAACTTTTAAGGCTACTGATTGGGGTCTCGGGGTTATGAGGAGGCTAACATTGGATTATGATGGCAACCTTAGATTATACAGTCTAAATAGGGAAGAGCGGAAATGGTCGGTCACGTGGATAGCGTTACCGACCTGCTTTGTACATGGTTTGTGTGGCATGAATGGACTATGTGTGTATACACCAAGGCCTGCTTGTGCATGTGTTCCTGGACACGAGATCATCGACCAAAGTGACCGTACCAAAGGTTGCCGTCCGAAGTTCAACCTCAGTTGTGATGGGCAGGAGATGAAATTCGTGAAGCTGCCCAACACTGACTTCATAGGTCATGATCAAAGTAAGCATAGCTCAGTTTCCTTTCATACTTGCAAGAAGATGTGCTTGAATGACTGCAATTGCAAGGGTTTCTCATACTGGCAAGGAGGAGGAGCTTGCTATCCAAAGTCAGCCCTTGTTGGTGGTGTATCCAGACCGGATTTACTTGGTTCTATCTATCTCAAGCTTCCTAAGACATTACAGTTGCCAGGGTCCTCCATTCCTCACTCGCAGCCTTTGGGTCTTACATATGCTCCTAACTGTAGTGGAGTGAACAAATCTTTCACTGCAAATTTTCCGGATGACCCCAAGGACAGTAAGAGTGGATCACAGTACTGGTACTTCTATGGATTCTTATCAGCGATATTTTGTATGGAAGTAATATTGGTGGCATTAGGATTCTGGTTTATGTTGAAACTGGAGGGCAAGCAGTTAACAGGAGTCTGGCCAGCTGAGGCTGGCTATGAAATGATAACCAACCATTTCCGCAGGTACACTTACAAGGAGTTGCAGAGAGCAACTCGAAAGTTCAAGGATCAGATCGGGAGGGGGGCATCTGGTCTTGTATACAAGGGGGTCTTGAAAGACAAGAGGGCTGTAGCAGTGAAAAGGTTGGAAGAGATAAACCAAGGCGAAGAAGAATTCCAACATGAACTGAGTGTGATCGGAAGGATTTACCATATGAATCTGGTGAGGGTTTGGGGATTCTGTTCTGATGGTCCACACAGGATATTAGTTTTAGAGTATGTCGAGAATGGTTCGTTGGATAAAACCCTTTTTGGCAGCAAGGGCTCACAGACCTTACTTGAGTGGAACAAAAGATTTAACATTGCTCTAGGGGTTGCAAAAGGATTGGCCTATCTTCATCATGAGTGCTTGGAGTGGGTTATCCACTGTGACCTGAAGCCCGAGAACATACTGTTGGATGAGAACTTAGAGCCAAAGATCACCGACTTTGGGCTTGCAAAACTTATGCATAGAAGTGGATCCAATAAAAATGTATCGCGGCTCCATGGAACTAGAGGTTATATAGCTCCTGAGTGGGTCTCGAGCACCCCAATAACAGCAAAGGTTGACGTCTACAGCTTTGGAGTTGTTCTCCTAGAACTACTGACAGGGGCTCGTGTTTCAGACTGGGCATCAGATGCTGACGAGGAAGTGGAAATGGTCCTCCGAAGGGTCACTAAGATGCTTGCAGAAAAACTGATGCTGGAGGGTAGCGAACAGTTATGGATCACCGACTTCATTGACTCCAGATTGAACAGCAAGTTCGATAACCTGCAAGCAATGACGATGGTCAAGTTGGCTGTTTCGTGCGTACAAGATGATAGTAGGAAAAGGCCCACCATGGAAAATGTTGTGCAGATGCTTCTTTCGGTTGATTAGGCCGGTGGCATGATTCAGCAGTATTCTATCAGCTAAAATGAGAGCTTGACGCTTGATATAGTACGCATCCAAAATACGATATATATGATGTATATCCATGTAAATCAAGAACTGCTTAAGCCACTTGTATACCGATGTTGAACTTCGTATTCAGCACACTATGCCAGGTTATGTAGTGTCATGATATTAATATTTGTGCTAAATCTATGCTAGAATGTATTGTAAGAAATTAAGATTCTGTGTGACCATTTGTAATTTACCATCGATGCAAGATATATTGACAATGTGGATTTTCTTTTCAGTAAATTCATGTCCATTGATGTAGCTGTCTTGGTCAAACCTGCTATATCGATATTCAGATTTATTGAATCTTAGGACGACCTGTTTTTCACAGAATTTCATTGGCACCTGTTTTGCTTACATCCAGGAGGCAGCTTCAATCATTGAAGACAAATTATGCATCCTCATGTGACAGGAAAAGGAAGTTCACAGTCAGAACGACTTCATCAATGCATACAAAGGCAGCAAGGAGTAGTGCCTGATGGGAGAAAGTATTGTACCCCGAGGAACAAAACAAATAAATAGTATGAATGGGTAATATTCACATAAAAGGGCAATTAATCAGTGCCCAGAACATATCCAGGCTTCAATCTGCAGCCCAACCTGTACGCCACTTTTCCCACAATTTGGCTCTATTCGGATTCGCAGTAACAGCCTAATATGGAATTCCCATGGGCCTAAAACGTTACAAGCATGCTCATATCAATCTCCAATTCAATCAGTAACCCCTAGCTCTATCGTCTCTCTATCCCGACAGAAGGTATCGTCAACTCTTTCACCAATTGAATTACTAGACTTTCCATGGAAGATCATGGTGGCCATTACTTTGCAATACTTGCCGATGAATCTAGTGATGTTCACCAAAAGCAACAGTTCTGCTCAATTTTCCCTAAGATTGCTTAAATACAAATCTGACTCATCTTTCTTTCCAAAATGGTTTGTCCATTGCTGATATAGTGATATGATATGTGTAGAGATAAAAATTTGAGAGAAGGAACCACGCTGAGCCCTCGGTTGTGCTTGCCGAATCAAAGTACTGTACCATGATACCAATTATGCATTTATGCTAGTTCATCCTCTAGCAATCAGCAAGTATTTTTTATTACGCTTTTTTTAGGAACTCGCCAAAAATTGCAGGCAGGTCAACAATGGAACTACTTCTTGCTTGTATTTACCAACTGAGATTTTTCTACAAGCCGACCCTGTTACCCAAAGCCCAAAGGGATTGGCGGAACTCACTAGAAACGTAGGAATGCAGCAGGGCGATTCAAGCAGGATAAAGCGGGTGACCTGTTGAGCGGAAGCGGAGCGCTGGTTCTGCGGTCGGCGCCGTGGGATCCGGCCGGCACGGTGCGCCCAGGGTGAGGACTCGTTTTTTTTTTTTTTTTGAAGTTCAGGGTGAGGACTCGTTGAGATGGAGGCGATACGGGTTAGGGCATGTTTGTTTGGGCTGGGCTCCACGGCTGCAGCTCGGTAGCTGCTAGTTGAGGCTGAAAAGTTGGAGCGTGTTAAAATTACCCGAATGCTCCCGTAGTGCCGTAGATCAGGCTTAAGTGTTGATAAGATTTTCTTTATGTATTCAAATAGAATTACTCCCTCCGATCCATATTAATAGGTGCTGAAGTGGATGTATTTAAACATGTTTTATTGCTAGATACATCCACTTCAGCACCCATTAATATGGTTTGGAGGGAGTACATTTGTTCAAAAGTATATGTATATTAGAGTATCTTCAGTGGAGGTGGTATTTTTAATGGATTTAAATATAATAAATTACATTTGTTTAAAAGTATATGTATATTAGAGCATCTCCACTTAGAGGTGGTAAAATGTGCGTGAAATGCCGCCAGTTTCACGTGCGCGCGAGTGAAGAACTTTGCCGGCCGCGGAGAAAGCGGCAGTTCGCGCCCGATAGCCAACGTGTCACCTCCTGGGCATTGTATAAAGCGAGGCCGCTCGCGCTACCCAAGCGCAGAACCACGCGATGATAATTGCAAAGAATAATTACCATTTTTACCGTACAAAGAAAAAAACTAATTAACAATAGTGAAAATTCTCTACGATCTAAAAAAATACTGAACATTGTTTCAACCATATTTTTGCTATGAAACCAAAACGATCAAAAGATCATGCTATTATTGTTATGGACGGTTATCACTCCATACACGGAGTGTGGTGCGAGCTTCACCTGCCGGGCGTCGGCTTTACATCGTGTCTTTTTTGATAAAAGTCACTAATGCCAAACTTTAAATTAACAAAGCAAAGGTTCCAACAAGCAAGTAATACACAGGCTGCCACGTACAACTTAGCCAGAAATAAAGTGCAACAAGAGCTGAGGCATACAGCTTAGCCAACAACATAAACTAGACCGCCGGCCGGCCAGAAGGACGCCAAACAACGAGAGCGTCAAGTAGTCGCGGGTGAGAGATCCCGTACATCTGCCGAAGCGCCTCCGCTACCTTCAAAGGGCATTTCCTGTCCTTGGGCTTGAGTGTTGGTGTCCACTTTTGTATAAGAAGCATAGTTTTAAACGTAAGGTTAGCACCGTGCCGCAAAATCTTTCGCTCAATCGCATGCTTGTACCTAATCAGCCAAAACGCCCATGATTGCGCTAGAAACAGAATCCAAGCGAGACGGCGCTGCTGGCCCGAGAGTTGGGAGGCCAAAAAACTGTTGGAAGCTAACAGGGCTCCAAGTCTTCCCCTGGACTTCGCGAAGCCCCGCCCACGCAAACCCTGCCAGGGTGCAGGAAAAGAACATGTGGGAGGCATTTTCCACGACACCGCAAAGCGCGCTCTTGTCGTATGAACGTCCAAACTTGGAGAGAAGCTGCTCCCCCGAGGGTAGACGATCGACGGCCAGCTGCCATGCGAACACCTTGATTTTAAGGGAAACTTTGGCCTTCCAAAGCACCCCTGCACTAGGGACTGTCACCCCTTGTGACAGCCGTGCGTAAATGGACCCCACGGAGAACACGCCAGACGGGTCCAGGTGCTAGAAGATCTCATCGGGCAGGACAGAGAGGCCAACCGAGTTGATGATCTCGTCGAGGACACGCCAAACCTCCTGTCTAGCCGGGTCTAGAGATCAACAAAACACACAACCCCACTGAACCGCCTGAGCTACCATGGAGGAGGGCTTCTCACAAATGTTGAAGAGGGAGAGGAAACGGCGGCAAAGGGGGCCCTCCCCCTGCCACCAATCGAGCCAGAAGAGCGTGCACATACCATTTCCAACATCATGTTTGGCCCCCAGCTTTATGAAGACTACGCCAGAATTGAGAGTTGTTCCTCGCCGACGAGGCAAAGATATCCCAATTGGGAGCATATTTTGCACGGATCAGGGAAGCCCAAATCGATTCCTCCATGTGATACAACTTCTGGATCCACTTAAGCATCAAGGCCTCATTCATAAGCTTGGAATTGAGGATCCCCGGTCCCCCAAACTCCTTAGGCCGACAAACTGAAGGCCAATTAACCATGTGATATTTCTGCTGAGGGCCGGCTCTAATGGAATCGAACTTTTCATGCACCCCGTATTGTAACAAGAAAATTCCCATAGCATACATGGGCAGGCTCGCAAGGCAGGAGTTGGAAAGCATTAGCCTCCCACCAGAGGACAGGAACCTCCCAATCCACGTTTCAATTCTAGCCCCCGACTTTTGAACCAAAAACGCCCATTGGTTGACTGTTAGCTTCTTGTATGCAATGGGAAGACCAGGGTAGGACATCGCAAGAGAGCCGAGCTTGCAGTTGAGCCGGTGGGCCACCTCAGCCTGGACCACTAGAGATTGCCCAAGAACGATCACCTCGCTCTTGTGGTAGTTGATTTTTAGACCAGACATCTCCTCAAAGCACATCAGGAGGAACTTAAGGTTAGCGATTTCCCGATCATTGTGCTGGATGAGAATAATCGTGTCGTCCGCATATTCGAGATGCGAGACTCCACCTGACACCAGATGGGGAACTACCCCACGAATATGCCTAGCGGCGCAGGCTCTAGAAAGAGTAGAGAAAAGCCCTTCCGCTACAAAGTTAAAGAGGAGCGGGAAAAGTGGGTCCCCTTGCCGCACTCCCCGTTTATTCCTAAAGAACGGGCCCATTTCCCCGTTGATAGAGATTGCCGTCTTACCCCCGGCCACCAGCTAAGACACGCGATGCACGAACCCTGCGTCAAACCCTTTTCGGCGCAGGACCTCAGAGAGGAAGTCCCAGTTCACCCTATCATACGCTTTTTGAAAGTCGAGCTTGAGCAGGATGCCACCCAACTTCTTACTCTTAATCTCGTGCACATTCTTGTGAAGTGCCAACGCCCCTTCCAAAATGAAGCTCCCCTTGATGAAAGCTGTATGGTTAGGGCTGAAGACCTTATTCACAATAGGGTCTAGACAGGACGCAAAGGCCTTAGAAATGATCTTGAAGACGACATTGATCAAAGCAATAAGACGGAATGGCGCGATGTTCTCCGCCCCCGGGATTTTCGGAATTAAAGTCAACACCCCAAAGTTAAGCCGCGAAATGTGGATCCTTCCCAGAATAAAGTCGATGAGAATGCGGAGAACCCCATGTTTCACCAAATTCCAACACTTCTTAAAAAAGGCCACCGGGAAACCGTACGGACCCGGGGCAGTATCTGAAGCCATGTCGGACACGATGCTCTCAAGTTCCGAATCCGGGAAGGTAAGTAGGAGCCCATTGTTGTCCTCCTTAGACACCCTCTGTTGGCCCGTCCAAATATCCGAGGCAAGCCCGCAATGCCTAGGGGTCGAAGATCCCAACAGCTCGCGGTAGAACGCGTAGATGTGTTGTTGAAGCTCCAGTTTCCCCGATATCACCCCATTCTACGACACCAGGGGTGAGATCGTACACTTGCGTTGCTTTCCATTGGCCACGGCATGGCAGTAAGCAGTGTTAGCGTCCCCTGGAGCGCCCACCTAATGCGTCCCCTTTGACACCAATATTCCTCCTCCAGTCGGTAGACCCGAAGAAGTTGATCTTCGAGATGGTAACGAAAGACCTAGGCCTCGTCATCCAACCCGGTTGGATCGGCCTCGTCATCGAGGGATTTAATTTGGGACAGAAGGAGCGCCTTCTTGATCCTCGCATCCTTGCCCAGGTTCTTACTCCAGCCCCGAAGATACTTCCTCATGCCCCCGCTCATAAAAGACCACCAATCCATGGTATCTCTACTCCTAACAGCAGCACCGAGTTTTGCCCACCTTGCACTAGAATGTCGTGGAATCCTGGGGTCTCGAACCAGCCGGTCTTCGTGGCCTGCTGAAACTAATCGGCACAACAGCCTGATGAATATTCAAGGCATGCTTTTAACACATGGTATAGGTTGCAGACGAGAGGATGACGGGAATTAGATCTTGGCCCCTGGCGGCTAATTGAATCTACAGCACGCACGCGAGATACCACCAGGGTATCAACTGACAGAGACTGAAGGTGCGGGAGCTCGACACGGAGGGCCACATCGCCGATCGCTGGAGATCGACTGGCAGCCGCCGGTCGAGGATGGTGGCGGGGAACAAGAAGGACGAAACCCAGGATCCGACGTTTTGGGTTCGGGAGGTGCCATTTCTCCCTCTATATGATGTCGGCGGCGTCGGTCGCCGGTAATCGACCGGGTGAAGCAGATCGGGTCGGCAGGGAGGCAGACATGACTCGAGTGTTGCTGTCGTTCGTGGGGAGAAGGAAGAAAATTAAAATAACGGTTCAGTGGCATTCGGTGCGTAGTATGAGATTTGGTGGGAGGGTATACTAGTAAAACTCGAGTCGGAGCCAGCTGCGGCTAGAAAAAGCACCGAGATGGTAGATTGTAGCTTGTATTGTGATCGGTGGGAGCACTCCAACGCAGCGGCTGCTAGGAGTCGGAAGAAAAAACGTCGTCTGTTTTCACTCCAGCTTGAGCGGTTGGTTGGAGCGGAAACAAACGGACCCTTAGCCCGCTACGTCTATGCGGAGTGGGCCTGCCAAGCAAGATGAGCTCCCTTTTCTATGTATTTTTTTTCCTATTTATTATTCTAATTTTCCTTTTCTTTCTCTCTCTTTTTATTTTTTATTTCCTTTTTATTGTTCTTCATTTTTTTGTACCTTTTTTTTTCTTTTGTAAAAATCATATGATTTTTTTGTGTAATGTGTGAATATTTTTTTTAAAACCTATGAACAATTATTTTGAACAGTGAATATTTATTTAAACCAATGAATATCTTTTTGAACTGTGTAAACATTGTTCAAAAACCTATGAACAATCATTTTAAAGCGTGTAAACATTTTTTTTAATGTATGGAAAAGTTTTTTGAATTGTCCAATTTTTTATTACAAAAACAGTTTTTTAACGCTATAAATTGTTTTCTTAAATTTATAAAATATTAAATTCCATAACTTACACAAAAATACAATTAAAAATAAAACATGAACGAAAATAAAAATAAGAAAGGATATTTTTTTTTTAAAAAAAGAGAAAAACCCAGCTTATTGGATGCAGCAAGCCAAGAGTCGTGAAGGAGCTCTCATTAGCTTGTGAGATAGGACGCCATGCAAAAGGGCTAGATCGTGATTTCTTTTGAAAACCAACGTATTTTGTGCTCAAATTTCAAGTTTGGGTCAAATTAGCCTATTTTGTCCCGGGGGACCGACCTGAGCATTTGCCTTCTCCCGGTGCCTCCAGCGAAACCGACTTGTACGGTCCTGTTTCTCCGTTAGACAAGTTAAGGTATCTAGCGAATTGATAGTTATTAGCTGTAGTTTTTGAAAATTTCAAAAAAAAAAACTGTAATTTTGACGGCGAGGTTGTCTGTTCGAACCTGAGCAGTTGAATATTTTGTGTCGTTGCAATAGTGTTGACATGAATTATGCTTTGCTGCTCAGATGGCAAGTAGTAGAACTATCCTGGATGGCAAGTAGTACTCCTATTCTGGACAATCTGAGTTTTTTTTTTTTTTAGAAACTAGACAACTTTATTATGCCATACTTTAACTTAATAAAGCAACCAGTTCAGATTCATAATGGCATTACATGCTGAGGCATACAGCTTACGCCAAATGAAAGGAAAGAAAGCAAGGGGCCGGCCACCCCACAACAGACCGGTAAACGACTAAGCGATCACACCAGGGAGCGGAAGATCGACTTGAGCCCATCAGCTAGGGAGAGGAGCGCCACCTTGTCATGCTCCTTTGCGAGATTTGCCCATACCTGCACAAAAATCAGCATTTTGAAGATAATATCAGCCGGACGTTTAGTGATAATTGGTTCAATCGCAAGTTTGTTGCGGATGAGCCAGAGCGACCAC
This sequence comes from Alopecurus myosuroides, assembly GCA_028641055.1. Classification (NCBI taxonomy): domain Eukaryota; kingdom Viridiplantae; phylum Streptophyta; class Magnoliopsida; order Poales; family Poaceae; genus Alopecurus; species Alopecurus myosuroides. Next base: position 17,034,709 of record CM054062.1, read on the forward strand.
CCTAGGGCCACGAACAGCACCCAGCTGTTGCGACGCTGCTGTCCCAAAAGGGATTGCTAGATAGTGAAGAACTGTAGAACGTGGTTGGGCACCAGCTATACCATGGAAGCTTCCTAATCACGCTCCACCCCAGCTTGGCAAGAGAACAATGGAAAAGGATGTGGGCGGGGTCCTCCTTTTCCCTGCACAGCGCACACAGCCCATTGGCAGGGTCAGAACGGCCAAATAATCTGTCTCGCGTAGGCAACCAATCTAGCGCGACCTGCCAAGTGAAGGTTTTGACTTTGAGAGGGAGCTAAGCTGCCCAAAGTTTCCGACCGAATGGCCAGATTCGCAGCCCGAGCAAGTTTCTTGTACATGGAAGCGACCGAGAACCTCCCCGAAGGTTCCAGGGCCCAGGAAACTACATCCCTACCTGCCGACAAACCAAACTCTGCCACCTCCGTCTTAAGCTCCTCCCACTATGCGAGGTAGGCGGGGGAGAAAGCCCGGCGGAAACGGAGCCGGTCCACCGCAAAGGCAGCAGCAACGGTGATAGAGGGAAGATCACAAATCTCAAAGAGACCCGGGAACCTATCCCTAAGAGGGGCCTCTCCAACCCACCAGCCAGACCAGAAGAGTGTCCGGGAACCATCCCGGACCGCGTAAAGTGCCCCTAGCTTAAATAGATGCTTTATTTTATGAAGGCTGTTGATGCGGAGGGTTACTCCTTAGTTGGCCCGATCTTCACGAATCGACGAAGAACGACAAGAACGAAAAAAGAACGCAACGAACACGGAGAACACGAGAGGGGGAATCAAGGGGGAATTGTGGGGAAACGCGGGGAAACATGAGGGGAGATAAATAGCGCGAACCGAAGGACCCAAAATCTCCCGTCAACTAAACCCCGAGGGCCGCCTACAGAACGATCGATCCAACTGAACTCACCTTGATTCAAACCGCTTCACACCCGAAGTCGGTCCACTACGCCAATAGAACCTCAAGGATTTACGAGAGGAAGATTAGACAACTCCTAACTGAATCCCAAGGGGAGAGGATAGGTAGTTGGCTGAATCTTGATATGATCCTAGACAAAGTCGTAGGAGTAGCCTTGATACGGTCCTAGGTACACACCATAGGAATAGCCTCAAAGAGGGAGACAAGAGCAGTGCTCAAAGTTCTAATTTCATCTCTAAACCTAGATCTACGGGGGGAGGGGGGTCCTTATATAGCCAGGGGGTCGGAGTAGGTGAAAACGGGGAAGAAATCCGTCCATTTGCGTGCAATCAGGGGGGCGGCCTGGCCGACCCTTTAGGCCGGGGTGGGAGCTGGGGTGCCCCCAGGGCACGCCGGCTGGGGCTGAGGTGACAGCCGGCCTGGGGCCGAGGTGGGGAAGGGGGAGCCGGCCTGAGGCCGGGGTGGAGGTCGGACCCCTCCGAGTGGTGGCCGACCTGGCGCCTGGGGAGGGCCGGCCTGGGGCCGGGGTGGAGCCCGGGCCCTTCTGACTAGTGGCCGGCCTGGAGAGGGGAGGAGGCCGGCCTGGCCGGGATTGAGGCCGGGGAGGGGGGTTGTTTTCCTCCTTGTTCCTCTGATCCTTCTTCTTCCTTCACGCCATCTTCTCGGACTTCTTCCACGGGTTCTTGGGCATCGTCTTGGGTACTTTCTGGGGCATCCGTGGTGGGTTCAAACCTGAGCACGCAAAGGTCATTTCCATGAGGTAGTGCACCATTCGCCAAGTCACCGAAAACATGGAGCAATAGGAGTGAGTTCACCTTGTCATGTATGGCCTTTGCTCGAGACCTTGTCATTGGTGCACTTGGTGGAATTGGGTGGGCTGCATCATCTGCCCCCCCCCCTCTTGAAAAAGATTCAACATCAACTCGCCGTCATCTTCATCACTTGGGTATCCATGGAAGAGAGAGATGTCCTTGACATTGAATGAGTTGTGGACGAGGTACTTGGATTGCGGTAAGTCGAGCTTGTAGGCGTTGTTGTTGATGCGCTTGATGATCTTGAAAGGTCCGTCGCCTCTTGGATTGAGCTTGGAGTTGCGCTCTTGTGGGAAATGGTCCTTGCGCAAGTGTAGCCAAACGAGGTCACCTTCTTGGAACACCATTGGCTTCTTGTTCTTGTTCATGATGGAGGCTCAGTGCTCGGAACGCTTCTCAAGTGTATCTCTTGTAGAGTCATGTAGCTTCTTGATGTAGTCGGTGCGCTTGTCAATGTCCATGTTGACTTGCTCGAGGAGAGGCAAAGGTAGTATGTCGAGAGCGGTGTTGGGGTTGAAGCCGTAGACGATCTCGAAGGGGCTCTTCTTGGTAGCTTGGTGTAGTGCACGGTTGTAGGCGAACTCGGCATGTGGGATGCATTCCTCCCAATTCTTTAGGTTGGGCTTGATCAATGCTCGAAGGAGTGAAGAGAGTGTGCGGTTGACTACTTTGGTTTGTCCATCCGTTTGTGGGTGGTAGGAGGTGGAGAAAAGAAGCTTGACGCCGAGCTTGGCCATCAACGTCTTCCAAAAATAGGAGGTGAAATTTACGTCGTGGTCCGACACGCTGGAAGTGGGTACACCATGAAGACATACAATTTCCCTGAAAAACAAGGTAGCAACATGTGAAGCATCGTCGGTTCGGTTGCAAGGAATGAAATGTGCCATCTTAGAGAAACGATCAACAGTCCATATTGGTTTTAGATCGTGGGAGTCCTAACACAAAGTCCATACTAATATCACTCCAAGGTGCGTGTAGGATAGGTAATGGCATGTAAAGACCATGGGGGTTGAAACTAGACTTAGCTCGGAGACATGTAGAACATCGCTTGCCGTGTCTTTCAACTTGGTGCTTCATCTTGGGCCAATAGTAGTGGTTTGAGAGCATGGCATAGGTCTTGTCGCGTCCAAAGTGTCCCATGAGACCTCATTCATGTGATTCTTTCAGTAACAACAAACGAAGAGAGGACTCAGGAATACACAATTTATTAGCCTTAAACAAGAAACCTTTGTGAAGATAGTAGAAAACCCTCTGTTAGGCAAGCATTTCTCAAAGATAGGACCAAAGAAAGCATCTGAAGAATATAAATCTTTGATCTCATCCAAACCAATCACATTGATGACAAGGCATGTAAGAAGACACACTTTTCTACACAAGGCATCCGCTACAACATTTTCTTTACCTTTCTTGTACTTAATGACATAAGGAAAAGATTCAATGAATTATACCCATTTAGTATGCCTTTTGTTCAAATTAGCTTGGCCTTTCAAGTACTTCAATGATTCATGATCGGAATGAATGACAAATTCCTTAGGCCAAAGGTAGTGTTGCCAAATTTCTAGCATTCTAAACCAAAGAAAATAGTTCCTTATCATAGATTGGGTAATTGAGTTTAGCAACATCTAGTTTTTCACTATGATAAGCAATGGGACGTCCATTTTGCATAAGAACGCCACCAATTCCTATACCACTAGCGTCACATTCAATCTCAAAAGTTTTCTCAAAATCCGGCAAGACAAGCAAAGAAGCTTCGGTCAAACATTTCTTAAGTGTGTCAAAATCTTTTTGTTGCGCATTGCCCCAAACAAAAGGTACATTCTTCTTGGTAAGTTCATTCAAAGGGCAAGCGATAGCTGAAAAATCTTTCACAAAACGGCGATAGAAACCGGCAAGGCCATGAAAGCGCCTTATCTCACCCACGGAAGTAGGGTTGGGCCAATTACTAACTGCCTCGATTTTCTTGTTGTCGACTTCGATTCCATTGGAAGAGATCACAAAACACAAGAAAACAAGCTTGTTCGTGCAAAAATTGCATTTGGAAAGATTGGCAAAAAGTTTTGCTTTGCGAAGAGCCAACAATACTTGTGAAATATGATCAAGATGATCCTCCAAAGACTTGCTATAAATGAGGATGTCGTCAAAGTAAACAACAACCAATTTTCCAATAAAAGGGCGTAAGACTTCGTTCATTAGGCGCATGAGAGTTGAAGGAGCATTGGAAAGACCAAAGGGAATGACAAGACATTCATACAAGCCAAATTTTGTTTTCAAAGCCGTTTTCCATTCATCTCCTATGCTCATACGAATTTGGTGATATCCAGTTTTAAGATCAATTTTGGAAAAGATAGTAGCATCACTCAATTCATCAAGCATGTCATCTAGCCTGGGAATGGGATGTCTATATCGAATGGTGATAGCATTGATAGGGCGGCAATCCATGCACATGCGTGAAGTAGCATCTGCTTTGGAACAAGTATAACCGGCACGACACAAGGACTAAGGGTTTCGCGGATAAAACCTTTGTCGAGTAGTTCTTGAATTTGGCGCTCAATCTCCTTAGTCTCCTCAGGGTTGCTGCGGTAGGGGAGCGCGTTTTGGAAGTGGCGCACCCGGAATGAGGTCAATGCGGTGCTCAATTCCTCGTAGGGGAGGTAGACCCGGAGGGAGTTCACCGGGAAACACGTCTTCAAATTCATGCAATAAAGGCAATAAAGATGGAGGGAAATTTGTTACGTCGTTAGTTTCAAGTGCTTCCCCTTTTCACACGAGGACAAAGTGGAGAATGGTTGGGTCATCTCGTAACTCTCGCATCTCCCTTTTGGTGGCAAGTAAGGAAAGGCCTTTGGGAACACTCGAACTTTTTCCACTCATATTTGGCTTGTGGCTCTCACTCTCTTTTAGGTGGATCACTCTCTCACCACTCATCTCACGAGACTTGAACTCTTCTTGTTTACGTGCAAGGGTCTTGGCGTTGTCGGCGATCAATTCGCTAGGAGACATGGGACGAAGCACAAATGTCTTGTTATTCCGCTTGAAGCTATAGTGATTGGTACGCCCATCATGAATAGCACTTTTCTCATATTTCCAAGGCCGTCCAAGAAGAAAATGACACACGGTCATAGGCACAACGTCACACTCCACCGTGTCTTCATAGGGACCAATTTTGAATTGCACAGACATCGTATGTTGAATCTTGAAGGTGCCGGAGTCACTAAGCCATTGGACATGGTATGGATGCGGATGTTGCTTGAAGGGCAATTGGAGTTTGTCGCAAAGCTCTTTGCTAGCCAAGTTGTGGCAACTATCGCCATCGATGATAACCTTGATTGATTTGCCATTGATACTGGCTCTAGTTTGAAAGAGATTGCAACTTGATCATGCTCATCTTGAGGAGAAGTAGTAAGTACTCTTGTCACCACTAGCGATGGATTCTTGTCCTCATTGCAATAGACATTTTCTTCATCTTCATTTGGCACATCCAAAGAATTAAGAGCGACTTGATGCATTGCATAGCATTCTCCTTAACTCATGGAGTCACGTTCACCATCTTGGTTTACAATCATGATCATCTTGTTGGAACACTCAAAGGACTTGTGTCCACTACCACAACATTTGAAGAAAGTGATAGTGCTCGACTTGACTTGAGGAGTATGTGAAGAAGTGGTGGTAGGCACTTGTTTCTTGAACGGCTGTGGTGACTTGTTGGTAGCATTGGGAGCTCTAGAGGTGCTCTTGTTGTTTCTTGGAGTAGTCACTTGTGTCATTAGAGAAGAAGAGGAGAGTCTTGAGTTGAAGAAAGCCTTTTGCTTGCTGTACTTGAGATCTTCCGCAATTTGGCGTCCGGCCTTGAGAGCTTGGTGGACAAGGGCCACAATATTGTCATACGGTTGATACTCGACATCTTCCTTATAGGATAGTTGAGGCCATTGAGGAAGCGGGCCATTGTTTGTTCTTGAGATTCCATCACATGAGCTCGTATCAAAGAGGTCTCCATTTCCCTGTAGTACTCATCAACGGACTTCAATCCTTGACGAAGTTCTTGAAGTTTCTTGAAGAGGTCACACTTGTAATGTGGAGGAACGAAACGAGCATGCATGAATTGCTTCATCTCATTCCAAGTGGCAATGGGAGCAATGCAGTTGCGGACTCTTTCGTCTTGGAGACGGTCCCACCATAAGAGTGCATAGCCTTCGAATTTCAAAGATGCCAAGGCAACCATTTTCTTGTCGGTGAAGTTGTGAATGCCAAAAATCTTGTCCACCTTGAGGGCCCAAGCAAGATATTCTTCAGGATCCTTTTCACCATTGAACTTTGGTACATTGAAGCGAAAGGAAGTCATGTTGTTGTCTTCTTGTTGAGGATGGGGTCTCTCATGAGGGTCTTCATCATAGATGGGCGGTGAATCATCATATGGGTCATCCTCATTGTCTTGGTGGTGGCGATCATGATGGGGAGGATGACGCCGGTGGTCATTAGGAGGTGGTTGTTGGCGATGACGGAGTTTGCTTCACGGCGTTCACTATCATCATTGTCATGGTTTTGATGTCGAGGACGCTTTTGTACACGGTGAGGGGATTGCGGAAGCACTTGTTCATCTCGTGGGTGTGGAGGAATTCCTTGGTCTTGGCAAGGTTATTGAGGACGATCATTTTATTGGCGGTCATTGTTGTTGGGACACGCATTATTCCTTGGTGGCCTTCGATGTTGACGAGCACCTTCCACGAAGTCATTGTGTCCATAGTCTTGAGCGTGGCCTTGTGGAGGTAGGTGATGATGTTGTCGAAGGTCCGGGCATTGCAGTTGTTGAAGAGGGTCACCACAGCCTTGGCGATGTCGAGGAGGTGGTGATGGCGAGCTATCTTCGTACCAATGTCATCGCGGAGCTTGTTGTGAGGAGGTTGTTGTGGTTGTTGAGGGGGTGGTTGTTGTTGTTGGGGTTGTCCCCCATCCTCCATGTTGGTGTTGCGGTCAGGCGACGAGCTTGGTGAAGATCTTGATTGTGATGGTTTGAGCGACGAGACCTTGAGGACGATGATGAATGACGGCGGTTGGCAAGATTAGCCAAGTTGATGTTGATGCGCCTCATTTGATCATTCAATCGAGCCTCTTGCTCTTGGAGTCGACGCTCATAGCGTTGCAATCCGTCCTTCACGAGTTCACGGAGTTGGAAATGGTCATTGTGGGTGACGAAGTTGGCGTAAGAATTGTCGTTGTAGAAGGGGTTTCCGTCATCCTCCGAGCTCGGACTTGTGAATACTCCTTCCCTAGCCATCTCAAAAACACACAAGGGGGATATTGAAGAAATGTATGTCTCACTTACCCAACGTTACTTTTTTCGGCTGTATTGAGGCTAGTGGACGAGCCTAGGTGTAGGGCGATATGTCAAGAGCGAATCCAAAAAGATCGAAAGAAATCGCAAACGACAACACACACGCTTTATGTGGAAGGCAAATGGGTTAGGAAAGTGTCGAGGAAAATCGACAAAGCCGAAGAAAAGTTTGTTGTCAAACGTGGAGAAGAACCAAAGAAAAGTTAGCACAAAAACCAAACCTAGTGGAGTAAATTATGGGTGGAACACACACACACAAGTGATAAATGGGGTTAGTGCGGCCAATGGACGAACGGAGGCGAAATGTACCTAACGAAGACTAAAACTCAATGCCACACCAACACAAGGAGGACGCTAGCTCAAACCGCAAACTTTAAAAGGCAACAATATTCTCACCGTGGAAACCGGTCACTCTTTTCTCTTTTGCGACGCGAAGCTACACGTTCCTACAATGGCTAGCAATTATCATCGATCTTTTGCTTCTTTTGCTTTGCTCTTTTTTTTATGATGATTCCAAAATGCCAATGCCTACTCGTAGATAGTCTCTCACAAGCGCCAAACTCGCACTCTTGGTGACATTAATGTGATGCCAAGCAGTGTAAAAGAACTAGTCTGAATAGGTAAGGTACACAATGGGTGGGTTGGGTCAAGCGGAAGCAAGTTATACCTTTCTTATTGATGATCACGGACTTGCGGCCGGTGTCGAGACATCGTAGTAGTTTTCATAGACGGGGGTGCCATGAGACTACGGTAGAGACGTGGGGTAACGGGATCGCGTGGTGGACAATGGACACAGGATTTACCCAGGTTCGGTACGTCGCGACAGTACGACGTTCCTACTCCTGCAATCTCACTAATCAGGGCTAAAGCCTGTGTATAGAATTACAATGTGAGGTTTAGATCTAGCTATTCGCTGAGGATCAACTTCCCGGCGAGTTAGCCTATAGCTCCTTCTCTGTTTATCTCATCTCCCGTCCGGCTTTATATAATAGCCGGATTAGGGCTTACAGAATAGGAAACTTAGAAGACTACGGTAACTATAACTTGGAAAGTAAGGAATCCGTCTTCTCCTCCAAGCCAGATCACGTGGGCCGTGATCCGGGTCCTTCTAGAATCCGGCTTCTGTGCGTCAGGTTACTGGGCCGCCCAATGGACCATAGCCCACTACCACTTGGGCCACCCTGGTAATCCGGCACTTATGACTACCATCTGATATACCCCTATTTGGTATATATCCGACAGTAGCCCCCAAGAAGGATTAAAACTATGATTCGCCGTCTTTCGCCAAATGTACTTTGTCCGAGTAATACCGATCAGCAGTCTTGATTCTTCTTATTATTCTTCAAAAAGAGATGGTAACGTGAAACTCGGAATCCTGAAAATCCGGCTTTTCCCACACGATCCTTAGTGGAGAAGGAACTTCCTACGTCAGCGCTTTAATCATGCTGACGTAAGGGACGTTTCGGTTTCACGCGGGAAACCCAGTAATGTATCTCTGACAGATTCTCACGGGAAACGAGGAGATAGCCATCATTACCCTGTCGTTTCATTTCCCGGATTTTTCGGCGAGTGACACGCGTTGATCATCCAACGGTCAAAATAGCCGTTGGCACGTATCTTGACGGATTTCCGGCTATAAATAGCCCTCTTCGTCCTCACAGAAATCCCTCCGCTCTCTCGCTCTCCACGCCATTCCTGCGCCCAAGCTCTCGAGCGAAGAACCAGTTCCAAACGCACACCGCGCCCAGAGCATCACCGGAGACGAACTGCGCTGCCACCTAATGGCATCTTCACCGTCCTCTCCCATTCACTCCGCCGCGCATACTATCGAGGAGATCATCAACGACCTAGATCCAAGACTGGGTTCCCCGACGCGCGCTGGCGACGAGCCGGAGAAGACCGTGGATTCCGCGGCGGATGGAGGAAATCCTTCCGCCGCCGCGAATCTTGCGGGCTCAAGCTCCGCGCCTACTCCGCCTTTCGCTCCTGAGACGGCGGAGGAAAAGATCACGCTTCATGGCGACGAGCGCACCGCTGCCGGAGCTAACGAAGAAACGGAATTCGTCGGCAACTGGAGTCCGAGTAATACTCCTCTCCCCCTCCTTCGACGAATGTCAAGGGAGGGATTAATAGTTAAAGGCAAATGGCGGAACTCGGAAGGTGAACTCGAGCCCAAACCAAAAGACGGGGAACGCGTCCTCCTTACCTCTCACATCACGAGAGGTATGGGTTTACCGCCTTCCGCCTTTTTCTTAGACGTCCTTAACTATTACGGCGTTCAGCCACATAACCTTTCTCCAAACTCCATCCTCTATCTAGCTAGTTTCCAAGCCCTTTTTGAAGGGTACCTTGGAATAGCTCCTAGTCTAGATTTTTGGCAATATTGTTTTGAGGTAAAACATAACATCACAGAAGGTATTTCTCCTATCTGCGGAACTATATCTTTCGCTCTCCGGAAGTTTAGAGAAGACTGGTACCCGAAGATAAAAATGCCGGAACCTGTCCAATCTTGGATGGGTTCTTTCTTTTACCATCAAGACAACCCATTCCCTGGTAAGGAAAACGGGGTTCCTCCATTTGTTAATTTCGCCGCCACCCCTCAAGAGAGTTGGACAGTTGAAGCAGTACAAACATTACCGGAAAACCTGATGAAGATAAAACGACGTATCGCCAAGCTTACTTCCTCTCATCCTTCTTTAACTGGGAAGGATACCGTTTTATGTTGGTTTGGACGCCGTATTCAACCTCTTTCCTTTCGTTCCCGGCTCGTTTGCGAATACAAAGGGCCAGAAAATAGTATGAGGGGAACAGATAAGTCCTATACCAAGAATGATTTTATAAAGCGGCTTAACCAACTGGTCGCCACCTGCGATCAACATGTAGAAAGTCTGGCGATTTATCATGTGGAGAATCTGGCCCCTAAGGTATTTATACTTTCCTTGCTTCCGGGTTTTCCTCAGATTAACCTCTTTTCTCCGACTTTTAACGCATCGTTAATTCTTCCCTAGTTCGACGAACTTGGAGGAGCTGATCTTGCTTCCGACACCGAGCTTAGCGAATTACATGCTAGCTTTTATAATGATCGGAAACGCAAAAGGCAGGTGACTTTCAGGGAAACGGTAACTGTTGACGGAATTCCCGTCGTCACATCCAGGTATTTTACTGGAACTTTCCTAGTTATCGTTCTCCTTTAGTTCTTCGAGATAATTATTTCTCGGATATTCTCCTTTCAGCCTTGCCCCAACTCCTCTAAAGACAAAGAAGCTGAAGAAACATAAAGCTGCTATCAAAGGAGAATCTTCTTCTGCGACCATGGGCGTGAGGGGGAGAGCGGAAACACGGATGGGTAGAAATCTTCGATCATCTGGGGGAACCGAACCCATTTCCAACTTGGACATCAATATCCGGATAAAGGAAGAACCATTCGACGACCTTGGATATATCCGTCCGGAGGCTAAGAAATTCTTCGCTCCTGCCCCTCTGATTCGCCCTTGGCCACAAGGCGGATTAATTGTTCGCAATGATTTCGTATTTTCACCTCGTCAGGTCATACAAGATGGCCTTCATCATGTTGGGATTCGTTTCTCTGACTATGCAAAAGAATTCAATGAGACCTTGGCAAACTTGCGAGAAATGAGCCAGGTAATATCTCTAGCCCCCAAGCAATAAGTTGAAAGCCTGATTTCTTCTTAATGCTTCTTACTACGCTTGTTCATACTTAAGCGTTTGGCTTTCATTTCCGCGTTTCAGCATTCTGCTGATGCCATAAACTTAGAAGTTTTTAACAAGCTTAACATAAAGAATGAAGAAGTTAGAACCCTTCAATCTATTATTGAGTTAAAAAACAACGAGCTGGCATCATCTCAGCTACAGCTATCGGAAACAACAGGTATTTATTCTCTGCAGTTTTTTATCCGGAAAATGATTTTTCTCGAATTTTTTCTAGACTCAGAATATTTTTCTTGTCCTCCAGCTGCTTTAGCTAAGGCCAAAGAATTAGCTGAGGACGCCAGCAATGCCGCTCGGCTCCGTGAGGAAAACTTGAACCTTCGTAAGGATCTTATGAAGGCTCAAAAAGACCTGGAAGCCAGTAATCTGGCCCTTGGGATTGCTCAATCCAAGGCTTTTTTTGCAGGCGGCGGAAAATAAGTCTATTATCCAGGATTTGGAAAGTATGTTATTCCCACGCCTGAAAGAAAGTACCGAAATTGACAAGGTTCTTGGTAAGTTAGTTCCTTTTACCAATTTCTCCATGTCTTATTTTCTTTCTTCAATTTTTTCGCCTAACCTTTTTTGGTTGCTTTTTCGAAAAAAACAGGAAATTTTCCAGGACTTTCTCGAATTGAGAAAATCCGAGCTTTTGGGGAGGTATGGAACGCAATCAGAGATGCAGGAATGCAGTTGATTAACAAGTTCCTTCCCACAAGTGCTATGGAATTCTCGGAGGTTTATAAACTTCCGGGTGCCATCATGGAGGTGGCGGAGTCCAGGGAATCCATCCCGCGCTCCGCTGCACGGGGTGGTGCGCGCATGGCTCTCGGCCTTATGCGTCTGCACTACCCTGGTGCGAAATCTTGGCGCGTGGTATCCGGTATCCCTCAAGGATATACGGAAACCCAGCGAACCACCATCTTTGATGAAATCAAAGGTCATGCCACCAAGATTGCATCTATGGTGAATATTTCCATCACCTATCCAGAAGAAGAGGTCCCTGTAGCCCCCGAGGATGACAGCAGCGAAGAAGACTCGGATGCTTGAAGGGCTGCACTTAACCTGGATGGTGGATTTATACAATAGGAGCATTATTTTTACAATGTAATTCATATTGTAATGCTTCTATTCCGTTTGTCGAAACAAGGACTCCGCCTTTTGCAGCTTTTGAATTATGAAATTCCTTGCAAGGTTTTCGGGTTTTACTATTCCTTTATCTTCTAGGTTCTCTGGCGTATATGTTTTAACTGTCCTTAGTATTTGAAAATGGCTCAATAGCATTATGAAGCATCATGCTGAGTAACTGGGTATAACCAATCAGTTTAAACTCGGAAACATGGATCATACTAAAGGCATTTTTACTAACTAGCTCCAGTGACCCAACACATGATCAATCAGATAATGCTTAGAGAATGGTAAGGAATTTTTGAAACTTGGGCACGCAGGCACAATCCGAGTTTCCTTTAGCCGTTAGCAGGCTGAAATCATTCAGTTTTTAAACGCCGAGCACGCAGGCACAATTCGGGTTAACATTGAGTATTTTGTAAGATCATTGGGAAATAGATTAGGTGGAATCATGCTTTGTAATGAACTTGTAAAAACATGGATATCAGAATTCCGACAACTTTATTTCATGATCTCAAAAGATGTTTACATAGAAATTGAACTAAGTATAGAAGGGACGTAACTGCTGGATACTCCAAGGCCTCTTTGTCTCTCCTAGCTCAACATCTATCTTTCTCTTTCTTTTGCGATTCGGATTCTCGGGATCGTCTTCCATATCTCGAATGTCGACAAGATAATATGATCCATTCTTCGTGGCTTTACTTATGACAAATGGTCCTTCCCAAACTGGGGCTAATTTGTGCTTCCTTTGCTGCACCAGCCTCAGCACTAGGTCACCTTCTTTAAAAGAACGATGCTTGATTTTCCGACTATGGTAGCGTCGTAAACCTTGCTGGTAAATGGCAGATCTTTGAAGCACAAGCTCTCGTTCCTCTTCTAAGAGATCAACGGCATCTTGTCGTGCTTCTTCGGCATCTGAGTCATCGAAATCTTGCACTCTTGGGCTGTCATGGATCATGTCCGTTGGAAGAATAGCTTCCGCACCATAAACTAGGAAAAATGGGGTTTGCCCAGTTGACCTGTTTGGCGTCGTTCGAATACTCCAAAGTACGGAAGGTAACTCTTCTACCCATGCTCCAGCTGCTCTATGAAGAGGAGATTTGAGTCTTGGGCGTATTCCTTGCAGGATTGAGCTATTCATTCTCTTAACATGTCCATTGGATTGCGGATGTGCCACAGATGCAAGATCTAGGCGAATTCCCGTTTGTCGGCAATATTTTGCCAACTCCCCAATGGAGAAATTTGTCCCGTTGTCAGTTATTATGCTGTGTGGAACGCCGTATCTCATTACTAAGTTAATGATGAAATTTCTAGCAGTTGCACCATCCAGCTTTTTGATGGGTTTGGCCTCCACCCATTTGGTATACTTATCCACTGCGACGAGTAGATGTGTAAGTCCGCCTCTTGCAGTTTTGAACGGTCCCATCATATCTAGCCCCCAGACTGCAAACGGCCATGTAATGGGGATAGTTTTGAGTGTTTGGGCCGGCAAATTAGTCTGCTTGGCGTAATATTGACACCCTGCACATGTATTAACTATGTGCTCAGCATCTGTCTTGGCTGTTAGCCAGAAAAACCCAGCGCGGAATGCTTTTTTAACTATGATTTTTGATTGAGCATGATGTCCGCAATCTCCGGCGTGGATTTCTTCCAGTATTTCTCTTCCTTCTTCTGGTGAGATACACCGCTGAAAGATTCCGGAAGTACTGCGTTTATACAGGCATTTGTCAATTACCGTGTATCCTTTGCATCGACGCTGTATTTGTCTTTGCAAGACTTCGTCTGCTCCTTCCGGGTACTTCTGATTGACTAAGAAGTTTAAATATGGAATTGTCCAGTCCGGTTTGACGAGCATAACTTCAATTGATTCGGAAGCCAGAGGATAATCAACGTCTCCACCTTTTATGGATGGCTCGTGCAAGTGTTGAACGAATACTCCTGGTGGTAGGGTTTTTACCCTCTCTGATCCCATGCGGGCTAACGCATCCGCGTTCTAGTTTTCCTCCCTTTTGATGTGGAGTACCTCGAATCCAAAGAAGCAGATGGCGAACTCGTCCACCGTTCTCCGGTATTCGGCCATTATAGGGCTTTTTGCGTCCCAGGTTTGGTTGAGCTGATGCTGTACCAAATCCGAGTCGCCATAGCACAAGATGCGCTTTACTCCTATTTCCTTTGCAATATGCAAGCCATGAAGCAGAGCTCCGTATTCTGCCACGTTATTACTGGCGTTGAAGTGTATTTGCAATAGTGTCTCCCTTAGGGGATTTTAAGACTACACCAGCTCCAGCTCCCTCCTTCATCTTGGATCCGTCAAAGTGCATGATCCAGTACTCGGACTCCGGCATTGGTGTTTTCTCCATTGCTTCCGTCCAGTCGGCGAGAAAATCTGCCAAAACTTGGGGTTTTATTGTCGTCCTTGGCTGATACTTAATGTCGAAGGCTGCTAGCTCGATACCCCATTTGGCTACTCAGCCAGTTGCCTCCGCATTGTTTATTATATCCCCTAGTGGTGCTTTACATACCACTGTTATGGAATGCCCTTGGAAGTAATGGCGCAGTTTTCTAGATGCGAAAAATACACCATATGCCAGTTTCTGATAGTGTGGGTACCTTTGTTTGGACTCGGAGAAAACTTCACTTATGTAATATACCGGATGCTGGTCTGGTATGCTTTGTTCATCCTTCTTCCATTCCACAATGATTACTGCACTAATAATTCGGTTTGTAGCCGTGAGGTACAATAACATGGGTTCTTCATCTTTTGGGGATGCCAAAATCGGAGATTTCATCAAAGTTTCCTTTAACTGGGTTAACGCTGCATCGGCCTCTTCTGTCCACTCGAATTTGTCGGATTTCTTCAGCAACTTGTAGAGTGGTAAGGCTTTATCCCCCAGCCGACTAATAAATCTGCTGACGGCAGCGGCGGAACCAGTCAATCTTTGGACATCTTTTACACACGTAGGTTTCGAGATGTTCAAGATGGCTTTGATCTTTTCCGGGTTGACTTCTATTCCTCTGTGAGAAACGATGAAACCCAGAAGTTTTCCTGAGGGAACCCCGAATACGCACTTTGATGGATTTAACTTCATCTTGTAAGTGCGCAAGTTTTCGAGAGTTTCTCGCAAATCCTCAAGGAGTGTATCTTTTTCCTTGGTTACGACAGCAATATCGTCCACGTAAACATGGACGTTTTTGCCAATCTGACTATGCAAACAACGTTGCATGCAACGCTGGTAGGTTGCACCTGCGTTCTTCAGGCCAAATGGCATGGTTACGTAATAGTACGTCCCGTATGGGGTTATGAAAGAAGTCTTAATTTGATCTTCCTTTTTCATGCGTATTTGGTGGTATCCGGAGTATGCATCCAAAAAGCATAAAAGCTCAGAACCTGCAGTGGCATCTATTATTTGATCGATTCGCGGTAACGCGAACCTATCTTTCGGACACAATTTGTTCAAGCCTGTGTAATCTATACACATTCTAAGAGCAATAGTGTCTTTCTTCGGTACTAATACCGGATTTGCAGACCGTTTAGTGTGGATTACTTCCTGGATGAAATCTGCTGCTAAAAGCCGGATAATTTCCTTGCCAATAGCCTTCCGTCTTCTTCCGTCAAATCGACGGAGACCTTGTTTGACGGGTTTTGAGCCTGGAATCACCTTGAGTTGATGCTCAGCAAGTTCCCTGGGTACGCCTGGCATGTCAGCTGGACACCAGGCGAAAATATCCCAGTTCTCACGGAGGAACTTGATGAGCTCGCCTTCCTATTTGTCGGTCATCCCAGTTCCTACGACGATGAATTTTGTTGGATCTTTGGGATCTAGGATTACCTGTCTTGTATTCTCGGACGCCTTGAAGCGGTCTGCTGGCTTCCGGGTTTCTTTTCCTGCCGGCATTTCTGTCGGCGATACCTCCTTGGCCAGCTCCTTCAGTTCTTCTTTTGCTATGACTCTCTGAGCGCAAAGGGCGTTTTCTTTTTCCAGCTCGTTTGCCAGCTTGAAGTCACCAGCTATGGTGATTACTCCTCCTTTGGGTCCTGGCATCTTCAGCTTGTTATATATATAACATGATCTTGCCATGAATTTGGCGAAAACTGGACGTCCGAGTATTGCGTGATACACGCTTTCGAACGGCACCACTTCGAAGGATACTTTTTCCTGACGGAAGTGATCTTTATCTCCGAAAGTGACATCTAGGGAAATTTCTCCTAGGGATCGTGCTTGTCTGCCAGGAACAATGCCATGGAAGCGTATGTTGCTGTAATTGAGCTGGGACTCGGAAATCTTCAGATGTTTCAGCGTATCCAGGTACATTATGTTAATGTTGGATCCTCCGTCCATCAGCACTCTTTTCAACCTAGTGTTCTGGACAATAGGGCTTACAACAAGATCTTGTGTGCCGGGTTCAGGGATATTCCCGGGATGATCAGACTGATCCCAGGTAATTGGTGTATTAGAGTACTTCGAGAATTTCAGGGTTGCCGGAACAACCGCGTTTATTTCTCGAAGCGTTCTTTTGTCCACCTTTGCTGATGGAGTTGCTAAGAATGTTAGCATTGCTTCTCCATCAACTCTCGAAAATTTGGGTTCGCCCTTTCACTGTTGTTCCTGGATTTTTTATCAGTGTCCGATTCACTGTCTTCTTTGTCAGCTTCTGGCTTTTGTTTGGGGAATTTCCTTTTGGAGCTCTTCCCTTTATTTCCGGATCCTGCACTGCCTTTCATGTGCTTATTCAGCCGGCATTGCGCGTTTGTATGGGTGGGCTTCCCAAATTGTGAATGGTGGACGCAGGGTTCCGACTTAATCCTTTCCCACTCTTCTGGAGTGTAGTTGATTGGATCTGGACTGCGTCCTTTCCACTTATTCCCTTTTTCACTTCCAAAGGCTATGTTGACCTCTTTGGGCTTTGTCGTTGTTTCTGGAGTTCCTTTTTTGTCAGAGCGAGGAGTTTTCTTGGCAAGTATCAGTGCGTCAATATTGCCTTCTCTTGCTCTGATGTCGTCTTCGGCTGCAGCGTGTTCATTGGCGGTTGTAAGCATAGATCCGAGATCTTTGTGTTGTTTGGAACCAACCATGAATGGTACCAGTCCGGGGTTTAGGCCATTGACGAAAGCATGCATTGCTTGTACGTCAGTTACTCCAGAGCAACTATTCTTCATTGCCGTCCATCTGGAGATGAAATCCACGTATGGTTCATCCTCAAATTGGGTGCAACGGTTCAGCTGGTTGATGCTGTTCGGGCGTTTGTACGTTCCCCGGAAATGCTGAGTGAATACTCGAGC
Organism: Alopecurus myosuroides; assembly: GCA_028641055.1. NCBI lineage: Eukaryota > Viridiplantae > Streptophyta > Magnoliopsida > Poales > Poaceae > Alopecurus > Alopecurus myosuroides. The sequence goes on from CM054062.1 coordinate 17,051,903, forward strand.
CATATCATCCCAGCTGTCGACAGTTCTTGATGGTAATCCATTGATCCAATCTCTGGCTCCGTCCAGTAACATTAGGGGAAGAAACTTGACAGCTTCCAGGTCTGTCCCATTGTTAATCTGGACGGCTGTATAGTAGTCTGAGAGCCAGGTATCCGGGTTTGTGCTGCCGGTGTATTTCTGGTACGTTGGACCGACCTTGGCAAAGCCAGAATGCAGGGTTATCCTTCGGATCCTGTTAGTGAAACACTTAGGTCCAAAGTATAAATCATCCTTTTCCGCTCTATCAATGTGTGCGGAATATCTTCCGGCTGAATGGACAGAAGGGGATCTACTCCTTTCTTTTCCATTGTTGCGCGGACGCGCTTTTCCGGGATCGTTTCTGTTTCTTCCTAGATCACGTCCTTTGGGATTAGGCAGAGTTCTACTCCTATGCCTTTCCTTATTCTTAGGAGGTGTCCGAGATCTCTCACGTCTGTGAGGTACATCATATCTTCCGGCTTTCTCAGCTGGGTTTCTCGGAGGTGGCATTGCCTTGCTGTCATTCCGGTATTTTTCTTCCCGGTCGTGGGGTTTATGTCCATCTTTCGGGAGATGGGATCCGGTTCTAGACGCTTCATCCCTATTGTCGGGGTTTTTCTTGTCTTTTCTCGGATCCTCTTTTTTATCCTTTGAGTTGTCTGAATCTCCAGGTTCTTCCGGTCCAGGTGCTCCAGCGGCGCAAGTAGCTATTTTGCATAGGGCGGAGTTATCATGCAGCCTCCCTGATCGCTCTTGGCCCCGCTGATGTTGTTGCAATGCTTTTCCTAGGAAAGCATACACCCCTTGAAGTTTTTCACCGTTGGAGTACATGTCATTGTTGAGGATGGCGAACGCTGCTTCCGCGTTTTCTGCTGCGGTCTTGTATATTGGTTCGCCTCTGGCATCTTTGTCGTTTACCTGCTTTTGCCAAGATGGGTTATGGAACCTTTCTTTTGGCGGCAGTACTTCCGGTCTTATAATTCCGGGTAACCTTGTAGGTTTTAAGGCAGATCTATTCTTTCTCTCGTACTCCTCTATTTCTTCCTTCATGACCTTGATGTCATCCTGGGTTTTTTGGAGGTGTTCACGAGATCTGAGTAGATGTTGTTGTTGCCGTTGGAAAGCTCGTCTCCTGGCTTCCAGCATCTCAGGGGATTGGTTTGGTCCCATTGGTGTTTGTAACAGTTCCCGTTCTTCCTGTTCTGTCATTGGCGGAGCAAGGATTTCTTTGGATTTCTTTTCCGCGGGCTTTGTTCCGCTAGCATCTCCTACTTCCAGGTTTTCATCAGCTAGATCGGCTGATTTTTTCTTCCGGATTTTGGATTGGAGTTTCTTAGCGGCACGGTGCTTTTTCTTGGAAGAGGGAGGTTTTTTGACAGGCTCATCTTCTGTCAATTCCTTGATATTGGGAAATATCGGAGAAGTTTCTCTGTCTTCTCTCTCTTCCTCCGGCGGAGGAGTTTTTGGGCTTTCCTGGCTGTCGGCATCCGCGGTTTCAGCTGGTTTTGCCATTAGCACTTCATGGAATCCCTCTTGAAGATATTTTACCTTTCTTTCGAAGGAATCCTCATCCTCATCTTCGGAATCAAAATTATCCGATCCGGTTTCCGACTCTAATCTCGCCTCAATGGCGGCTAATACTGAATCGGCTTCCGAGTTCATCGTCATGTTGACGAATGTTGGATCTTCCACCTCTGTGATGGGTGTGTTGTTATCTGCCTCTTGCACGGGATTTCCGTCATCCGTGTTTTCGGCGACCTCGGATTGCACCATGCCGATAAAGTGTATATCACTTTGTTGTCGGCGATCTGAGCAGAATCCGGTATCATAGTCATCTTCGACTGGGTATAGGGCGGGTGGGAAATATTTGCTTCCACCGCAAAACCCCATTGCTTCTGCAGTTAGTCCGATAAAGATGTTAGCAGATCCGATCGGTAACACGCAGGCACTCACCAGGTGGTTTTGCGCCGGTATGTAGGATCCGTTGTCGAGGAAGTGTCCGACGTCGTCGTCGAACTCCAGGCTTCCGACAGTGATTGATCTTCCGATTCCGCCGAGTATCCCAGATCGGAACTTCACGCCTGACGTCGTTTGCCCCACGGTGGGCGCCAACTGTCGAGACATCGTAGTAGTTTTCATAGACGGGGGTGCCATGAGACTACGGTAGAGATGTGGGGTAATGGGATCACGTGGTGGACAATGGACACAGGATTTACCCAGGTTCGGTACGTCGCGACAGTACGACGTTCCTACTCCTGAAATCTCACTAATCAGGGCTAAAGCCTGTCTATAGAATTACAATGTGAGGTTTAGATCTAGCTATTCGCTGAGGATCAAATTCCCGGCGAGTTAGCCTATAGCTCCTTCTCTGTTTATCTCATCTCCCGTCCGGCTTTATATAATAGCCGGATTAGGGCTTACAGTATAGGAAACCTAGAAGACTACGGTAACTATAACTTGGAAAGTAAGGAATCCGTCTTCTCCTCCAAGCCAGATCACGTGGGTCGTGATCCGGGTCCTTCTAGAATCCGGCTTCTGTGCGTCAGGTTACTAGGCCGCCCAATGGACCATAGCCCACTACCACTTGGGCCACCCTGGTAATCCGGCACTTATGACTACCATCTGATATACCACTATTTAATATATATCCGACAGCCGGTGGATGTCGATGTCGTGGCGATCCTTTTATGTAGGAGCGTAGATGGTGTCGTGGGTGTCGCGTGAAAACTTGTTTCACTCAATTCGGATCAATGAAGACAAAGAAAAACAAGTTTCAAAATCTGTCCAGAAATCGAAGAGCAGAGATTTTCTGTGATTTTTGCTCAAATTCAAAATTCCTTCAAAATCAAGATTTTTTTGGACAAATTGGGGAAAAGTGCCTGAATAGAAAGGTGGGGAATGGTGTTTGGCAACAAATCCACGGATCAAATCCACGAAAAACTCAACAAATCCATAGATCGGTCGAAATCCCTTTTGGATAGTTTTGGTGAGATTTTCGAAATTTATGGTGGTAGAAGAAAAATTGGTGGAAAAGGAGGGGTGTGGGGGTCGGATCCGTGTCAACCTAGCTCTGGATACCAGATGATGCGGAGGGTTACTCCTTAGTTGGCCCGATCTTCACGAATCGACGAAGTAAGATAAGAACGAACAAAGAACGCAACGAACACGAAGAACACAAGAGGGGGAATCGTGGGAAAACACGGGGAAATACGAGGGGAGATAAATACCACGAACCGAAGGACCCCAAATCTCCCGTCAACTAAACCCCGAGGGCCGCCTACGAGACGATCGATCCAACTGAACTCACCTTGATTTAAACCGCTTCACACCCGTAGCCGGTCCACTACGCTAATAGAACCTCAAGGATTTACGAGAGGAAGATTGGACAACTCCTAACTGAATCCCAAGGAGAGATGATAGGTACTTGGATGAATCTTGATACGATCATAGACTAAGTCGTAGGAGTAGCCTTGATACGGTCCTAGGTACACACCATAGGAGTAGCCTCAAAGAGGGATACAAGAGCAATGCTCAAAGTTCTAATTTCATCTCTAAACCTAGATCTAACTCGGAGGAGTCCTTATATAGCCGGGGGGATTGGACTAGGTGAAAACGGGGGCGAAATCCGTCCATTTGCGTGCAATCAGGGGGGCCGGCCTAGCCGGCCCTTTAGGCCAGGGTGGGAGCTGGGGCGCCCCCAGGGCACGCCGGCCTGGGGCTGAGGTGGCAGCCGGCCTAGGGCCAAGGTGGGAAAGGGGGAGCCGGCCTGGAGGGGACGGCCTGAGGTTGGGGTGGAGGTCGGACCCCTCCGAGTGGTGGCCGGCCTGGCACCTGGGGCCGGGGTGGAGGCCTGGCCCTTCTGTCTGGTGGCCGGCCTGGCCGTGGCTTGAGGCCCCGGGGGGGGGGCTGTTTTCCTCCTTCTTCCTCCGAGCCTTCTTCTTCCTTCACGCTATCTTCTCGGACTTCTTCAACGGGTTCTTGGGCATCGTCTTGGGTACTTTCCGGGGCATTCGTGGTGGGTTCAAACCTGAGCACACAGAGGGCATTTCCACGAGGATCAGCCTCCCCCCGAAGGAGAGAAACTTACCCATCCAAACTTCCACCCTAACCCCCAGCATATTAACAAGGTAGTGCCACTTCTCGATGGTAAGCTTCCTGTCAGAGATGGGCAGCCCAAGGTACATGAACGGGAAGGTGCCAAGCTTATAGTTCAGCATGTTAGCGATGCGGGACTGTTCAGAAGCCTGCTGATCTAACGCAAAGACCTCAGACTCATGAAAATTGATATGCAGCCCCGACATGTCCTTGAAGCAAAGGAGCAGGAACTTGAGGTTAGCGATGGCCAAGTAGTTGTTCTGAATCAAGATAATGGTGTCGTCAGCATATTGGAGATGCGATAGGCCTCCAGGAACTAGGTGCGGGACCACCCCACTAATGTGCCCCGCAGCACAGGCGGCCGTCAAAATAGCCGAGAGTGCCTCGACGACTAAGTTGAAGAGTAAAGGAAAGAGTGGGCCCTCCTTGATGCACACCTCGCTTATTGCGGAAAAAAGGGCCAACTTGCCCATTGATAGAGATTGCAGTCTGACCACCCGAGATCAGTTGCGCGACACGATGAACGAAACCGGCGTCGAACCCTTTCCGACGTAAGACCTCTAAGAGGAAGGACCATTTGACACGGTCGTAGGATTTTTCGAAATCGAGCTTGAGGAGAATGCCCCCTAGATTTTTGACCCTCAGCTCATGGACGACCTCGTGGAGGTCCAAAGCCCCGTCTAATATAAAGCGGCCTTTTAATAAGGCAGTTTGGTTCTGACTGATGATACGATTGGCGATAGGGTCCAATCTGGAAGCCACAGCCTTGGAAATGATCTTGAAGATGACGTTGATAAGGGCAATAGGTCTATACTGGGAGATCTGGTCCGCCCCTGGGACCTTCGGGATCAGCGAGAGAATGCCAAAGTTAAGACGAGACACGTCGACGCGGCCCAGCATGAAATCATTGAGGATATGCAACACTCCTAGCTTACACAAGGGTCAACAGCGCTGAAAGAAGGCCACCGGAAACCCATCCGGGCATGGCGATGTGTTCGTCTTCATGTCTTTCACTATCGCCTCCAGCTCCTCCTCCGAGAAGGTCACAAGCAAACGATCATTCTCTGAATCAGACACGCGGTTCGACTCCACCCAGACAGAAGGTAACAGCCCAAGATGACAGGAAGCCTCGGTGCCCAAGAGTTCGCGATAGAAATCGTAGACATGAGCCTGAATAAGGAGGGGGTCACTAATCGGGCCCGTCGAAGAGATGAACGACGTAATGTAGCATTTCCTCCTTTTGCCATTAGCCACCGCGTGAAAATAGGCGGTGTTTGCATCTCCTTGCAGGGCCCACCTCACTCTTCCCCGCTGCCGCCAATATTCCTCCTCGAGCCGAAAAATGCCAAGCAACTGGTCTTCGAGATGGTACCGAAAGGCCCACTCTTCCTCCTCGAGACCCACCCCGTCTGCCTTGGCCCAAGGGATTTAATCTGGCCGATAAGGAAGAGTTTACGGTTTCTGGACTCCCAGCCCATATTGCAACTCCAGCCTCTATGGTATTGGCGCAGCCCACCTGCCATGTGCTTCCACCAATCCACGATGTCGCGGCCCCCGGCGCTAGACAAGAGTCTCGGCCATTGTGACAGCAACAACGTGGCGAAGCCCTCAAGCTCAAACCACCCTAATTCAAAGAAGAAATGATTGGAACGAGCCAGAGAGCCCCCTCCGGTCTCCAATATCAGAGGGTGTGGTCTGAGCCCAAGATGGGCTCAGCCGAGAGAGAGGCGAGAGGGAAAAGAGCATCCAACTCAGGGGCGATGAAAACCCGATCCAGTATGCACCGGATTCCGTTGACGGTTCGTCCAAGTATATCTGGCCCCAGAGTGGGGAATTTTCGTGAGCGCCCAGTCGGCGATGGTGTTATTAAATAACTCGACACGCGGCCAATTGATACGATCATTATTTTTGTCCCCTGCTCCCCTAAGCAGGTTAAATCTCCCCCATGAGGATGGGGTACTGGCACGTGTCAACTTTAGCTGAAATCTCCGCAAGGAATGCCGGCGAGGCTGCATGGTGGGCAGGGCCGTAAATGCCTATAAAGGTCATGATCTTGTTCTGGGCTCTAATCAGGCAGTTCACCCCGTCAACCACATCAATGTCGAAAGCACTGTCTCGCAGACCTACCAAGATAGAAGAATTTCTCTCCCACCTCAAGGTTGAGCAATTCAAAGTCCGTAAAATCTTGTTTCATGGTTTCCTGAAGAACTAAGATATCTATCATATGTTTACGGAGCAGCTCTCTAATAAGGGTTCGACGGCCCCCGCCGAACCCGAACCCACGGATGTTCCAGAACAAAATACGCATTAAAACGCGGCACCTCTGGCCCGTGCTTGGCGGGTCACTGGGCGCCGACCTAGCGGCGCCGCAGATTTCGATCTCCGCCAAGGAGTGATGGGGATAGGGGTTTCCACAGCTTGCGGCACGTCCCCGGCAGCAGGAGTTGGCTCCCCCTCCCGGCGGGAGGGCCGCACCGCCGACTGATCTGCCGCGATCTTGGCCACTGTCAAGTCAAGGTCACTATCCGAAATAGGCTCCAAGGAAGTGGGCTCAGTAGCCACGGTGGTCAGCACCCCCTCGGCCCCTGCCGGGGGTTGCTGTGCCTGCGCCTGCACCGCCTCCTGATGTTTTTCCATTCCAGTTCTACGGTTTTGGTAGGTACCACGTGTAAGAATAGGAACAGGATGAGTAAACTAACTACCAACTCGATCTTTGTAGTAAGTAAGAAAGAAATTGCAGCGGAGAAGAAAATTGCACTAGTTATAGTCAAAGACCACATTGTGTCTAATAGCCATATCGATCAACAAAGAGCCGCCGACCTGATAAAAATATGGGCCTTAACTTTGTGCAAATACTATGCAACGAATGATTGGAATTGATGGATACAAATTGGGCACCGACATGAATGATAGACATGCTCAAGGAAAAAATCATGAATGATAGACCATACAGTCACAGACAGGGCAAAGTGGAGACATTATTTCCCTCATCAGCTGCTTGACGGATGACTGGACAGAGCACCAGTGGCTCGAATCATACCCATGGAGCTTTATTTGAGGAGTATACATCATCCAGCTGAACGCCTCAAACAAAGGACGATTCTGCAACGCTGAAACTTGAATGACAAACACATCAAGAATAGTTGAATTGTTGACTGAATAGAACAAGTTTCCACTCATGAAAAGGACAAGGTATTTGACAGTTTGCTATGTGCAACAATGAAATCCATGCTGCAAAGTTGAACACTTAAAATTTTGACCCGGCAGCCGTGGTAGGACCAAGCAAATTAAGTGCGCATGTATATCGTTGTCACCGCCCAATCGAAATACTCCCTCCGTCCGGGTTTGTTAGGCCTTCCGTAATGGGAGTATCTTAGCGCGGTATCATAGGCAACTTGCTTATGTGGCACCATAGTTAATGAAGAAAGAGAGCGTAGTTGTATCTTATATAACATACGGCTCTAGCACGAGATCATAGGCAAAAAAAGTTGCTAGCCCAATCACAATCAAGTATTAGCCCCAAATCATTTAATGCAACTTGTTTTAGAAACAACCTCTAAGAAACAATGCATTAGGATGGTTGTTTCTTAGATCCTAGTCATACCTAGGGTAGCGCGCTAAGATACAATGCATTACGGAAGGCCTTAGTCCTCTACTCAAAATCTATTTGTCCAGAAATAAAGCCCCCATAAGGTATGTAAGCATTTAATTTCCTAATTAACTGTGCCATAATAATTGTGAAATCCCACCTAGTCTCATTTTGATTGGTTTGCATGGCCAAATTAATTGCGCAATTAATTAGATAGTGGAAAACTGTGATGTTGATTGGTGGAAAGGACACCAATAGAATTACGCCTTGGTCGCGATGCTCTTCATTAGGGGACTAGTAATCATGAACGGAGGGAGTACTCAAGTATTTTTTTTTCAGTTATAACTTATATGCTTATGAAGCACGAATGGCCCAAATTGACAGATGCCTTAGGCTTGGAGTCAAACCAACTGAACTAAGAGACAATTCTACAGCTGCAGAACTTGAAAAGTGTGGCTTACTGTTCAATAAATCTTTGACGAAACAGAGCAAACTATCACTCTCAAGAAAAAACAAACATGACTATTCTGCGGAAGTATATCGCTTCCTCTGGAGTACTGCTAGCTGGTTCCTATAACAGCACCATTTGTGATCGTTTGGTAGATCAACTCAGTGCCTCAAGCCTGCAGCAAATATGAATGCACGCTTTACCCCTCTGCTTCTACAAACTTTGATTCATCTGCTTTTGCGCGTCTCGGCTCATGAATTCCTCTTGCCAGGCTCCTCTCTCTCTCTGCAGAGGATAGCTCTGACATACTCCATTCTCCAAATGGTGCTTTCATCTGCGGCTTCAACAACATTTCCCATAATGCCTCTGTCTTCTCTATTTGGTTCACCAACACAGCTGAAAAGACTGTTGTCTGGACCGCAAATCACCTCCACCCTGTGTACTCCTGGGGATCCAAAGTCGTGTTAGATATGGATGGCAGAGTGGTTGTAAGAGATTACAATGGCCAGCCCGTGTGGGAGAACCATGTGAACTCTTCATCAAATGCCGAACAAGCTCAGTTGTTGGACACAGGAAACCTCATCGTGAAGGGCCAAGGTGATATCATTCTATGGCAAAGCTTTGATTTTCCTACTGATACGTTGCTACCAAATCAGAACATTAATATAGCTACAAAGTTGGTCTCTACTAATAGGTTACTTGTTCATGGGAACTACAGCTTCCATTTTGATGATCAGCATATACTTACACTATTTCATGATCTGAAGGATATCTCTTTTATCTATTGGCCAAATCCTTATATTAATATCTGGAAAAAGCAAAGAAACTCATTTAATACAACCACAATTGGGGTCCTTGATAATTTGGGGTATTTCCTTGGAAGTGATAATTTAACTTTTAGTGCTGCTGATTGGGGTCTCAGGGTTGCGAGGAGGCTAACATTGGATTATGATGGCAACCTCAGATTGTACAGTCTAAATAAGCCAAATGGTAGTTGGTCGGTCACATGGATGGCATATAGTCAGACCTGCTTTGTGCGTGGTGTGTGTGGTATGAATGGGATATGTGTGTATACACCTAGGCCTGTTTGTGCATGTGCCCCTGGACATGAGATCATCGACCAAAGTGACCGGACCAAAGGTTGCAGACCAAAATTCAACCTCAGTTGTGATGGGCAGGAGATGAAATTTGTGAAGCTACCCAGCACTGACTTCATAGGATATGATCAAAGCAAGCATGGTTTAGTTTCCTACCGTACTTGCAAGAATATATGCTTGAAGGACTGCAATTGCAAAGGTTTCTCATACTGGCAAGGAGATGGAAGCTGCTATCCAAAGTCATTCCTCGGTGGTGGTGTAACTAGCCCGCAGTTACCTGGTTCTATCTATATCAAGCTTCCTAAGACATTACAGGTCTCAAGGTCCTCGATTCCTCACTCACAGCCTTCTAGTCCTAGATATGTTCCTAAATGTAGTGCAAAGAGCCAATATTTCATTCCAGATTTTCTGGATGAACCTAAAAGTAGTCAGAGTGGACCACAGTATTTGTACTTATATGGATTTTTATCAGTGATATTTTGTGTGGAGGTAACATTTGTGGCATTAGGATACTGGTTTATTTTGAGAAGGGAGGGCAAGCAGTTGACAGGAGTATGGCCAGCTGAGATTGGCTATGAAATGATTACAAACCATTTCCGCAGATATACTTTCGCGGAGTTGCAGAAAGCTACTCGAAAGTTCAAGGATGAGATTGGGAGAGGGGCATCTGGTCTTGTATACAAGGGGCTCTTGAAAGATAAGAGGCCTGTGGCGGTGAAAAGGCTGGCAGACATAAACCAAGGTGAAGAAGAATTCCAACATGAACTGAGTGTGATTGGAAGGATTTACCATATGAATCTGGTGAGGGTTTGGGGATTCTGTTCTGATGGTCCACACAGGATATTAGTTTTAGAGTATGTTCAGAATGGCTCATTGGATAATAATCTATTCAGTAGCAAGGGCTCACATATCTTACTTGAGTGGAACAAAAGATTTAACATTGCTCTAGGGGTTGCAAAAGGATTAGCCTATCTTCATCACGAGTGCTTAGAGTGGGTTATCCACTGTGACCTGAAGCCTGAGAACATACTGTTGGATGAGAACTTCGAGCCAAAGATCACTGACTTTGGCCTTGCAAAACTTATGAATAGAGGTGGATCCAATAAAAATGTATCGCGCCTCCATGGAACTAGAGGTTATATAGCTCCTGAGTGGGTATCGAGCACCCCAATAACAGCAAAGGTTGACGTCTACAGCTTTGGAGTGGTTCTCCTAGAACTACTGACGGGGGCTCGTGTTTCAGACTGGGTATCAGATGCTGACGAGGAAGTGGAAATGGTCCTCCGAAGGGTCACTAGGATGCTTGCAGAAAATCTGATGCTGGAGGGTAGAGAACAGTTATGGATCACCGACTTTATTGACTCCAGATTGAACAGCAAGTTCGATAACCTGCAAGCAATGATGATGGTCAAGTTGGCTATTTCGTGCGTACAAGAAGATAGTAGGAAAAGGCCCACCATGGAAAATGTTGTGCAGATGCTTCTTTCGGTCGATTAGACCAGTGGCATGATTCAGCAGTATTCTATCAGCTAAAGTGAGAGCTTGACGCTTAGATATAGTACTCATCCAAAACAAGATATCTATAATGTATATCCATGTAAATAAAGAACTGATCAAGCCACTTGTATATCAGTATTGAACTTCGTATTTGGGCACATTATGCCAGGTTACGTAGTGTCATGATACTAATATTTGTGCTAAAGCTATGCTAGTATGTATTGTAAGAAATTAAGATTCTGTGTGACCATTTGTAATTTACCATCAATGCAAGATATATTGACAGTGTAGCTGTCTTGGTCAAACCTGCTATATCGATATTCAGATTTATTGAGTCTTGGGACGACCTGTTTTTAACAGAACTTCATTGGCACATGTTTTGCTTACATCCAGGAGGCAACTTCAATCATTGAAGACAAATTATGGACCCTCATGTGATAGGAAAAGGAAGTTCAGAGTCAGAACGACTTCATCGATGCATACAAAGGCAGCACGGAGTAGTGCCTGATGGGAGAAAGTATTGTACTCCTAGTAACAAAATAAATAAATAGTATCAATGCTTAATATGCACATAAAGGGGCAAGTAATCAGCACCCAGGACATCTCCAGGCTTCAATCTGCAGCCCAACTCGTATGCCACTTTGCCCACAATTTGGCTCGATCCGCAGTAACGGCCTAATATAGAATTCCGATAGGCCTAAAATGCTACGAGCATGCTCAAATCAATCTCCAATTCAATCAGTAACCCCTAGCTCTATCATCTCTCTATCGCGACAGAAGGAACCATCAACTCTTCCGCCAATGGAACTACTAGACTTGTCATGAAAGCATGAATGCGCTATGGAGATTCAAGCAGGAGAAAGCGAGTAACCTGTGGAAGCGGCAAGGGTAGGGACTCGTGGAGGTGGAGGCGACGAGGGTGATTCCTTTATCTTTTTTATTATATTTATTTATTAAAGATTATTTTAATTTTCTTTTTTGAGATTAAACCCGAAACAAGTGACGATTTTTCTAACAGGCTGAAACTTGAATGACAAACACGTTCCAGTATAGTTGAATCGTTGACTGAATAGCAAGTTAGCAGTCAAGAAAAGGACAAGAAGCTATTTCAGAGAAGGCTATGTGCAACAATGAAATCCATGCTGCAAAGTTGACCATTTTTTATTTGAGCCGGCAGCCGTTGTAGTAGGAAATAGAAAATTAATTGCTCATGTACCATTTGTTGTCACCGCACAATCAGAATAATCAAGTACTCCGTTTTCTTTTCACTTACCTACTTATTAAGCACAAGTGGTCTAAATTGAATGATGACTTGGACTTGCAGTCAAGTCAACTGAACTACGAGACAATTCTACAGCTCTTTGAACCGGAAAAGTAAGACTTTACAGCTAACTATTCACTGAATCTTCGGCGAAACAGAGCAAACTATCACTCGAGAAAATACTACAAGCATGACTATTCTGTAGAAGTATATCGCTTCCTCTGGAGTGTCTGCTGCTAGTTGGTTCCTATAATAGCTCTACCTGTGATCATTCTAAAGATCAACTCAGTGCCTCTAGCCTGCAACAACTATGGATACACACTGTACCCCTTTGCTTCTACTAACTTTGATCCATCTGCTTTTATGCATATCAGCTCATGAACTCCTCTTGCCAGGATCCCCTCTCTCCGTAGAGGATAGCTCTGACATGCTTCATTCACCAAATGGTGCTTTCACCTGTGGCTTCTACAACATTTCCCCTGATGCCTTCGTCTTCTCTATTTGGTTCTCCAACACAGCTGACATGACCATTGTCTGGAGCGCAAATCATCTCCACCCCGTGTACTCCTGGGGATCGCAAGTCATGCTAGAAAAGGATGGTGGAATGGTTGTACAAGATTACGATGGCCAAATCGTGTGGAAAAATGATGTGAACTCTTCAACTGCCGAACAAGCTCAGTTATTGAACACGGGAAACCTTATCGTGAAGGGCCAAGGTGATATCATTCTATGGCAGAGCTTTGATTCTCCTACTCATACGTTGCTACCCAATCAGAACATTACTTCTGCTACAAAGTTGGTATCTGCTGATAGATTACTTGTTCCTGGGCACTACAGCTTCCATCTTGATGATGAACATTTATTCGCACTGTTTGATGATCAGAAGGATCTCTCTTTTATCTATTGGCCAAAGCCTGATATTGGTACATGGGCAAACCAAAGGTATCCAATAAGTACCACCACAGTTGGGGTCCTTGATAGCTTGGGATATTTTCTTGCAAGTGATAATTTAGATTTTGAGGCTACTGATAGGGGTCTCGGGGTTATGAGGAGGCTAACATTGGATTATGATGGCAACCTTAGATTATACAGTCTAAATAGGGAAAAGCGGAAATGGTCGGTCACATGGATAGCCTTACCGACCTGCTTGGTACATGGTTTGTGTGGTATGAATGGAATATGTGTGTATACACCTAGGCTTGCCTGTGCATGTGCCCCTGGACATGAGATCATCGACCAAAGTGACCGGACCAAAGGTTGCAGGCCGAAATTCAACCTCAGTTGTGATGAGCAGGAGATGAAATTTGTGATGCTACCCAGCACTGACTTCATAGATGATGATCAAAGTAGGCTTAGGTTAGTCTCCTTTCATACTTGCAAGAATATATGCTTGAGTGATTGCAATTGCAAAGGTTTCTCATACTGGCAAGGAGGTGGAGCTTGCTATCCAAAGTCGTCCCTTGTTGGTGGTGTATCCACACCGGACTTACCTAGTTCTATCTATCTCAAGCTTCCTAAGTCATTACAGGTGCCAGGGTCCTCAATTCCTCACTCGCAGCCTTTTGGCCTTACATATGCTCCTAACTGTAGTGTCAATGGAGATTTTCTGGATAACCCTAAGAGCAATCAGGGTGGATCACCGTATTTGTACTTCTACGGATTTTTATCAGCAATATTTTGTGTGGAGGTAATATTTGTGGCATCGGGATACTGGTTTATTTTGAGAAGGGAAGGCATGCAGTTAATAGGAGTATGGCCAGCTGAGGTTGGCTATGAAATGATAACCAACCATTTTCGCAGATACACTTACAAGGAGTTGCAGGGAGCTACTCAAAACTTCAAGGATCAGGTTGGGAGGGGGGCATCTGGCCTTGTATACAAGGGGGTCTTGAAAGATAATAGGGCAGTAGCTGTCAAAAGATTGGCAGACATAAACAGAGGTGAAGAAGAATTCCAACATGAATTGAGTGTGATTGGAAGGATTTACCATATGAATCTGGTGAGGGTTTGGGGATTCTGCTCTGATGGTCCACACAGGATATTGGTATTAGAGTATGTTGAGAATGGTTCGTTGGATAAAACACTTTTTAGCAGCAACGGCTCACAGACCTTACTTGAGTGGAACAAAAGATTTAACATTGCTCTAGGAGTTGCAAATGGATTGGCCTATCTTCATCATGAGTGCTTAGAGTGGGTTATACACTGTGACCTGAAGCCCGAGAACATACTGTTGGATGAGAACTTAGAGCCAAAGATCACCGACTTTGGCCTTGCAAAACTTATGAATAGAGGTGCATCCAATAAAAATGTATCGCGGATCCATGGAACTAGAGGTTATATTGCTCCTGAGTGGGTCTCTAGCGCCCCAATAACGGCAAAGGTTGACGTCTACAGCTTCGGAGTGGTTCTCCTAGAACTACTGAAGGGGGCACGTGTTTCAGACTGGGCATCAGATGCTGACGAGGAAGTGGAAATGGTCCTCCGAAGGGTTGCTAGGATGCTTGCAGAAAATCTCATGCTGGAGGGTAGAGATCAGTTGTGGATTACCAACTTCATTGACTCCAGATTGAACAGCCAGTTTGATAACTTGCAAGCAATAATGATGGTCAGGTTGGCTGTTTCATGCGTACAAGAAGATAGTAGGAAAAGGCCTACCATGGAAAATGTTGTGCAGATGCTTCTTTCGGTTGATTAGGCCAGTGGCAGAATTCAGCAGTATTCTATCAGCTAAAAAAGATTTCGAAGTTTTATATAGTACGCAGCATCTATGCATACTCTTGGATCCAAAAGAAGATAACTATGATGTGTATCCATGTAAATCAAGAACTGCACAAGCCGCTTGTATACCAATATTGAACTTCGTATTCGGCCACACTATGTCAGGTTACGTTTTTTTTTAGAAATGGTGCTAGTATGTGCTGTAATAAATTAAGATCTTGTGTGACCATTTGGTGAATTATCATTTACCGTCAGTGCGAGATATATTGACAGCGCGGCTTTTCTTTTCTGAGAATACATGTCCATGGGTGTAGCTGTCTTGGTTGAACCTGCTATATCGATGTTCAGATTATTGAATCTTAGAAAGATCTGCTAACAAACTCAAAACGGTAAAACAGAGCAAACACTACCGCTAAGTTATTGCTGGTGCAACGACCAGCAAGAGCTAACACTAAAAAATAACATATATATATCGACGCGTATATACCTTAAGACGCCAATAGCCTACATGCTATTCACAAAGGCAACGAGTAGTGGGTCCTGATGGAAGAAAGTATTGTACCCCACACCCCCAATGGGTAATATGCACATAAAGGGGCACCCAGAACATTTTCAGCCTTCAGTCTAGCCCAACCCGTATGCCCCTTTGCCACCAATTTGCAATGCAATTTGGCTCGATTTACAGTAACAGCCTAATGTCTACAGCAACAGAAGGCATCATCAACTTTTCTGCCAATGGAACTACTGGAATTATCGTGGAAGATCTTAGTGACGATTGCTTTGCAATATTTGCTGATGAATCTAGTGATGTTTACCAAGAGCAACTGTGTTCTCAGCTGGGAAAATCCTGGCTCTGACACAGAGTTAATCACAGGAACAAATCTACTAAGTCAAGCAAGCGTTTTACAACTGACATACAGTAAACCAATCTTCCCAAGCTGAAGGCCCTACCGATGTTAGCCCCAGGAAGGGATTAGCGGATCTGACTAGGAAAGTAGGAATGCCGTACAGCGATTCAAGCGGGGTTAAAGTGGATGACCTGTGGGTGCCGCGAGGTACGGTGCGCCGCGGATGGAGACCCGTGGAGGTGGAGGCCACGAGGGGAACGGGAAGGCGTGCTTGCCGCTTGCGGTGGCGGTGAGCAGAGCAACTTTTTTTTTTGTTTTTTTTTAGGGTAGGTGAGCAGAGCAACTGAGGACTGACGAATGTGGGAAGGGTCCAGGTGGGCCTAGCGGGTCGCGGGCTCGCGGGACCAACTTCTGAGTATGGGCTGTGTTATATGGGTTACGATAGCAGATAAATGTGGGAAGGATCGTTTGAAGTGAATTGAGGACATCTCCAGCGGGGCTGCTCATTTGGCCCGGACTGGCCGGATTTGAGCAGGCCCGGACAAAACCAGGCCCCAGCGGGGCTGCTTAACCCACGGCCTGGTCCCTTTTCAGTCCGCGGATGCTCAAACCCTGACCAAATTTGGGTCAGATTTGAGCAGCCCGCGGACACGAAACGGACGCGCGCGCGGGGCCGCGCTCCTTTTCGGTCAAAGGGGGTGGCCCGCCGGCCAGTGACCGCGGCAACGGCTCGGCTACCCACGTGGTCCTATTTAAATGGGACCCGCGGCCACGCGTCCAACCCCACGCGCACCGCCTCCTCGCAGTCCCCCACGCCTTCACTGCCCCCTCGCAGTCACCATCTCCTCCCCTCGGCTTCCTCGCCGCCGGCCATGGGCCGCAGCTGGCTCAACTGGGGCCGCGACAAGAACGACCACGAGGCCGGCGGCTCACGCCGCCGCCGCGCGCCCTCGCCTTCTCCCCCGCTCCCTCCTCCGCCACCCCTCACCCGCTCCCAGCGCGCCCAAGTCGAGCAGGCGCGCACGCCGCCGGCCTCTTCCCCTCCTTCTTCTCAGGCCCCGTTCCTCCTGGTGCCCGCCAGGGTTCGCGACCGGCCCTACCTCAATAAGAGGAGGTGCCAATGGTACTAGGATCGTGCGATCCCAGTGCCATGGCCAGATGTCCACCTCCCCGACGGGTGGCATCTGAACAGGGACAGGATCCCTGTGCCGCCGGTCCCGCGGTCTGGCGCGGCGCGGGAGGCGGAGATCCACCGCCGGCGCGATGAGCTGCCGCCGGACCTGCGCGGCCACCCGGCCTTCGCGGTGGACAGTCCCCACTGGGACACCTGGTTCACCGATGAGCACGACCTGCGCCGCAGGTCGTACTTCGGTGCGCGCCGGGCCCGCGAGGAGGCGTAGTTCCCGCCGCCGTCACCTCCACGCCCGACGAGGCGTGGCACCGTCCCTCCACCGCCCCCCCTCCGCCCCCTCCGCATTGGCGGCCGCGCCCCGGTCGTCAAGGACGAACCAGAGGAGGCCCCCCCCCAATGGTACGAGGAGGAGGACGACGAGGACGTCGCCATGGCCCAGCCCGAGCCCGACGAGGAGCTCCAGCTGGCCATGGCCATCGAGGCCTCCAGGAGGGAGGCGGAGGCAGCGGCCGCGGCCGAGGAGCGCGCGCTGGCGGACGCCCTCGCGGCGGTGGCCGCCCAGCAGGCGGCGGAGCAGGCGGAGGCCCGCGCAGCCGGCGCGCGGGCTGTGGACGAGGCCGTGGCCGCCATCCACGCCCAGGAGGTGGACGTCTACCCCTACGGCGAGGAGGTAGACGACGACGGGCGTGACGAGCACGCGCCGGTGCCGGCCTGGTTCCAGCCCCTTGTGGGCATGCAGTGGGAGTGGCATGCGCCACCACCGGCGCTGCCGCTGCCCCAGCCGGCCACCCAGCCCCCCACGCCGCAGGGGGCGAGGACCGCCCCGCTCCCACCCCACCTCGCCCCCGACACTCCGGAGTACGTCATCCTAGATGACTAGGAGCTCCGGGGCAACTCCGGCCGCCGCCAAGCCACTGGATAGTGGCCGTCTAGCCCTAGCTAGACGTTTTTTTTATGTTTTTTTTTTTTAGGTTGTAAATCTATGGGCCCCTATGGGCTCTACTAAATCTATGAAATGTCCGTTTTGGTATGAGCAGCCCCACTGGGGGCACCTGGTCCGGGCCGTGTCCGAGGACAGCGGACGGCTGCTCAAACAGACAAAATGCGGACCAAATTGGTCCGCATTTGAGCAGCCCCGCTGGAGATGTCCTGAGCTCCGCGCCGCGCTGTTTGGAGCTGATATGCTGCTTCCGCAGAACGCTGGTATGCTGCTTCCGCAACGGAATGTTAATTTTTGTGTTTGACAATTTTAAACCTCAATATTCTTTGGTAAAAACTAATAATACTGGTTACAGGATTTACTTTCCTGGGAACATATTCGAGCTAAATGATAACGTTGCTTAGTATACGGCTCCTTCATAATCTTGACAGCTACGCCTACCAGACAATCATAGCTTAGGATACATTGTCAACCAATACGAGAAAAGTGTGTGTCACATCTCTTCAATCCCTCCTTCACACAAACGGGATGTCAAATTGGCTGTGGGGGGGAATTGCGGTGCTGATCAGACATGAATAGGAGTAACTGAAACTTGATGAATACAAGAGATTGCCATCTTAAATACGAAGAGAGCAAGCACAACAAAATACTGAAGTAAAGATAACACAGCGGCATGAACCAATTTTGTGATAAAACAGAGCTCAGCTCAAAGCTCTCAGAATGGAATCCCAGAACAGAAAGAAACCTCTACCAGCTGGGTCTGAACCACTCAACGTTTCTAACTGCAGAGACGTTGTTGAGGAGGTCAGGAAACAAACAGCAAACCTCCAGCAATACGCCCACTTCAAACAATGGCATACAATGAAAAGTTAAAACAATGTACTAGGCCTATTAGACGCTCCAGCATGACTGCACCACAACATTCATATAGGAAAAAGACCTCATCAAGCAGTGAGTATTTGCCGCTTACAATAGCATGGACAGCCAGTCTTAAGCACCAAGTGGAGTTTAAGCATCACAATGCCACCACCACATCCATGTAAAATGCCATTTTCCCAGCAAAACATTTGGACCTTAACACTCTGTGCACCATCTTAGACGACCATCGACAAGGTAAAAGGACCAGCAGACACTAAGGTGTGCCACACGCAGTTCCCACACGTATTTCTAGCTAGTCATATATACAGTATGTGCACCGAGAGGTGAGGGTGCGCCGCAACTAGTCCCAGCCAGAGTATCTCTTGCCACCGCCAGTACCACCACCGGAATAGCCAGAATAGTCCCCACCAAAGCTGCTGCCACCATGGATGGACCTTCGGCCTCTTCTACCGTAGATCAACCCTCCCCTATTGCGCGACCACCATGCGTAAATATGTAGCCAGTTAGGAACTTTCTGCTTTGCCTCGGTCATCAGCTTCACCAATCCTTTTGCTATGGGATGGTTCTGTTCAGTGAAGAAGGCCGTGGTGCACCCAGCATTTCCAGCTCTCCCAGTTCTTCCAATCCTGTCGACGTAATCCTCTATGCTCTTGGGAAGGTCGTAGTTGATCACTTGACTAACATTTGAGACATCCAGGCCATGCGGGACTACATCAGTGGTGACCATGATAGGAGTCGAGCCAGAGTTGAAGGATATCAGTGCGCTTTCCCTCTCCTTCAGATAACAAGCAAGTATATATCAGTCTATAGTAAGACAGATAAAATGCGTCATATATTTACTGGTCTAGACTCTAGAGTTAAGAAAATGCCAAAGGAGTGCTACTTAACACATAATTTATTTGCATGGTTACAAGGAAATCAACTAACAGCAATCTGTGAAGTGAATGTCTTGGTTACATGTGCTTTTCTCTCTGATCATTTTATTATTTGATATATAAGACAAAGCTTTTCTCTTTGTGAAAAAAAACTGAAACACATATCTGGAGCAGCTACATACATTCATCACTGAGACTGCAATGATAGATACACAATACTTGTTCATTTATTCAGCTAATGAAATAAGTCTTTATCAAAAAAAAAACTAATGAAATAAGTGAAGTACAAGAGGCAGACGAAACTAGCCAAATTGTTAGCAGAGATACTCCTCGCAGAGGCATGAAGCATGACAAGAGGTCTACATATGCATAAGCTAGATATGTCCTGGAGATTTAAGGGCACACGTATGCATGACAAGAGGTAGGATGAAATCTGTAACTCAAGCAAGAACATAGTCTGTTCATGGAAAATTAATCTTATTTTTAAGCTCCTAGTGTTGATATAGCATGGTAAATATTTCAGGCTATGTTGATTATAATGTGTAGCCGTTGCAGTTTTAAATTGCTGCTAAGGAACATGTTAGGCAATGACAGAAGATTTCATACATATGCATTTACCTCTAGTGTTCTGTCACCATGGATCACTGTTGCAGCAAAACCTTTGCTGTGTAGCCAACACCCTAATAAATCAGCATCTCGTTTTGTCTCCACGAAAACCAAAGTTAAAGGCTGCTGCGGCTAAACAAACAAGAAAACTAACATAAGAACAAATCTCACAGAACAAAATTTCCAACTAACCCAATCTTTACATCCAAAAGATGGAACAAATAATACCTTGCCGTCAGATGAACAGAAAGATTGCTTGCTCAGGAGATCTAGCAGGAAGGTTCTCTTCTCATCTTTGGTGACAAACTCAGCTTTGTGGGTAATTAGGTCGGTACTAGAACCCACCCTCCCAACACTGATAAATATGTACTTCGACAAAAAGTCTGAAGCCAGTGTCTGAATAAAACAAAATATTAGCCAAACATATCAAAGCAGACATAATCAAGTGTATATCATTAGTTCAATCATTTCCATCTAGATAGCACTAAGCCACTCCTTCCGATCCATAATAAGTGTCGCTGTACAACTTTGTACAAAACCAGCAACACTTATTATGAATCAGAGGGAGTAATAACTATGCAATCATCCACTGGAGAGGGTATAATATATCAACGAATTTCATAATTTTTGCTAAAAATCTAAGTGCGACCCACTTGCTAATGTGTTTAAGGGAACGCATGTTACAGGAGCTTAGGAGTTAGCATGCTGCTATTGCAGAAAACAGAAATATGAAAACGTTCAGTTGTTCCATTCTTAATCCTTATTTACACGATGCAATGGAAGAAAATATATATAGTTTATTACCTGTATCTGTGGTGGGAAGGTTGCACTGAAAAGCATCGTTTGTCTCACAGACTTTGGTGGCATACCCATCTCAGCAACAATCTTTCTTATCTGAGGCTCAAAACCCATATCTAGCATCCTGTCAGTCTCGTCCAGTATCAGGTACTTAATTGCCCCAAGAGAGACCTTTGATCTTTCAATCATGTGCACAAGGCGCCCAGGTGTAGCCACAAGAACATCAACACCTATTTCTATATCACACAATTGCTAAACAAGCAAGCACAAAAACAGCATGTTAGATGAGCAATGCAAAAAGATAGATAAGATAAATATCCCTCAATGTTATACTGATTGGTCAAGCAACAAAAGACCCATATAACATTTGAGTGATACATCAACTATATTAAAGAAATGTGAAATATAGATTCCACATTGTAATTTCTACTCCTACATTTAAACTAATTTCTGCAGTACGGAGCTACTTTAAAGTTAAAAGAAGCCATCACACCGAAAAGCATAAAATCGGCAATCACCTGCTGAAAAGTTTGAGTTCCTCCATAAGCCACCTTAACTCTGATTCCAGTTAGGTGGCAGAACTCCTTGGCCTCCTCGTGAATCTAAAACGTGATATCATTAGTAATGAAGTCATGAAACAGGTAATAGTAACATAAATGAATCAAAATTCCCCGACCACAAATGCCCTAAAAACAAGAAATATTAACACACTCAACATTCGACATAACAAAAAATATATTAACAGTACATAGGAACAGTAGTATTTTAGAACGATATTGATGCACAAAATACTGAAATGAGTCAGGAAGTATTAACACCACCAATATATTTTTTACATAATTAGAAGTCAACTTTCCCTCGAACCCTGTTCGACAAACAAAAACAAATGCCACACCTATATTTGATTTTCACAGAATTGCATAGTACTATGATCTGAAAATCATTTAAAAAACAAACAAGCTAACCGAAAGAAAGAAGAGCTTTGACATAAAACATCTTTTACTTAACAAAGAAATGTTTCTTCCAGGCGGAAAGGAAAAAAAAGTTATCGGAACATAGAGAAAGCTCAAGATATATGAAACTAATGGATAATTTATTGAGGCATGCAATCGATACTAATACTACCAGACAGTAACTCTGTATATATGTTGCAAAGCAAAGGATGGGTAAAATCAGAAAACACCTACTAACTTGCATTACTGTACACCAGCAGCTAAGAATGCAGACATGCAAACTTTACCTTGACTCATATCCTTAAATGCTAAAGTCAAAAAGATAAAGCAAAAAAGTTGAGACATAGAAAACCACCTGACCAAAGATAAGCAAAGAAAAAACTTGAAGTTACCCATATTAAGGGGAGCAAAAACATGAAGTTGTACATACATCAGACCAACCTTAGTTCATCTAGGCACAAATAAACAATCAAGAAGAATGAAGCGCAACGCCGCCTGGTATTAATTACCAAACTATGCTATTGTGCTAGATAAAAAATAATGCAATACAGGATTATATAAAGTTACGCCTTACAAAACTGGAAAATCCATCCGAATTCTCCAACACATAACTAATAAAGGAACTTGGACAAGAATGTACGGAAATCCATATTATTTGAAGAATTACTAGCTAGCACACCAAGCATACTGATTTAATAAATGGAGACAAATTTACTTCATAACAAACTAATTGTTACTTCTACAACGTGCAACTAAAATGTAACATGAAAGAAACATAATGGGGGATTAAACACCAAGTTCTAAATGACCAAATCTTAGTAAATCTGTACCTGAACTAATACAGTGAGCCAAATAAATTGATCCAAGCATTTATGCACAGCAGAAATCACAGGCAACAGACATAATCTACTAGATATTAAGCACAATGCGTTTAATACGGCATTACAGAAATAAGATTAGCCTGGAAGACAAAACTTTCCGGACATGCACCGGACCCGTTCGATGCTGGCCATGGCACACACAATTTCCTCATTTGGCACAGTCGCATAAGAAAACCATGAATACAGGCATGCACATGACGCCCGCTTGCGTCCACAGCCTAACAGCTTAACGGGTCAATGTTGAGACATAGAAAACTACCTGATCACCAAAAAAGTACAAAGATGTAGCCAAGAAAATACTTGAAGTTATCCAGATTAAGGGGAGTAAAAACATGAAGTTGTACATATATCAGAGGAACCATAGTTCACCCAGGCACAAAGAAACAATCAAGAAGAATGAAGCGCAATGCCGCCTAGGATTAATTACCAAACTATGCTATTGTGCTAGATAAAAATTAATGCAACACAGGAATATATCAAGTTACACCTTACAAAACTGGAAGATCCATCCGAATTCTCCAACATATAACTAGTGAAGGAACTTGGACAAGAATGTAAGGAAATCCATATTATTTGAAGAATTACTAGCTAGCACACCAAGCAAGCATACTGATTTAATAAATGGAGACAAATTCACTTCATAACAAACGAATTGTTACTCCTACATCGTGCAACTAAAAGTAACATGTAAGAAACAGAAAGGGGGGATGAATACAAAGTTCCAAATGACAAAATCTTAGTAAATCTGTACCTGAACTAATACAGTGAGCCAAATAAATTGATCCAAGCATTTAGGGCATCTCCAGCCGTCCCCCCCAGAGCCCCCCCAAGCGGCGTTTTTGGCGCCGTTTCGCGCCGTTTCGCACCAGTCGCCCCCCCAGGAATCGATTTAGCGCCGCTTTCCGCCGTTTTTCGCGCCGTTTGGCGCCGCCGAACCCAGGCCAAACCCAGCGCGCTGGGTTCGGCCTGGGGGGCAAAATGCTCGCGTGGGCCACGCTAGTCGGCGAGGGAAGACGATTTCCCTCTCTTTTTTCGGCGCTTCCCTCCACTTTCCCCCACATGTACCTCTCCCCCCGGTTCATTCCCGCCATTTCCCCCCCGCACCCGAGATCTACGCGCCATGGCTCCCGCTCGATTTACAGGACCCCGCGCCGCCGCCGCCGTCTCCATTCCCGCGGCCTCCGAACCGGCCAAGAAACCCCGCAAGCCAAGAGCACCGAAGGAGCGACCACCCGGCATGTCGAACAAGGAGTGGATCGCCGAGAGGTCGCGGCTGGAGACAGCCAACATCAAGCGCCGGGGTAGGGAGGCGGCGCAGCGGCAGAGGCAGCTCATGGCGCAGCTGCAAGCGGAGGAGCAGGCAGCCGCCGAGGAAGACGAGCTGGAGGAGGAGGAGGAGGTCCCAGACGAGCCACCTACGCCGGCCGCGGCGCCTCTCGCCAAGAAGAAGGGCCCTTTCGGCCCACGTTTCGCCGGCTGGAAGCAGTCGCCGTCACCGTCGCCCCGCATGTCGCCGCACCCGCCGCCAGCATGGTTCGTCGAAGGTGATTCGCTGGGAGGCTTCAACCCCAACCTCACCTTCCCCTACCACCCGCCGATGATGTATGGGAACGCGCCGGGCTACGCAGCTTCCCCATCCCACCGCCGCGCGATTCTCGCCGGGCTGCAGCCCCAGGACAGCTACATGGAGGAGATCATCGCGTCCGGCTCGATGGCGGCGGCGGCGAGCCCGGGCTTCCTCGATGCCAGCGGCGAGTTCTTCACGCAGGTCGGTGGCGACTACGGCGAAGGCGGCTCCGGCACGCAGGCGACGGAGGAGCAGGGCGAAGACGACGACGTGGACGAGACGCCCGTGGTGCCAGAGAGTACAGATCCGGCCGGCGAAGGACGGAAGCGCCGTGGCCCTGGCCGCCCCCGCAAGGAGCCCAAGGTGCCCGTGCCGCCCGCCGAGCCTCGCATCAAGTGGCTGAACAGGGAGGACTCGCTCCTCGCCGAGGCGTGGAAGACGGTCAGCTTGGACCCGATCATCGGCGCGAACCAGCACGCCGACAACTACTGGAAGCGGGTGAAGACGGCCTACGACGAGCGCCGCATGATCGATCCCTACTACGCCCCATGCGTCCTCGACCGCGGCCAGAAAGCCATGGCGAACCAACAAGTGGCACGGCATCCAGGAGGAGATCTCGGCGAGGCCGCAGAGCGGCGCCAACCGCGAGATGGAGATCGTCCGCATGCTCGAGGCGTACAAGAACGACGAGGGAACCGACTTCAAGTTCCTCCACGTGTTTGTTCTCATCGAGGATTGCGAGAAGTGGGCGGAGGTGCGTCGCTCGATCGGCAAGGGCAAGGAGTACGTCCCCGACGCGGTGGCTGCGTGCGCATCCGAAGGGCGTCCGCCGATGGGCCACAAGAAAGCCAAGCTGGCTAGGGACGGCGCGCCTGCAGCGGCAAAACTCCAGGCATCCATCGAGACCTGCATCGCCGACGCTCAGGTCCAGGCCGGCAAGAGGGAGGAGGTCTCCAAACAGCGATGGGCGGCGCTCATGGCCAACTCGCAGGTCAAGATCGACCTCCTCCGGACTGGCACCGCCGCGAAGAAGAGGAACAACGACCTCGCCTTCCTCACGGGCGGCGACCCGGCCGCGATGACCCCCGAGGTGAGAGCTTGGTTCCTGGCGCAGTGCAACCTCATCCTGACCGACATCAGCGCGCCCCCGGCCCCGACATCGTCTGGCGGCGCCAGCTACACCACCGCGCCGACAAGCCCGCCCGCCGCCCAGGAGGATGCCGCCGTCGACAAGGATGCCCAGCCCGTCGTCGACCTGGAGAATGGCGAGCCCGCTGTCCGCTCCGATGCCGTCATCGACCTGGATGCTGCGCCGAGCTCGCCGCCTGCTCCGACGCCGGCCGACGCGTCTGTCTGATCGCCTACGTCTGCCACCGCCGCGCGCGCCCATCTGTGTGATTCGATCTGAACTATATTTGATCGCCCACCTGTGGCGTTTTTTGTAATATGATCGCCCGAAACTATGGCTGCCGATCGCCGAACTAGGGCTCTGTTTTTTGGGGGCGGGAAGAAACTTTTCGAATGATATCGGTGCTTTATTTTCTGGGACGCCGAACGGCTGGTGAAATCGCCCCCCCCCCCCCCCCCCCCCCCCCCAGGTTTTGGTGCGGGCCGGCGCTATCGCTAAAAAGCGCCGATCTGAAACCTGGGGGGGTCGAACGACTGGAGATGCCCTTATGCACAGCAGAAATCACAGGCAACAGACATAATCTACTAGATGTTAAGCACAATGCGTTTAATACGGCATAAATCTATAGAAACAAGATCAGCCCTGCAAGACAAAAGTTTCCAGACATGCACCGGATCCGTTCCATGCTGGCCATGGCCACTGAAACACACACGCGCGCGCCTGCCTATCCCGAATCCTGCACAAAATTCCCTCATATGGCACAGTCGCATAAGCAAAACACGAATACAGGCATGCAGAAGACACCCCGCCTGCGCGCACAGCCTAGACAACACCGGCGCCAAGGAGATATCTACGCCAAATCGAACGAGATTTCAGCACGCGTGCACGACGGCGGGAGAAAAAAAAAGCATCTATGGAGCGATCGCGCACAAGCAGCATCTAGACAGTAGGCGAGCCTCGTGCAGAAACAAGTATCAGCATGCAAAATTCCCAGCCACAAATGATCCCAGACATGTACCAGAACCTTGGATGCTGGCCATGGAACACCGAAACACACATGGAGCCTGCCCAAATTCCACAAACCATTCCCTCACATGGCACAGACGCACATAACCAAACCACGAACACAGGCATACACACGAGGCGCGCGTGCGCGCACAGCCTAAGACAACACCGGCACCAAGGAGACATCTACGCCAAATCGAGCGCGCACGCAAGAGAACAACAACGAATCCTCACAAACAACACGGCGTCCGAAGGATCGTGCACAAGCAGCAGCATCTAAGGAGAGAGAAGGCGAGCCTCGTACCTGCGCTGCAAGCTCTCGGGTGGGCGCGAGCACGAGAGCGCGCGGCCTAGCAGCGCGGCTGTAGTCGTCGTAGTCGTACGCATCCGTGTCGTCGCGACCCGCTCCACTTCCTGAGCCTCCCGCCGCCGCCGCCGCATTCACCAGCTCGCTCACCATCGGGATGCAGAACGCAGCTGTCTTACCGGACCCCGTCTGCGCGCACGCCATGAGGTCCCTCCCGGACAGCACTACGGGCATCGCGTAGCGCTGCACGGGCGTCGGGTTGTCGTAGCCGCACCGCGCCACGTTCCGGAGCACGGACTCTGCGAGCCCGACCTCGTCGAACCCGTCCACAGGCGCGGGCGCGCCCTCCCCGCTCACCTCGACCGGTATGCCGTACGTGTACAGCCGTCGGCTCCCGTCGTCGATACCGAGCCCGGCGCAGCCCTCGGCGACCTCACCAGCCGTCGGCGCGAAGTGGCAGAGAGCGGCCGGCGTGGTGTTGGGGTAGCGCCCGGCGGGGCCGGAGGGAGTGACGGTGGGCCACTCTCCGGCGGTCGGGTCGTCATCGTCCCACCCGTTGGACGCCGCCATCTGGAGACCTAGCACTAAACCCTACGGACGACTTGCTCTACGGAGAAGGGGAGGGGAAGGGGAGAGAAAAGAGGTGGTTGTTGGCTTCAGTCACTGTAGCTCGTCAGGTAGTTTCGGATAGGTTCAGTTAGCGAAACTGAATGTTTCAGTTTCAGTCATTTGGTTTTCTTTCAGTCAAATAAGTGAGCTGCGACTCATTCGTAGCCTAGGATACTTTGTAGTGTAGGAAGTAGTCGCGGTTGTTCGTGGGATGGCACGGAGCTCCGATCGCGACGCTGTCGTAGGCTAGCATGCAGGAGACGTTGGGATGGCAACGTTGGATCCCCTGCACGAGAGCCTGGTTTTTCGTTATTCAGTTACATCTGTAACAGCAAAATAAATAGAAGCAGAAAGAAGGAGAAAAGCTGTAAGTTTTACACAGCACCAAAACTCGTCTTGCGTTCATCTCCTCTAATCCATATCCATCGCGTGAGTTTCCAGAGTTTGGGACTGACAAGTGGTATCAGAGCCTGAGTGCTTTGCGATCCAACCATGTCAGGCAGCGGCAAGAAGATGGCAAGGGACAGCGACGACGACAGTGGCGGCAGTGCTTCGCCGCGCTCCAGGATTCGCAATCCAACCGCACTCGGCCGTGGGCGCGAGCTGGCGGTGGGACGGCAGTATGCGCCAGTCGTCTCGGGCTCCTCCAACGTTCCGCCCCTGACAAGCTCGAACTACGCCGAGTGGAGCCTCCTCATGGAGGTGAGTCTGCAGGCTCGAGGCCTGTGGACAGCGATCGAGGGAGGAGAAGATCTTGACGATGAGTACGGCTACCGCAATGATCGCGGCGCGCTGGAACTGATTTTCCGATCGGTTCCAGGCGAGATGCTTACCGTTCTGCGCAAGCACAAGACCTCACAGGCGGTGTGGGAGGCGATCCGCAAGATGCGCGCCGGCTCGGAGAGAGTGCGCGAAGCCAAGGCGCAGACGCTGCGATCGGAATACGATCAACTCCGGCACAAACCCGGCGAGTCCGTGGACGATCTGGCCATGCGCCTGACCGGACTGGCGTCGCGGCTGAGCGAGCTGGGCGATCCGATCGGTGATCGCAAGATCATGCAGAAGTGGCTCCGGATCGCCCCCAAGAGGTACTCCCAGCTGGCCGTCTCCATCGACAACCTCGTGGACCTGAGCACCACGTCAATTGAAGAAATCGTTGGGAGATTTAAGGCGGCGGAGGAGAGGTACCTGCAGGACGCGGAGGAAGACGGCGGCAACCAGCTGCTCCTCACCGAGGAAGAGTGGCGCATGCGCGCCGGCCGCCGCGAGTCCGGGGGAGCGTCTGGAGGCGGATCGGGGAGCGGCAAGAAGCCACGCGGCAAGAACCACGACGACCGCGGCAAGGACGCCGCGCGCTCTGGCAAGGACAAGGGCGGCGCCAGGCGAAACGGAAACTGCCGTTACTGTGGCATCAAAGGCCACTGGGCCCGCGAATGCCGCAAGAAAGAGCGCGACCAGGCCAACGGCGTCGCGAACGTGGCCGAGGCGGAGGAAGACGATGAG
The DNA here is from genome assembly GCA_028641055.1 of Alopecurus myosuroides. Classification (NCBI taxonomy): domain Eukaryota; kingdom Viridiplantae; phylum Streptophyta; class Magnoliopsida; order Poales; family Poaceae; genus Alopecurus; species Alopecurus myosuroides. The sequence continues at coordinate 17,080,658 of CM054062.1, forward strand.
GATCCCGCCCTGTGCATGGCGGTGGCGATCCCGGACGGCGTGGAAGACGCTGCTTCGCGAGATGGCGATCTGGTCGTCCACCTCAACGAGGAACGCGCCAAGGTCTGCCTCGGCGCTGAGGACGACGACAAGGACCCGAAGTGGCATATGGACACGGGCGCGTCGAGCCACATGACCGGAGATGCTGCTGTCTTCTCCGAGCTGGATCGCGACGTCTCCGGCACGGTGCGCTTCGGGGACGGCTCCGTGGTGCGCATCAAGGGACGCGGGACTGTCGTGTTCGTCGCGCACGGAGGGCGACACCGCGTACTGGCAGGGGTGTATTTCATACCCCAGCTCCGCACGTCCATCGTCTCTGTCGGGAGACTTGATCTCGTGGGCTGTTCTGCGCTTGTGAAGGCTGGGTTCATGGTGGTTCGCGACCGCCAGGAGAAGCTCATCGTCAAGGTGCCAAGGACGGGGAACTGCCTCTACACCGTCACGCTGCAGATCACACGCCCCGTATGCCTCGCCGCTTCGACAAAGGAAGACGCGTGGCGCTGGCATGCGCGCTACGGTCATCTGAACTTTGACGCTCTGCGCAAGCTCTCCCGCGGCGACATGGTGAGGGGCATGCCGGTGATCGAGCAGGTCGACCAGGTCTGCGACGGCTGCTTGATCGGAAAGCAGAGGAGGACCCCGTTCCCGGCGGAGGCGCGTTACCGTGCGGTCGAGCGCCTGGATCTTGTGCACGGAGATCTCTGCGGCCCGATCACCCCTCCAACGCACGGCGGCCGCAGGTATTTTCTGCTCCTCGTGGACGACAAGTCCCGGTTCATGTGGTTAGTCCTGTTGAGCAGGAAGGACGAGGCGCCGGCGGCGATCAAACGCTGGCAGGCGGCAGTGGAGGTGGAAACGAGGATCAAGCTCCGTGTTCTCCGCACTGATCGCGGAGGTGAGTTCACGTCGACGGAGTTCGGCGAGTACTGTGCTGATCACGGCGTGAAACGCCACCTTACTGCGCCGTATTCGCCGCAGCAGAACGACGTGGTGGAGCGGCGGAACCAGTCAGTCGTTGGCATGGCCCGGTGCCTTCTGAAGAGCAAGCACATGCCCAATGAGTTCTGGGGGGAGGCAGTCAACACCGCCGTCCATCTCCTGAACTGCGCCCCGACGAAGTCCTTAAGCGGCACGACGCCGTTCGAGGCCTGGCATGGCGAGAAGCCGACGGCGAGCTACTTCCGCACGTTTGGATGCATCGCTCACATCAAAGTGACGCGTCCAAATCTGAAGAAGCTGGATGATCGCAGTATTCGTACTGTGTTCATCGGGTACGAGCACGGGAGGAGCAAGGCGTGGCGCGTCTACGACCCGACGGCGAAGCGCGTGTACATCTCACGCGACGCCATCTTCGAGGAGGAAGCAAGCTGGGAATGGGACGCCGCGGTGCAGAATCGTGGATCATTCATCATCGATGACACGGTGACAGTGGGTTTTGTGCCCACGCCTGCGCCACCGGTGAGCGCCACGGCCACGCGCGCCACGACCACGATCGGCAACGACACGCCGACGTCGAGCAGCGAACCAGCAGCGGACAACACGCCTGTGTCTGAACCATTCAGAGGGAAGGGCGTGGCTGCTGGATACGTCTCACCACCGTCCGGGGCCACGCCGGATGAGCAGCTCGTCGGAGAGGAAGCCCCACGCAGGTACCGCGCCCTGGAGAGCGTGCTGGAGGACGCCGTCGAGCAGGGAGATCTGTACATGCTTGCAGGAGAGGAACCAAGCAGCTTCCAAGATGCAGAACCGCATGCGGCGTGGCGTGCCGCGATGAAGGAGGAGCTGGCTTCCATTGAGCAGAACAACACCTGGACGCTGACGGCGCTCCCGGCCGGCAAGAGACCAATTGGGCTGAAGTGGGTTTTCAAGTTGAAGAAGAATTCAGCTGGGGAGGTGATCAAGCACAAGGCAAGGCTGGTTGCAAAGGGGTATGTGCAGCGCGCCGGAATCGATTTCGATGAGGTCTATGCACCGGTAGCGCGTCTTGATTCAGTACGGCTGCTACTGGCACTTGCTGCTCATGAAGGATGGGAGGTGCATCATCTCGACGTCAAATCAGCGTTCTTGAACGGCGAACTGGAAGAGGAAGTGTATGTCAGTCAGCCTCCTGGTTTTGAGCGCGAAGGAGAAGAGGAGAAAGTACTGCGGCTGTCCAAGGCACTCTACGGCCTGCGACAGGCACCGCGCGCCTGGAATGCCAAGCTGGATGACACTCTGTCGTCAATCGGATTTCAGCGCATTCCCTCTGATCATGCAGTGTACGTGAGACGCCACGGTGAGGATCGACTGCTCGTGGGAGTATACGTCGATGACCTAATTGTCACTGGCTCGAGTACAGATGCAGTTGAGCAGTTCAAGCAGCAGATGCAAAGAAGATTTTCCATGAGCGATCTTGGATATCTGAGTTACTATCTGGGCATTGAAGTGCATCAAGGACAGGAGGGCATCACTCTGAAGCAAGCAGCGTATGCGGCACAGCTTGTGGAGAAGGCTGGGCTTGCCGGATGCAACACTGTGCATATTCCAATGGAGCCCAGACTGAAGTTAAGCAAGGAAAGCAAGAGTACACCAGTGGATGTGAAGCTGTACCGCAGTATTGTTGGGAGTTTACGGTATCTAGTGCACACACGCCCAGATATCAGCTATTCTGTTGGATACATCAGTAGGTTCATGGAAACACCAACAACAGAGCACTGGGCGGCAGTCAAGCATCTGATCAGGTACATTGCAGGAACTTTGCACTTTGGGTGCAGATATGGAAAGAGCAAAAGAGAATCACTTCTGATTGGATACAGTGATGCGGATTTTGCTGGAGATGTGGATGACAGGAAAAGCACTTCCGGCATGGTTTATATGCTTGGGGGGAGTGTGGTGTGTTGGCAATCACAGAAGCAGAGAGTGATTGCACTGTCATCGTGCGAGTCAGAATACATAGCAGCTTCGACAGCAGCATGCCAAGGTGTGTGGCTCCATCGGATGCTTGTCGAACTGCTTGGAGGGACAAGGAGAGTGGCAACACTGCTGATTGACAACAAGTCAGCTATTCAGTTGTGCAAAAATCCCGTATTTCATGACAGAAGCAAGCACATAGATACTCGTTATCATTTCATTCGCGAGTGTGTGCAGGAAGGGAAAATAAGCATTGAACACATTCCTACAGGCGAGCAACTGGCGGACATAATGACTAAGGCATTGCCACGGGCAAAGTTCCAGGAGCTACGCGAGAAGATGGGAATCATCGAGCTAAGCAGTGATTGAGGGGGAGTTTGTTGGCTTCAGTCACTGTAGCTCGTCAGGTAGTTTCGGATAGGTTCAGTTAGCGAAACTGAATGTTTCAGTTTCAGTCATTTGGTTTTCTTTCAGTCAAATAAGTGAGCTGCGACTCATTCGTAGCCTAGGATACTTTGTAGTGTAGGAAGTAGTCGCGGTTGTTCGTGGGATGGCACGGAGCTCCGATCGCGACGCTGTCGTAGGCTAGCATGCAGGAGACGTTGGGATGGCAACGTTGGATCCCCTGCACGAGAGCCTGGTTTTTCGTTATTCAGTTACATCTGTAACAGCAAAATAAATAGAAGCAGAAAGAAGGAGAAAAGCTGTAAGTTTTACACAGCACCAAAACTCGTCTTGCGTTCATCTCCTCTAATCCATATCCATCGCGTGAGTTTCCAGAGTTTGGGACTGACAGTGGTGGCCTGGTGGGGTGGGAGGCGACGAGGCCGGCGTGGTGAATTTGAATTCCCCGTCCCTCTGCGTGTGTTGAGTGTGGTGCCGTGGGATGGGGTTGGGGAGAGTGGCTGGGTAGATCGGTACACCCAGTTTATGGACCGGTACGGGACACGAACCGTACGATCGCCTCGAGGTGGTCGAGATGTGAGCTGTACAGAGACGGTGGAATCGTTTGGGGGCTTCGGTGTATGGACTGGTGGTTGTTCTAACCCGTCAGATCGGGGATGGAGGCGTACGATGGTGGAGCTGTGGCGATGGGCGGGGTTTTGGTGGACGCGGGGCTTTCCCGCGCAGGCGTGCTGGCCTTTTCTGACACCACGTAGGGAGAGCTATGGTACTTGAAAGTTGTGTGCCCGTCCAACCAGAGACTGCCATTTGGGGTGAAGCTGCACAAGGTGTTAGATGAACCTGTAGATACTCCCTCCTTCTCAAATTACATTGCGTATTATTCTTCATCAAAGTCAAACTTTGCCAACTTTGACTAAGCATATAGAAAAAAGTAATAACATCAAAATTATCAAATCAGTATTACTAGAATCGCTATGAAATATATTTTCTTACAATATGCATTTTATATTGTAGACATTGATATAATTTTCAAAATACTTGTTCAAACTTTATAAAGTTTGACTTTAATAAAAGATAATACGCAATGTAATTTGAGAAGGAGGGAGTATTCCCCAACATATTTTGTTGAAGCATCTCTAGGATTGGCAGTAAAATAGCGCCATGGCTAAAAAACTGTTTTTTTACCATGTCAATGCTAGCTACATAGCCATTCAACCGTCTATATATGAGAACTCGGCTATTCTGAATAGATTTACTCTGCAGATGTGTACACATTCCACAAGATCTAGTACATCCGTCGTGAACAACAAAGGACTGTCCGCGACAGTATGCGAACATCAGATAACTAGTCATAACTATTGACTATGTATATGCTAATAAATGACTACCTTTTCAACTGAGTTTGTTCTCCCTGGCACCGGGTGTGTCAGCCGTATCGATTCGGTTTCCCCTGAGATCACACCGCAGTGACATGAGACTCAACTGTTGCAATGGGGGGGGGATTAATACCACACTTTGGATGCCCCGTTACTCCCTCCTGGCGACAATTCGGTTCAGCGGACTCGAACCCCTATAGCTCATCGAGGTAGACACGGACTAACACCGACAAGCTTCTAGTTAGACCTCGTTCCTATATTGATGTAATGTGGCGGTACGAATTAGTTGTCCAGCGAAGAATAGGTTATGTGTCGTTTTTAGAAAACATATCCAAAAACATTTCCTCCCGTGGACAAGGTCCCACCTTTCCTCGGGTTTTTTTTTTCAAAAGAACTTTGTTTTTCAAAACCATCATTTTTAAATGTCCACTTGGGGACTTAAGGTTTATTTAGATTAGGTGGTAGTTATAGTATGGTGGCTAAGGGCTTTTGTAACACCAAGATGATCTACTGGCAAAAGCATATTGGATACATAATAGAGATTCTAACATAGTCCACTCCAAAAATAGTTTTTGATATAAGTTTTTGTAAAACTTCAGAAGTAAAACATGCATGATACATAATGATCAGAACAACATAGCAAGCATTTAGAGTGGGTTGCCTTGGGACTGGTCTTGTCCTTGCTCTTGAAATAAACAAGAGTGGCAATAAATTTTCTTTGGAATAATACCTCCTTCGTTATTTAACGTCGTAAAAAATAAAAATAAAACACAAAATTAGAACCAACACAAAGTCAAGCACTTGCTACTAAAGCAGTCATACAGCAAGCATTTCACAAAATAAGTACTCTCTAAAAATTAATACTAGGGGTACACACAATCAAGCAAACATGCATTTCCAAATCATTGGAATAAAATTAGAAATGAAACTAGTGATCATCAACCAAAGTGTCATGAGTTGAGTGGGTGTGCCACTCTTATATCATGACAAAATAAAGCTATATGACTCTCTGGTCATTCATGAGGATGTGTACTAAAGCAAGAAAATAACGCAAAAAAACCTAAATAGGCCTCGTGAAGGAATAACAAGTATTAACACAAGTCCTAATTATAACATTGTAACACCTGGGGTGTTACCTGTTTGTTTTTTTTTCTTGCATCACATGCATCATATTGCATTGCACCATGTTTGCATCACAACAATTCAAAACAATTTAAAATTTCACACATGTCCAAAAATTTCAATTGGAAGTTGCAACTCAACTTGTTTTCAATAAGTTGAAGTTGAATCTATTTAAATTGCCTGCTAAATAAAATTTTCCTATTGTTAAAAAGCCTAAAGGCAAATTAAATTTCAAATCATTTTTAATCAAAATGGGCATGATCCAATTGTGGTTCAAACACTAAAATTTTGCAAACAATTAAAAATTCAACAAATGTTTTCTTAATTGTTGAGTTCATTGAATAAAAATTGTTTGAAAAATCAACTCCTTATGATTACTAATGGAAATTCAAATCCCAATTTAAAAGTCCAATTAATAATTCAAAGTTTGAACAACAATGCTAACCTTTGCTTTTGATTATTGTTTTGCAACTTAATAAAATTAATTATCAAATACAAACCTCAAACCCTATTTGGAAATTTTCAACTAAACAACTTTAACTCAATTAGAATTTCAATCTTGTGAAAAATAATGTTAACATTGCTTTAAGTTCTGTTTTGAAAATCAACACAAATAAGCCATAAAAGAAAAACCCTATTTTCTTCTATTTCTGTTTCCTTTCTCATCCTTTGCAAAACAAAAATGTTCTTGAGGAAAAAAATAATAAACTAGAAAGAAAAGCAAAGGAGAGGGAACCAGCCCAACCCCATCTCCTTTACCTTCCCCAGCCCACCTATCTTTCTAGCCCAGTACCTCTCCCTGTTGTCTTCTTCCTCCACCCCTACGTCATCTCTGTACGTCCTCTTCTGCACCACTCGATCATCCTCTCCCCCTCCCGATTTGCATCCGTACCAAGCTCTGATCCCCATAAAACAACCACCTACCTACCCTCTACGTGCCCTCGCTAACCCTAGCCTCCTCTCTCCCAGCCAGCGCCGCCGTCGCTCCTCTCTCCCCCCCACGATTTCCCTTCTGTATCTGAAATAGCCACCGTGAACACCACCGCCTCCCCTCACCGCCGATCGCCACGGCCACCTCGAGGAGCTCCTCTCCCCGGGAATGGAACCGCCACGGTCCCCTCGTCCTCACGGTACTCGCCGTTTCCCCGGAGACCCCCCGGAGCTCCGCCGCCGTCCGCGAGTTCGCCGGTCGTCGCCCTCTGTTCCTGCACGTCCGCCTCCTCCTTCTGTCGCACGAGGTAAGCCTCCGATCGCTCCCCTTCCTCCTCTCGCCTTCCCTCCTTCCTCACAACAGCCCGCAGCAGCCCGCACCCCACACCACCGCGCCGCAGCCCGGCCACGGCCACCGGAGCCACACCTCCCGCCGGTTGCCCTGTTACCTGTCGACCACCTGCAGGTTCAGTTACGCAGGAATTTCAGAAACATGCAGCGCAACACAGCACTTACCCCCCGAGATCCCCTTCTACACACAAAACAGCGCACAACACAGTTGGTTGGTTCCCTGTGCGCGCAGCAAGAGGTGAGGGGATCGAATCCCCCCTCCCTCAATTAACCAACTTTTTATTTTACATATGTTTTGGTCACAGAACTTCCTGGTAATCACCATTAGGCCCCTGGTAATTAATCTAGACCCCTGCAAAATTATTTCTAAGTCCCTAGCAACTAAAAAATGGCAGATTGCACCCCAAATTTGTAAAATGCATAAAAAATTCATCCCAACTCCAATTTTAACTTTTTAAATATGTTTTCTGTCCCAAATTGAATGTTTTATCCAAATATAAAGTTTGTTTACTGTTTTGAATATTTAAAATTGGTGAAACATTTGAAAACTTGTCAAATTCACTTAAATTTGCAAAATTCATAACTTGTTCATAAAAATTCCAAATTCAACAAACCAAATATGTTTTCCAATCAACTTTTCATGTAATTTCCAAATATAAATTTTGTTTGCTGTTTTGAATAATTTAAATTGCTGAAAACAACTGTTTCTTAATTAATGCATTTAAAATTGCCAAAATAATAACTTGCTCATTTTAAATCCAATTTCAACAAATGAAATATGTTTTCCATGCAAAATTAAACCCTCTTTCCAAATATAAATTTGTTTCATGTTTTGAATAATTAAAATTGGTTAAATGATTTACACCTTGTTTAAATCATTTAATATTGTTAAATTTATAACTTGATCAAAACAAATTCTTTTGGGATATATAAAATATGTTTTAAAACCATAAAAGAATAACATTTTCAAATATGAATCTCACTTAATGTTTTGCACAAATAAAAATTCAAATAAGTTCATGTTTGAATTAAATTCATTTAATTCTTGCTTAAACTTGTTTAATTCATAAATAATTTATTTGAAATCCTTTTTCAACAAGTGAAACATGCAATACACCTAAAATTGTGTGCTCTTATCAAATATAAACTTTGTTATCTATTTTGAACAATTAAAATTGGTGAAAACAACAATTGCTTGAGCAACACCTTTAAGTAACCAAAATTTCCTAACATAATAACTGAAATTCCAAACTTGTTAAACCTTATTTCCAATTGCTTCTATTGTTGTTATTTTGCTGTTTTCCTCATCCATGCATCATGCTAATCCACTTTCATATGATGATTAGTTGTAAAACAATTAATTCAACCATAATTCATGGGCTTTTCATATGCAACCCAAATTGCATATGGGTCCATTTAAATCTGTTTATCTTGTCAACTAGTTTACCTTGATGCATATTTAAACTTGTCATGCATCCATATCTTGGTCATGCTGGATCTTTTGCCGTAGTAGTAATTGTTGCATCCGGTGTTTGTTCGAGGTTCGTTGCTTCTTCCCGGATAGGACGTTGAGATGATGTGAGCAATGACAAGTTCTGCTACCTTGCGGGATCTCGGGCAAGTATACTCACTTGCTGCCATAGGGCTGCCTTTCATCACTTGTTACCGATTCTTTCCGTTGTTCTTATTCTAGCCTTTGCTTCGATGCTTGTGTCTCGATCCTATCGTATGTTTACCTTGCAGCCATGATGTAGCCTTTCCTTCCACTTCCTATTAACTATTGATTGTTTACCTCGTTGGCCTTCGTGTCGTAGCTGCATGCTTAGGGTTGCTTCTGCTCGAGTCTGTTGTCGGTTACTTCTTTTACTATCTTTATTATCGTTCTGGGGGCTCGATGTTAATCAATCAATCCTGTTAATGATAATGGTAATAATAATTTGATGATAAGGCACCGGCAGGAGGCCCTAAGTGGTTTTGAGGCCTGCTAGTGTCGACCCTAATAGGAAAAGGGTCTTGTCTACTGATCCATGATGAGCGCACTACCCGCATGTGGGAAGCGAGTATGGGCGCCCCCCTCAATTTGACTCGATTCGCATCTCGTCCAAATCGCCTCATTTAGTTCGGGTTTTCCATTTGCTGCATGCATGATCTTGCGAGCCCTTGGATCCCGGGTGGAACTTTCGTAGTCGGCATATAGGAGGACACGTTCTTAGAGTGCTATGAGGGTCCATTTTCTTCTGGGCTCGATTAGCCGTGCGCCAAGGTGCTTTGGGCTTGATGCGAAGAAGAGTTGAGTTGTGTTGAGTGCCCCGCTTGGTGGAAGGGCCTTTCCATCTGGCGGGTTATTCATGCGTGTACGGCCAAATTGGTGCAACCCTGCAGGGATAATCTTCTCGAGAAGCCGTGTTTTCCGCGGTTATGGATTACTTGGTGAAAGTACTGGCTAACAAGTACTCAGGACAACTTAAACCTAATGATTAACAATCTTACACCCAATGTTTAACAACTTGACTAGTAATAGGCTTATTGACACCATAATCTGAACCATCATTAATTCAACTGTGTGAGTTATCCTCGGATTGCTTCTTTGGATAAAGGGGCGAGATCCAGGATGGGTTTGTTTGAAGTTATCTTTCAGTTGGTTACTATACTCGATCTTATCTTCTTTCTGTTAGCCGGAAGTTGTAGTATCTCTCTGTAGTTGGTTAGTGCAGCCCGCTGTCGCTTATTTGCAATACTCCCTTCCTTTCCGTTGTACCCAAAGTATTTGTATCTTGTGATGACTGGTTACGCCGGTATCTTGTGAGTATGGGTTTTATCCACTTGCCAGTACTTAACCGTACTGACCCACGAATCTCTTTCGTGGCTGCATATTCAATATTGCAGTCAACAGGTTTGAAGTCTGACGACGTTAGCTTGGGAATCCCTCCGGCTTGGCCTGGGCAGGGATTGGACGCTCTCGGTTATCTTCAGGACTCTTAGTCCAATTTGTATCTTGTCCGTAGACGGACGATATGTTGTTTCTTCCGCTGTTATTTGGATCTTTGTAATGTATCAGTTGTATCCCTGGCTCGTTTGAGTCATCTTGTATCTATCTGTTTCTGTTGTAATTGTGGAATATTCGTGAACTATTGTAATGTTATCACAAGTGGCAACCTGGAATCGGTTATTATGTGGATTTTGGCGGGAATGCTGAAATCTGCATAGTGCCCGATCTCGGGGCGTCGACAAATGGTATCAGAGCCTTGGTTCCGATTCCCGAGATTGTTTCGATACGAATGGTTATCGAAGCAACGGGTCCGCAAAGCCTGTAGGTTAACCTCGCTAACGGTCGTTGTTTCTAGAGTGTCAACAACTATTTCTGCTAAACTATTTTGAAAAAAAAACATCTCAATAGGATCCTTGTTTTCTCCTTATCTCTATTCTATTTCCCCTCCCATCTTATTTGTTTTGGAGTTTTCCCCCTTGTCTATCTTTCAAAGTGTTAGGATCCTACGTGGGTGGACGTTTTCTGAGCCCTTAACCTAATAGGTTCGATCATCGGAAGGTTCCTGGTGGGAGAACATCGTCGTCACTCCGAGCAAGAATCCCTTGTTAGTGGTGTCGAGAAGCCCTTGTTAGTGGTGTCGAGGAGATCAACTGGGAGCACGAAGAATCGATAGTCGAACCTCTTTCCCCTCCCGGGTTAGCAGGTGGATTGCGAGGGCGCAATCCCTTGTTAGTGGTGTCGTCTATAACACCTGGGGTGTTACCTGTTTGTTTTTTTGCTTGCATCACATGCATCATATTGCATTGCACCATGTTTGCATCACAACAATTCAAAACAATTTAAAATTTCACACATGTCCAAAAATTTCAATTGGAAGTTGCAACTCAACTTGTTTTCAATAAGTTGAAGTTGAATCTATTTAAATTGCCTGCTAAATAAAATTTTCCTATTGTTAAAAACCCTAAAGGAAAATTAAATTTCAAATCATTTTTAATCAAAATGGGCATGATCCAATTGTGGTTCAAACACTAAAATTTTGCAAACAATTAAAAATTCAATAAATGTTTTCTTAATTGTTGAGTTCATTGAATAAAAATTGTTTGAAAAATCAACTCCTTATGATTACTAATGGAAATTCAAATCCCAATTTAAAAGTCCAATTAATAATTCAAAGTTTGAACAACAATGCTAACCTTTGCTTTTGATTATTGTTTTGCAACTTAATAAAATTAATTATCAAATACAAACCTCAAACCCTATTTGGAAATTTTCAACTAAACAACTTTAACTCAATTAGAATTTCAATCTTGTGAAAAATAATGTTAACATTGCTTTAAGTTCTGTTTTGAAAATCAACACAAATAAGCCATAAAAGAAAAACCCTATTTTCTTCTATTTCTATTTCCTTTCTCATCCTTTGCAAAACAAAAATGTTCTTGAGGAAAAAAAAATAATAAACTAGAAAGAAAAGCAAAGGAGAGGGAACCAGCCCAACCCCATCTCCTTTACCTTCCCCAGCCCACCTATCTTTCTAGCCCAGTACCTCTCCCTGTTGTCTTCTTCCTCCACCCCTACGTCATCTCTGTACGTCCTCTTCTGCACCACTCGATCATCCTATCCCCCTCCCGATTTGCATCCGTACCAAGCTCCGATCCCCATAAAACAACCACCTACCTACCCTCTACGTGCCCTCGCTAACCCTAGCCTCCTCTCTCCCAGCCAGCGCCGCCGTTGCTCCTCTCTCCCCCCCACGATTTCCCTTCTGTATCTGAAATAGCCACCGTGAACACCACCGCCTCCCCTCACGGCCGATCGTCACGGCCACCTCGAGGAGCTCCTCTCCCCGGGAATGGAACCGCCACGGTCCCCTCGTCCTCACGGTACTCGCCGTTTCCCCGGAGACCCCCCGGAGCTCCGCCGCCGTCCGCGAGTTCGCCGGCCGTCGCCCTCTGTTCCTGCACGTCCGCCTCCTCCTTCTGTCGCACGAGGTAAGCCTCCGATCGCTCCCCTTCCTCCTCTCGCCTTCCCTTCTTCCTCACAACAGCCCGCAGCAGCCCGCACCCCACACCACCGCGCCGCAGCCCGGCCACGGCCACCGGAGCCACACCTCCCGTCGGTTGCCCTGTTACCTGTCGACCACCTGCAGGTTCAGTTACGCAGGAATTTCAGAAACATGCAGCGCAACACAGCACTTACCCCCCGAGATCCCCTTCTACACACAAAACAGCGCACAGCACAGTTGGTTGGTTCCCTGTGCGCGCAGCAAGAGGTGAGGGGATCGAATCCCCCCTCCCTCAATTAACCAACTTTTTATTTTACATATGTTTTGGTCACAGAACTTCCTGTTAATCACCATTAGGCCCCTGGTAATTAATCTAGACCCCTGCAAAATTATTTCTAAGTCCCTAGCAGCTAAAAAATGGCAGATTGCACCCCAGATTTATAAAATGCATAAAAAATTCATCCCAACTCCAATTTTAAATTTTTAAATATGTTTTCTGTCCCAAATTGAATGTTCTATCCAAATATAAAGTTTGTTTACTGTTTTGAATATTTAAAATTGGTGAAACATTTGAAAACTTGTCAAATTCACTTAAATTTGCAAAATTCATAACTTGTTCATAAAAATTCCAAATTCAACAAACCAAATATGTTTTCCAATCAACTTTTCATGTACTTTCCAAATATAAATTTTGTTTGCTGTTTTGGATAATTTAAATTGCTGAAAACAACTGTTTCTTAATTAATGCATTTAAAATTGCCAAAATAATAACTTGCTCATTTTAAATCCAATTTCAACAAATGAAATATGTTTTCCATGCAAAATTAAACCCTCTTTCCAAATATAAAATTTGTTTCATGTTTTGAATAATTAAAATTGGTTAAATGATTTACACCTTGTTTAAATCATTTAATATTGTTAAATTTATAACTTGATCAAAACAAATTCTTTTGGGATATATAAAATATGTTTTCAAACCATAAAAGCATAACATTTTCAAATATGAATCTCACTTAATGTTTTGCACAAATAAAAATTCAAATAAGTTCATGTTTGAATTAAATTCATTTAATTCTTGCTTAAACTTGTTTAATTCATAAATAATTTATTTGAAATCCTTTTTCAACAAGTGAAACATGCAATCCACCTAAAATTGTGTGATCTTATCAAATATAAACTTTGTTATCTATTTTGAACAATTAAAATTGGTGAAACCAACAATTGCTTGAGCAACACCTTTAAGTGACCAAAATTTCCTAACTTAATAAATGAAATTCCAAACTTGTTAAACCTTATTTCCAATTGCTTCTATTGTTGTTATTTTTCTGTTTTCCTCATCCATGCATCATGCTAATCCACTTTCATATGATGATTAGTTGTAAAACAATTAATTCAACCATAATTCATGGGCTTTTCATATGCAACCCAAATTGCATATGGGTCCATTTAAATCTGTTTATCTTGTCAACTAGTTTACCTTGATGCATATTTAAACTTGTCATGCATCCATATCTTGGTCATGCTGGATCTTTTGCCGTAGTAGTAATTGTTGCATCCGGTGTTTGTTCGAGGTTCGTTGCTTCTTCCCGGATAGGACGTTGAGATGATGTGAGCAACGACAAGTTCTGCTACCTTGCGGGATCTCAGGCAAGTATACTCACTTGCTGCCATAGGGCTGCCTTTCATCACTTGTTACCGATTCTTTCCGTTGTTCTTATTCTAGCCTTTGCTTCGATGCTTGTGTCTCGATCCTATCGTATGTCTACCTTGCAGCCATGATATAGCCTTTCCTTCCACTTCCTATTAACTGTTGATTGTTTACCTCGTTGGCCTTCGTGTCGTAGCTGCATGCTTAGGGTTGCTTCTTCTCGAGTCTGTTGTCGGTTACTTCTTTTACTATCTTTATTATCGTTCTGGGGGCTCGATGTTAATCAATCAATCCTGTTAATGATAATGGTAATAATAATTTGATGATAAGGCACCGGCAGGAGGCCCTAAGTGGTTTTGAGGCCTGCTAGTGTCGACCCTAATAGGAAAAGGGTCTTGTCTACTGATCCATGATGAGCGCACTACCCGCATGTGGGAAGCGAGTATGGGCGCCCCCCTCAATTTGACTCGATTCGCATCTCGTCCAAATCGCCTCATTTAGTTCGGGTTTTCCATTTGCTGCATGCATGATCTTGCGAGCCCTTGGATCCCGGGTGGAACTTTCGTAGTCGGCATATAGGAGGACACGTTCTTAGAGTGCTATGAGGGTCCATTTTCTTCTGGGCTCAATTAGCCGTGCGCCAAGGTGCTTTGGGCTTGATGCGAAGAAGAGTTGAGTTGTGTTGAGTGTCCCGCTTGGTGGAAGGGCCTTTCCATCTGGCGGGTTATTCATGCGTGTACGGCCAAATTGGTGCAACCCTGCAGGGATAATCTTCTCGAGAAGTCGTGTTTTCCGCGGTTATGGATTACTTGGTGAAAGTACTGGCTAACAAGTACTCAGGACAACTTAAACCTAATGATTAACAATCTTACACCCAATGTTTAACAACTTGACTAGTAATAGGCTTATTGACACCATAATCTGAACCATCATTAATTCAACTGTGTGAGTTATCCTCGGATTGCTTCTTTGGATAAAGGGGCGAGATCCAGGATGGGTTTGTTTGAAGTTATCTTTCAGTTGGTTACTATACTCGATCTTATCTTCTTTCTGTTAGCCGGAAGTTGTATTATCTCTCTGTAGTTGGTTAGTGCAGCCCGCTGTCGCTTATTTGCAATACTCCCTTCCTTTCCGTTGTACCCAAAGTATTTGTATCTTGTGATGACTGGTTACGCCGGTATCTTGTGAGTATGGGTTTTATCCACTTGCCAGTACTTAACCGTACTGACCCACGAATCTCTTCCGTGGCTGCATATTCAATATTGCAGTCAACAGGTTTGAAGTCTGACGACGTTAGCTTGGGAATCCCTCCGGCTTGGCCTGGGCAGGGATTGGACGCTCTCGGTTATCTTCAGGACTCTTAGTCCAATTTGTATCTTGTCCGTAGACGGACGATATGTTGTTTCTTCCGCTGTTATTTGGATCTTTGTAATGTATCAGTTGTATCCCTGGCTCGTTTGAGTCATCTTGTATCTATCTGTTTCTGTTGTAATTGTGGAATATTCGTGAACTATTGTAATGTTATCACAAGTGGCAACCTGGAATCGGTTATTATGTGGATTTTGGCGGGAATGCTGAAATCTGCATAGTGCCCGATCTCGGGGCGTCGACAAACATGCTTTTCTAAACGTAAGGGATTAATACAACCATATGTACCATGGCATAATAACATAAGAAAAACTTTAAAAATCATGCCATGACATCACTCAAGGCATAATAATTAACAAGAATCAAACAAAACATTAAGAGACTAGACTATAAAACAATTATTTATACATGAAAATACTCATACCCATGGCAATACCTCAAAAAAGAATTATTCTAACATGCTTGTTATATAAGATAACAACATGATAACATAGAATACACCACCTATGCATGCTAGTATTAAAAAACAAGTAAAATATTAATCAATAATAATTAAACAATCAACAAAAATGGCAGAAAAGTCCCTAAACTTGCAATGCATGCCAAAAATAATTTAAAGATCCTAAATTCGTGTCAATCTAGAATTAGGTAGTACTAAGCATACAAAATCTCATACAATTGGATTCACCTCAAAAATTATTTTAGAAAATTTCCTAAAAATCATTTAGTGGCTCTCTGGTCATTTGCCAAATTGCATGCCATTTAAGATATGAAACTTAAGTGCATGCAAGGACAAAAGATATAGCTAGGTATCACTGAGATCTGTCCATAGCAATTTACATCACATCATTCGGATTTCTAGAATAAAAGTTATGATAAGTTGAAGTTTTTAGATAGGTCCGGTTTGTCAATTTGCCTAGGATTAACCAAAGGAGAAAAACCAGATCTGTAACTTGCACATGTTTAAGAACACTGCATGCATCACTGTGATTTTTGGTTCGGTCAAATTTTAGATCTAGGCATTTTAATTGGATTAAAAGTAACTAGGCTAACTCTGCCAAACAGGAAAAGAATAAAATCACAGAAAAACGCCTCACGGGACAGATCCGGTGGAACTGGGCCGAGAAGAGCCATTTCGGACTGAAAAACGTGTGCGTGTGCGGCGCGGGTGCAGGAAAGGGCACGTTCAAGGGGATCCCTTGATCGCGAGATGGACAGACGGGTCCATCTCCTCCGTCCCACTTTGCATGTACACGCATGCGAGAGCGAGCTCGGGTGGCCAAGGAGGCTCACCGAGCTTTGGGAACCGGTGGCGATGCTCGGGAACGGTGGAGGTGAGTCGGAGAAGCGGCGGCGCATTCACAGAGGCAGCAAAAACGCAGGAGCTGAACAACGACGAGGTGGACGTCCGGAGCGACCTCGGGGATGGCGTCTGCAATCCTGCAAACATGCACACCTAGTAGCATGTCAGGGAGGTCCATAGAGGTACGGGGAGTAGGAAGGAGAAGAAATGGCAGGGAGGCAAGCTCCACGATGACCGCGACCTTCTTCTTCTCTCTGATCGGGTCCGGCGAGGTGATCTCTCCCGCCTCCCTCACAGAGAGCGAAGAGATAAGTGGGGCTGCGAGGTGAGGGTGGTGAGGGAGAATAATGCTCGGGCGAGGCCCGTGGCCATGGTGTGGCTTAAATACCCCATGGTGATGATGCTCTCATCTCGGGCTCTTCTCCGATGTGGCATGGCGACGCGTAGATGACGAGCAGGGGGTGGATAGCACGTGGATGATCACGACGAGCTCGAGATGGACGTGCACTACCATCCAAGATGGAGAGATGAGAGAAATAGGGACAATCGGGGTGATGTACAGGGCACGATGGCTGACAACTGATGCATCCATTTTGCATCACCGTTTTAGATTGTTACTTTCTGTTATTCATCGATATAGTTCATGTCATAATTTTTGGAGAATAAACACCGGGATCAGAAATTTGATGGAAAAGGCACCGTCGAGATGCCATATTTCAGAAGATCGGAAGAAGAAGGGGTACACCAGAGGCGTCTTAGAAGTTCAGAGGAGGACTCCAGCCAGAAGGGGAGCCAGAGGGAGGCCACCAGGGGCCCACACCGTGAGGTGACGCCCCCCCCCCCGGCTGTGCCGCCAGGTGGTGTGGCCATCCTGAACCACCTCTGGTCGAGGTCTTTCGCGTACTTGACCCCCAGGGAACCGTAAGCCCCAGACCATCATCGAAGAATTATTCTGCCGCCACCTCGGGGCGGAAAACACCCGAGAGAGAAAAGCTCTCTGGCAGGGAGAAATCTGCCGGGGAAATTCCTCTCCGGAGAGGAGAAATCATCGCCATCGTCACCGTCATAACTCCGAGCATCATCAAGATCGTTCATGTCTACGTACGCTTCTATTCTTGTGGACAGTGTTGGGCCTCCAAGTGCAGAGGTTTGTAGAATATCAGCAAGTTTCCCTTAAGTGGATCACCCAAGGTATATCGAACTCAGGGAGGTAAAGTGTAACACCCGGGGTTTTCCCCAACTAGTTGCTTGTTTTCTTTTTTGCATCATCATGTCATCCTTGCATTGCATCATGCATCATATGCATTGCACCTCTGTTTCCTGTTGTTTTCAAACCAATTAAAAGCTTTAAACCAATTTTAAAATTCAAACAATGCACCTTGTTTTCAAATCAAATTGTTTCAATAAAAAAAATTGAATTGGAATTAACAATTGGCTTGGTTAATAAAATTTCTTTTAAAAAACCCAATTTGAATTTCAAATTCAAATTGCAAACACCACCAACAATTTGAAATTCTCAAAACCAAATAGCATGCACTTGGGCATTTGCAATAATGAACCTATAAAAATTAACTCCATAATTTTTGGAAACCCCAAAACCCTTCTATCTCTCTCTTATTCATCTTCTACAAAAAAAAAGAGAAATAAATAAAAGAAAAAGAAAGGGAGTGAGAAGGCAGCCGAACTGGGCCAACAAGGCCCAGTCGGCCACCTACAACTCGAGCGCCCAGCCCACCCCTGTTTGTCGTCTTCCTCACGTGGGAGGTCACGTACAGAACGTGACCATGGCCTCCTGATCCCCACCTCCCACCTGCTCCCTCTCCCCCTCCTTATCTACCCCCTCCTCCAAGCCCAAACCCTAACCCTAGGCCCTCTCCTCCTCCATCCGCCGCCACCCCTTCTCCCTTCTTCCTCTGCCCCAAATTCCTTTGCCCCTGTACTTTCTGAACTTGGACGGGATCCTCCATGGCCGATTCTTGGTGGCCATGGCGCCATGGCTGCGTTCGCCGTCGGGCGCCCGTCATCTCGGGAATGGAATCGTGGCGGTGTGGGCTGCGGATTTTATGAAGGCGCCGCGGCCGGAGGACGCCCGAGGCGACGGCGCCATCACCGTCTTCTTCCCCGTCCCCGGCCGAGCCTGAACCTCGCCACCATCTCCTTCAGGTCGCTGCTCCCGCTCGCCCAAGCCCTCGAGGTGAGCAACCCCTCTGCCCTCCTTCCATCCCCTCTGCTCCACGGTGCGCACGCACAGCACGAATCCCCCCCCCCCCCGGCGCCCTCGCACGATCGCAGCCGGCCTCGTCGCCATCGATCGTTTCCTCGACGTGCAGTTAACTGAACGTGTTTCAGTTTCGGCAGTCCATCCGCAAACCCCACCTCAAAAACTTGTGCGCTCTAGTCCTAACACGAATCGAACAGCAGCCCAACTGGCTAGCGAACCGCGCACGCACCCAGTAGACCCGAGTTCGAATCCCCCCCGTGTAGCAAAAGCCACCCCTTTTTCCTCCTTTTTTCTTTTATTTCCCGAATTCCAGAAAAACAGATCTGAGCCTTTATTTGTAAAATCAATAACAAATTGAATATTGATTCATAATCTTGTGCTCTTTCTGTTAGTCACAAAGTTGCAACATGTTTCTTTAATAAATTTTGCGCTAAATAATTAAATACAGAAATGGCTATTAAAATTTGAAACTTTGGAAAGTCATAACTTGAGTTCTGTTCATCCAAATTGAGCAAACTTGGGCTATAAAATTTTGTATTAACAAACTCTACACAGTGGTATTTTATTTGGTCGCAATTGAATTAAATTTGAACATGTTTCCTTCTGTTTACAAAAAGGGGCAGAATAAAAATGCTTATGGAAAAATGCATAATAAATTCAATAATGATCCAAAAATTATGTTTAATAGCTCAAAATGTTCAGTGAAACATTTGCTACATGTTTTCAACCTTTTCAATACAATTTGTCTACTGTTTTTCCCAATTAAAAGTGGTGCAATAATTCAATGCTTTAATTAAACCCTTTAAATTGCAAATTTCATAACTTGGGCAATTCAAATCCAATTCCAGCATGTAAAATATGTTTTCCATCCCATTTTTTCATGAACTTTGCAAATATCAACTTTGTTTTCTGTTTTGAATAAATTAAATTGATGAAAACAACTATTTTTTAATTAATGCATTTAAAATTGTCAATTTAATAACTTGCTCATTTTAAATCCAAATTCAACAAATGAAATATGTATTCCATCTAAAATTTTGTGTTCTTTCCAAATATAAATTTTGTTATCTGTTTTTAACATTTAAAATTGGTGAAAACAACAAATGTTTGTTTAATCATTTAAAATGCCAAAGTTCATAACTTAATAAATAAAATTCCAAACTTGGTAAACAACATATCAAACTGAAGCTATTATTGTTTTCTTATTGTTTCCATCATCCATGCATCATCCTAATCAACTTTCACATGATGGTTATTTGTAGATCATTTAATTCAACATTAATTCATGGGCTTTTTCCATATGCAATCCAAATTGCATATGGGCCCATTTAAATTTGTCTACCATGACAATTATTTTATCTTTGATGCATCCTTAAACTTGTCATGCATCCATATCTTGATCATGCTGGATATTTTGCCGTAGTAGTAATTGTTGCATCCGGTGTTTGTTCTAGTTCGTTGCTTCTTCGCGGATAGGACGTTGAGATGATGTGAGCAACGACAAGTTCTGCGGATGTACCTCTACTTGCTGGATCTCAGGCAAGTATACTCACTTGCTACCTATGGCTTCCTTTCATCACTTGTTACCGATTCTTTCCGTTGTCTTTATGCTAGCCTAGTATTTTCGATGCTTGTGTCTCGATCCTATCATTTGTTTACCTTGCAACCATGATATAGCCTTCCTAACACTTCCTATCAACTGTTGCTTGTTTACCTTGTTGGCCTCGTGTCGTAGTGGCATGCTTAGTGTTGTTTGCGCTCGAGTCTTGTTGTCCTTTTCATATCACCTGTTTAGTTTGATAGTTGGGTTTCAATTCAATCAACAACATGTTAATGCTTGGGGTAATAATAATTTGATGATAAGGCACCGGCAGGAGGCCCGGCGTGGTTTTGGAGCCTGCTAGTGTCGAAACTAGGAAAAGGGTCTTGTCCATTGATCCATGATGAGCGTGCTAACCGCATCCGGGAGGTAGTATGGGACCCCCCTCGACTTAGACCTGATTTGCAGCTTGTCCGAAGAGCCACACTTAGTTCGGGCTTTCCATTTGCGCATATGCATAATGGGAGGCGCCCCCATGGTTGATGATGATTATGATGGTTATGATGATGATGCATATAGGGCGAGGCCTGTGGTGCCGGGGGGTGTGGTTTTCACCCTTGCGCTTAGGTTAGGTCGGACTGGCCGGGACCTTATAGCTCCGTGGCTCCTAGGATGGGTTGTAGAGACGGTTTGGGTCGTGTCGAGCCAACCTGAGTTTTAGTTGGTGGCTTGAGTGTGTACGGGTACTGTAGCGCACCCTGCAGGGATAAATCTTCTCGAGAAGCCGTGTTGTCCGCGGTTATGTGACGACTTGGTGAAAGTGCTGGCTAACAAGTACTCAGACAACTTACACCTAATTGATAATAACTTGACTAGTAATAGGCATATTGTCACAATAAGCTGAACCTTCATTATTCAACAGTGTGAGTTTCCTTGGGTTTCTTCCTTAGTAGGGGGTAACATTGGATGGGTATTGTTTGGTGAGTAGTTGTAGTTGGTTTTGTCGCGCTCTCTTATCCCTCTCTAATAGCCGGAAGTTGTAGCGCGTCTCTTTAGTTTGTTAGTGCTGCCCGCTGCCGCTTCTTTGCAATAACCCCTTCCTTGCGTTGTACCCAAAGTATTTGTATCTTGTGATGATTGGTTACGCTGGTATCTTGTGAGTATGGTTTATCCACTTGCCAGTACTTAATAGTAGTGACCCACGAATCCATTTCGTGGCTGCATATTCCACATTGCAGTCAACAGGTTTGAAGTCTGACGACGTTAGCTTGGGAATCCCTCCGGCTTGGCCTGGGCAGGGATTGGACGCCATCGGTTATCTTCAGGACTCTTAGTCCAATTTGTATCTTGTCCGTAGTCGGACACTATGTTGTTTCTTCCGCTGTTATTTGGATCTTTGTATTGTATCAGTTGTATCCTTGACTCGTTTGAGTCGTCTTGTATATATCTTTTCTGTTGTTGTTGCGGAATATTCGTGAACTGTTGTAATGTTATCACAAGTGGCAACCTGGAATCGGTTATTATGTGGATTTTGGCGGAAATGCTGAAATCTGCATAGTGCCCGATCTCGGGGCGTCACAAATGGTATCAGAGCATGGTTTCCGATTCCCGATATTGTTTCGATACGAATGGTTATCGAAGCAACGGGTCCGCAAAGCCTGTAGGATAACCTCGCTAACGGTCGTGTTTCTAGAGTGTCAAAAACTATTTGTGCAAAACCTGTTTTGGAAACATCTCAATAGGATTCTTGTTTTCTCCTTATCTCTATTCTATTTCTCCTCTCATCTTATTTGTTTTGGAGTCTCTCTCCCTATCTATCTTTCAAAGTTTTAGGATCCTACGTGGGTGGACGTTTTCTGAGCCTTTAACCTAGTAGGTTCGATCATCGGAAGATTCCAGGTGGGAGAAGATCGTCATCAACCCGAGCAAGATTCTCTTGTTAGTGGTGTCGAGGAGATCAACTGGGAGCATGAAGACTCGATAGCTCCAACTTCTTCTCTCTCTTACCGGCTTGGAGCGGATTGCGAGGGCGCAATCCCTTGTTAGTGGTGTCGGCTGTAACACCCGGGGGTTTCCCCAACTAGTTGCTTGTTTTCTTTTTTGCATCATCATGGCATCCTTGCATTGCATCATGCATCATATGCATTGCACCTCTGTTTCCTGTTGTTTTCAAACCAATTAAAAGCTTTAAACCAATTTTAAAATTCAAACAATGCACCTTGTTTTCAAATCAAATTGTTTCAATAAAAAAAATTGAATTGGAATTAACAATTGGCTTGGTTAATAAAATTTCTTTTAAAAAACCCAATTTGAATTTCAAATTCAAATTTCAAACACCACCAACAATTTGAAATTCTCAAAACCAAATAGCATGCACTTGGGCATTTGCAATAATGAACCCATAAAAATTAACTCCATAATTTTTGGAAACCC
The DNA here is from genome assembly GCA_028641055.1 of Alopecurus myosuroides. Classification (NCBI taxonomy): domain Eukaryota; kingdom Viridiplantae; phylum Streptophyta; class Magnoliopsida; order Poales; family Poaceae; genus Alopecurus; species Alopecurus myosuroides. The sequence continues at coordinate 17,103,274 of CM054062.1, forward strand.
CAAAACCCTTCTATCTCTCTCTCTTATTCATCTTCTACAAAAAAAAGAGAAATAAATAAAAGAAAAACAAAGGGAGTGAGGAGGCAGCCGAACTGGGCCAACAAGGCCCAGTCGGCCACCTACAACTCGAGCGCCCAGCCCACCCCTGTTTGTCGTCTTCCTCACGTGGGAGGTCACGTACAGAACGTGACCATGGCCTCCTGATCCCCACCTCCCACCTGCTCCCTCTCCCCCTCCTTATCTACCCCCTCCTCCAAGCCCAAACCCTAAACCTAGGCCCTCTCCTCCTCCATCCGCCGCCACCCCTTCTCCCTTCTTCCTCTGCCCCAAATTCCTTTGCCCCTGTACTTTCTGAACTTGGACGGGATCCTCCATGGCCGATTCTTGGTGGCCATGGCGCCATGGCTGCGTTCGCCGTCGGGCGCCCGTCTTCTCGGGAATGGAATCGTGGCGGTGTGGGCTGCGGATTTTATGAAGGCGCCGCGGCCGGAGGACGCCCGAGGCGACGGCGCCATCACCGTCTTCTTCCCCGTCCCCGGCCGAGCCTGAACCTCGCCACCATCTCCTTCAGGTCGCTGCTCCCGCTCGCCCAAGCCCTCGAGGTGAGCAACCCCTCTGCCCTCCTTCCATCCCCTCTGCTCCACGGTGCGCACGCACAGCACGAATCCCCCCCCGGCGCCCTCGCACGATCGCAGCCGGCCTCGTCGCCATCGATCGTTTCCTCGACGTGCAGTTAACTGAACGTGTTTCAGTTTCGGCAGTCCATCCGCAAACCCCACCTCAAAAACTTGTGCGCTCTAGTCCTAACACGAATCGAACAGCATCCCAACTGGCTAGCAAACCGCGCGCGCACCCAGTAGACCCGAGTTCGAATCCCCCCGTGTAGCAAAAGCCACCCCTTTTTCCTCCTTTTTCTTTTATTTCCAGAATTCCAGAAAAACAGATCTGAGCCTTTATTTGTAAATCAATAACAAATTGAATATTGCTCCAATTTCAATGATTCAAGTTTCTGTGGATTCATAATCTTGTGCTCTTTCTGTTAGTCACAAAGTTGCAACATGTTTCTGTAATAAATTTTGCGCTAAATAATTAAATATAGAAATGGCTATTAAAATTTGAAACTTTGGAAAGTCATAACTTGAGTTCTGTTCATCCAAATTGAGAAAACTTGGGCTCTAAAATTTTGTCTTAACAAACTCTACACAGTGGTATTTTATTTGGTCGCAATTGAATTAAATTTGAACATGTTTCCTTCTGTTTACAAAAAGGGGCAGAATAAAAATGCTTATGGAAAAATGCATAATAAATTCAATAATGATCCAAAAATTATGTTTAATAGCTCAAAATGTTTAGTGAAACATTTTCTACATGTTTTCAACCTTTTCAATACAATTTGTCTACTGTTTTTCCCAATTAAAAGTGGTGCAATAATTCAATGCTTTAATTAAACCCTTTAAATTGCAAAATTCATAACTTGGGCAATTCAAATCCAATTCCAACATGTAAAATATGTTTTCCATCCCATTTTTTCATGAACTTTGCAAATATCAACTTTGTTTTCTGTTTTGAATAAATTAAATTGCTGAAAACAACTATTTCTTAATTAATGCATTTAAAATTGTCAATTTAATAACTTGCTCATTTTAAATCCAAATTCAACAAATGAAATATGTATTCCATCTAAAATTTTGTGTTCTTTCCAAATAAATTTTGTTATCTGTTTTTAACATTTAAAATTGGTGAAAACAACAAATGTTGTTTAATCATTTAAAATGCCAAAGTTCATAACTTAATAAATAAAATTCCAAACTTGGTAAACAACATATCAAACTGAAGCTATTGTTGTTTTCTTATTGTTTCCATCATCCATGCATCATCCTAATCAACTTTCACATGATGGTTATTTGTAGATCATTTAATTCAACATTAATTCATGGGCTTTTTCCATATGCAATCCAAATTGCATATGGGCCCATTTAAATATGTTTACCATGACAATTATTTTGTCTTTGATGCATCCTTAAACTTGTCATGCATCCATATCTTGATCATGCTGGATCTTTTGCCGTAGTAGTAATTGTTGCATCCGGTGTTTGTTCTAGTTCGTTGCTTCTTCGCGGATAGGACGTTGAGATGATGTGAGCAACGACAAGTTCTGCGGATGTACCTCTACTTGCTGGATCTCAGGCAAGTATACTCACTTGCTACCTATGGCTGCCTTTCATCACTTGTTACCGATTCTTTCCGTTGTCTTTATGCTAGCCTAGTATTTTCGATGCTTGTGTCTTGATCCTATCATTTGTTTACCTTGCAACCATGATATAGCCTTCCTTCCACTTCCTATCAATTGTTGCTTGTTTACCTTGTTGGCCTCGTGTCGTAGTGGCATGCTTAGTTTTGTTTGCGCTCGAGTCTTGTTGTCCTTTTCATATCACCTGTTTAGTTTGATAGTTGGGTTTCAATTCAATCAACAACATGTTAATGCTTGGGGTAATAATAATTTGATGATAAGGCACCGGCAGGAGGCCCGGCGTGGTTTTGGAGCCTGCTAGTGTCGAAACTAGGAAAAGGGTCTTGTCCATTGATCCATGATGAGCGCGCTAACCGCATCCGGGAGGTAGTATGGGACCCTCCTCGACTTAGACCTGATTTGCAGCTTGTCCGAAGAGCCACACTTAGTTCGGGCTTTCCATTTGCGCATATGCATAATGGGAGGCGCCCCCATGGTTGATGATGATTATGATGGTTATGATGATGATGCATATAGGGCGAGGCCTGTGGTGCCGGGGGGTGTGGTTTTCACCCTTGCGCTTAGGTTAGGTCGGACTGGCCGGGACCTTATAGCTCCGTGGCTCCTAGGATGGGTTGTAGAGACGGTTTGGGTCGTGTCGAGCCAACCTGAGTTTTAGTTGGTGGCTTGAGTGTGTACGGGTACTGTAGCGCACCCTGCAGGGATAAATCTTCTCGAGAAGCCGTGTTGTCCGCGGTTATGTGACTACTTGGTGAAAGTGCTGGCTAATAAGTACTCAGACAACTTACACCTAATTGATAATAACTTGACTAGTAATAGGCATATTGTCACAATAAGCTGAACCTTCATTATTCAACAGTGTGAGTTTCCTTGGGTTGCTTCCTTAGTAGGGGGTAACATTGGATGGGTATTGTTTGGTGAGTAGTTGTAGTTGGTTTTGTCGCGCTCTCTTATCCCTCTCTAATAGCCGGAAGTTGTAGCGCGTCTCTTTAGTTTGTTAGTGCTGCCCGCTGCCGCTTCTTTGCAATAACCCCTTCCTTCCGTTGTACCCAAAGTATTTGTATCTTGTGATGATTGGTTACGCTGGTATCTTGTGAGTATGGTTTATCCACTTGCCAGTACTTAATAGTACTGACCCACGAATCCATTTCGTGGCTGCATATTCCACATTGCAGTCAACAGGTTTGAAGTCTGACGACGTTAGCTTGGGAATCCCTCCGGCTTGGCCTGGGCAGGGATTGGACGCCATCGGTTATCTTCAGGACTCTTAGTCCAATTTGTATCTTGTCCGTAGTCGGACACTATGTTATTTCTTCCGCTGTTATTTGGATCTTTGTATTGTATCAGTTGTATCCTTGACTCGTTTGAGTCGTCTTGTATATATCTTTTCTGTTGTTGTTGCGGAATATTCGTGAACTGTTGTAATGTTATCACAAGTGGCAACCTGGAATCGGTTATTATGTGGATTTTGGCGGAAATGCTGAAATCTGCATAGTGCCCGATCTCGGGGCGTCACATAAAGGTCAAAGATATCCCTCTCAAGAAACCCTGCAATTAAGATACGAGAAGTCTCTTGTGTCCCAACACACCCAATATACTTGTCAGGCATATAGGTGCACTAGTTCGGCGAAGAGAGAGTAAAATACAAGCAGTATGGATGATTATAAATGATAATAACAATCTGAAATAAATATGGCAGCAAGCAAACATGTAGCAGAACAGGCGGAAAACGGTGTTTCAATGCTTGGAAATAAGGCCTAGGGCTCCTACTTTCACTTGAGGACACTCTCAACAATGATCACATAATTGAATGCATAAATATCATCTCTTCACTATGCTACTCTGAACCACTCTCCGGTCGAATAATGAACACTAATCATTGCGTAGGGCTTTAACAGCACCCTCAATTCTATATTCCCTCTCTAGGGAACCCCAATGTCACTACGAGCGCCATAAATTAGTACTAAACAAACGCCACAATTTCATAGTTTCATCTTCCAACACAAGATATAAATATCATGCTAAACCACACGGAGCACACACTGTCACCTTTACCCCGTGATCAAAGTGTTTAGGGAGATAACAAAACCACTTGAGTAGCATAAGAGATGAAGATCGATCTACATATTTAACTAGATTAGAAAGCTCATGATTACATAAAGATCACACCATGGGAGAGAGAGATGAACCACATAGCTACCAGTAGAGCCCTCACCCTCGGGGGAGAACTACTCCCTCCTCATCATAGGACATAGCAACGATGATGGAGATGGCGGTGGAGTCGATGGAGATGGCTTCTGGGGGCACTTCCCCGTCCCGGCAGGGTGCCAGAACAGAGATTTGTCCCCCGAAACTTGTCGTCGGCGGCGGCGGAGCTACGGATGTATTTTTTGGAAAAGGTCGATTCCTCTAAGGTTTATGCATCGGGGAGTATATATGGGCGAAAGGGCGATGCCATGACGTAGCCAGGGGGGCCCAAGCCACCCCATGGTGTGGCCACCCTATGGCCCTCCTCCGGGGCTCTTCGGGACTTCTGGAAGCTTCTGGGACTTTTAGGACTTCTGGCTTTCGAATTTTCCAATTCCAAGAATATTTCCAGAACAACTTTTCTGAAACTAAAAACAGCAGAAAACAGGGAACTGGCTCTGTGGCATCTTTTTAATAGGTTAGTCCCGGGAAATCAATAAAAATGACATAAAGTGTAAGGAAAACATGTGGGAAACAACATGAAAACAACATGGAACATCAGAATTTAGGGATACATTTATGACGTATCAATCATCATCATTACCACCATCACCCTCATCATCCACCCTCATCCCGTTGTAGCAATTGGGGGCCTCTATCGTTGTTTTACATTATATCTCTCCCCCGGTGTGGATTACTTGTTAGTAGTTGATGCTTGTGAGATTTATCAGTGTTAGCACTTTATGACCAGATTGTTATCATCCATTATATCAACTCTGATTATGATCCATATGATGTCTTGTGAGTAGTTCATTTAGTTCTTTAGAACATGGGAGAAGTCATGATGTTAGTAGTGAAGTTATATTGAAGTAATATCTCGTGGTTCGGCATTTAAGTTGTGGTGCTATTCTTCTAGTGGTGTCATGTGAACGTCGACTACATGATACTTCACCTTTATAGGCCTAGGAGGATGCATTGTGTATTTGGCTACTAATTATGTGGTTGCCAGAGTGATAGAAACCTAAACCCCCGTTAGGAAACCAATGCACGAGGGAGCGTAGAATCCTGGAGTTTACGGCTGTGGTTAGATTTATCTTAATTACTTTCTTGTATTTGCGGATGCCTGCGAGGGGTATGATCACGAGTATTTATTAGTCCTAGTTGGGAGGTGCACTAGCATAGGTTCACCCACACAACACTTCACGAAGCAATGGATATTAATCAACCGTAACGAAGCGAAAGCACTTGACGAAATTCCCATGTGTCCTCGAGAATGTTTGGTAATCATAAGTAACACAACCATCTTGTCCTTAGCTCTCAAAAGTATTGGGCCACTCGCTGCAATATTATTTACTGCTCTTTATTTACTCGCACTTTATTTATCTGATATATCTAAAACAACCAAAACCCCGTTTGCTAGTGTTTACAGTGAATTCTGTATCCAACTTGCTTGTCAACACCTTCTGCTCCTCGTTGGGTTTGACACTCCTATTTATCGAAAGTACTATGATACACCCCCTATACTTGTGGGTCATCAAGACTATTTTCTGGCGCCGTTGGCGGGGAGTGAAGCGCTATTGGTAAGAGAAACTTATACTGTAAGTGTCGTTTTTTATTTCTGTCTGTTGTTTTATTTCATCATGGATGATACTTTTGATTTTCTATTTAGAGGTACTACTACTATCACTACTAGGGTAGTAAGTAACCCGTTATCTGTTGAATTAGATCCTTATAAAATACATATGAAAATTGTTGGACGTGTTATGGATAACTGCTATTACGATGATGGAACTGTCCATCCCGGTGATCATTTGCTCTTTATACATGAATTATGCCAGTTATTTAGGTGTGAAGGTATTACAATGGATCAAGTTAAAAGGAAATTATTTTCTTTATTGCTGAAAGGAAGAGCCGCTAAATGGTTCAAATTACTGAGGAATGGTTAATCTATTGGATGGGAGGAAATTGTTCTTCTCCTTTATTCTAAATTTTATCCTCCTAGTGAGATTCATAAAGATCGGAATCAAATCTATAATTTCTGGCCTCATGATGGAGAGAGTATTGCCCAAGCGTGGGGGAGAATGAAGTTATGAATGCTCAAATGTCCAGTTCATGAACTCCCGCGTAATATTGTTGTCAATAATTTTTATGCAAGGATTTCTCTTCATGATAAGGATTTATTGGATGCTTCTTGTTCTGGCTCATTCACATGTATGAAGGAAGAAGCTAAATGGGATCTTCTTCACCGTATTCAAGAAAACACTGAAGGATGGTAGAATGACAAAGGTAGAAAGTCAGATATATATTATGATTATGAATGCATTAAATCTTTTACGGGAACCAATAATTTCTATGGTGTTAGTGCTGTTTGTTGTCTCGACTCTCAAATTTTTGCAAACTGTCTTAAAGCTTTTGCCTCCTATCTTGATATTCCTAAAAAGAATTATCACAAGTACCATGCACCTTATAAAGATATTGTTCCTGCTAGTAATATAGAAGTGCATGATATTAATCCTGCTATTCTTGAGCCTTATGTTCAAAAAATGCCTTTCCCTGCTAAAGTGAAGAACACTCTATGGTAGCTAGTGTGGTTAATAAGAGTAACAAGAAAGCTATTGAACCTGATGAACAAATAATTGTTGAACCTGCGGTAGCAATAGTAAAAGATCTTGTATGTGAAAATGTGGAGGATGAACACATTGTCTTCTGTGAGGATGCTTCAAACATTGTTTCACATCCTCATAGACTTAAGAAAACTAGTGTTCCTGTGCAATCTGTTAAGATTGGTGATCATTGCTGTTATGGTTTGTGTGACATTGGTGCTAGTTCTAGTGCTATACCTTATGAGCTTTATAGAGAAATTATGCATGAAATTGGTTCTTGTGAGCTTGAACATATTGATGTGGTTATTCAGCTTGCTAATAGAGATACTGTTTTCCCTATTGGTATTGTTAGAGATGTGGAAGTTTTATGTGGTAAAACTAAATATCCCACTGATTTTTGAGTACTTGGTAAGGCTGCTAGTAAGACTTGCCCTATTATTTTTGAACACTTGTGGTGCTATTATAGATTCTAGAAGAGAGAATATTTTGACTGAATTTGATGGAAAATCTTATGAGTTCAATTTCTCCAAATTTGCTAAAGCACCTTATGAATCTAAATTGCCTGATGAGAATTTAAAGTTGAACAACTTGCTTCTATTGCTCTTGCTCCTAACAATGCTTTGCAGCAATATATGGAGAACCATGAGAGTGAGGTATTTATGGAAGAGACAAATGAGATTGACGATATTCTTCTTCGTCAAACAGTGATACTGAAACACAATTTACCTGTGGAAGACTTGGGTACCACATTACCACCCAAGGAGGATCATGTCTTTGATTTAAAACCTTTACCGGATGATCTTAAATATTCTTATATTGATGATAAGAAAACATATCCTTTTATTATTAGTGCTAAACTTTCAGGTGAAGAATTGAAAAGATTATTGGGAGTTCTGAATAAACACCGTGGAGCTATTGGATATACTCTTGAAGATTTGAAGGAATCAGTTGACAAGCTCATCACGAAGGATTCACCACCACCACCGAAGAATTGATTCGTCATTGGTATTGGGATCCCCTTGGCTCGTTCCAAGCTTGAGGGAGTGCCGCGGTATCACCTTAATCTTCCACTCCTTTTTTACCTTTTTGTAGAGTCATATCATGAGTAGAGAAAATATCATATAGTATGGTTTGTAGTATGGAAGTGTCACTCCTAGTTGGTTATCGTTGTATCCCTTGGTTTGAGTTTCCGTAATGAAATATTAATGAGAAGTTTCATCATCTACTTGTTCTACTTTATTTTAGTATGCAATTTTTGTTATGTGATTGATCTTGTTATTAGTATTGGTATCAATGTTGGAGCTTCAAGATAATCTAGTTGGTTTTGGCAAACTTAACATTGGTCATTAGCAACAATACGTGAGACTTAAGTAGAAAAGAGGGAGTTGCATGTAGATACATTATTCCATGATCTTTCTTATTTGTTAGCTCATAAGCTTAGTATTCTCAAATAAGTTTGTTTGCACCTTCAAGGAAGATTGCATCATTGGCTTTATCATATATGTTTTTGTTTGTTTTACTTCAATTCTTATGCTTGATACCCAACCTTGCTAGCCAAAAACCTGTACTGAGAGGGAATGCTTCTCGTACAATCCAAACCTTGAGCCCCAAAACCTTGCCATTTGTGTCCACCATACCTACCTATAAGTGGTAATTAACCTCCACTCCAAGTAAATTGCTCATGTGCTACCTTTAAAACTTTCAACATTACTCCGGTTTTGTGTTCCTGTTTTTGCTCATGAGGAAGTAAATAGAGAATATTTATATCACTTGTTGATTGGACTTCACACACCTGGACAAGTGGCTTCATCCGCTTATCCAAATGTTAGAAGAGCTGGCAGCGGGGTGCCCATTCCCAAACTAAAATACAAATTCTCTTCACTATTTTTGCCCCTGATTTATTAGTAAAAGCATAATCGCGTAAACAAAAGAGAATGAGGGATGACCTTCTACTCCAGTTGTGTCCTTCATATGGGAGCCGCTCTTGTGAAGTCTAGTTGGCTTGTGACGTAATGTATTTTCTGTTTACCGTTCATTGACACTAGCATACACCTCTCAAAATTAGACACTCCTCCATGGTTTGTGATTGTTGGCAGGCACCCGAGGATTCGGTTAGCCATGGTTTGCGTAAGATGGATGGGAGGAGTGTCATGCATTTTATACCTCTATTTATGAAAATAAAAACTCTAGCACATGAGTGATCCCATCTACGAAGGGCCTATCTTTTACATTTATGTTGAGTCAGTAAACCCATTTCCTTCTGTCTTAAGCAAGCATTTGAATTGTTTTGATTCATATGACTCCATGTTGATTTACTCAATCATGTTGATTATTCTTCCTTGTTTCTACAAATGCATCTGTTTGAATACCACTTAGAAAGTTACCAATGTTTGCCAAGAGACCGTTATAATCGAGCATGATAAACTCTGCAATATAGCTCTGGTATAAAGACTCTGATCGAAAGATGAGTACACTGGTAATTGTTCTCTGACCAAGAACGAAGTGTGCCTTTACCAATTTTGACTTAATTTTTGCACCATTATTGTTCCTCTGCTTGTTTCAAGTTTAATTATATGAGAGGAAGTTGTTGTCTAACGTGATTTGTTCTTTGTTAGATGTGATGTATTTTTCCGTATTTCATTTATCGACACCTCACTCCATAAACATGTGGTCATGTTTACTGAGTTCAGTTTCGCTTGGGGACAAGCGAGGTCTAAGCTTGTGGGGGGGGGGGTTGATACGTCCATTTTGCATCATCGTTTTATATTGTTATTTTCTGTTATTCATCGATATATTTCATGTTATGATGCATTACTTATGTTATTTTATCTTATTTTGCATGTTTCACAATTTTTTGGAGAATAAATACCGGGACAAAAAATCTGATGGAAAAAGCACCGTCGAGATAACATATTTCAGAAGATCAAAAGAAGAAGGGGGACACCAGAGGTGTATTAGAAGTTCAGAGGAGGACTCAAGATAGAAGGGGAGCCAGAGGGGGGCCACCAGGGGCCCACACCATGAGGCGCCCCCTGGCCGCGCCGCTAGGTAGTGTGGCCACCCTGGCCCACCTATGGTCGAGGTCTTTCGCGTACTTGACCCCCAGGGAACTCTAAGCCCCAAATCATCATCGAAGAATTATTCCGCCGCCGTCTCGGAGCGGAAAACACCCGAGAGAGAAAAGCTCTCTGGCAGGGAGAAATCTACCGGGGAAATTCCTCTCCGGAGAGGGGAAATCATCGCCATCGTCACCGTCATCACTCCGTGCATCATCAAGATCGTCATCATCATCATCACCACCACCACTAGCACCATCACCCTCATCATCCACCGTCATCCCACTATAACAATTAGGGGTCTCTATCGTTGTTTTACATTAGATCTCTCTCGTGATGTGGATTACTTGTTAGTAGTTGATGCTTGTGGATTTATCGGTGTTAGCACTTTATGACCAGATTGTTATCATCCATTATATCACCTCTGATTATGATCCATATGATGTCTTGTGAGTAGTTTGTTTAGTTCTTGAGGACATGGGAGAAGTCATGATGTTAGTAGTGAAGTTATATTGAAGTAATATCTCGTGGTTCGGTATTTAAGTTGTGGTGATATTCTTCTAGTGGTGTCATGTGAATGTCGATTACATGATACTTCACCTTTATGGTCCAGTAGGATGCATTGTGTATTTATCTACTAATTGTGGGGTTGCCAGAGTGACAGAAACCTAAACCCCCGTTAGGAAACCAATGCGTTAGGGAGCGTAGAATCCTGGAGTTTAAGGTTGTGGTTAGATTTATCTTAATTACTTTCTTGTATTTGTGGATGACTACAAGGGGTATGATCACGAGTATTTATTAGTCCTAGTTGGGAGGTGCATTATCATAGGTTCACCCACACAACACTTCACGAAGCAATGGATATTAATCAACCGTAACGAAGCGAAAGCACTTGACGAAATTCCCATGTGTCCTCGAGAACGTTTGGTAATCATAAGTAACACAACCAGCTTGTCCTTTGCTCTCAAAAGGATTGGGACACTCACTGCAATATTATTTACTGATCTTTATTTACTCGCACTTTATTTATCTGCAATATGCAAAACAACCAAAAACCCGTTTGCTAGTGTTTAAAGTGAATTCTCTATTCAACCTGCTTGTCAACACCTTCTGCTCCTCGTTAGGTTCGACACTCTTATTTATCTAAAGTACTACGATATACCCCCTATACTTGGGGCTCATCAAAAACCCGGCCCTACTGCCACCTAAACTTGGCATCATCTCATCTACCCCTCTTGTTTGTCTAAGAACGAACAAAAGGCATAGCTGTGAATAGGGTAGTGAGTAGATCACAAATTACATGGTTGTTCACCTTGATTTGAACCAGAGACATGAATTTGAACGGATTTTTAAATCTGTCCCGAAGAAGATCCAGGAAATTCAGAGAAAAAGACTTAGCAGATTTTTGCTATACTCGGCCAAAAGTTTGGACTTGAGACAAGGAGCAAATGAATTCCAATTTTGAAAATTCAAATAGCATATTGTAGATCATGACATCTACTTTCATAAAACAATTTTTTTAACAATTTTTTGAAAAATCCTAGGGCCATGATAACAAGGGAGAAAAAGGGAATGATTCGTGTTTTCTCTAATTTCTATTTTTCTGTTTTATCAACAATGCAAGAAAAGAGAGTTTAAAACAAGGCTTAGGCCATTCAAAAAATTATTTCTAGGACACGGATGACTAGTCCATACCTCAGGGTAGGATGACATCCAAAAATAACAGGGTTTGGAAACGGATAGCATCATATTTGAAAGAGCTCAAAAGTAAAAGAAATTACAAAAAATAAGAGAGAAAAACTTAGTCATTTTCTTAGGGATTTTTCCTTAAGGTCAAACCATGAGTAAGAAAACAAGATAACAAAATATAAGATTGATATTAGGACAACCGATCAACAGAATAAAAACATTTCCGCACTTATCATATTGGGATAACATCAGATATTACCGAGGGATCAAGATTATCCAGATGACTACAGGATCAACATAAAAGATTTTGTTGGTCCTAAAATTTATGTTTTCTCTCTTTAAAATATGCTACTACAAAATGAGGATGTGACAAATCTTCCCCCTTAAAATAATCGCGTCCCGAGATTCACGGGTTTAAGCAGGAAGGAACTCAGGGAACTCCTTCTTGATGTAATCTTCGCGCTCCCAGGTTGCTGCCTCCTCGGAGTGATTCGTCCACCGAAACTTGAGGAATTTAATTGCACGCTTTCTGGTTACACGAACATTCTCTTTGAGAACATGAAGTGGCCTGTCATGATAGGTCAAGTCCTGGTCTATGTCGATGGTATGGTTATCGATGTCCTTATAAGTGAGATTCTTCTCAGGTACTTGGAGACATTTTCGGAGCAATGACACATGAAAGACATCATGGAATTCTGATAGATCAGCTGGTAACTCAAGATGGTAAGAGACTTCGTGAGGACGGACTATGATCTTGAAAGCTCCAATATACCTGGGTTCAAGTTTTCCCTTGATATGAAAGTGTTGCATCCCTTTGAGAGGCGTGACTCAAAGGTACGCAAAATTTCCAACACGTAAAGAGACTTCATGACACTTTTAGTCAGCATAAATCTTTTGGCGAGATTGAGCTGCCTTGAGCCGGTCGTGGATAAGTTGAACTTGTTCTTACCCAGCACACAGGGTGTCTACACCAAAGATCGGACTGTCACCCGATCGAGACCAATTCAGAGGTGTACGGCACTTGCGTCCATACAAGGCTTCAAAAGGCACCATTTGCAAGCTAGAATGATAACTATTGTTATACAAAAACTCATCAAATGATAGGCAATCTTCCCTTTTGGCAATATAGGACAATACACATGCACATAGCATGTCTTCCAGGATTTGGTTAACACACTCAGTTTGACCTCCGATTTGCGAGTGATAGGCGGTGCTAAAAGATAGCTTGGTTCCAAGGGATTCATGAAATTTCTTCCAGAATTGAGATCTGAATTGGGTTCCTCAATCAAAAGCAATTCTTTCTGGAACTCTATGCAAACTAGAAATTTGAGAGATGTAATGATCAGCACTTGGTCTCCAGGATGAGTAGTTCACAGGAATAAAGTGAGCAAATTTAGTGAGACTATACACAATAACACGTATGGCACCATGTCCTCTGTTGGACCTTGGAAGTCCAGTGATGAAGTCCATTCCAACTTAATCCCATTTCCACTTGGGGACTTGGAGTGGTTGCAATAATCCGTCTTGACGCTGATGTTCTGCCTTCACACGCTGACATATATCACACTTGGCTACAAATAAAGCGATCTCTCGCTTCATCCCATGCCACAAGAACTTTTCCTTGAGATCTTGATACATCTTGGTTCCTCCGGGATGAATAGAACAAGGAGTATCATGAGCTTCAGATAGAACGGTCTGCTTGAGCTCAGATTCAGAAGGAACACAAATGCGGTCATTATACCATAGTACTCCCTCAGAATCAATGGTAAAGCCAGTTACTTTTTCCTTCTGGAAGCGGTCCTTGATTCCTTTAATACTCTTTTGACCTTTTTGGGCTTGCTTCACTAGATCAATAAGAGTAGGATTGACTTCAGTTGAGTTCAACATGCCAGAGCTAACCACTTCAATCCCTAGTTGGTCAAGCTCTTTCCACAACTCCTGTTGCCTGACTTTGATCATGACATTCAAAGAGGTTGGTTCTCGACCGAGTGCATCAGCGACAACATTCGGCTTTCCTAGGTGATAGTGGATACTCAAATCATAATCTTTGATGAGTTCAATCCACCTGCGTTGCCTCATATTGAGTTCACACTGAGAGAAGATATACTTCAGACTCTTGTGTTCGGTGTAGATCTTACATTGATTTCCCATAAGAAAGTGTCGCCATGATTTGAGAGCATGAACAACAGCAGCAAGCTCAAGATCATGGGTGGGATAGTTCTGCTCATGAGGTTTCAGTTGAAGAGAATATAAGAGATAACCTTCCCGTCTTGCACATGGACACTTCCAAGACCGAGCTTTGAAGCATCACAATATACATCAAAACTCTTGGCGGCGTCCGTCATGGTGAGAACCCGAGAAGACACAAGTTTTTTCTTCAACACTTGGAAGCTCTCTTCACACTCGTCAGTCCACTCAAACTGTCGGATATATACCGTATAGGGGTATATAAGATGGTAGTAAAAGTGCCTGGTTACCAGGGTGGCCCAAGTGGTAGTGGGCTGTGATCCATTGGGCGGCCCAGTAACTTGACGCACAGAAGCCGGATTCTAGAAGAACCCGGATCACGGCCCGTGTGATCTGGCTTGGAGGAGAAGACGGATTCCTTACTTTCCAAGTTATAGTTATCGTAGTCTTCTAGGTTTCCTATTCTGTAAGCCCTAATCCGGCTATTATACAAATCCGGACGGGAGATAAACAAAACACCCAACGAATAACAGGGAAGCTATAGGCCAACTCGCCGAGAAGTTGATCCTCTGCGAGTAGCTAGATCCAAAACCTCACATTGTAATCATGTTTCCAGGCTTTAGTCCTGATTAGTGAGAAGTGCAGGAGTAGGCACGTCGTACTGTCGCGACGTACCGAACCTGGGTAAATCCTATGTTTACTGTCTAACACGCGATCTCGTTACCCCACGTCTCTACCGTAGTCTCATGGCACCCCCGTCTATGAAAACTACTACGATGTCTCGACAGTTGGCGCCCACCGTGGGGCAAACGACGTCAGGCGTGAAGTTCCGATCTGGGATACTTGGCGGAATCGGAAGATCAATCACTGTTGGAAGCTTGGAATTCAACGATGATGTCGGACGCTTCCTCGACAACGGATCCTACATACCGGCGCAAAACCACATGGTAAGTGCCTGCGTGTTACCGATAGGATCTGCTAACATCTTTATCGGACTAACTGCAGAAGCAATGGGGTTTTGCGGTGGAAGAAAATTTATCCCACCCGCCCTATACCCAGTCGAGGACGACTATGATACCGGATTCTGCTCAGATCGCCGACAAAAAAGTGACTCACACTTTATCGGCATGGTGCAGTCCGAAGTCGCCGAAAACACGGATGGTGTAAATCCCGTGCAAGAGGCAGACAAAAACACACCTGTCACAGAGACGGAAGATCTGACACCCGTCTTACAAGCGGAAGATCCGACATCCGTCAACGAGACGATGAACTCGGAAGCAGAATCCGTACTAGCCGCCATTGAGGCAAGATTAGAATCGGAAACCGGATCAGAGGATTTTGATTCCGAAGACGAAGACGCGGACGCCTTCGAAAGGAAAGTTAAATCTTTTCAAGAGGGTTTCCATGAAGTGCTAATGGCGAAACCAGCTGATACCACGGACGCCGGCAGCCAGGAAAGCCCTAAAACCCCTCCGCCAGAGGAAGAGAGAGAAGACGGAGAAACTTCTCCGGTATTTCCCAATGTCAAGGAATTGACAGAGGATGAGCCTGCCAAAAAGCGCCCTCTTCCAAGAAAAAGCATCGTGCTGCTAAGAAACTCCAATACAAAATCCGGAAGAAAAAATCAGCTGATCAAGCTGATGAAAACCTAGAAGTAGGAGATGCTAGCGGAACAAAGACTGCGGAGAAGAAAATAAAAGAAATCCTTGTTCCGCCAATGACGGAACATGAAGAGCAAGAGCTGTTGCAAACGCCAGTGGGAGCAAACGAACCCCCTGAGATGCTGGAAGCCAGGAGGCAAGCTTTCCAAAGGCAACAGCAACATCTACTCAGATCTCGGCAACACCTCCAAAAAACCCAGGATGACATTAAGCTCATGAAGGAAGAAATAGAGGAGTACGAGAGAAAGAATAGATCTGGCATTAAACCTACAAGGTTACCCGGAATCGTAAGACCGGAAGTACTGCCGCCAAAAGAAAGGTTTCACAACCCATCTTGGCAAAAGCAGGTAAACGGCAAAGATGCCAAAGGCGAACCAATTTATAAAACCGCAGCAGAAAACACGGAAGCAGCGTTCGCCATCCTGAACAATGATCTGTACTCCAACGGTGAAAAACTTCAAGGGGTGTATGCTTTCCTAGGAAAAGCATTGCAACAACAACAGCGGGCCCAAGAGCGATCAGGAAGACTGCAGGATAACTCCGCCCTATGCAAAACGGCTACTTGCGCTGCTGGAGCACCTGGACTAGAGGAACCTGGAGATTCAGATAATTCAAAGGATAAAAAAGAGGATCCAAGAAAAGACAAGAAAAACCCCGACAATAGGGATGAAGCGTCCCGAACCGGATCCCATCCTCCGAAAGGTGGACTTAAACCCCACGATCGGGAAGAAAAATACCGGAATGACGGCAAAATAATGCCACCTCCGAGAAACCCAGCTGAGAAAACCGGAAGATACGATACACCTCACAGACCTGAGAGATCCCGGACACCCCCTAAGGATAAAGAAAGGCACAGGAGCAGGACTCCGCCTAATCCAAAAGGCCGTGATCATGGAAGAGATAGGTACAATCCCGGAAAAGCACGTCCGCGCAACAATGGAAAAGAAAGGAGTAGATCCCCTTCTGTCCATTCAGCCGGAAGATATTCCGCACACATTGATAGAGCGGAAAAGGATGATCTATACTTTGGTCCTAAGTGTTTCACTGACAGGATCCGAAGAATAACCCTGCATTCTGGCTTCGCCAAGGTTGGTCCAACCTACCAAAAATATACCGGCAGCACAAACCCGGACACCTGGCTCTCAGACTACTATACAGCCGTCCAGATTAACAATGGGACAGACCTGGAAGCTGTCAAGTTTCTTCCCCTAATGTTACTAGACGGAGCCAGAGATTGGATCAATGGATTACCATCAAGAACTGTCGACAGCTGGGATGATATGGCTAGAGTATTTACTCAGCATTTCCAGGGAATGTACAAACGCCCGAATAGCATCAACCAGCTGAACCGTTGCACCCAATTCGAGGATGAACCATACGTGGATTTCATCTCCAGATGGACGGCAATGAAGAATAGTTGTTCTGG
The DNA here is from genome assembly GCA_028641055.1 of Alopecurus myosuroides. Lineage (NCBI taxonomy): Eukaryota > Viridiplantae > Streptophyta > Magnoliopsida > Poales > Poaceae > Alopecurus > Alopecurus myosuroides. Next base: position 17,120,334 of record CM054062.1, read on the forward strand.
AGTAACTGACGTACAAGCAATGCATGCTTTCGTCAATGGCCTAAAACCCAGACTTGTACCGTTCATGGTTGGTTCCAAACAGCACAAAGATCTCGGATCTATGCTTACAACCGCCAACGAACATGCTGCAGCCGAAGACGACATCAGAGCAAGAGGAGGCAATATCGAATCACTGATACTTGCTAAGAAAACCCCTCGTTCTGACAAAAAAGGAACTCCAGAAACAACGACAAAACCCAAAGAGGTCAACATAGCCTTGGGAGGTGAAAAAGGGAATAAGTGGAAAGGACGCAGCCCAGATCCAATCAATTACACTCCAGAGGAATGGGAGAGGATTAAGTCGGAACCTTGTGTCCACCATTCGCAATTTGGGAAACCCACCCATACAAACGCACAATGCCGGCTGAATAAGCACATGAAAGGCAGTGCAGGATCCGGAAATAAGGGGAAGGGTTCCAAAAGGAAACCCGCCAAACAAAAGCCAGAAGCTGACAAAGAAGACAGTGAATCAGACACTGATGAAAAAATCCAGGAGCAATAGCGAAAGGGCGAGCCCAAATTTCCGAGAGTTGACGGAGAAGCAATGCTAACATTCCTGGCAACTCCGTCAGCAAAGGTGGCCAAAAGAACACTTCGAGAAATAAACACGGTTGTTCCGGCAACCCCGAAATTCTTGAAGTACTCCAACACACCAATTACCTGGGATCAGTCTGATCATCCCGGGAATATCCCTGAACCCGGCACACAAGCTCTTGTCGTAAGCCCTATTGTCCAGAACACTAGGCTAAGAAGAGTGCTGATGGACGGAGGATCCAGCATTAACATAATGTACTTGGATACACTGAAGCATCTAAAGATTTCCGAGTCCCAGCTCAATTACAGCAACATACGCTTCCACGGCATTGTTCCTGGCAGACAAGCACGATTCCTAGGAGAAATTTCCCTAGATGTCACCTTCGGAGATAAAGATCACTTCCGGCAGGAAAAAGTATCCGTCGAAGTAGTGCCGTTCGAAAGCGTGTATCACGCAATACTCGGACGTCCAGCTTTCGCCAAATTCATGGCAAGATCCTGTTATATTTATAACAAGCTGAAGATGCCAGGACCCAAAGGAGGAGTAATCACCATAGCTGGTGATTTTAAGCTAGCAAATGAGTTGGAGAAAGAAAACGCCCTTTGCGCTCAGAGAGTCATAGCAAAGGAAGAACTAAAGGAATTGGCCAAGGAGGTATCGCCGACAGAAATGCCGGCAGGAAAAGAAACCCGGAAGCCAACAGACAGCTTCAAGGCGTCCGAGATACAAGACAGGTAATCCTAGATCCCAAAGATCCGACAAAATTCGTCGTTGTAGGGACTGGGATGACCGACAAATAGGAAGACGAGCTCATCAAGTTCCTCCGTGAGAACTGGGATATTTTTTCCTGGTGTCCAGCTGACATGCCAGGCGTACCCAGGGAACTTGCTGAGCACCAACTCAAGGTGATTCCAGGATCAAAACCCGTCAAACAAGGTCTCCGTCGATTTGACGGAAGAAGACGGAAGGCTATTGGCAAGGAAATTATCCGGCTTTTAGCAGCGGATTTCATCCAGGAAGTAATCCACACTGAATGGTCCACAAATCCGGTATTAGTACCGAAGAAAGACACTACTGCTCTTAGAATGTGTATAGATTACACAGGCTTGAACAAATTGTGTCCAAAAGATAGGTTTGCGTTACCGCGAATCGATCAAATAATAGATGCCACTGCAGGCTCTGAGCTTTTGTGCTTTTTGGATGCATACTCTGGGTACCACCAAATACGCATGAAAAAGGAAGATCAAATTAAGACTTCTTTCATAACCCCATACGAGACGTATTATTACGTAACCATGCCATTTGGCCTGAAGAACGCAGGTGCAACCTACCAGCGTTGCATGCAACGTTGTTTGCATAGTCAGATTGGCAAAAACGTCCATGTTTACGTGGACGGCATTGCTGTCGTAACCAAGGAAAAAGATACACTCCTTGAGGATCTGCGAGAAACTTTCGAAAATTTACGCACTTACAAGATGAAGTTAAATCCATCTAAGTGTGTATTCGGGGTTCCTTCAGGAAAATTTCTGGGTTTCATCATTTCTCACAGAGGAATAGAAGTTAACCCGGAAAAGATCAAAGCCATCTTGAATATCTCGAAGCCTACGTGCGTAAAAGATGTCCAAAGATTGACGGGTTCCGCCGCTGCCGTCAGCAGATTCATTAGTAGGCTGGGGGATAAAGCCCTACCACTCTACAAGTTGCTGAAGAAATCCGACAAATTTGAATGGACAGAAGAGGCCGATGGAGCGTTAACCCAATTAAAGGAAAATTTGATGAATGCTCCGATTTTGGCATCCCCAAAAGACGAAGAACCCATGTTACTGTACCTTACGGCTACAAACCGGGTTATTAGTGCCGTAATTGTTGTGGAATGGAAGAAGGATGAACAAAGCATACCAGATCAGCATCCGGTATATTACATAAGCGAAGTTTTCTCCGAATCCAAACAAAGGTACCCGCATTATCAGAAACTGGCATATGGTGTGTTTTTCGCATATAGAAAATTGCACCATTACTTCCAAGGACATTCCATAACAGTGGTATGTAAAGCACCACTAGGGGATATAATAAACAATGCGGAGGCAACTGGCCGGGTAGCCAAATGGGGTATCGAGCTAGCAGCCTTCGACATTAAGTACCAGCCAAGGACGGCAATAAAATCCCAGGTTTTGGCAGACTTTGTCGCCGACTGGACGGAAGCAATGGAGAAAACACCAATGCCAGAGTCCGAGTATTGGATCATGCACTTTGACGGATCCAAGATGAAGGAGGGCGCTGGAGCTGGTGTAGTCTTAAAATCCCCAAAAGGCGATACAATGGAATACGTATTGCAAATACACTTCAACGCCAGTAATAACGTGGCAGAATACGAAGCTCTGCTTCATGGCTTGCATATTGCAAAGGAAATAGGAGTAAAGCGCATCTTGTGCTATGGAGACTCGGATTTGGTATAGCATCAGCTTAACCAAACTTGGGACGCAAAAAGCCCTATAATGGCCGAATACAGAAGAACGGTGGACGAATTCGCCATTTGTTTCTTTGGGTTCGAGGTACTCCACATCAAAAGGGAGGAAAACTGGAACGCGGATGCATTAGCCCGCATGGGATCAGAAAGGGTAAAAACTCTACCACCAGGGGTATTTGTTCAGCACTTGCATGAGCCATCCATAAAAGGTGGAGATGTTGATTATCCTCTGGCTTCCGAATCCATTGAAGTTATGCTCGTTAAACCAGATTGGACGATTCCATATTTAAACTTCTTAGTTAATCAGAAGTACCCGGAAGAAGCAGATGAAGTCTTGAAAAGATAAATACAGCGTCGATGCAAAGGATACACGGTAATTGATAACTGCCTGTATAAACGCAGCACTTCCGGAATCTTTCTGCGGTGTATCTCACCAGAAGAAGGAAAAGAAATACTGGAAGAAATCCATGCCGGAGATTGCGGACATCATGCTCAATCAAAAAGCATAGTTAAGAAAGCATTCCGAGCGGGGTTTTTCTGGCTAACAGCCAAGACAGACGCTGAGCACATAGTTAATACATGTGGAGGGTGTCAATACTACGCCAAACAGACTAATTTTCCGGCCCAAGCGCTTAAAACTATCCCCATTACGTGGCCGTTTGCGGTCTGGGGGCTAGATATGATGGGACCGTTCAAAACTGCAAGAGGCGGACTTACTCATTTGCTAGTAGCAGTGGATAAGTACACCAAATGGGTGGAGGCCAAACCCATCAAAAAGCTGGATGGTGCAACTGCTAGAAATTTCATCATCGACTTGGTGATGAGATACGGTGTCCCACACAGCATAATAACTGACAACGGGACAAATTTCTCCATCGGAGAGTTGGCAAGATATTGCCGACAAACGGGAATTCGCCTAGATCTAGCATCCGTGGCACACCCGCAATCCAATGGACAGGTTGAGCGAATGAATAGCTCAATCCTGCAAGGAATACGCCCAAGACTCGAAACTCCTCTTCATAGAGCGGCCGGAGCATGGGTAGAAGAGCTACCTTCCGTGATTTGGAGTATTCGAACGACGCCAAATAGGTCGACTGGGCAAACCCCGTTCTTCCTAGTTTACGGCGCGGAAGCTATTCTCCCAACAGACATGATCCATGATAGTCCAAGAGTGCAAGATTTCGACGAATCAGATGCCGAAGAAGCACGACAGGATGCCGTTGATCTCCTAGAAGAGGAACGAGAGCTTGTGCTTCAAAGATCCGCCATTTACCAGCAAGGTTTGCGACGTTACCATAGTCGAAAAATCAGGCATCGTTCTTTTAAAGAAGGTGACCTAGTGCTGAGGCTGGTGCAGCAAAGGAAGCATAAATTAGCCCCAGTATGGGAAGGGCCATTTGTCATAAGTAAAGCCATGAAGAATGGATCATACTATCTTGTCGACATTCGAGATACGGAAGATGATCCCGAGAAGCCGAATCGCAAAAGAAAGAGAAAGATAGATGATGAGCTAGGAGAGACAAAGAGGCCTTGGAGCATTCAGCAGTTACGTCCCTTCTATACTTAGTTCAATATCTATGTAAACATCTTTTGAGATCATGAAATAAAGTCGTTGGAATTCTGATATCCATGTTTTTACAAGTTCACTATAGTACAAAGCATGATTCCACCTTATCTATTTCCCAGTGATTTTACAAAATACTCAATGTTAACCCGAATTGTGCCTGCGTGCTCGGCGTTAAAAAACTGAATGATTTCAGCCTGCTAATGGCTAAAGGAAACTCGGATTGTGCCTGTGTGCCCAAGTTTCAAAAAAGTTCATTAAAATTCTCTAAGCATTATCTGATCGAATGTGTGTCGGGTCACTGAAGCTAGTTTGTAAAAAATTGTCTTTAGTATGATCCATGTTTCTGAGTTCGAACTGATTGGTTATATCCAATTACTCAGCATGATGCTACTGAGCCATTTTTTCAAAACGCTAAAGACAGTTAAAACACATATGCCAGAGAACTTAGAAGATAAAGGAATAATTAAACCCGACAATCTTGCAAGGAATTTCATAATTCGAAGCTGCAAAAGGCGGAGTTCTTGTTTTGACAAACGAAATAGAAGCGTTACAATATGAATTACATTGTAAAAATAGTGCTCCTATTATACAAATCCACCATCTAGGTCAAGTGCAGTCCTTCAAACATCCGAGTCTTCCTCGTTGCTTTCATCCTCGGGGGCTGCGGGAACCTCTTCTTCTGGATAAGTGATAGAAATGTTAACCATGGAAGCAATCTTGGTGGCGTGACCTTTGACTTCATCAAAGATGGCGGTTCGCTGATTTTCCGTATACCCTTGAGGGACACCAGATGCCACGCGCCAAGATTTCGCATCAGGATAATGCAGACGCATAAGGCCTAGGGCCATGCGCGCACCACCTCGTGCGGCGGAGCGTAGGATGGATTCCTTCGATCCCGCAACCTCTATGATGGCACCCGGAAGTTTGTAAACTTCCGAGAATTCTATAGTACTTGTGGGAAGGAATTTGTTAATCAATTGCATTCCTGCATTTCTGATTGCATTCCATACCTCCACAAAAGCTCGGATTTTCTCAATCCGAGAAATTCCTGGAATATTCCCTGTTTTGATGATAAAAGCAACCAAAAAATGTTAGGCGACAAAACATGGAAAATAAGACATGGATAAATTGGTAAAAGGAACTAACTTACCAAGAACCTTGTCAATTTCGGTGCCTTCTTTCATGCGCGGGAATAGCATACTTTCCAAATCATGGATAATAGATTTATCTTCCGCCGCTTGCAAAGAAGCCTTGGATTGAGCAATCCCAAGGGCCAGATTACTGGCTTCCAGGTCTTCTTGAACTTTCATAAGCTCCTTGTGAAGGCTCGAGTTTTCTGCATGGAGCCGAGATGCATTGATGGCGTCCTTCGCTACTTCTTTGGCTTTAGCTAAAGCAGCTAGAGGGCACGAAAAACATTTCGAGTTTATGAAAATTCGGGAAAAATTTTATCCGGATTAAAACTGCAGAGAATAAATACATGTTGTTTCCGATAATTGTAGCTGAGATGACGCCAGTTTGTTGCTTTTTAACTCAATAATAGATTGAAGGGTTTTAACTTCTCTATTCTTGAGATTAAGCTTCTTAAAAACTTCCAAGTTTATGGCATCTTCGGAATGCTGAACACGGAAATGAAAGCCAAATGCTTAAGTATGAACAAGCATACAAAGAAACATTAAGAAGAATTCAGGTTTTCAACTTAATGCTTGGGGGCTAGAAGTATCACCTGGCTCATTTCTCGCAAGTCGGCCAAGGTCTCGTTGAATTCTTTGGCATATTCCGAGAAAAGAATCCCAACGTGATGAAGGCCATCTTGTATGACCTGGCGAGGGGAAAATATAATATCATTGCGAACAACTAATCCGCCTTGTGGCCAAGGGCGAATTAGAGGGGCAGGAGCGAAGAATTTTTTAGCCTCCGGACGAATATATCCAAGGTCGTCGAACGGTTCTTCCTTTATCCGGATGTTACTATCCAAATTGGAGATGGGTTCGTTTCCAACAGATGACCGGAGATTTCCACCCGTCTGTGTTTCCGTTCTACCCCTCAGGCCCATGGCCGCAGAAGAAGATTCTTCTTTGATAGTAGTCTTATGTTTCTTCAGCTTCTTTGTCTTCAGAGGAGTTGGGGCAAGACTGAAAGAAGAATATCCGAGAGTTAAAAATCTCGAAGAACCGAAGAAGAATGACGATTAGGGAGGCTCCAATAAAATACCTGGATGTGGTGATAGGAATTCCATCAACAGTCACTGTCTTGCCGAAAGTCGCTTGTCTTTTACGTTTCCGATCATTATAAAAGCTAGCATGTAATTCGCTAAGCTCGATGTCGGAAGCAAGATCAGCTCCTTCAAGTTCATTGAACTAGGAAAGAATTCACGTTATGTTGAAGGTCAGAAAAAGAAGCTAATCTGAAGAAAACTGGAAGCAAGGAAAGTTTAAATACCTTAGGGGCCAGATTCTCCACGTGATAAATTGCCAGGTTTTCTTCAATCTGACTGCTGGTGGCGACCAGTTGGTGAAGTCGTTTTATAAAATCATTTTTGGTATAAGCCTTATCTGTTCCTCTCATGCTATCTTCTGGTCCTTGGTATTCGCAAAGGAGCCGGGAACGAAAAGAGAGAGGTTGGATACGACGTCCGAACCAGCATAAAACGGTATCCTTCCCAGTCAAAGAAGGCTGAGAGGAAGTAAGCTTGGCGATGCGCCGCTTTATCTTCATCAGGTTTTCTGGCAATATTTCTACTGCTGCAACTGTCCAACTCTCACGAGGAGTAGCGGCAGAATTAACAAATGGAGGAACCCCGGTTTCTTTGCCTGGGAATGGAATGTCCTGATGGTAAAAGAAAGAACCCAGCCAAGATTGGGCAGGTTCCGGCATTTTTATCTTTGGGTACCAATCCTCTCTAAACTTCCGAAGGGTGAAAGATATAGTTCCACAGATAGGCGAAATACCATCTGTGATGTTATGTTTTACCTCAAAACAATATTGCCAGAAATCTAGATTAGGGGTTATCCCGAGATATCCTTCGAAAAGGGCTTGGAAACTGGCTAAACAGAGGATGGAATTCGGAGAGAGGTTATGTGGTTGAACGCCATAAAAGTTAAGGACGTCTAGGAAAAAGGTGGAAGGAGGGAAACCCATACCTCTCGCGATATGAGAGGTAAGGAGGACGCGTTCTCCGTCTTTTGTCTTGGGCTCGGGTTCACCTTCCGAGTTCCGCCATTTGCCTTTAACTATTAATCCCTCCCTTGACATCCGCCGAAGAAGGACGAGAGGAGTATTACCCGGACTCCAGTTGCCGACAAACTCTGTTTCTTCGTTGGCTCCGGTAGCGGAGTGCTCATCGTCACGGGATAAGATCTTCTCCTCCACCGTTGCGGGAGCAAACGGCGGGGAGGGTGCGGAGCTTGAGCCCGCAGCGTTCGCGACGGCGGAAAGATCCTCTCCACCCGCCGCAGAGGCCGCGGTCTTTTCCGGCTCGTCGCCGGCGTGCTTTGGGGACCCCAGCTGCGGATCCAGATCGTTGATGATGTCGTCGACGGTGGGCGCGGCGGAGCGAGTTGGAGACGACGGTGAGGTTGCCATTTGGTGGCGGCGCGTTGCGCTGGTGCTCAGGGTGCGTTCGTGCGCTCGGGATGGTTCTTCGCTCGAGAGCTTGTGCGTGGCAATGGCGCGGGCAGTGAGAGTGCGGAAGGTTTTTGACGAGCACGAAGACGGCTATTTATAGCCAGAAATCCGTCAAGATACGTGCGAACGGCTATTTTGACCGTTGGATGATCAGCGCGTGTCACTCGCCGGAAAATCCGGGAAATGAAACGACAGGGTAATGATGGTTATCTCCTCGTTTCCCGTGAGAATCTATCAGAGATATGTTTCTGGGTTTTCCGCGTAAAACCCAAACGTCCCTTACGTCAGCATGATTAAGTGCGCTCACGTAAGAAGTTCCTTATCCACGAAGGATCGTGAGAGAAAAGCCGGATTTTCAGGATTCCGAGTTTCACGTTACCATATCTTTCAAAAGAAGAAGAATAAGAAGAATCAAGACTGCTGATTGAAATTTCTCGGACAAAGCACATTTGGCGGAAGACGGCAAATCAGAGTTTTAATCCTTCTTGGGGGCTATTGTCGGATATATACCGTATAGGGGTATATAAGATGGTAGTGAAAGTGCCTGGTTACCAGGGTGGCCCAAGTGGTAGTGGGCTGTGGTCCATTGGGCGGCCCAGTAACTTGACGCACAGAAGCCGGATTCTAGAAGAACCCGGATCACGGCCCGTGTGATCTGCCTTGGAGGAGAAGACGGATTCCTTACTTTCCAAGTTATAGTTATCGTAGTCTTCTAGGTTTCCTATTCTGTAAGCCCTAATCCGGCTATTATATAAAGCCGGACGGGAGATAAACAAAACACCCAACGAATAACAGGGAAGCTATAGGCCAACTCGCCGAGAAGTTGATCCTCTGCGAGTAGCTAGATCCAAAACCTCACATTGTAATCCTGTTTCCAGGCTTTAGTCCTGATTAGTGAGAAGTGCAGGAGTAGGCACGTCGTACTGTCGCGACGTACCGAACCTGGGTAAATCCTGTGTTTACTGTCTAACACGCGATCCCGTTACCCCACGTCTCTACCGTAGTCTCATGGCACCCCCGTCTATGAAAACTACTACGATGTCTTGACACAAACTTCTTGTCTTTCTTGAGCAACTGAGTGAGCGGTCTGGTAATGCTCGATAATCCTTGGACAAATTTGCGGTAATATTCAGGCAATCCAAGGAATGATCCAACTTCAATTTGGTTGGTTGGAACATTATGCTTCAAGACATATTGAACCAAGGCGGGATCAACCAAAATTCCACCTTCAGATACCACATGTCCAAGAAAACTGACTTCTCTAAGCCAGAACTAGCATTTACAGAACTTAGCATACAATTGATGCTTACGAACTGTTCCGAGCACAATTCTCAGATGTTCTTCGTGTTCTTCTTCATTCTTGGAATAGATAAGAATATCATCGAAAAGGAGGGCACTTCGCTCGTGAATGTCCTAGCAAGAATCCTGCTCCTTCTCGCCCCAATGCACTTAAGATGACTCATGGACCTTCTCAGAAGAAGACCGGAAATATTGTGAAGGGGCATCTGACCCATGTTATTGCTGAAGAAGCCCAGGAGGCACCAGACATGGTGATTGGTACGTTCCCTGTCAACTCACTACCATATTCAATCTCTGTTTGATTCTGGTGCATCACATTCTTTTGTCACTAAGCCATGTGTTAAGAAGAACGGTTTGGAGTACACTCGTATGACCAATTCTATGCTAGTAAAAATACGCGGAGAAACATCCAAAGACACCCATGCTTGCAATAATGTGCCTATTAAAATTAATGGGAAAACGTTTGATGTTGATATGGTAGTATTAGGAGCACATGGGATTAAAGTTGTACTTGTTGTGAATTGGATGGCCAAGTATAAGGGAGTCATCGACTACACCACCAAATCTATTTCCTTGACTAGTAGTGATGGAGAGGAGGTTAAGTACACAACAACCAAGCCGACCTCTAAGGTTCATTGCCATAAAAGCATAGCCAACCCATCACTTGAAGAAATTCGTGTGGTATGTGAGTACCCGGAGGTTTTTCCTCAGGAATTGCCAGGTATGCCCCCTGATCGGGATATCGAGTTCATTGTTGGGTTAATTCCTGGAGCTATACCTATAGCTCAGAAGCCTTACCGGATGAATCCAGAAGAATTAGAAGAGCTAAAAAGGTAATTTGATGTTGTACTCTGATTTACCAGCTCTAAATATGTTGCTCACGACTGTTTGATCTGGGATTGTGAGTGTATGCATATTGGAGGTCTTGGACTTCTAGTCTAGGGTCCCCATAGAGTTGTAAACCTTGGGAACTACGAGGGAAGGCATTGTTGTTCCGCTACTGAGTAAGCTATAGGAGGTGGCAGTGAAGGAGGGTAAGGCGCTGGCCGGGTGGGCCATGAGATAGACCACCTCCGCGACCAGGGCAACTTGACGGCGCGATGACCGACGTTCCCTCCATGTTGTCCGGCGAGTCCCTGCTGTGATGTTGGCTTGACTGTCGCTCGGGTCGCGATGGCCTCCTCCCCAGGCGGGGTTATGGAGGTTGACTCAATCTGGGGCATCCGGTGGGCCGAGATCGCTGACGAGGACAACGAGGCGGCGGAGATGGTTGTTGAACTCAAGGCGCGTTGCACGATTCCTCCTTCCCGACTATGGGAGACTTTCCGCTGGATGCTAGGACAGTTACAGGTTCGTGTTGTCCGCAAGGTATGATTCTTGATCGCCGTCCATGCGGGGTCACCAAGTCTGGCCGGGGTGGCTCCGATGGCGTCTTGCAGATACGTGGTTGTGAACCGTACGGGGAGGGACAGGGGGCACTACTACGATACCCACAATCTCAGACGGTTCTGTTGCATAGGCCTGAGGAGGTTTGCCTGACCGTCTCGCTCCATATGGTCCTAATAGTCGGGGCTATTACAAGCGGGTACATGGGACGGCTAGGAATCTCTTCTCCTCTGGCGGTTTTAAAACACACACAAATCTCATAGTTGGACAATCTGCGGCATTCATTCTGATGGCCCAACTCCCCCATCTTGAGGCTGGTGACCCACAAGTATAGGGGGTGCATCGTAGTACTTTTGATAAATAAGAGTGTCAAACCCAACGAGGATCAGAATATGCTGGCAAGTAGTTTTGAACAAGGATTCACTGTAAACACTTAGTAGACATATTTTTACTAGTTTTCAAAGCAGCACATAAAACCGTACGAGTAAATAAACAAACGAAATAATAATTTCAGCGAGTGGCCCAATCAGTTTTGAGTGCAAAGGACAAGCCGGTTGTGTTACTTATGATTACCAAACATTCCTAAGGACACATGGGATTTTCGTCTAATGTTTTTGTTTCGTGTAGTTGGTTAATCTTCAATATTTTGATACATGATGTGTGGGTGAATCTATGCTAACGCACTGCCCTTCCTAGGACTAATACGTACTTGTGATTAAACCTCTTAAAAGCTTCCGCCACTACAAGAAAGTAATTAATATAAATCTAACCACAACCTTAAACTCTCGGATCCTACACTCCCTCGTGCACCAACTTACCAACGGGGCCCGTGTATTTAACTTGGAAATTTCCTCGACTACAAGATTGTTATGCATCATGTATTTAACTTGTTAATTGTGTTATTTAACCTATCGCTCTAGCAAACCCACAATTAACAAGTTAAATACACGATGCATTCTCCTAGGACCATAAAGGTGAAGTACCATGTAGTCGATGTTCACATGACACCACTAGAGGAATAACACCGCAACATAAATATCAGTCAACATTATTCCACTACTAACAAATATATTTCTCCCATGTCCTCAAGAACTAAATGAACTACTCACAAGACATCATATGAATCATGACCAGAGGTGATATAATGATGAATAAAAATCTTGACATAAACCTCATTTCACCGATAAAACTCAATAGTATCAAATACGGAGAGTAATCAACACCGGGAGAGTCTTTCTAATGAACTAGAAAAGCTATGTCCCTAGATGTTACATCGGAACAGAGTCGAGCTATGTAGATGATAATTGCGGCGTGGTGGATGATGAATATGATGACCCCGATGAAGTCCATCGTGGTGGCGGTGACGATGGGCACGATTTCCCCCCTCCGGGGGAGGGGGATTTCCCCGACAGATTTCTCTCTGTCGGAGAGCTTTTTCTCTCTCTCAGTGGTTTCCGTCGCGTGGAGACGGCGGAGAATTGTGTGGACGGCCTCTCGGATAATTTAGGTCTTCGGGAAGATATATACGAAGGGGCAGCGTCGGGAGCAGACCATGGGGCTCACGCCACATGCCAGCACGGACAAAGTGGGGCCCACACCCTGGTATGGCATGGAGTCCGCCTGGCCCTCCTGGCTCCCCCCTTTTGGCTTGCTTCGTCATCACTAAAATTAATATCTTCCGCGAAAGTGTCACTGTCTTCGGGTTTTGCAGATATGGTAGCCCGAAGACGCTTTTTCCAGCTGAAATCTGAGATCATGGCACTCGGGCCCTAGTGACGAGCATTAAGAATAGCAAGTTGATATATATATATATATAGGGTAGCGCTATTTGACACCCAGGGTATAGAATAGTTATTCTACACCCACCCTCTATCTCCGCAACCTTATATGATTTTTACGTCACGTAAATTTTGTTGTTTTCCTTATGTCGAGTAGAACGTAATAAAATATATCCATATCGTAAAAAAATGATTTACGTGATGCTACAAAAATATAACAAAAATAGACATATTTATGCTATTTTTATGACTTTTATGTTGCTATGAACCATATTTTTTTTAACTTTTTACGCTGATTTTTCTATTATGGATCAACATAAACGTAAATATTTACTTACGTGATGTAATATTTTGACTTAGCAACATAAATAAAATTGTGGGTGCAAAATAAGTTCTCTGCACCCAGGGTGCTGAATAGGGTGTCTATATATATATATACTGCCGTACGTCTCATATATTGCCGTACGGAGGTATATGTCATACTTTTTCGGTCCAAGTATGTTCATATACTATATTTAAGATACATCGAAACAAGTTTCGTGAAAATTATAAAATTGAGTATGTAGTTTGCACTATATATTCAAAATACCGGTATATATGTACATATAAAAGGAGTATGTAGAAAAATTACACATACTACGTAAAAAGTAGTATATATACTGCCGAAATAGTAATATATACTGCATACTACATGTACATACTCTTCGGTATGATAGATACTACATACATCATACTAAACACATGTGGGTGTAGCTACACCCGGGAGTAGCCTGAATTTGTCCTATATATATATATATATATATATATATATATATATATATATATATATCACACACACATGGACATGGGGACATGGATGGTTGATGGAAAAGTGGTGGCGGTGACGATGGTGATGATCTCCTCTGAATCCCCGTCCCGGCAGGGTGCCAGAACAGGAACTTATGATCCCCTAATTGGGTTTCGAGGTGGCGGCGGCGCTTGGGTATGTTTCTCTGTAATATGACGAACCCCCCTCTGTTTTGGGGTTACTGGGGTTAAGTAGTCATAAGGGGAGCCCGAGGGGGTGCCTCGGGCAGCCACACCACCAGGCGGCGCGGCCTAGGGGGCCGCGCCCAGCTATAGTGAGGGCTCCTCCTTGCTTTCCTCTGGCTCTTCTTCTGGCTCCGGGGGTCTTCGGGTGAAATAAGGACTTTGGGATCTTTTCCGGGCAATTTCCTGAAAGTTGATTTTTCTGCACAAAAATAAGACACCAGGGTAATTCGTCTGAAAACAACGTTAATCCGTGTTAGTTGCATTCAAAACTGACAAGTTTAGAAGAAAACAATAGCAAAATTGTTTGGAAAAGGAGATACGTTTTGGACGCATCAACTCCCCTCAATCTTAGCTTATTGCTTGTCCTCAAGAAATTCAGTTAACAACTGAGTGCGATAAAAGAAATTTTACGAACACATTTGTTTCATATGATGTCAATATTCTCACTATATGATAAAGTGATTAGACAATTCATAATAAGAAGTATTCCAAACAAATTCACCTAATAGTTATGCAAACCATGAAGAGATTCCAACAAACTAATAAACACAACATGAAATATATCAGTTCGTAGGATTACAATGTTCATAATAGGGTATGATAAAGTGGCATCTCGCTTTCCCTTAATAGTGGAACAAAAAATAAATGCCAGGGCACCTCTGAGGTTGAAGTGAAGACCTAGAAGTAAAGATATCAAAGATAAAAGCATCAAAGTTACACCAGAATTAACTGTATCTTGGGATAAGCACATTACACTAAGAATGACAGCTATTCTCTCAAGAAAAGTAAGTAAAGTGAGAGGTGAAGACTCAACATAAAAGTATAAGAAAGTCCCTTCACAGAGGGGAGCAGGGATTAACATGTGCTAGAGATTTTTATTTGATTTGATTGAAAATAGAAGTAAAATGATTTTGAGAGGTGGTTGTTCATATCAACGAATGGTAATAGAGTCCTTGTTAATCACTTATAGCATGCATTTATATAGTATGACACTCCTCCCCACCTTGCTTTCACTAACCATGGCTAACCGAATCCTAGGGTGCCTGCCTGCCAAGAATCTCACCATAGAGGAGTGCCTATTTAGTTGTTTAGATTTTTTTATGTTATAATGGTCTAACCAGCTCTTTGCAAAATTAATGACGAGCAGTGAAGCATGCAAGTCAGGGTACCTAATTTTTCTGGAATTTTTTGAGAAACTTTATTTTTGAGGTATTTTTAGAATTTAATAATTAATTATAAACCTGGAAAACGATTACGATATGTTGGAAAACAGAACCAAAACCAATTCTACAAAGGTTCTAACACATTCTAATGTGTAAATACCCAGTGGAAACAAAGGTGGAAGTGGTGAAAACAAAGTTATGGGTGGTGAAAACATGCATAACATGGTGAAAGCAAAGGTAATCATTGTGAAAACGAAAGTATGGATTATGGAAACATGTGTAGCATGGTGAAAACGAAGATGGGTATGGTGAAAACATAGTGAAAACATTGTTTCCTTCATTTCAAATCACTTTGTTAACAAGGTCGATCAAGTCTTGTTATAGAAATAATTATGAAGCAAAACTTTGTATATCACTAAATGATTATGTTACCTCAACCTTGATAGTCATAGTACCAATCATAATAATTTCATATTCTTTTGGTGGCATTGGAATGGAACAATAGAATTCTCCAATCTTGATGGTCTCAATATTTTCAATTGAATTTAGACCATATTTCCTATCAATCTTCTTGGGAAGATAAACTGTATGCTCGTTATCATTAACATTAAAAGTTGCTTTTCCTTGGTGCAATCGATAACAGCCCTTGTAGTGTTAAGAAAAGGTCTCCTAAGAATAATAGACATATTATCATCTTCAGGCATTTCCAACACAACAAAGTCAGTTAATATCAAACAACTAGTAGCCACTTGAACAAGAACATTCTCACATATACCAACAGGAATAGGAGTAGATTATCATCCATTTGCAAGGATATATCGGTTGGTATTAATGTTTTCCAGAGAGAGTCTCTTATAAAGAGAAAAAAGCATAACACCAACTCCTGCTCCCAAGTCACATAGAGCAGTTCTAACATAATTATTTTTAATGGAGGATGGAATAGTGGGTATACCAGGATCTCGAAGCTTCTTTGGAACCTTACCATTGAAAGAGTAATTAGCAAGCATAGTGGAAATTTCCTCATTAGGAGTCTTCCTTTTGTTAGAGACAATATCTTTCATATATTTTGAATAAGGAGGCAGTTTAATAGCACCAGTCAAAGGAATTTGCAAAAACAAAGGTTTCATCCACTCACAGAATTTGTTATAATGTTCTTCTTCCTTTGATTTATGTTTCTTTTCGGGAAAAGGCATAGATTTTTGTACCCAAGGTTATCTTTCATTACCATGTTTATTAGCAATGAAATTCTCCTTGGTGTACTTTGTAGTTTTAGTTTGCTTATCAGGTTCCACTTCAGTTTCTTCTTTATCATAAGCATCATTTTTCTCATTACCACTTTCAGTTTCAGCATCAGAAATAGATATACTATTGGGATCTTTACTAGGTTCAGGAGATTCTACAACAATTTTATGTTTCTTCTTCTTTTTCTTAGAAGAAGTACTATTGTTTTTAGGTTTTTGAGAATCTTGTTCAATTCTTTTAGGATGACCATCAGGATACAAGGGATCCTGAGTAGAAACACCACTTCTAGTAATTATTTCATAAACATGTTTTTCTCTAGAAGCATTAGCTAGCAAATCTTTTTGCACCTTAATAAGTTGATCAATTCGAGTTTGAACCATACAAAAATGTTTAACAAGCATTTTAACATCATTAGCGGTTCTCTCAATAATACCATGTAAACTATCAATAGCTATAGAGTTTTTCATTAGATGATTCTGCATCCTCATATTAAAATTATCTTGCTTAACAACATAATTATCAAACTCATCTAAGCATTGATCAGGTGGTTTATAATAGGGAATATCTCTATTATAAAAATATTGGAGGGAGTGTACCTCAACTGTGATGGGTGAGAAATTGGCTTATATAATTCTTCTATAGGTGGTAAATTATTCACATCTTCAGATTTAATACCCTTCTTTTTAAGAGATTTCTTGGCTTCCCTCATCACTTTCATCATTTAATTCAAACATTCCCCTCTTCTTGGGTGTTGGTGTAGGTGTTGGTGTAGGCTCAGGTATAGTCCAATCATCATGATTCTTACTTATACTAGCAAATAATTCCTCAACTTCTTCTGAAGTTCTTTTCCTGAAAACACAACCAACACAACTATCCAGGTATGTCCTAGATTCAACAGTTTGTCCATTATAAAATATAACTAAGAGCTCGTTTTTAGGTAATGGATTTCCAGGGCTAGCTCTTATTAAATAACAAAACCTTGACTAAGATTTAGGCAAAGCAGCACGTTGAGCACTAGCAGGAAAATATTTCTAAAAGAAAGCATTAGCCAAACCATTTGGACTAGTAATAGATCCAGGTGACAAATTGTTAACCAAGTTTTAGCTTCATCTTTCAATGAGAAAGGAAAAAATCTTAGCATCAAAGTAAGTGTGTTTCTTAATATCATCAGAAAATAAACTAGTCAAAGATGATAGATCATTCATATGTTCTATAGCACTTTCATTTTCAATACCACAAAAAGGTTCTTTCTCAACAATAGATATGTAATATAAATCTAGGGAGAAATCATGATCCTCATCTTTAATGTATATGAGAGATGTAGCAAATCTAGCATCAGGTGAAGATTTATATTTAACAGCATGTCTTGCAAGAAGACCCTTAAGAGAACTTGCACTAGTAGTAGCTTGAAGTTCTTCAACAAAGTCATCATTAAGTTCAATGTAGGTTTCCTCAAGATCATCACTAGGACTTTCTCTAGACTCACATGAATTAACATATGTACTAGCATTTTCAATAGGAATTTCTGACTATTATAGCATCCAGGTTAGGACCTAATGAACCAGTATCATCAAGCACAGTAGAAGCATCATAAAAGTATCATAAGCATTTTCAGACTCGGCAGAAGTAGTAGTGTGTGTAGGATGTGGTGGTGTAAGAAGCTTACTCATTACAGATGGTGAATCAAGAGCGACAGAGGTGTTCAGAGTTGTACCTCTCCTTGTAGTGGATAGTAATATAGGACCTTTCCCATCACGAGTTTTTTCCATGATGAAAATCTTGCAGCGACCAATATCACGTTCAAGTGAGAAAATAAATAAAGCTATGCTCGCCGGCGACGACGTCAGAAAGTAGTCTTGATGACCCACAAGTATAGGGGATAACAATAGTCTTCGAGGGAACTAAAAACCAAATTTATTGATTCGACACAAGGGGATCCAAACAATATTTATAAGCCTAAACAGATGAGTGGCCAGTTCAGCTGCACCTGAAACTAGACTTGCTCGAAACAGTTTATCAGTGGTAACAGTTTTATAATAGTAGTAGTAACATAACGACAAGAGTAAAATAGTAACAGCAGTAGCAATCGTGGAAAGCGGCAGGATTAGAATACTGTAGGCATAGGGAGTGGATGAACCGGCGTTGCATGGATAAGATAGTTCATTTAATAATAATAACATGGGCATTGCATATAGATAATAGTAAAGCATCCAAGTAACTAGGCAAACAATAGGCATGTGTTCCAATTTAGTCGTACGTGCTCGGAATGAGAAACTTGCACAACATCTTTTGTCCTACCAGCCCGTTGCAGCGGGGCCTCAATGGAAACTACTGGTAATTAAGGTTCTCCTTTTAATAAAGTACCGGAGAAAAGCATTAACACTCCATGAACACGTGTGATCCTCGCATCACAGCCATCCCTTCCGTTTGACCCAATTATTGTCACTTTGGGGCCTCGGGTTCCGGACAACAACATGTGTAAACAACTTCATATATGATCAATAAACAAAATTATAATCATGAAACAATAACATGTTTAGATCTAAGATCACGGCACTCGGGCCCTAGTTACAAGCATTAAGAATAACAAGTTGCAACAACGGTATATAGCACTAACAACGGATACTAGGCACTATGCCCTAACAATCTGGCATTATTACATGATCGATCTCATCCAATCCCTACCATCCCTCCCAGCCTACAGCTGGAATTACTCTCACATGGACGTGGGAATCATTGATGGTTGATGGAGAAGTGGTGGCGGTGACGATGGCGATGATCTCCTTCAAATCCCTACCCCTGCAGGTTGCCAGAACAGGAACTTCTGATCCCCGAATTGGGTTTTGAGGTGGCAGCAGCGCTCGGGTGTGTTTCTCTGGAATATGATGAACCCTCCTCTGTTTTACGGTTACAAGGGTTAAGTAGTCGAAAGGGGAGCCCGAGGGAGTGCATGGGCTAGCCACACCACTAGGCGGTGCGGCCTAGGGGGGCCACGTCCACCTATGGTGTGGGCCCCCTTGCCCCCCTCCGGCTCTTCTTCTGGCTCCAGGGGTCTTCGGGTGAAATAAGGACTTTGGGATCTTTTCCGGGCAATCTCCTAAAAGTTGATTTTTGTGCACAAAAACAAGACACCAGGGTAATTCTGGTGAAAACAACGTTAGTCCGTGTTAGCTGCATCCAAAACTCACAAGTTTAGAAGAAAAAATAGCAAAAGTGTTCGGAAAAGGAGATACGTTTTGGACGTATCAACGGCGGCTACAGAACTTTTCATGGAAGCAGGCTCGTGTGCTTAGGGTTTTCCCGAGGAGGATCTTATATAGGAGAAAGGGCAACGTAAGTGGGTCTCCTCCGGACTCCATGTACATGATAGAATTCTAAGGTCCTGGGTTTTTGTTTCGTCCAATTTCGAGAATATTTCCAGAACAACTTTTCTGAAACCAAGAACAACACAAAACAAGAACTGGCGATGTGGCATCTTATTAATAGGTTAGTCCCAGGAAATCCATAAAAATGGTGTAAAGTGTATAGAAAACATGTAGCAGTTGGCATGAAAACAACATGGAACATAAGAAATTATAGATACGTTTAAGACGTATCAACATCCCCAAGCTTAGTTCTACTCGTCCCCGAGTAGGCAAAACGATAAAAACAAAATAATTTCTGAGGTGACATGCTACCAATATAATTCTGATCGTCATAATTTTAAAAGCAATTGTAAAGCTTAGATCATAGTACTCTAAACACATGCATTATAAACATGATTCTAACAATGAAACTTCGCAACCATGTTCCAACATGAAAAGTAAGACAAACAAAAGATCATGAATAATAATGCATTTGAAAGTTATATGTTTGTTTCGAGCAATCAAAAAGCATAGAAAAGTAGTATTCTGCTTGTCCTTAAGAGTGGAGCAAAATATAAATGCCAGGACACCTTCAAAGTTCAAGTGGTGACTAGAAAACAAATAGTTTGAGAGCAAGTAATAACATATCATGAAAAAATCAATAATAATCTTTGGGACAAATGCACATTAAACCCAGAATGGCAACTACGCTCTCTTCTCTATGCATAAAGTTAGAAGATGAATACTCAACATAAAAGTAAAAGAAAGGCCCTCCACAAACGGAAGCGGGGATTAACTCATGTGTTAGAGCCATTTATTTTATTAAACAGAGGTATTGAAAACAATTTTGAGAGAGGTGTATGTTTATGTCAACGAATGGCAAACAAACAATACAGTACGTCACAAGCCAAATAGACTCCACAAGAGCGGCTCCCATTGAGGGACGCTAACTAAGCGGCTCCCAAAACAGTGAACATAATTTATATAACCACATTTTGGGGCTGGGTACCCGATGCTAGCTCTTATAGCGTTTGGTTAAGCGGGTGTGCCACTAGTCCAGGTGCGTGAAGTCCATTCAACGAGTAAGATAAATATTCTCTACTTGCGTCCTCATGGGCTAAAACATGGGCACAAAACAGGTGTAATTTTGAAGGTTTTAAAGGTAGCACATGATAAATTTACTTTGGAGTGGCGGTTAAATACCACATGTAGGTAGGTATGGTGGATATATTTGGAAAACTTTGGTTTTTTGGGAGTTGGATGCACAAGTAGAGCTCATACTCAGTAGAGGTGGAGGCTAGCAAAAGACTGGGAGAGGCAAATCAAGAGAGCATAATGACCATAATCATGCATAGCGACAAAAGCATTATTGATCAAAGCATACATGGTATTGAAAGTACAAAACTAAATGATTATGGAGGCTAAAGGTGACTGGTTTATAGTCATAACATGGTGTAAGCATGCGCCAAGTCAACCAAATAAAGCATTCAAAGGAGAATACCACAATATTATGCTTTGATATGATAAAAAACGCATGATTCTTTCAATGGCACATTAAGCACTCTCGGATGTTTAGTATAAGTCATGCTACATCAATAATTACTAGGTATAGAATTAGAATAACATCCAACATGACATGATAAAGTCTAGCCACAGTCTAAATAAGCTTCTATTTGCACTGTTATAAGCATGAAATATTATATTGCTTTCCAACACCATCATAATATTTAAATAAAAACAATCCATATGAGCAATGAAACAAGAGAGTAGCACTAATATACAAGAACTAACATCTCTGGAAAAGAGATGCATGAAAAACATGAGCTAAAAAAGAGGAGGAGTTGCACGAGCTAGAAGAAAAACGAAGAATACGAGCATGATAATGAGGTATACTGGTATTCATATGAAAAGGCGGAGTGTGTATCTCTCCCACACAAGAATGCTGAGTTCCAACTAAGTTTATTGCATCAAGGAAAACAAAATAAAAACAAGCAGACGCTGCAAGTAAAGTGCATATGATGTGACCGAATAAAAATATAGTTTCACTAGAAGTGACCTGATAAGTTGCTGATGAAGAAGGGGATGCCTTGGGAATCCCCAAGCTTAGACGCTTAAGTCTTCTTGAAATTTGCTGGGATGAACCACGGGGGCACCCCCAACCTTAGGATTTTCACTCTTCTTGATCACAATATATCACTCTCTTGTCTTGACCCTTGAAAACTTCCTTCACACCAAACTCGAAGTAATTATCATTAGAGGGTTACTACATAATAAAAAACTCACATGTTCTGCATGGACACAAGCTTTATTAATACCTTTTAAACATTAGCTACAACCACTGATGTTTTATGGAGCAAATAAATCCACTCAACATAGTAAAAGAGAGAATGAATAGTAAAAGGCAGAATCTATCAAAACCAGAACACTCTGTCAAGACGAGTTTTTTCGAGGCACTTACGTTGCTCAAATCGAAAAACTTTAAACTAGAAGAAGTTTCGGAAATAGCTGAGGATTAAGCAAAAATAAATTTAGGTCATTTTACTCTTTCTACGTTTTTTGTACGAATTTAACAATGGACAATAGAAATCTGTTTTCTGCGTAGAAATCCATATCTGACGCCAACTTGCCCTAGAGACTTTACTTGATACAACAAATACGTGAAAATAAAGATGCAAAGGAGTTCCTACAGAAGTAGACGACACCTTGACTAAAATAAAACATAGGAATACAATGCAAAAATAAAAAAACATGGGTTATATCCCAAGAAGATTTTTTCTTTAGCGCCTTTCAGCTAGGCATAGAAAGAGAGAATCAAGTGTTTTGAAATGAAGAACCAACCAAATTGATATCAGAAACCTTCTCAACAATGCATTGTATTATATTTAAATGAGTCTTAGATGTTCCTATCTTAACTCTTTTAGGTTTACTACTTTCATCAAGTAGGTTTTCAGGAACAATCCAGTCAAAATTATTTTCCAAGGCTTTATGCAGTGCTACGAGTTTAAAGGGTATTGGTATTTTACTGTCCTTTTCATTTTTTAGGTTCGGTCTTGTCTATTTTTTGAAGAGCACCAATAACATCTACACATGATCCTAGCATCTTAAAACAATCAAAAACTTTCCTAGCTTCTATAGCAACATCTCCAAATTCTTCAAACAAGGTTTCCAACATAAATTTCTTTCAATATCCTCAATATTATTCAAGTTGAGAATCAATTTCTGCATTATGGCGTGAAGGTTAACAAACCTAGCTTCTAATATGTGAACTAAAGAAACTGCAGCAGTTTCATAATTTGTAGCAAGTTCTACTATGGATTTATCCTCAAAATTTTCATGCTTACTAACATGATTAAATAATTCTTTGATGTTATCTTTTCCAATTATAAAACCGCCACCTACTAGTAGATCTTTCAGGGTGAACTTAGGGAGCAACATGATGAACAATAAAAAGCAGGGTAACAAAAAATAACAACTAGAATCAGAACAACATATTGTGTTTTCGATATAAAGAAGAAAACAAGACAAAGTAAAAAAAAACAAAGAAAAAAAACAAAGTAAAGAGATTGGCGGTGAGAGAGTGCCCTTGCATAAATTCTCTTTTTCCCCAGCAACGGCATGATAAAATATGCTTGATGCGCGTAGATTGTACGCTCGTTGGGAGACCCCAAAAGTAAGGTATGAAGAGCACAACATCAAGTTTTCCCTCAGAAAGAAACCAGGGTTTAATCGACCAGTAGGATAAAGGAATTAGTTTTGAAGGTTGTTGGCAGCTGATGTTGGCAGGGCGCACTACCTGTTTAGCAGCAACGTGGAATCTACACAACACAACCAAGTTACTTTGCCTAAAAGAAATAGTGAGGCTGTCAATCTCACCGGTTTTGCTGAAAAAAAGGATTAGACGTATAGTGTGGAAAACAATATTTGTTTGTCGTAAATGAAAAGAGAACAATGATGGTAGTGAATGAACGGAAAACCGTGTTTGCAATAATTTGTATTATCAGCGTAAAAGAAAGGACCGGGTGATGTCTACGCACCCTTATATTCTTGTAGACAGTGTCGGGCCTCCAAGTGCAGAGGTTTGTATAACAGCGGCAAGTTTCCCTTAAGTGGATCACCCTAGGTTTATTGAACTCGGGGAGGTAGAGGTCAAAGGTATCCCTCTCAAGAAACCCTACAATTACGATACAAGAATTCTCTTGTGTCCCCAACACATGTAATACTATTTTCATTTGTATATGCGCACTAGTTTAGCAAAGAAAGAGTGAAATACAAGTAAAATGGATGATCATAAGTAGTAATTGCGGTCTAAAATAAAAATGGAAGCAAGAAAACATGTAGTAGAACTTGTTCTAAACGGTGTTTCGGTTGGAAACAAGGCCTAGGGATCCTACTTTCACTAGTGCACACTCTCAACAATAATAACATAATTGAATGAACAAATATCATCTCTTCACTACGCTACTCCGAACCACTCTCCGGTCGGATAACAAACACCAATCATTGCGTAGGGCTACAAAAAGCACTCCTTGGATTTCTCATTTCCCCATCTAGATAACCCTCACGCTATCACCATGATACCTAGATGGTTCCATACAAATACCACAATTTCATAGGGTCATCCAACACAAAATATAAATATCATGCTAAACCACATGGTGCACACACTATCACCTTTAAACCATGATCAAAGTGTCTACAAATATCTCATAAATAAACCACTTGAGTAGCATAATAGATCAAGAGTAAAATCTACTTATTAAACTCGATTACAAAGCTCATGATCACATAAAGACCACACCATGGGAGAGAGAGATGAAACACATAGCTACCGGTAGAGCCCTCAGCCCCGGGAAGAACTAGTCCCTCCTCATCATAGGAGACAGCAACGATGATGAAGATGGCAGTGGAGTCGATGGAGATGGCTCCGGGGGCACTTCCCCGTCTCGGCAGGGTGCCGGAACAGAGATTTATGTCCCCCGAAACTTGTCACCGGCAGCTACGGAGCTACGGAACTTTCCATGGAAAAGGGCCGGATATTATAGGGTTTATGCCTTGGGGGGATAAATAGGCGAAAGGGCGATGTCGGTGGGGTCCCGACCACCAGTAGGCACGGCTAGGGGGACCCGCGCCCACTATGGTGTGGCTCCTCCTTTGACCCCCTCCTGGTCTCCTTTGGACTCTGTTGACGTGCTGGGAATTCTAAGGCTCTGGGGTTTTGTTTCGTTCAATTGCGAGAATATTTCCGGAACAACTTTTCTGAAACAAAAATCAGCAGAAAACAAGAACTGGCTCTGTGGCATCTTGTCAATAGGTTAGTACATGGCAACGAAGGAAAACATGTGAAAACATAAAGGTATTGGATAGAAAACAAGAATGGAGCATAAAAAATTATAGATACGTTTGAGACGTATTGATGGCGCGTAGTAGACGCCCTCGTTAGTAAACCCCAAGAGAAAGGTTGTGAAAAGTGCAGCAGCAAGTTTTTCCTCAGAAAGGAAACCAAGGTTGAATCGACCACTAGGAGGACAAGCAATCTCTGAAGGTTGATGCGGCTGAGGTGGCAGGGCGCACTACCGGTTCAGCAGCAACGTGGAACCTACATAACACAATCAAATCACTTTGTCCCAGCGAAGCATTGAGGTTGTCAATCTCACCGGTTTTGCTGAACACAAAGAGGTTAAACGTGGGTGTGGAAAACAGTAGGAAAACGGTAGGAACAATATGAAAGCAGTAGGTGTTTTATCAGTATGAGGAAAATGGACCGGGGTCCACGGTTCACTAGTGGTGTCTCTCCGTGAAAGATAAATAACATGTGTGGTGAACGAATTACAGCTGAGCAATTGACAGAAATGAAGAATGTACCGTAGTGCATATGCAAGACATAAACATTACTATGTGATCCATGCGGGCATTATAACAAAATACATAGACCGTAATCCAACTGTATCTATGACTAATAATCTGTAGCATCCCACTTTTTAACAAAAGATGTAATACCAGTGTTATTGTGCTAGTCTCTGGATCAACTGCTAGCACCACAGTACAAAATGAAATATCATGCAAATGCATCAAATTATATTACATCGCATGATCCAGTCTTTACAAAATAGGATTACAACTTGCATAGTCTTAGAAGACTAGCAGAAAACAAAGAAATACAGCAGAAAACATAGTACAACATTGAGCCCATCTTCTTCATGTGCCACAGGAAAAACATGTTGGCGATAGTCTCGAGATCCTAAACGAAATCCTCACTCGTCTTCAGATATATCTGCAATATGGAATATGCAACCACAAGGGAGTCAATACAATTTAATGTATTGGCAAGTAACACTATGGTGGATATATAAGTGGCAAGACTATATCTACATGCATATTTGGCTGAGTGGAGTTTTGGCTAAGTTTGCATAAAGACAGCTTTCTCCTATGACTTTTTTAAAACAAACCTATCTTTTCAAAGGGTGGCCTCATTGGACTGAAATCCAAGCACCACAACTATTGTTCACTTCGTCAAAATTTTACTTATTAAAAATGGTGATGTGATTCTTCCGTCTATCCTTGTCCAGATGCTCATAGTTGTCCATAACCGAGGACACATCTAAGATCTTAGTTTGTTGACTGTGCAGAGTTTGTGCACTTTCACCTTCAGACTCAAATCATCCCAAACATCCTATACACTCTAATTGCATTAAGGAAAGGAGAAGACTGAGACGAGATCTTTCGGAAGCAAGAATTCAACCTAATGGGAAGACCCGTTCCACCTATAATTATGCTACATCTGCTTGTCAAGCCCAAGCCGAACCCTCACAACTTAGTTAATCAAGACAGAGCCCATATGACTAAAGGCTGCACCGGAAGCAATCTAAACTTGGGGAACATCATAATGACTTTGTTCATGGGTGGCATTCCTTCAAGTGAACTCCCCTCGGGGAGACACTCACCTATCAACAGCCAAACAAAGAATCCCCCCAGGTGGTTCATTGAAGTTGTTACTTAGAATTTTTCCACAACATCAAGTAAAACAAATTTTGTTGCAAGACTAAGCATCAACTAAGCAACAAGGCTTCAAAATAACAAGGTATAAGGATGTCTACACGCTACTAGGATATAGTATAGCATAATATAACTTAATAAAAAATTCCTATCATGCACACTACTCAAAATCAACTAATACATATAGAAAATAATGGGTAGTTGAATGATGTGTTACTTGCCTTGTTGAGGTTGGTGAAGATATCACACTCTCTTCACAAAAGATCATTGCTCTCCGTACAATCTATTCATTGAAAACACAATAACAAATTAAACAAACATGCTATCAATCAAACATACAAGTGAAGAAATCATACAAAGCAACAATCATAGCAAAAGGGGTTTCAGCAAGTTGGTTAGGAAAGGTCAAGGTTTTATTTTGAAAAATATTTATCCTCTAATGGTTCAATACATTCTAAGGAGTTTCCAAGGGTTTACTTGGGATGTACTAGGTTGAGTTTTGTAGTGATCAAACTTTATTGAAAACATATTTATCTAAGTCTTCGCATGCTTGTCTTCTTGAAGATCATCTTCATGCTTATATTGTAGTCTTTTCCTTGGATGGATTCTTTTCTTGGTATTGATATATTCTTCATGTCTTATCACTAGTAGGTCTAAGGTAGGATTGGCACAAATTATCACTAAGTCATTTAGAAAAGAAAGGAAAAATAAGAAAGAGAGAGGAAGATGTTTTCTTCTTCATTTCTCCATACCCTTGTACTTCCTTGAGTTGCTTCTAGTTGTTGTGGAGTCTAAGTATTCCCTTTAATTTCTTCAATGATCTTCTTTGTAACTCTTCATGTTGCCACGAAGTTGAAGATGGAGTTCCTTCTTGGGGTTGAGTCTTGTATTCCATTTGCTAACTTGATGAATTCTTGAAGCAAGAATAGGGGAGTGGAGAAGTAGATAGAAAGACTAGGGTACTAGTGTTTGTAGGTTCACTTGTTGTCTAAGTATATTACTGGACCTCACTAGGGACTTAGACTTGCTCTTTGCTCCAAAATAGCTATAACAACAAGGAATAACAGTTGAAAACAGATTCTAAGACATGCTGAAAATAGATGTATCACTATGTTGGGTTTTTGGTCAAAAACATATGGACATGGTCCAAGGGTGTCCAAAATGGTTAGGCACTAATGTCTCTGGTTCAAGGTCACCAAATGGAGCAATTTTTATTAAGGGAACATATTCTAATTATTTCTAAAATTAATTCTATGTCAAAAATACTCAAATAGACAACTTAATTCTAAATTCCAATTTAAATTGTTCAAAAAATTATTTTGGGATAGAGGTGTGAAAGTTCACATCCTAAGGTTTCCAAAAATATTTTACTTGCAAATTTTGGATTTGTAGAATTTGAATTATTCCAAAATTCATCAAACAAGCATATTTGAATTTGAACAAATTTTAAATGGTAAAATTTAAATTTAGCCAGTGTTAATCGTTTCTACATGTTGTGTTGATTCCAAAAAGTCCAAGTTTGCTAAATTTGACCTTATGGTTAAAAAGATATGAATGTTCTAAGTTGCAGGGTTGTTTCTGCAAAACTGCCAATTAAATTCTATTCGGGATTAAAACAAAAAAACAACTGGGCTACATGGCGCGCTATGATTGGTCAACGGTGCTGACTGTGCGCTGGCGTGGCATGCTGAATGTGCGCACTTACGTGGATAAGTGAAAAGATCTCTGCCGTACGATTTGGATCTAACGGTAACGTACCGCTTCGGTTGGATCTAATCCTAGCCGTTCGTACTGATCTAACAACATAGGAGCTGAGGGACCTCACCTCGACGGCGGGCTGCCGGAAATGGACACTACGGCGGTGGCTGTCGCTCGGAATTCGACGATGCCGACGCTGCGGTGGCACCCCGGCTCGATGGAGATGACGAAGAGGTTCATCGCGAAGAGGGAACCCGTTGAAGGTGATGGCGCGTGTCCTCGCTTCCTAGCTCGATGGCGCCGAGCATATTTTGCGGCGGGGAAGGCCGAGTAACTCCGGCGAGCTTGTTCTTTCCAATTCCCCGCGGGAAATAAATCATGGACGGGCGTGAGAGGTGTGCACATGCGAGGGCATTCCTACGGGACAAACGGTTGAGGAGGAAGACGACTACCTCACCGGAATCGACGAATGCGGCCGACGGGTAGTGTGCACTCCGACGAGGAAATATAGTGGATTGGGGTAACGAAACGAAGAGGAGGGAGAGGGGAAATGCGGAGGAGGCTCGGGGCTATAAAGGGCTGGTCTTGGGCAGGGATCAAAGGGCCTTGATGGCGAGGAATCAGGACGGAGAAATTGATGGCCGAAACGGACGGGAGTTTCCTCTCTGAGGAAAAAGGCGTGATGTCATCAGTGATGTCACTGGGCCCCGCCTGGAAGAGAGAGAGTGGGAGGGTAGCGGGCTGCTCCTGTTCTCTTAGCTGGGTTTTGGCCCGTTCGGCGCTGCTCGGGAGATAGAGGGAACCGGGGGCGGACTTGGCCCAAGGGCTGGCTGCAATGGGCTCTCGTTCCTCCCTCTCTTATTCTTTTCTTTTAATTTTTTTCCTGTTTTCCAAATAAAATCATAACTTCCGCTTTAAAATTCCAATTAACCTGAAACCAATTTCTAAAATCTTAAAATTTCCTTATCTTTCAAACCATAACATTTTTTATAAACTTTTCATCATATTTTTTTTTGAATTTGGAAATTTGAATAATACCTTAATAGAATCTTAATGTGATTTTTAATTTAGAAAAATATAAAATATAGTTATGGGTCAAATAAAATTTCAATGGCATTCTAAATGTTGAAAACATATTTTGGAAGTCATTTCATCTTGTTTTCACAATTTTATATTTTGAAATAGGGGTACACCCTAATAGCAACTAATGCCATTTTTAAATAGAAAAACTAATAATTATTAATGTGGCTTAATAAAATTATAGAATAGAACCACAAGTTTTAATATATTTTTCAAAGCCTCTTTTATGTTACTTTCAAAGAAATGCCTTTTTATTTTCACACCTTCATGTTTAAAACTTGGAATAACAACTAAAAGTTATTATTAACAAATTTTGTTCTAATCAAATACTTTTGAGGCTTAGAACTTTATTAAGAGTTATAAATATTTGATTATTGTTGCCATAAGATAATTTTCAAGGTAATATTGGTGTTGCAAACATTTTATAGAATAGGGTTTGTTAAGGAGGAACTACCACTTAGTTGAATGAGGTTTAGGGATTGTGGAAAACAGAGGCATAATTGATTTTTAATTTCTATAACATTGGAATAAAGTTATTATTTATTTTGTGTTTGGGTTTTATTTGGTTTTTGATGGCTTGTTTTAATTGAAAACAAAAAGTTTTAATTTTTTTGATTTTTGAACTTTCCCAAAAATCAGGGATGTTACATAATCCACCATCTGAATATCATCCGAACAAACGTTGGGTATTAAGTTGCAAGCAACAGAAAATTGCATTAAGCAAAGTGTGTAATGTAAACAATAAAATCATACTTAGACAAAGCATTGCTGTTTTCTCCCTAATGGCAACAACACATCCTCCATCCTTCACGTTTCTGTCACTCGAGCACAGATGGAAAGGAGGCATGAACCCACTATCGAGCATGAATACTCCCTCTTGAAGTTACTAGCATCTACTTGGCCAGAGCATCTACTAATAAAGGAGAGCACGCATGATCATAAATAACATATGCATGAAGATAACATGATAGATTGATAATCAGAAGACATAGCATTCAACATTCATCAGATCCCACCAAACACAACATGTAGCATTACATAAAGATGATCTTGATCATGTTAGGTAGCTAACAAGATCTAAACATGAGGTACAAAGTGGAGAGAAAAATAATCTAGCTACTGATATGGACCCGTAGTCCAGGGATGAACTACTCGCGCATCACTTTGGAGGAGGGCATGGTGGTGTAGACCCCTCGGGTGATGAATTTCCCTCCCGGCAGGGTGCCAGGGAGAGCTCCATAACCCCCCCGGTCTCGGGATGACGATGGCGGCGGCCTCGGGTGTTTTTGGGACAAAGTGGAATATATTTATTACTTACGTCTCGGGAGGAATAAATAGGCGAAAGGGCAAAGGCGGTGGAGGCCTGGGGGCCCAACACCACCCCACGACGCGACCGGGGGGGCGCCGCTCTATGATGTGGGCCCCATGAGGGCCCCCTCGGGGTCTCTTTGGGACTTCGTGGAACCTTCGGGAATTTTAAGACTTTCAGGCTTCGAATTTTACAATTCCGATAATATTTCCAGAACAACTTTTATGAAAATAAAAACAGCAGAAAACAGGGAACTAGCTCTATGGCATCTTGTCAATAGGTTAGTCTGTAAAATCGATAAAAATTACATAAAGTGTATAGCAAATGTGTGGGAAACAATAAGAAAACAACATGGAACATCAGAAATTAAGGATACATTTCTGACATATCAACATCCCCAAGTTTAGTTCCTACTCGTCCTCGAGTAGGTAAACGATAAAAACACATAATTTCTGAGGTGACATGCTACCAACATAAGCCTGATCATCAATAATGTAAAATCATATGTAAGTTGAGATCATAGAACTTTTAACACAAGCATGATAAATAGAACTTTAGTAATAAATCATAGAAACCACCTTCATCATGAGAAGTAACACAAATAAAAGATCATCAATAACAATGCAACGAAAGATATACGTTTGTTTCAAGTATAAAGAAAGCATGGAAAAGTGATATTTTTCAAGTCCTTCGGAGTGAGGAAAAACATAAATGCCAGGACACCTTCAAAGTTCATGAGGAAGACTAGAACAAATAATTAGAGAACAAGCAATAACACATCATGAATCAATTAATAATGTTTCTGGGACAAATGCACATAAAACTCAGAATGGCAAATATGCTCCATTAATTGTGCATAAATTTAGAAGATGGAGACTAAACATAAAAGTAAAATAAAGGCCCTTTGCAGAGGGAAGCATGGATCACTCATGTGCTAGAGATTTTATTTTATTAAATAGAGGTATTAAAATGTTTGACACTCCTCCCAACCATCTTACACAAACCATGGCTAACCGAATCCTCGGGTGCTAGCCAACAATCACATACCGTGGAGGAGTGTCTATATTTTGGGAGGTGTATATTAATGTCAACGAATGGTGAACAGAAAATACAGTACATCACAAGCCAACTAGACTTCACAAGAGCGGCTCCCATATGAAGGACGCAACTGGTGTAGAAGGTCATCCCTCTTTCTCTTTTGTTTACTCAGTTATGCTTTGACTGATAAATCAGGGGCAAAAATAGTGAAGAGAATTTGTGTGTACTAATTTGGGGCTGGGCACCCGCTGCCTGCTCTTCTATCATTTGGATAAGCGGATGAAGCCACTAGTCCAGGGTGTGAAATCCAATCAACAAGTGAGATAAAGATTCTCTATTTACGTCCTTATGATAAAAAACAGGAACACAACGCAGAAGTAATTTTGAAGGTTTTCAAGGTAATACAAGAGCAATTTACTTGGAGTGGCGGTTAATTACCACATATAGGTAGGTTTGGTGGACACAATGGGAAAACTTTGGTTTTAGGGAGTTGGATTGCTCGAGTATAGCTCATACTCAGTACAGGTGGAGGCTAGAAAAAGACTGGGAGCGACAAATCAAGAGAGCATAAGAGCCATAATCATGCATAGCGACATAAACATCATTAATCAAATCATAAGTGGTACCCCAATTCAAAAACTAAATGATCATAGAGGCTATTAGTGACTGGTTCATAGTCATAAACATGGTGTGAGCATGCGCCAAGTTAACCAAATAAAACATTCAAAGGAGAATACCACAAATTTATGCGTCAATATGACATGAACAACTCATGATTATTTCAATGGCACACTAAACACTATCAGATATTTGAGGATAATCACGCTTCTCAATAACCACAAGGAATTAGAAATAAAATAACATCTAGCATGATATGAAAAGTCTAGCCACAATCTATACAAGCTTCTACTTGCACCGTTAAAAATTCTACCTCAAGCAGTAGTTTCTTTTCCCAACAAGCACCATACAAAAAAAATTCACAAAAATTCTCTACATGCTACAGAAAGGAAACATGAGAGTAATTACATAACACTACTAAAACTAACAACTCTGTATAAGAGATGAAATGAAAACAAGATCTAAACAAGAATTTTTGATATAACTAGAAGAAAAAACTAAGAATACTAGCATAGCAAGTATTAGAACGAAAAAGCGGAGCGTGTCTCTCTCCCAAACAAGGATGCTAGGTCCAATGATATTATTGCAGCAAGGAAAACAAAATGAGACAAAAGAAAAACAAACATAAGCTCCAAGTAAACTTCATATTATGTGATAAAATATAGTTTCACGAGAAGTGACCTGATAGATAGTTGATGAAGAAGGGGATGCCTTGGGCATCCCCAAGATTAGATGCTTGAGTCTTCTAAAAATATTCTTGGATGAACCACGGGGGCATCCCCAAGCTTTGACCTTGCACTCTTCTTGATCACATATATCACCTCTTCTCTTGACCCTTGAAAACTTGCTTCACACCATACTCAAACGGCAATTCTCATTAGAGGGTTAGTGCAACAATAAAAAATCCATGGGTTCTGTATGGCACAAGTTCTATTGATACTTTTAAAAATTATCTACAGACACTGATGTTTTGTGAAGAAAATAAATCCACTTGACATCGCAAAAGAGAAAATGCAAGAAAAATGGCAGAATCTGTCAAAACCAGAACAGCCTGTAAAAACGAATTTTTTCAAGGAACTTACGTTGCTCAAATCAAAAAACTTAAACAACAAAAAATTTGTGGAATTATACGAGGAATAAGCAAAAGAAATGTCAAGTAATTTCGATTTTCTGTGAATTATATGATTTTTTTCGATGGAGAGCAAATATATGTTTCCTACGCGGAAATCCGAAAACCAACTTCAACTCTCGTCGGAAACCTTACTTGGCACTACTAAAACATGAAAAGAAAGATACAAAGGAGTTACTACAGAAGTATACAATCCCTTGACTCAAACAAAACAGAGAAAAACAAAGCAAAAAATAAAACCATTTGTTATCTCCCAAGAAGTGCTTTTCTTTAACGCCTTTTAGCTAGGCCCAGAAAAGTGGATTCATGTGTTTTCAAGTGAAGAAGATGCTCACATAAGAGATATGAATTAAGCAAAAGATAACATCAAGATGAAAGTATAAAACAATTTTAAGTCTAACCCACATCTTATGTATAGGAATCTTGTAAAAAATAAAGTAAAGAAGCTCAAACTAGAAATCATGGGAAGGTAGAACAAGAGAAACTTCAAAACTTTCAACAAAAGAGATGTGTTTTAGTAACATGAAAATTCCTACAACCATATTTTCCTCTCTCATAATAATTTCCAGTAGCATCATGAACAAACTCAGCAACATAATTATCACATAAATTATGTTTGTCATGGTCTAAAAGCGCACAATTCATACCAAGCTCCAAAACAGTGGAATCAAAATTTAAAAGCAGCTCCTCTTTTTCCCCACTTTTAGCAATATTAAAACAAGATGATTGATCACTCATAAAAGGTATGGGACACATTATAGAAATCATATTTTCAGTATAATTATAATTTATAACATCAAGTAACATAGGACCATCATCAAGAGCATTATCATAAAAATTTCCGAAACGAACTTCCTCATTATCACGCATATCAACAATTTGAATAAATAGAGGATTATCATAAATAACAGTAGATATATCATTCTCACAAGTTTCATTCATAGTAGTATCAAGGTCACAAGTATAGCAAGTATCAACTTCATCAAAAAAAAAAATTCAAAAGAATCAATAGGATCATCACAATTATGAGTTAAATAGTTACTCTCATTTGGAGGTATACATGGGTTCCATTCTTCCTCTTCTTTATCATCACTCTCCTCCTCCTTTTTATCCAATGAGCTTCCAGATTCAACAATTTCTTCTTCAATAGGCTCCTACAAGGCATCAATTACTTCCTTTGGTGAAGAGCATCTATTAAGATATTCCATTATCAAGTAATTACAATCCTTGTAATTATCAAAGCAATATTCAAGTATAGCATAAATATTGTATTTATAAGGTGCATCATCAATACTTTCAACTAAATAGGCAATTTCGAATGCACCCTCCCAAGCAATAAATTCTTCAATTTGTTCCACATTATAAAATTCATAATTTCCCTTAACATAAGAAGATATGGTAACATTATCATTATACTCACATTGAAAATCGAGGTGTTTATACCTCCTACAACAACGAGATTTATCAAAGCAATAAGTGACATTATAAGTAGAGCACAAGTTTCTAGTATAGTTATGCAATTTATTAATTTTCTCCCATAAGTGTGTCCCTTTTTCTGACAAGCGGTGTTCATTATAATATTTTTGCTGTTCATACGTGAACGCACTTTTCCTATAAGATCTAGTTTCAAATACATCAAACATTGATAGCAAGCATGATAAAGCAAAAGATAACAACTAGAATAAAAACTAATATTTTTGTGTTTTTGGTAAAGAGAAGCAAACAAGACAAAATATAATAAACTAAGCAAAACTAAAACAAAGTAAAGAGATTGGAAGTGAGAGATTCCCCTTGCAGAAATTCTCTTCCTCCCCGGCAATGGCACCAGAAAACTTGTTGATGGCGTGTAGTAGACGCCCTCGTTGGTAAACCCCAATAGAAAGGTTGTGAAAAGTGAAGTGATGAACCACAAGTATAGAGGATCGCAACAGTCTTCGAGGAAAGTAAAACCCAAATTTATTGATTTGACACAAGGGGAGCCAAAGAATATTTGTGAGCCTTAACAAGTGAGTTGTCAATTCACCTGCACCTGAAAGTGCACTTGTTTAGCGGTTTATCAGTAGTTAAAGTTTTATAGTAGCAGTAGTAGAGAAATAATAGCAGCACTGGAATGAAAACAACAGCAGTGGCGATTGGAGTAAACAGCGGGATTAATACTATAGGTATAGGGATGGATGAACGGCCGTTGCATGGATAAGATAGTGCATATAATGATCAAGTCATGGGCATTGCAAATAAATAAGGTAAATCATCCAAGCACTAAGTAACCATATGCATGTGTTCCGTAAATAGTCGTACGTGCTTGCAATGAAAACCTGCACAACATCTTTTGTCCTACCAGCCCATTTTCAGCGAGGCCTCAAGGGAATTACAGGTAATTAAGGTGTTCCTTTTAATAGAACACCGGAGCAAAGCATTAACACTCCGTGAACACATGTGATCCTCACACCACAGCCATCCCCTCCGGTTGTCCCAATTTCTGTCACTTCGGGGCCTCGGTTTCCGAACAACGATATGTGTAGACGACTTGAAGGTATGATCAAGAAACAATAATTATCATCGTGATTCAATAACATGTTCAGATCTGAGATCATGGCACTCGGGCCTAAACTGGCAAGCGTTAAGCATAACAAGTTGCAACAATGTCAATAGCACTAATAGAGGATACTAGGCACTATGCCCTAACAATCATGGCATTATTACATGAACGAAATCATCCAATCCCTACCATCCCCTTCAGCCTACAACGGGGGAATTACTCACACATGGATGGGGGGAACATGGATAGTCGATGGATAGGCGTTGGCGATGACGGTGGCGATGATCTCCTCCAATTCCCTATCCCAGCAGGGTGCCAGAACGGAGTTTCTGAACCCCGAAAAAGGATTCGCGATGGTGGCAGAGCTACAGACTTCTTTCTGGAAAACTATCGAACCCCCCCACCCCCGTGTTTTAGGGTTGAAGGCTATTTGTAGTCAAAAGGGGAGACCCAGGGGGCTCTGGGTGGCCCACACCCCCAGGTGGCGTGGCCTGGGGACGGCGTGCTAGGGGGTGGTGTGGGCCCCCTGTGGGTCTTCTCCTCGCCTCCTTCTGGCTCTCGAAGTCTTCTGGTGTTTTAGGAGCAATGGGGTCTTTTCTGGGCAATTTCCCAAAAGTTGATTTTTCTGCACAAAAACGAGACACCAATGTAATTCTGCTGAAAACAGCGTTAGTCCGTGTTAGTTGCATTCAAAACACACAAGTTTAGAGGAAAACAATAGGAAAAGTGTTCGGAAAAGGAGATACGTTTTTGACGTATAAACTCCCCCCCCCCCCCCCAAGCTTAGCTTATTGCTTGTCCTCAAGCAATTCAGTGACAACTAAGTGCGATAAAAGACTTTCACTAACACATTTGTTTCATATGATGTAAATATACTCACTATATGATCAAATACTTAGTTATGCTCATGATAAGATACATGCAAGATATTGTCACTTAATAGCTATGCAAACCATGGAGAGATAACAACATATCAATAATAAACAACATGAAGCATAACTATCTGCAAGATTATTGTATTCATAATAGGATCTAATAAAGTGGTATCTCGCTTGCCCTTGTGTGTGGGGAAAAACATAAATGCCAGGGTACCTATGAAGTTCAATGGAAGGCTATAAGTAAAGATATCAAAGATGCAAGTATCAATATTATACCACAATCAACTGTGCTTTGGGAAAACCACATTACACTAAGAATAATAATTATGCTCTCAGGAAAGTGCTCAAATAATATGGCGGAGACTCAACATAAAAGTAAAATAAAGGCCCTTCACGGAGAGAAGCATAGATTACTCATGTGCTAGAGCTTTTATTTTATTAAACAAAGGTATTGAAAACATTTTTAAGAGAGGTGTATGCTTATGTCAACGAATGGTAAACAGACAATACAGTACGTCACAAGCCAACTGGATTCACAAGAACGGCTCCCATGGTGAAGAAAGCAAGTGGTTTAGAAGGTCATACCTCTTTCTCTTTTGTTTACACAATTATGCTTTGACTGATAAATCAGGGGCAAAAATAGTGAATAGAATTTGTTTATATTAATTTGGGGCTGGGCACCCCGCTGCCAGCTCTTCTATCATTTGGATAAGCGGGTGAAGCCACTAGTCCATGGTGTGAAATCCAATCAACAAGTGAGATAAATATTCTCTATTTATGTCCTCATGAGCTAAAACAGGGACACAAAACAGGAATAATGTTTAGAAGGTTTTAAAGGTAGCACATGAGAAATTTACTTGGAGTGGCAGTTAAATACCACATGTAGGTAGGTATGGTGTACACAATGGGAAACTTTGGTTTTCTGGGAGTTGGATGCACGAGTAGAATTCCATACTCAGTACAGGTGAAGGCTAGCAATAGACAGGGAGCGACAATCAAGAGAGCAACAACTATCATAATCATGTTTGCGACAAAGTAAAATTAACTCATGCATACAATTGATACTAGAACTCTGAGGCAAAATAAATCATCGAGGCTTATTGACTTTTTGTATTTAGTCTTAGCATGCGTGAGCATGTGCCAAGTCGATTAAAATGAAATAGTGAGAGGAGGCTACCACAATGTCATACCCTTCTCCGAATAGAACAATGCAAAAAAATATTTATATGACAGGTCATTTACCATCAATAAATTGGAACAAAACATGAGAGAGCATGAACTATTAAGCAATCATTAACTCACATATATATTATACGAACAAACTAAGCATGCTCACATGTATGGATATATGTAGAAAATTTGAAAGCAAATAGAATTCATACCAGCCTCTCACCGCACTTGAATTGTTGTAGATCGTCATAGTTTCTCTTCACTTGTGGCTTGAATAAAATATAATGAAAACCAAGCTCCAATGGAAACACGGACGACTGTTGAACTCTGCACCAAACTTTACAAAACGAGAGAAGAACAACAAAATATTTTTGGGATTTTCAATTAATGCACGAGCAAAAGAGAACAAGCAAACAAAGCAAAATCTTTTTGGTTTTTTCGAAATGAAACAAAAACAAAAGAAAGCAAGCAAACAAACAAAGCAAAATATTTTTGGGTTTTTGAATATTAAAATGCAACTAAAAGATAAAGCAAGCCAACTAAAGAAACAGATAGAGAGAAACAACAGAAATATTTTTGGTCTTTTTTGTGTTTTGGAAAGCGAAAACAAAACAATAAAAACAAAAGAAATGAAAGAAACAAAAACAAGCGAAACAAACAAGAAGAAGCGAAAGAAACAAAAGAATGGATATACAAAGAACCGACAGAACATGATATATAAATGAGTGTGATGTCGGTATACCTCCCCCCAAGCTTAGGCTTTTGGCCTAAGTGGAGATCAATCACCAAGGGGCCCATGAGGTGCCGCCCCCGTAGTATGTTGAGGAGGAACCCTCCCCCTCATATGTGCTCGAGGATGCGCCGGTGTACTACGCGTTGTGGTCCTCGCGAGGCGCGTCTCGCCTCTCCTGCTGCCCGTGAAACTCCTGGTGCTCAGATGCTCGTCTACCTGCTCCTTGGAGAGCGGCCATGGTGCCCTTTCAATCTTAAATAAAACAGGTTGCGGCAAAGTAACTTTCCACTCCTCTCCATCCATACATAAAACTCTATATACTAAATGATCAGTGGTAGAGTTAGAAGTGACAAACTGATGGGATTTCATGGCAGCAAGGTTAAGCCTATGTGGAGCAATTATTTCATCATTAGGGTCAATGGAAACATGTAAAGCATCTGCTACATGTGTAGCAATAATGCCACCAACACTAGGCCCAGAAGCAGCAAGGCGACATGTAATAAGTGCATCAAGGTTATACTTCATGCTACGGTTCAGCGCCGCATCAATGAAAGCAAGGTGGTAACTAGAAACGTTGCTTGTGTACTCCCTAACAAGGATACTAGTACCAACATAGTAAGTAAAGTATCCAAGAGAAGGAAGTTGAATGTTCCTTATCTTCCCACGCTGGGATGAGCGACCGTCATCGCTGGTGATTTCTCGGTAAATCCCCTGGAGGTCTGAGGGTTTATCTTGAATCCTGCTCGCTGTCTGGTGGCATTGATACCTATAATAGCACAAAATTCTCCCAAGGACAAAGAAAAAGGACTACCATATACCTTCAAGGCAACAGATGGACCACAATGTGTGTTCTGAAATTTAAATCTCTTAATAAAAGTTTTTGTAAGTGCGGCATACTGAGTGCTTTCATCTTCCATAAATTTGGTTAGACCAACTCTTTCGATAAGCATACGAAAGTCAGCTAAAAGACCCGCACTTCTTAAAAATGTACGGCAAGGAAAACTAGATGGGTGAACGATACCATCATGTTCTGCATCGTTAATAGTTGACGCCATAACATCCTCATTGTACAATGGCCTATCTGAAGTGGATGAGCGTGAGGGCCTTATCCTTCTAGGAGCATCACTCCTAAATATTTCTCCACAATTATAACTATCCATCTCTTAAATTATTCAACAATCATCACAAAAATTAATTTCTAGCAACTATAAGGTGGAGACTACCATAGGGACTTATATGAGAGCTAAACATACATCACAAATATATTATTTCTACTCAAATCAAGCATGCAAACTCACATAAGCTGTCACCTATAGTACCAAAATACTCAAGAAATACTTCACTAAACAAAATTCTACTTGGATCATCGGAGGAGTCACATACCGGAGATCAAACACACCAAATATCAGCACAAATGATGGGCTGAAGAAGGAGATCAAAAATCCAGAGGGAGAACAGCAAGAACACGGGTTCCAAGAAATGTTTTCAGTTTATGAGGTGAGAGAGAAGACTTTGGCAGGGAGAGAGTTAGTGGAGGGCCATGGGCCCACACCATGTGCTGGCGCCACCCTATGGTGTGCCTGGCTGGTGGGTCCCTCTGGGGCCTCCCAGGTGGCTTTCTGCCTCATTTTTAACGTAAAAAATTATTATAATTTTCTGGAATTTTTTGAGAAACTTTATTTTTCATAATTTTAATAAATAATAATATTGCTGGAAAATAAAAGTGGAAATGTGGAAAACAAATTCAAAACCAGTACTACAGAGGTTCTATGACACTCTAATGGAAGGATATCCAAAGAAAACAAAGGTGGTGGTGGTGAAAACATGCATATCCTTAGAAATCAGAGTGAAAATGTCATGACATCATGCATAAGGATGGTGGAAAACATGATTGTACTCAAGTAGAAATGTTATAACATAAATAAACATGGTGAAAACATGATGGGGAAGGTGAAAACATTGTCCTCTTCATTCAAAATCATTTTGATAACAAGGGTGATCAAGTCTTGTTACCAGAATAATATTCATATGAATCAAAACTTTGCTAATCACTAAATAATTATGTTACCTCAACCTTGATAGGCATAGTCCCAATCATAATAATTTCGTATTCTTTTGGTGGTACTGGAATGGAACAAGAAAATTCTCCAATCTTGATGGTCTCAATATTTTCAATTGAATTTAGACCATCTTTCTTATAAGTCTTCCTGGGAAAATAAACAGTGTGCTCTTTGTCATTGACATTAAAAGTAACTTTTCCTTGATTGAAATCAATAACATCTCCTACAGTATTAAGGAAAGGACATCCAAGAATAATAGTCATATTTTCATCTTCAGGCATTTCCAACACAACAAAGTCGGTTAATATCAGACAGTTATTAGCAACTTGAACATGAACATCCTCACATACACCCACAAGAATAGCAGTGGATTTATCAGCCATCTGCAAAGATATATCTGTTGGTATCAAATTTTCTAGGAGGAGTCTTTTATAGAGAGTAAAAGGCATGACACTAACTCCAGCTCCGAGATCGCATAAAGCAGTTCTAACATAATTATTTTTAATAGAACAGGGAATAGTTGGTATACCAGGATCTCCAAGTTTCTTAGGAACCTTGACATTAAAAGAATAATTATCAATCAGAGTGGAAATTTCCTCATTAGGAATCTTCCTTTTGTTAGAAACAATATCTTTCATATATTTTGCATAAGGAGGCAATTTAATAGCATCAGTTAAAGGAATTTGCAAGAACAAAGGTTTCATCCATTCACAAAACTTGTTATAGTGTTCTTCTTCTTTTGATTTGTGTTTCTTATTAGGATAAGACATTGGTTTTTGTACCCAAGGTTCTCTCTCATTACCATGTTTATTGGCAATAAAATTTTCCTTAGTGTAATTTGTATTTTTAGTTTGCTTTTCAGGTTCCTTTTCAATTTTTTCTTTATCAGAAACATCATTCTTTTCATTACCACTTTCAGTTTTAGCATGAGAGATAGATATACTATTAGGATCTTTAGCAAGTTCAGGGGATTCTACAACAGTTTTATGTTTCTTCTTCTTTTTCTTCTTAGTATGAATAACATCATTATTAGTTTGCTGAGAATCTTGTTCAATTCTTTTATGATGTCCTTAGGATATAAAGGATATTGTAGCAATACCAC
This sequence comes from Alopecurus myosuroides, assembly GCA_028641055.1. NCBI lineage: Eukaryota > Viridiplantae > Streptophyta > Magnoliopsida > Poales > Poaceae > Alopecurus > Alopecurus myosuroides. The sequence goes on from CM054062.1 coordinate 17,162,160, forward strand.
TTCTAGTTCTTATTTCATAAGCATGTTTTTCTTTAGAAGCATTAACTAACAAATCATTTTGCACTTTAGCAAGTTGATCAATTTGAGTTTGAATCATTTGATAATGTTTAGCAAGCATTTTAACATCATTAGAGGTTCTTTCTATAATACTATGCAAATCATCAATAGCTCTAGAGTTTTCCATTAGGTTATTTTGCACTCTCATATTAAAGTTATCTTGCTTAATAACATAATTATCAAATTCATCTAAGCATTGATCAGGAGGTTTACTATAGGGAATATCTCTACCATCAAAATATTGGAGAGAGTGTACCCCAATGGGTGATGAGTGAGGGATTGTCTTACATAATTCTTCTATAGGTGGAAGATTCTTCACATCTTCATATTTAATACCCCTCTCTTTAAGACATTTCTTGGCTTCTCTCATCACTTCGTCATTTAGTTCAATCATTCCCCTCTTCTTGGGTGTTGGTGTTGGTGTTGATACTGGAGTAGGGGTCGGATCAGGTTCAACCATGGTCCAATCATCATGATTTTGGCTTATTTTAGCCATTAATTCCACAGCTTCTTCTAGAGTTCTTTGCCTGAAAACACAACCAGCACAACTATCCAGGTATGTCCTTGATTCAAAAGTTAGTCCATTATAGAATATATCAAGAAGTTTATTATCTTCTAGCTTATGCCCAGGTGTAGCCCTAACTAAAGAACAGATACTAGCCCAAGCTACAGGCAATTTCTCTCCTTCCAATTGCTTGAAATTAAATATGTTTTGTAAAGCAGCATGTTGAGCACTAGAAGGAAAATATTTCTGAAAGAAAGCCTTAACCAAACCAATAGGACTATCAATAGATCCTGGAGACAAATTATTAAACCAAGTTTTAGCTTCATCTTTTAATGAGAATGGGAATATTTTAGTAATGAAGTAGCTACGTTTCTTAAGATCATCAGAGAATAAACTACTCAAAGAGGAGAGCTCATTCATATGTTTCATAGCACTTTCATTTTCAGTACGACAAAAAGGTTCTTTCTCAACAATAGATATATAAGATAAATCAAGAGAGAAATCATAATCCTTGTCCCTAATATTAATAGGAGAAGTGGCCAACTTAGCATCAGGAGATAATTTATATTTAACATCACGACTTTCAATAAGACGTATAACAACATATTTATCCTTCATAGCTTGTATAGATCATCACTAAATTCAGTATAGGAATCATCAAAATCATCGCTAGGATTCTCTCTAAACTCAGGTGAAACAGCAGGAGTAACAGGATTTTTATCAAGAGTTTCAGTGGTTGCAATATTTTTAGATTTAGCAATAGTAGCATCTAAGAAAGGACCGAGAGAACCACTCTCATCAAGCACAGTAGAAGCATCATCAAAAGTATCAAAAGTATTTTAAGATTCAGCAGAAGTAGCATGTGTATGTGGTGGTGTAAGCAGCTTACTCATGACGGTGAATCAAGAGCAACAGAGGTGTTCAGAGTTGTACCTCTTCTTATAATGGATGGTAATATAGGAACTCTTCCATCACGAGTTTTACCCATGATGAATGATTGGCAGTAGATAATAGTACTCTCCGGTGAGCTCGCAAATAAAGTTATGCTCCCCGGCAACGGCGCCAGAAAATAGTCTTGATGACCCACAAGTATAGGGGATCGCAACATTCTTCGAGGGAGGTAAAACCCAAATTTATTAATTCGACATAAGGGGGCCAAAGAATATTTGCGAGCCTTAAAAAGTGAGTTGTCAATTCACCTGCACCTGAAAGTGTACTTGTTCACAGTGGTTTATCAGTAGTAATAGTTTTAAAGTAGCAACAGTAGAGAAATAATAGCAACAGTGAAATGAAAACAACAGCAGTGGCGATTGGAGTAAACAGCGGGATTAATTACTGTAGGCATAGGGATGGATGAACGGGCGTTACATGGATAAGATAGTTCATATAATGATCAAGTCATGGGAATTGCAGATAAATAAGATAAATTATCCAAGCACTAAGTAACCATAGGCATGTGTTCCGTAAATAGTCGTACATGCTCTCATTGAGAACTTGCACAACATGTTTTGTCCTACCAACCCATTTTCAGTGGGGCCTCAAGGGAACTACTGTTAAGGTGTTCCTTTTAATAGAACACCGGAGCAAAACATTAACACTCCGTGAACACATGTGATCCTCACATCATAGCCATACCCTCCGGTTGTCCCAATTTCTGTCACTTCGGGGCCTCGGGTTCCGGACAACTATATGTGTAAACAACTTGCAGGTCTGATCAACAAACAATAATTATCATCGTGATTCAATAACATGTTCAGATGTGAGATCATGTCACTCGGTCCCAAAGCGGCAAGCATTAAGCATAACAAGTTGCAACAATGTCAATAGCACTAATAGAGGATACTAGGCACTATGCCCTAACAATCATGGCATGATTAAATGAATGAACTCATCCAATCCCTACCATCCCCTTCAGCCTACAGCGGGGGAATTACTCACAAATGGATGGGGGAAACATGGATGGTCGATGGAGAGGCGTTGGTGATGAAGGTGGCGATGATCTCCTCCCATTCCCCATTTCGGCAGGATGCCAGAACGGAGTTTCTGAACCCCGAAAAAGGATTCGTGATGGTGGCGGAGCTATGGACTTCTTTCTAGAAAACTATCGACCCCCCCATGTGTTTTAGGGTTGAAAGATATTTGTAGTCGAAAGGGGAGACCGAGGGGGACTCTGGGTGGCCCACACCCCTAGGTGGCGCGACCTAAGGGGAGGGCGCACCAGGGGGTGGTGTGGGCTGTCGCACCCGGACTTCTAGAGGATACTCACAGCCCGCTAAACAGTAGATAAATGGCTTACGGGGCATACCGACACCCGCATCTCAATATGAGTAGGCCAACACGTAAACGTGTGACAACCATTCTCTACTATTCATCGTCTGCGTAAACCATCCCATAGAAATCCGACTACTTCCATTGACGTACTTCATAACATACACACATGGTACGTCAACGGCATTTGAACAAGTGATATCACAACAAATCTCTAAGACACAAAGAAATAGAAATAAGTGGCAAATAGCTCTCACTAGAGCAGAGATAGCAAATACAGTCATGCAGAGGACACATGTCCCAACAAGTCATCATTACAACACAGCGGAAGCATCCAAAGTGTCTGAGTACAGACAAGATCCAAATAGGCCTAAGAGGCCGGAAATGAAAAGACGGAGCCCATCCACGATGTCTCGGATCCTGCCCGGGTCCGCTATCTACTCGTCAGCAGCCTCGTCATACTCCACGTAGTAGCCACCATGGGAATCCTCGGAAACGTAGTCTGCAGAACACGCAGCCCCAAAGGGGTCAGTACAGACGAGTACTGGCAAGCAAGACGCACAAGATACCAAAGTGTACCCGGGAACACCAAGTACAGATGCTTTGGGTTCAACGGAAGATAGGTGATATAAAGATGCGGCAGCGGGCTGCTCTAACCAACTACAGAGACACGCTACAACATCCGGCTAAAAGAAGGGGATAAGATAGCGTATCGGAACCAACTACCACTAACCTCAAACAAACCCATCTTGGATCTCGCCCCTTATCCAAAGAAGCAATCCGAGGATAACTCACACAGTTGGATTAATGGTGGTTCAAGTTATTGTGTCAATAAGCCTATTACTAGTCAACTTAGTTTTGATTAGGTGTAAGTTGTCTAATCCTTGTTAGCCAGCCCTATCACCAAGTCATCCATAACCGCGGACAACACGGCTTCTCGAGAAGATTTAACCCTGCAGGGATGCACCAATTTGGCCGTACACGTAAGAATATCCCGCCAGACGGGGATCAAACCCACCAAGCGAGACACTCAACACAACCCAACTCTTCTTCGCATCAAGCCCAAATAACCCCGTGCAATTGAGCGCACGGCTAATCAAGCCCCACGAAGAAAAGGGGACCCTCATAGCACTCTAAGAACGTGTCTCCCTAAATGCCGACTACAAAAGTTACCACCCTGGCCTCGGGTTCGCACCTGCATATGCATGCGGCAAATGGAAAACCCGAACTAAATGAGGCAATTTGGACGAGATGCGAATCGAATCAAAGTTGAGGGGGGCGCCCATACACGCTTCCCACATGCGGTTAGCGCGCTCATCATGGATCTAGAGGACAAGAACTTTTCCTGAGTTCGACACTAGCAGGCCTCAAAACCATACCCGGCCTCCTGCCGGTGCCTTATCAACAAATTAGCATTACCTCAAACATTAACAGGTTGTTGTTTAAACATCGAGCCCCCAGAACATAATAAATATGGTAACAGAAATAACGGACATCAGACTCGAGCATAAACCACCCTAAGCATGCTAGTAAGACACAGGCAACAAGCAACGAGGTTATAGGTGTGGAGGATAGGATATATCAGGGTTACAGGATAACATGTGATAGGATCGGAACACAAGCAACGAATCTCAAGGCTAGCAGGATAGATGTGGGGACCCCAGACTAGCAGTCCGAGACCTCCAGTATGCATACATTCACGATCCCATGATCAGTCAGTCGTGAACAACATACTCGAGTTGGCATTGCAGATTACAACATCCACTACACGAATACACGGCTTACACAACTGGTCACCTGACTCAGTTGAAAACAACTGCCACGCAGGGCAGGAACACACACTTAAAAACAGCGGAAGATTGCAAAACACACTCGTGGTAAACCCAAGTCACGCCTTGACTACCTACAGGCTACTGACTCGGAGACGTTCCTAGTTCGCGTAGCCGTCAGCGACACCATCTTCTTCAGGTTCTCCGGGTTTCTGCTCAAAGTCTGGCTAAGACAATAGCCAGGGACGAAACCATTCATGAGTACGTTTGAATGTACTCCTGCAAGTCACCCTAAATGAAAGCTAAACATGCAAGTATGCAAATACATATATAGGTGGTAGGAAGGCTTTAATTAGGGTTCAACTAGCAATGATGAATTTAGGACTCATCATAGTTGCACAAGTTTTATTTTTCTTTGTTGAAGAATATACTTCAAAAGATATTTCATTTCTCTTGTAGATATAGCATGTCCACAAGGTTTTGAGAAAGCATTCTAAATAGAGAAAACATTTCTCTTTGCAAAACTTCTTGGAAAAACACATCTTTAAGATCATCATTTATCCGGTACCTCAAAGGTACAATCATTCCCTTTCAACGTACCTCCCAGGTACAAGTTCCAAAACACCTTTCCAGCTTTTTGAAAACATTGACACAATGCTAGCTACATGGCCATTCAACTGTCCATATCCGAGGATGCGGCTATTCTGAATAGTTTTACTCTGCAGAGGTGTACACAATCCACAAGATCCAGTACATCCGCCGTGAACAACCACGGACTGTCCGAGACAGTATGCAAACATCGGATAACTGGTCCTAACCATCCACTATGTCCGTGCTAGTAAATGACTACCTCCTCAACTGGGTTTGTTCTCCCCGGCACCGAGTGAGTCAGCCGTATCGATCCGGTTTCCCCTGACAACACACCGCCATGGCAGGAGACCCAATTGCTGCAACCGGTGGCGAACTTAATCCCCACACTCTGAATGTCCCATTCTCCCTCCTGGCGACAATTCGGTTCGGGGGACTCTAACCCCTATAGCACATTGAGGTAGACACGGACTAACACCGACAAGCAATTAGCTAGACCCCGTTCCCATTGGTTGTCCGGCGAAGACTAGGTTATGTGTCATTTTTGGAAAAACAAGTCGAAAACATTTCCTTCTTCTCAAACCTCCCTCGGACAAGGTCCCACCTTTCCTCGGGGTTTTTCCAATCTTTTGCTTTCCAAAAACATCAAGTTAAAATGCCCACTAGGGGACTTAAGTTGATTAAGTGATGATACTAAAATATCTAAAGGGCTTGGTAACACCAAGATTATATAGTGGATATATCATATTAGATACATAAAAACAGATAGTGGTATAGTCCACTTAAAAAAGATAGTTTTTGAATCAAACTTTTGTAAAACTTCAGAAGTAAAACATGCATGATAGATAATGATAAGTAAAACAACAGCAAGCATTTAGAATGGCTTGCCTTGGCTCTGGTCTTGGTCTCGCTCTTGAAATAAACAAGAGTTGCAATAAAAACCTCTCCGGGAAATAATACCGTCTTCGTTATCTAACGTCGTAAACATAAAAGGAAAACACCCAATCAGAACCAAACAAAGGCAAGAACTTGATAAAATGTAAACATACAGCAAGCATTTCATTAAACAAGTACACTCACAAACAAAAATACTAGGGTGCACACCATCAAGCAAAACAGACACAGACAATACACACGAATAACACTAGAATTGATGTTATGGATCCTCAACCAAAATGGCATGAGTCCAGTGGGTGTGCCACTCTCATAACATGCTCAAATAAGGTCAAATGATTCTCTGTTCATTCATGAGGATGAACAAAATAACAAGAAAACAACCTAGGAACACATACACATGCATAGGAAAATATTATCAAGCAATACTACAAACCCATAGTAACACATGCTCTTCTAAACATGGAGAATTAATATAACCAGTAGATAAGCAACCTAATAACAGAGACAAAACAATACCAAACATGTCATGGAATCACTCAATGCATGAAAATAATCATGGAGCAGAAAGACTACTAAAACTAGAGATGCAAAAAGGGCCATTTAGACATGCATACATGCATAACCATAAGAGATCATCAAACATGCTTTATTATAACATGATGGATCTGTAAGATGGCATCAAAATAACAGAGAAAACAACACCTAAACATGCTAGTAATATCAAAATAACAATCTAATCAATGCCTCAAAAATCAAGCATGCAAATAACTAATTATGGCAGAAAATCATCTAAAACTATCATGCAAGACTATTTGACCTAGAGCTCACTCAAGCATGCAATCAAGTATAATATGATAGAATAACAGTAGCTATGATATGGAAAACAATACTAAAGCATTTATTCAATTCATCATACTAATATGAAGAATAACAACAATTTAACCTATTATTACTAGGAAAAACACCCATATGAGAATAAAACTATAACAAACATGGTTTTCCACACACAAGTCCTAACATGATAGTGTCGCACTCAAAACACATATCAAACATGTATTAATAACCTACACATGCTAGGAATCAAATTTATAGCAAGAACATAATAACACAACAATTTAATAAGGGCATAGCAATAATATGCAGAAAAAGGCTAAACACTAAATATTGCACCAAGCCTATTCTGTAACTACTAAAATCATGAAAACTTAGAATGAGGTGCTACTAGTCACTAGCAAACCAACACAATTGGATTCACTTCAAAACTCATCACCAATAAAATTAAATAAATCACAGAAGTGCTCTCTGGCCTAAAACTAACATGCATGCCATTTTCACATAACAACTCAAGTCAACACAAGGACAACTGCAACAGATAGATATTATCAAGAGCTACTCAGAACAGTTGAGTTTGCATGTTTTGGATACATAAAACTCAAGTTATTAAGTAAATGGTTTTAATGAGTGCCTCTGACATTTATTTTAGTTCTCCTAAAATATTGCACAAAACTTAGATCTACAAGTTGGATGTGGTTAAGAATTTGTAGGTCTAGTACTGTGATTTTTAGTTTGGCAAGATTCACTGGTTAACATTTTTATTTTGAGTTAAACCAAACATCAGAAAACAGGTCTGCAGAAAAAAAAAACAACCTGCAGAAAAAAAGGTACGGGCCGGATCTGCTTCACAGGTGAGCGCAGAGGCCAATCCGTCGAGCTGGGCCGGCCCACGCGCTCTTCCCGCGCGGAGACAAGGTCAAACCGCTGCCAGCGGGCCATGCGGGCCCCAACCGTCAGTGAGGTGGTCTGATCTGGACCGGTACGCTCCCGTTGGATGGAGATCGGACGTCCCGGAATGCCCCTGTCGGCGACGACCAAAACAGGGCGGCGGAAAACAGAAAAGACGGCGGCTCGAGGCGGATCTTCGCCGGAAGTTCGCCGGTGGGAGATTTGAGGCTCCTCTGGAAACGAGGCCGGCACCAAAAGACTCCAGGGGGCGTCGCAAGCACGAAGCACCCAGTGGCGCACGCGGGGAAGACCTCTGCGTCGAGGCTTCACGGTTCTAGCGGCGGCCGAGCGGCGTCGGAGATGGCGCCGTCCCTGCGATGGATAAGGAGGGTATTAAGTAAGGTAAAAAGAAGGAGAGATGTGAGGGGAGGCCAGAGAACAAATTGGTGAGGGCGGAGGGTCCCTGTACTTTCCGTTCGACGGGAGGTCACCGGCGGAGAAGACGCGCTCGATTCCGGCGATGTGGTAAGGTAGCGAGGGGGCTTTTGATGCATTCATGCAATTAAGATGGGTACGGGGTGGTGTGACAAGGAGGACAGCAAGGGGATGTCTCGTGCTATCCTGGAGCCGGAGCTCGGATGGTGGCATTCATGGCGGCCACGGACATGCAAGTTCGAGCAAGAGATATCGAGCTCGGGCATGTCTAGAAGTATTATTACGATTAGGAGATGCTATAGGAAGAGGAGATCAAGGGATAGATGGCCCATGGAGGAGGATAGGTGAGTGTTCTCGTGTCTCACCCGAAGGTGTTTGATAGCGAGCAAAGGAAGAAGGAGGGCGAGCTGGGAACAATGAAGTTCACGGGCATGCTCCTGGAGTGCTCGTGAGGCTACTTGACAAGGATCGAGAGTGAGGCGTGGCGATGGGAGCAGGGCTCGAGCGACACATGGGCTCTGGATTGGCATGTAGCTCCTGGAAGAGGTGTGGGGAAGAAGGGAAGGGTCTAGGTGCAGAGAGATGATGTCCAGGGGGTTGAGTGAGAAATTTTACACCTCACAGTGCAAGAGAGAGGTATAGAAAAAGAAACAAATGACCAGGACATGCTTGAACTCAAAAGTGTCTAGAATAACCAGAAGTTGTTTTTGATAGTTTTCACCAAAATTTTGAATAGAACATATATAAACTATCATGTCCATTGGGTAGAGGATGAAAAATTGAGTCTAGGGATGGTGGTCTCAAAGTTTTCTAAAAACATTTCTTTCACAAAATTTTGGAAATTCAAGAATGGCAGAAACTGTTTTTAAATATTTTCTCCACATTTTTCAAAACAACTTGCAAATGTTTTTCTATAAATAAGTCCTACATGACCATAGGCATGTTGGATAATTTTTCCAAGATTTTAGGAAATACTTTTCTTCACAAAATATTTTAAACTCTATTTCTGGCCTTTTGGAAAATGGAAAATAATAAATAGTAAAATGCGTTTAAAACAAATATTTTTGAGTTGGGATGATAGAGTATATTATATAGGTCTCAAAAGTGATTTTTAAGAAGCAACTCTTTTGAAAATATTTGAGACACCAAGTGAAAAGATGGTCAAAACAGGAGTTTATTTAATAGGATAAAAACCATGAGAGAAGAATAATTAAAGGTCCATTGGAAAATAAATGGACCACATGGAGGTGATGTATAGGTCATGAAAATTACAATGGTAGGATCATTGGGTCTGAAAACAATAGGGAGTGATTTGGAGTAACAGGGGCAAAGTGATTCATAATAAAGGAGATATGATCATTAATCAGGGGGTGCCTTCAATAGGACTTTGATAGATGATAACAAAGGGTTTCAATATCCAAGTTAACAACTTGGATAGATAAAATAGATATATATACAAAGATATTTATGAGGATGCATTGTGAATAGAAGAAACTAGGACATAAGAGCATGTCCCCAAAGTTAGAAGTTTAGGAAAGCAGAGGATAAAAAGGACATGTGATGGGATATGATGTAGATGCATGATCTTGTTATAACTAGGTTTTATTTTATTAGAACAGCACACATTAATCAACAAACAAAAATAAATACTCAAGCAAACACAAGATAGGATCATACAACAAGCAGATAAATTAACAAGTCACACAAGATCACTCAACAACTAAGTTCTTCAATTTAATGTCCAGGTGTTTCTCTTAAGTGTTAAATTTTAGGTAGTGGTCAAGACATACCATGACAAGAGGATTTTATAAAGAGGTTCATCTCAGAAGTTGTTACTTCCAAATGAATATAATTGAGGTAGAGCACAAGGGTAACATAGTCCCCTCTTATTGTTTTTGCAAAAGAAGGAAGTGATAAAGAGTTTTTGAAATACTTGCAAAAACATATGGGTTGAAAACAGGTTGGAGATGATTAGCTCCAAAATACTCTTCATATAGTTTTGGAAATGATCTTTTGTTTTTCTCAAAACTTGGCCTTTGGGTTTCTTCTAAAATCAAAACATTTACAAAAATGTTTTTGCCAAAGGAGTGTGATGGATGGAGATGATAAGCATACTTGTTATGACTTGATCACCAATGTTGTGTTTTAATAAAGTTATGATCAAAGGTCGTAATGTTAGTTGTTAACAAACTCAAACAAATACACAATCAACAAGCAAATAGAAAAGAAAACACAAGCATAAGTCAAACATATTAAAAAGTTTTTGTTGGCCCTGATTTTTGGGTTATTGAAAACAAGATTTTCCTGTCCTCCAAGAATTGGGCTGTTACAATAGACAACGGAAAGTATCGATATCCAGTGTGGAAAGGACACAATGGTTCATGTGAGTGAATACTTGCCTGCAAACTCAGTAGCTTGGTACTGGGCTAACTCCTCAGAAGTAGTGTCGTAAACCTCGTCTGTCTCAACGTCGTCGTCTATTCGAGAAGAAGCAAACAAACAACGCAGAGAGACAAACAATCAATAACATGGCATAATGCACAATCTTGGGATGATGCATGACAATTTAATTGATGCATCAAAGATGAGCTAGATGACATGGTAACATAACTAAATGGGACCATATGCAATTTGGATTGCATATGGAAAGCCCATGAATTAAGGTTGAATTAAATGATCTACAAATAACCATCATGTGAAAGTTGATTAAAATGATGCATGGATGAGGAAAACAATAAGAAAACAACAATAGCTTCAATTTGAAATGTTGTTTATCAAGTTTGGAATTTTATTTATAAAGTTATGAAATTTTGGATTCTTAAATGAGTTACACAAGCATTTGTTGTTTTCACCAATTTTAGTGGTTTAAAATAGATAACAAAATTCATATTTGGAAAGAACACAAAATTTTAGGTGGAATATATGTTTCATTTGTTGACAATGGATTTAAAATGAATTAATTATGAATTAAACAAGTTTAAACAAGATTTAAATGAGTTTAATTCAAGTATGAATTTATTTGAATTTTTATTTGTTCAAAACATTCAATAAGATTCATATTTGAAAGGATTATATTTTTCTGGTTTGAAAACATATTTTATATGTTCAAAAAGAATTTAGTTTGACCAAGTTATGATTTTAGCAATTTTAAATAATTTAAACAAGGTTTGAATTATTTAACCAATTTTAATTATTCAAAACAGGAAACAAAGTTTATATTTGGAAAGCTTGTTCAATTTTGCATGGAGAACATATTTTATATGGGCCATTTGAATTAAATTTGAATTAGTTATGAATTTGACCAAATTTGAAATAATAGTTTGAATTTGAATTTTTGAAAACATTTGAAATGTTCAAAACAGTATACAAATGGTTTAAACATGTAGAGAATTAAATTTGGTATGGAAAACATATTTTATTTATTAAATTTGGATTTGAAATGCACAAGTTATTTGAATTTGAATTTACAGGGGCTAGTTTATGAATTTAAAAGTTTCAGATTTGGTCCAGGGGCTTGGATGCAAAAAAGAAATTACATAAATGGTCCCTGGAACCTTTTTCTACGCGGCAGAGCAGCCCCTGGGTCACTGGCAGTGGGCCAGTGCCCAGCTGGCGCGCGGTTGGGATCTGGCGTGGCACCCACTGCCAATGGCAGGTGGGCCCTGCGTGCCTGCGTGGCAAAGCGCGCAAAAAGGTTGGTTTTAATCGCGCTGCGGGGGATAGAACCCGCGACGCTGCGCTGCGCGCCGTTAGATCTAGCCACTACGGTGTGGATCGGTTGGTGAGAGAGGAGGATCGCGTGGGGTTTTGAGGTGGATCTGAAGCGTGCTCGCTTAACTAACGAAACTGAACCCAAAGTTCAGTCTTTCGTCTGAACCGCGGCGACAGGCGACGGCACGGCGGTGCTGCCAAGCGCGGCGACCACGATTGGGCGGCGCTGGACGTGTGCGTGTGCGTGCTGAGGGGTGTGGAGCGTGTGCGTGTGCTTGGACGGCCCGGAAACGCACGGGAGCGTGCTCGTCTACGGCCATGGCGGCACGGTGGCGGACGCTACCGGGGTTTCAGAACGTGCGCTAGTGAAACAGGAAGCGAGGAGGCTGGAGAGAGGCATGGGACGTTGTGGTGTCTCACCGGGAGGTGGTTGGGGTAGCTGGTCGAGGCTGCCGTGGTCGGGGACGACGAGTTGACGGTGAGGTTCAGAAACGGCCGGCGAGGAGACAGGGAAATTCCGGCGTCGTAGCGGCTGATCGAGCTTGGCGTTGCGGTCGTAGAGGTAGTAGAGGTCCTGGTGGTGGCGCACGTGTCCCTAGCGTGGCCGGAGAGGCACCATGGCGGCGTGTCGACGACGGCGCCCTTCCCTGTCGCTCTCGGGTTTTTCAGAAGGAAGAAGGGGAAGCGAGGAGGAAGAAGAGGGGGATGGTTAGGGTTTAGAAGCGCCCTCGGGGAGTAGATAAAGGGGAGAGGTGGAGCAGGTGGAGGGCGCGGTGGTGCGCTGCTGCGTCAGCGCGCGTCAGCCGTACGGAGAAAGAAGAAGGAGGTGAGCGGGCCGCGCGCGCGTGGCTGGGGTGGAAAGGTGGGCTGGGCTGGCCCAGCTGGCTGGCCTGGTCTGCCTCCCCAGCCCGTTTTCTATTTTTATTTTTTTTTGTTTCTCTCTGTTTTTTTTTGGCAGAAAAGAAAAAGGGAAGAAAAGAATGGTTTTGGGGTTGGAAAAATTTGGGATTAATTTTTTATAGGTTAATTATTACAAAAGCCCAGCTGTGCAATTGTTTGTTTTTCAAAAATTTGAATTTTGTTGCTGTTTGAAAATTCAAATGAATTTGAGTGAATTTGGTATTAATTGAATTATTGAAAAGAAGCAAGTTAAAAGTTTTTAATTTCAAGTTTATTGGAAACAAATGATTGGTTTGATTTGAAAGTTTTATTTGAAAACTGTAACAGAACAAGTATGAACAAGGATTTTGAAATTTGGTTTGAAATTCAAATGGAAAAACAAGGGAAAACAAATGCAATGCTTATGATGACATGATGCAAAACATAAATTAACAAAGAGCAAACATTCTATTGGTGTTTTTCATACTTGGGATGTTACAAAACGCCCCCCCTTGAAGGAATCGCGCCCCGAGATTCCTACTGAGAAGAGAAAAGGTCCGGATACTTCTTGCGAAGATCCTCTTCGGTCTCCCACGTTGCCTCTTTATCGGAATGATGGGACCACTGCACTTTCAAGAACTTGGTGCTCTTGTTGCGAGTTTTGCGCTCGGTCTCATCGAGAATGCGAACAGGATGCTCTTCATAAGAGAGGTCTTCTTGCAGATCAATGGAATAATGATCAACTGCACGACCTGGATCTTTGAAGCACCTCTTGAGCTGTGACACGTGAAACACATCGTGCACCTTGGGTAGCTTTTCTGGAAGTTCAAGACGATAGGCATTTTCTGCACGCCTTGAGAGAATGTTGAAGGGACCAATATATCTTGGTGCAAGATTTCCTTTAACACCAAAACGATGAGTGCCTCTGAGGGGAGTTACACGGAGATATGCTTTGTCTCCAGGTGCATAGACCATGTCCCTGTGTTTGCTGTCATAGTAGCTTTTCTGACGAGACTGAGCAATCTTGAGATTTTCACGGATGATGCGAACTTTCTCTTCGGCTTCCTTAACAATGTCAGGGCCTAAGAGTGAACGTTCACCAGCTCCAGACCAATTGATTGGACTCCTGCATCTGCGGCCATAGAGAGCCTCAAATGGTGCCATGCCTAGGCTTGCCTGGAAGCTGTTGTTGTAGGAGAATTCAGCATATGGAAGACATTCCTCCCATTTCATGCCAAAGGAGAGACCACATGCTCTGAGCATATCCTCGAGAATCTGATTGACTCTTTCGACTTGCCCTTGAGACTGAGGGTGATAGGTTGTGCTGAACAGCAGTTTGGTGCCCAATGCTTCTTGAAAACTTTTCCAGAAATGAGAAGTGAATATGCTTCCACGGTCTGAGCTTATTTCCAATGGAACACCATGAAGAGGAACAATCTTTGCTGTGTAGAGCTCTGCTAACTGACTAGCTGAGATTGTTTCTTTGACAGGAAAGAAGTGAGCGACTTTAGTGAGTCGATCAATGACAACGAAGATTGCATCGTTGCCCCTCTTGGACTTAGGAAAACCAGTGACGAAGTCCATTTCAATCATGTCCCACTTCCACTCAGGGATTTTTAGAGGTTGGAGAAGACCGGCTGTTTTCTGATGGACTGCCTTAACACGTTGACAAACATCGCATTCAGAAACGTATTGAGCAACTTCACGTTTCATGCCAGGCCACCAATACAGTGTCTTGAGATCCTGGTACATCTTTGTACTTCCAGGGTGTATGGAGAGAGGAGTTTCATGAGCCTCCTTGAGAATGACATCTTTGAGACTTTGAATCTGAGGAACTGCAATGCGTCCTTCAAAGAACACAGTTCCCTTGTCATCAATTGAGAAACACTCAAATTTCTCATTGCCTGCCTTGATGTGCTCTACAATCTTCTTGATTTCAGTATCACGAAGTTGTTCAGAACGAATCTTGTCCTCGAGAGTTGGAGTGGCTGTCAAGTTTGCAAGATAGCCTTGAGGAACTAGACCAAGGTTGAGCTTCTGGAATTCTTCATGAAGAGGAGGTTGGCTTTCCATGATCATGAGATTATTGCAATACGACTTGCGACTGAGAGCATCGGCCATAACATTAGCCTTGCCTGGAGTGTAAGAAATGGTAAGATCAAAGTCTTTGATCTTTTCAATCCATCTCCTTTGCTTGAGGTTTAGATCTGGTTGAGTGAAGATGTACTTCAGACTCTTATGATCGGAAAAGATTTCAGTGCGATTACCCAACAAGTATTGTCTCCATTTCTTGAGGGCAAACACAACTGCTGCAAGTTCAAGGTCATGAGTGGGATAATTGAGCTCATGTGTATTCAACTGACGTGAAGCATAAGCCACAACTTGACGTTCTTGCATAAGAACTGCACCTAGACCTTGGAGAGAAGCATCACAGAATATTTGGAAAGGTTTGGTAGGATCTGGGCCAACCAGAACTGGTGTAGACGTGAGTTTAGTCTTCAGGAGATTGAAACTTTCATCACATTGTGGAGACCAGACGAACTTCTTGTCCTTCTTTCTGAGGTCAGTGAGAGGTTTTGCAGTCTTGGAGAAATTTTGGACGAAGCGACGGCAATAGCTAGCCAAGCCAAGAAAACTTCTTACTTGCTTCACCGTCTTTCGAGGTTTCCAATCAACAATTGCTTTAACCTTTTCTGGATCAATGGCTATGCCCTTGGCAGAGATGACATGACCAAGGTAAGCAACTTCTGAAATCCAGAACTCACATTTGGAGAACTTGGCATAGAGACGATGCTCGCGAAGCTTCATGAGAGTGATACGAAGGTGTTCTTCATGCTCTTCCTCGGATTTTGAGTAGACAAGAATGTCATCAAGATATACCACAACGAACTTGTCGAGGTATTCATGGAAGACATAATTCATTAGTCGAGAGAAGGTCGCCGGTGCATTGGTGAGACCAGAGGACATGACGGTGAATTCATATAGACCGTAGCGAGTGGTGAAGGTTGTCTTTGGAATATCCTCTTTTCTGATCTTTATTTGATGGTAACCCATTCTCAAGTCCAACTTGGAGAATATTGAGGCTCCAGCAAGTTGATCAAAAAGATCATCGATACGAGGAATTGGATACTTGTTTTTGATGGTTTTCTCGTTAACAACGAGTCTCTTTGTGTGATCCTTCTTCGCAACGAACAGAGTTGGGCAACCCCAAGCCGAGGAACTAGGTTGAATGTAACCTTTTTCCATGTACATATCAATTTGTTCCTTCAACAACTTCAGCTCGGGAGTTCCTATCTTGTAAGGATGCTTAGAGATTGGAGCAGTACCTGGTTCAAGTTCGATCACAAACTCCACAGCTCTGTCCGGAGGCATCCCTGGCAACTCTTCTGGAAAGACGTCAGGGAATTCGCAAACCACCGGGACATTTTCAAGTGAAGGTAGAGGTTTTGCATCGAGGTTGCATAGCTGAATGGAACTTGATTCATGTGGAGAATAGATTATCTGGCCAGACGGGTGGAACAGAGTTATTGACTTTTGAGCACAGTCAATCCTTTCTTTATTGGCCTTCAGCCAATCCATACCAAGAATGACATCAATGTCAGAACTTCCCAGCAACATGAGAGAAGCAAGGAATATGTGGCCTCCAATTAGGATTTGATTGTCCTTACTTATCTTGGAAGTCAACATTTGAGATCCTGGGGAGTGAACAGTGATCTGATTGCTTAGTGGAACCACAATTAGGTTGTTTGTTGTGGCAAAGGTTTTTGACACAAAAGAATGTGATGCTCCGGTATCAAACAACACTTTAGCTGGAAAAGAGTTTACGGGTAATATACCGAGAACGACGTTAGGAGCTTCCTCAGCTTTGTCGATCTTGACATGATTCACCCTTGCGGTCCTCCCGACAGGCCTGTTGTTGGAGTTGAAGGCCTTAGGCGGGGGAGCGCGCACCATTGCCTGGTTTGTGTTAGGACGAGGTGGTGGTGGAGGTAGCTGCCTCTGCGTGCACTTGTCGGCGTAGTGCCCCGTCTGCTTGCACTTGTAGCAAGTGACGACACGAGGAGGCCCTGGCCTTGGCTGCCCCATCGAAGCCCTTTGATCATGCATCTGAGCAGGGTTGGGTGGGCGGGGAGCAAAGCCTGGAGAAGTTTGGGCGTATGGAGCCCGAGTGACAACACCATTTGGTACCCAGATGCGGCGCTTCTGCGGAGGGGTGGTCATGTTGGAGGAGGAACCACCCTCACGCGAGTGCTTGCGAGACTCCTCGAACGCCTTGCACCCATTTTCTTCATTGAGCGCGGTGTTAACGAGATCCTCGAAGCTGTTGGCCTTGATATTGGTGAGGGCATACTTGAGCTCCGGGTTAAAACCTCTGCGGAACCTTGCCATCTTCTTAGCTTCAGTGGACACCTCATCTCCAGCGTACCGAGCGAGGCGATTGAACTCACTCTGATACCCGATGACGTCCAACTTGCCCTGCTTGAGAGAGCAAAACTCTTCACGCATCCTTTCCATGAGACCATCTGGAATGTGGTTCTTCAGGAAGGCTTTCTTGAAACAACCCCACGTGACTGGTATCCCAGTTCTCATGGCCTGGAAGTTCTCCCACCAAGTAGTTGCCTGACCCTTCAGCAGATAGGAGGCATACTTGACCTTGTCTTCTTCAGCTACATGAGCAATCTCCAGAGCCTTAGCTATCTCACGGATCCAGTCATCAGCGTCCAGAGGCTCGCGTGTGGCCACGAAAGCTCTTGGGCCCAGATTGAGAAACTCCTTGATGCTGACTCGTGGAGCTGTCTGGTTGATGTGCTGATTAGCCTGGAACTGGGCCATCTGCGTCATGACTTGGGTCATCTGAGTCAACAGCTCCGCGATTGGCGGTGGCTCAGGCGCGTTGTTCCTTGTTGGCGGCATCCTGAATGGAAATGCATTTTAGCACAACAATAGAAAATGATAGACTTGGCAACCGAAAGAGAGATTATTCCGACGCATGAATAGATAACCAACAGGTACATCATCACATGTTCAACTACATCAGAATATCCAACACACCATAAATGGTTCGAATGGCAAAGGATAACTAAACATAGCTAAGAATGGATACATCGGTACTCCCATGCTCATCACGCAGGACGACGGCTAGGAGTACGACAAGAGGTACGGTGAGGAGCACGCCCATGAAAGTAGGTGGAACGACGATCCACGTAGATCTGACGTGGTCTGAGACCGACTCTAGGCGTGGTGAAGTACATAGCGTCGACTCCCTGTGCTCCAAAGCGGGGAATCCCAGTGTAACCAGCACCGAGGTTAAGGAGTGGACCTCTGATCGGCTCGTAACCTCCAGCATCTGGCAGACGACGACCAACTGGCTGATCGAAACGTGCAACGCGCTCGTCTCCAACAAAGTCTGTGGTGTAAGTCGCCATACGAGTCAAAGCAAGGTAAAGCTGCTCTCTGACTGAAGCCAACTCCTGAGATAGTGTGCGGGCAACTGCGTCACTGTGTCTGACAAACTGAGCGGTGGTGTGCAGCCTGGAGTTATCATGCTCATAAACATCCAAGGTGTCGTAGAGAGTGAAGTGAGCTCCCTCCGAAGTGATGTAACCACGGGGGATGTGGCGATAGATAGAATCGTCAAATCCCCAGTAGTCAGCACGAAGGACGGTGAGGCTCACATAAGCTGCCTGCTACACAGCCATATCCACTGTGGAACCCACTGCCTCGTAGCGGTGAACTACGCTCATGCCATCATCTGACAGAATGTAGACGATAGCCTGGTAGTAGGTCTGGTCAAACTCTCGCTGCTGCTCGTAGACCTGGTACTCTGGTGCCCAACGGAACCCCAGAAAAGTGACCATGTCTCTCAGCATCTCCGGATAACCGGCAGTGCTCTCGCAACGAGTCATACGAACCACCTACGGGTAGAACCTGAGATCCATCTGCAGATGATTGGGGAAGCTTTGATTAGACGCCGGTAGAAGAACTGAAGTGGCAAGCAACACCAAGGTTTCAACGGACGAAAAGGATGTTGAGAAGAACAGGATATCGAAGCAACATTGGGGAAACACGAGACCAAACACTCCTGAGGTACTACGGAAAACCCATCCGGGCTTCTAAAGGATCAATATCTACTGCTTAAGGAATAGAGGATCTGCTTCCGGGGCTTATGTGCTACCGTTCTCAATCGTGAGTAGGCAACATGATAAATCATGTCACAACCACCTCCATTCCTACGGTCTAGTAGATATAACCATCCTAGAGAAACCAGGATACGTGAAATCCTAACTTGAAAGTTTAGATGAGAAGAGAAAACAACATTCCACTTCCTTACCAGAAAAGGGAGGGTGGGTGGGGAAAGAAATAAAAGAACATAATTCCTACTCTCACGTTTCATTTTTCCTATATAGCTACAAAATAGTTTCTAGACTCAACTGCGACCAGTAAAAGGGATCCTACAGGCAGACAGGCTCTGATACCATTTGTCGCACCCGGACTTCTAGAGGATACTCACAGCCCGCTAAACAGTAGATAAATGGCTTACGGGGCATACCGACACCCGCATCTCAATATGAGTAGGCCAACACGTAAACGTGTGACAACCATTCTCTACTATTTATCGTCTGCGTAAACCATCCCATAGAAATCCGACTACTTCCATTGACGTACTTCATAACATACACACATGGTACGTCAACGGCATTTGAACAAGTGATATCACAACAAATCTCTAAGACACAAAGAAATAGAAATAAGTGGCAAATTGCTCTCACTAGAGCAGAGATAGCAAATACAGTCATGCAGAGGACACATGTCCCAACAAGTCATCATTACAACACAGCGGAAGCATCCAAAGTGTCTGAGTACAGACAAGATCCAAATAGGCCTAAGAGGCCGGAAACGAAAAGACGGAGCCCATCCACGATGTCTCGGATCCTGCCCGGGTCCGCTATCTACTCGTCAGCAGCCTCGTCATACTCCACGTAGTAGCCACCATGGGGATCCTCGGAAACGTAGTCTGCAGAACACGCAGCCCCAAAGGGGTCAGTACAGACGAGTACTGGCAAGCAAGACGCACAAGATACCAAAGTGTACCCGGCAACACCAAGTACAGATGCTTTGGGTTCAACGGAAGATAGGTGATATAAAGATGCGGCAGCGGGCTGCTCTAACCAACTACAGAGACACGCTACAACATCCGGCTAAAAGAAGGGGATAAGATAGCGTATCGGAACCAACTACCACTAACCTCAAACAAACCCATCCTGGATCTCGCCCCTTATCCAAAGAAGCAATCCGAGGATAACTCACACAGTTGGATTAATGGTGGTTCAAGTTATTGTGTCAATAAGCCTATTACTAGTCAACTTAGTTTTGATTAGGTGTAAGTTGTCTAATCCTTGTTAGCCAGCCCTATCACCAAGTCATCCATAACCGCGGACAACACGGCTTCTCGAGAAGATTTAACCCTGCAGGGATGCACCAATTTGGCCGTACATGTAAGAATATCCCGCCAGACGGGGATCAAACCCACCAAGCGAGACACTCAACACAACCCAACTCTTCTTCGCATCAAGCCCAAAGAACCCCATGCAATTGAGCGCACGGCTAATCAAGCCCCACGAAGAAAAGGGGACCCTCATAGCACTCTAAGAACGTGTCTCCCTAAATGCCGACTACAAAAGTTACCACCCTGGCCTCGGGTTTGCACCTGCATATGCATGCGGCAAATGGAAAACCCGAACTAAATGAGGCGATTTGGACGAGATGCGAATCGAATCAAAGTTGAGGGGGGCGCCCATACACGCTTCCCACATGCGGTTAGCGCGCTCATCATGGATCTAGAGGACAAGAACTTTTCCTGAGTTCGACACTAGCAGGCCTCAAAACCATACCCGGCCTCCTGCCGGTGCCTTATCAACAAATTAGCATTACCTCAAACATTAACAGGTTGTTGTTTAAACATCGAGCCCCCAGAACATAATAAATATGGTAACAGAAATAACGGACATCAGACTCGAGCATAAACCACCCTAAGCATGCTAGTAAGACACAGGCAACAAGCAACGTGGTTATAGGTGTGGAGGATAGGATATATCAGGGTTACAGGATAACATGTGATAGGATCGGAACACAAGCAACGAATCTTAAGGCTAGCAGGATAGACAACGGAAAGTATCGATATCCAGTGTGCAAAGGACACAATGGTTCATGTGAGTGAATACTTGCCTGCAAACTCAGTAGCCTGGTACTGGGCTAACTCCTCAGAAGTAGTGTCGTAAACCTCGTCTGTCTCAACGTCGTCGTCTATTCGAGAAGAAGCAAACAAACAACGCAGAGAGACAAACAATCAATAACATGGCATAATGCACAATCATGGGATGATGCATGACAATTTAATTGATGCATCAAAGATGAGCTAGATGACATGGTAACATAACTAAATGGGACCATATGCAATTTGGATTGCATATGGAAAGCCCATGAATTAAGGTTGAATTAAATTATCTACAAATAACAATCATGTGAAAGTTGATTAGAATGATGCATGGATGAGGAAAACAATAAGAAAACAACAATAGCTTCAATTTGAAATGTTGTTTATCAAGTTTGGAATTTTATTTATAAAGTTATGAAATTTTGGCTTCTTAAATGAGTTACACAAGCATTTGTTGTTTTCACCAATTTTAGTGGTTTAAAATAGATAACAAAATTCATATTTGGAAAGAACACAAAATTTTAGGTGGAATATATGTTTCATTTGTTGACAATGGATTTAAAATGAATTAATTATGAATTAAACAAGTTTAAACAAGATTTAAATGAGTTTAATTCAAGTATGAATTTATTTGAATTTTTATTTGTTCAAAACATTCAATAAGATTCATATTTGAAAGGATTGTATTTTCTGGTTTGAAAACATATTTTATATGTTCAAAAAGAATTTAGTTTGACCAAGTTATGATTTTAGCAATTTTAAATAATTTAAACAAGGTTTGAATTATTTAACCAATTTTAATTATTCAAAACAGGAAACAAAGTTTATATTTGGAAATCTCGTTCAATTTTGCATGGAGAACATATTTTATATGGGCCATTTGAATTAAATTTGAATTAGTTATGAATTTTACCAAATTTGAAATAATAGTTTGAATTTGAATTTTTGAAAACATTTGAAATGTTCAAAACAGTATACAAATGGTTTAAACATGTAGAGAATTAAATTTGGTATGGAAAACATATTTTATTTATTAAATTTGGATTTGAAATGCACAAGTTATTTGAATTTGAATTTACAGGGGCTAGTTTGTGAATTTAAAAGTTTCAGATTTGGTCCAGGTACTTGGATGCGAAAAAGAAATTACAGAAATGGTCCCTGGAACCTTTTTCTACGCGGCAGAGCAGCCCCTGGGTCACTGGCAGTGGGATAGTGCCCAGCTGGCGCGCGGTTGGGATCTGGCGTGGCACCCACTGCCAATGGCAGGTGGGCCCTGCGTGCCTGCGTGGCAAAGCGCGCAAAAAGGTTGGTTTTAATCGCGCTGCGGGGGATCGAACCCGCGACGCTGCGCTGCGCGCCGTTAGATCTAGCCACTACGGTGTGGATCGGTTGGTGACAGAGGAGGATCGCGTGGGGTTTTGAGGTGGATCTGAAGCGTGCTCGCTTAACTGACGAAACTGAACCCAAAGTTCAGTCTTTCGTCTGAACCGCGGCGACAGGCGACGGCACGGCGGTGCTGCCAAGCGCGGCGACCACGATTGGGCGGCGCTGGACGTGTGCGTGTGCGTGCTGAGGGGTGTGGAGCGTGTGCGTGTGCTTGGACGGCCCGGAAATGCACGGGAGCGTGCTCGTCTACGGCCATGGCGGCACGGTGGCGGACGCTACCGGGGTTTCAGAACGTGCGCTAGCGAAACAGGAAGCGAGGAGGCTGGAGAGAGGCATGGGACGTTGTGGTGTCTCACCGGGAGGTGGTTGGGGTAGCTGGTCGAGGCTGCCGTGGTCGGGGACGACGAGTTGACGGTGAGGTTCAGAAACGGCCGGCGAGGAGACAGGGAAATTCCGGCGTCGTAGCGGCTGATAAAGCTTGGCGTTGCGGTCGTAGAGGTAGTAGAGGTCCTGGTGGTGGCGCACGTGTCCCTAGCGTGGCCGGAGAGGCACCATGGCGGCGTGTCGACGGCGGCGCCCTTCCCTGTCGCTCTCGGGTTTTTCAGAAGGAAGAAGGGGAAGCAGAGAGTGGAGGAGATGGTGGCGGCGCGAGGAGGAAGAAGAGGGGGGATGGTTAGGGTTTAGACGCGCCCTCGGGGAGTAGATAAAGGGGAGAGGTGGATCAGGTGGAGGGCGCGGTGGTGCGCTGCTGCGTCAGCGCGCGTCAGCCGTACGGAGAAAGAAGAAGGAGGTGAGCGGGCCGCGCGCATGGCTGGGGTGGAAAGGTGGGCTGGGCTGGCCCAGCTGGCTGGCCTGGTCTGCCTCCCCAGCCCGTTTTCTATTTTTTTTTTGTTTCTCTCTGTTTTTTTCGGCAGAAAAGAAAAAGGGAAGAAAAGAATGGTTTTTGGGGTTGGAAAAATTTGGGATTAATTTTTTATAGGTTAATTATTACAAAAGCCCAACTGTGCAATTGTTTGTTTTTCAAAAAATTGAATTTTGTTGCTGTTTGAAAATTCAAATGAATTTGAGTGAATTTGGTATTAATTGAATTATTGAAAAGAAGCAAGTTAAAAGTTTTTAATTTCAAGTTTATTGGAAACAAATGATTGGTTTGATTTGAAAGTTTCATTTGAAAATTGTAACAGAACAAGTATGAACAAGGATTTTGAAATTTGGTTTGAAATTCAAATGGAAAAACAAGGGAAAACAAATGCAATGCTTATGATGACATGATGCAAAACATAAATTAACAAAGAGCAAACATTCTAATGGTGTTTTTCATACTTGGGATGTTACATGGGCCCCCCTGTGGCTCTTCTCCTGGCCTCCTTCTGGCTTCCGGAGTCTTCTTGTGTTTTAGGAGCAATGGGGTCTTTTCTGGGAAATTTCCCGAAAGTTGATTTTTTTGTACAAAAACGAGACACCAAGGTAATTCTGCTGAAAACAGCGTTAGTCTGTGTTAGTTGCATTCAAAACACACAAGTTTAGAGGAGAACAATAGGAATGGTGTTCGGAAAAAGAGATACGTTTTCGACGTATCATGAAGCAACAAGTTTTCCATCAGAAAAGAAACCAAGGTTGAATCGACCAGTAGGAGGAAAAGCAATCTTTGAAGGTTGATGCGGCTGAGGTGGAAGGGCGCACTATCGGTTCAGCAGCAATGTGGAACCTACACAACACAATAAAATCACTTTGTCCCAACAAAGCAGTGAGGTTGTCAATCTCACCGATTTTGGTGAACACAAAGAGGTTGAACATATGGTGCGGAAAATTGTAGGAACAGTACGAAAGCAGTAGGTGTTTTATCAGTATGAGGAAAATGGACCGGGGTCCACAGTTCACTAGTGGTGTCTCTCCTTGAAAGATAAATAACATATGTGGTGAACAAATTATAGCGGGGCAATTGATAGAAATGAAGGATGCACCGTAGTGCATATGCAAGACATAAAGATTACTATGTGATTCATGGTGCATTACAACAAAATACATAGACCATAATCCAACTGCATCTATGACTAATAATCTAGCCTCCAAATATCATCCGAACAAACGTTGGGTATTAAGTTGCAAGCAATACATAATTGCATTAAGCAAAGTGTGTAATGTAAACAATAAAATCATCCTTAGAAAAAGCATTGTTGTTTTCTCCCTAATGGCAACAACACATCCGCCATCTGTCACGTTTCTGTCACTCGAGCACGGATGCAAAGGAGGCATGAACCCACTATCGAGCATAAATACTCCATCTTGGTGTTACTAGCATCTACTAATAACGGAGAGATTGCAATATCATAAATAACATATGCATGAAGATAACATGATAGATTGATAATCAGAAGACATAACATTCAACATTCATCACATCCAAGCAAACACAACATGTAGCATTACATAAAGATGATCTTGATCATGTTAGGTAGCTCACAAGATCTAAACGTGAGGTACAAAGTAGAGAAAAAATCATCTAGATCCTGCTATGGACCCGTAGTCCAGGGATGAACTACTCACGCATCACTTCGGAGGAGGGCATGGTGGTGTAGAACCCTCCGGTGATGAATTTCTCTCCCGGCAGGGTGCCTGGGAGAGCTCCAGAACCATCCCGATCTCGGGATAACGATGACGGTAGCCTCGGGTGTTTTTCGGGACTAAGTGAAATATATTTAGGGTTTACGTCTCGGGAGGAATAAATAGGCGAAAGGGCAAAGGCGGTGGAGGCCTGTGGGCCCACACCACTCCACGGCGCGGCCAGGGGGCGCCGCCTATGGTGTGCCCCCCTGAGGCCCCCTCCGGGTCTCTTCGGGACTCCGTGGAACCTTCAGGAATTCCAAGACTTCCGGGCTTCGAATTTTCCAATTCCGAGAATATTTCCAGAACAACTTTTCTGAAACTAAAAACAAGAGAAAACAGGGAACTGGCTTGGTGGCATCTTGTCAATATTTTAGTCCAGAAAATCGATAAAAATGACATAAAGTGTATAGCAAACATGTGGGAAACAATAAGAAAACAACACGGAACATCAGAAATTAAGGATACGTTTATGACGTAGCACGTATCAAGCATCCCCAAGCTTAACTCCTTGTCGTCCTCGAGTAGGTAATTGATAACAAAATAATTTTTGAGGTGACATGCTACCAACATAATCTTAATCATCATATTTTTATAAGCATTTGTAAATATGAGATCATAGTACTCTAAACACATGCATGATAGATATAATTCTATTAAAATAGAGGTATTGAAAACAATTTTGAGAGAGGTGTATGTTTATGTTAACGAATGGCAAGCAGACAATACAGTACGTCACAGGCCAACTAGACTTCACGAGAGTGGCTCCCGTTGAAGGACGCAATTGGGGTAGAAGATCATCCATCTTTCTCTTTTATTTACACGATTATGCTTTGACTGATAAATCAGGGGCAAAAATAGTGAAGAGGATTTGCAGTAATTAAGTTTGGGGCTGGGCACCTCGCTACCAGCAGTTCTAGCGATTGGATAAGCGGATGAGGCCACTAGTCCAGGGGTGTAAAGTAAAATCAACAAGTGAGATAGTGATTCTCTATTTGAGTCCTCATGAGCTAAAACAGGGGCACAAAACAGGTGTAATTTAAAAAGGTTCGAAAGTAACACATGAGCAATTTACTTTGGAGTGGCGGTTAAATACCACATGTAAGTAGGTATGGTGTTCACATTTGGCATACTTTGGTTTTTCGGGACTTGGATGCACGAGTAGAGCTCATACTCAGTACAGGTGGAGGTTAGCATAAACTTTGAGCGACAAATCAAGAGAGCATAATGGCCATAATCATGCGTAGCGACAAAAACATTATTGATCAGAGCATGCATGGAATTGCAAGTAAAAAACTAAATGATCATGGAGGCTATATGTGACTGGTTTGTAGTCATAACATGGTGTTAGCATGCGCCAAGTCAACCAAATAAAGCATTCAAAGGGGAATACCACAATATATGCTTTCATATGTTAAAAAGAACGCATGATTCTTTAGAGGGCACAATAAGCACTTTCAGATGTTTAGTACAAGTCATGGTAGATCAATAATTACTAGGCATAGAATTAGAATAACATCCAACATGATATGATAAAATCTAGCCATAGTCTAAACAAGCTTCTATTTGCACTGTTATAAGCATGAAATATTTTTACTCTTCTCCAACACCAATTAATTTTTTGAAATAAGTCTCATAGATAATATTCATCAAAGACCAGAGATCCAATCATATAAAACTGAAGAAAACCAACAATCTCTAAACAAAATACGAGTGGAAAACAAGGGCTAAACGCAGTACTAGCAAAAAGTGAACACTCGCATAACTATAAGAGTGAAAACTAGAGTGTTCTAAGCAATTAAGGCGGAGCGTGTCTCTCTTCGAAACAAGAATTATAGGTTACAAATAAGTTTATTGTGGCAAGGAAAACAAAATAAAACAAACAAACGCTCCAAGTAAAGTGCATATGATGTGTTCGAATAAAAATATAATTTCACTAGAAGTGACCTAATAAGTTGCTGATGAAGAAGCAGATGCCTTGGACATCCCCAAGCTTAGACGCTTGAGTATTCTTGTAATTTTCTGGGATGAACCATGGGGGAATCCCCAAGCTTTGGCTTTTCACTCTTCTGATCACATTATATCATCCTCTTCTCTTGACCTTGAAAACTTCCTTCACACCAAACTCAAAGTAATTCGCATTAGAGGGTTAATGCACAGTCAAAAATTCACATTTTCTACATGGAAACAAGCGTTATTAATACATTTTAAACATTACTAGAGCCACTGGTGTTTTATGGAGCAAATAAATCCACTCAACTCGAGTAAAAAGTGTTGAATCTGTCAAAACCAGAACAGTAAGTAAAGACGAATTTTTTTGAGGCACTTAAGTTTCTCAAATCGAAAAACGTAAAGCTAGAAAATGTTATGGAATTATATGAGGATTTTTGTCATTTTGATATTTTTGTGATTTTACACTGAATTAACAGTGGACAACAGAAATCTGTTTTTCTGCGCAGAAATACAAATCTAACACCAACTTTCACTAGAGACTTTACTTGGCACAACTAATATGTGAAAATAAAGATACAAACGAGTTGCTAAAGAAGTAAACAACACTTGGACTCAAAGAAAACAGAGAAAAAACAATGCAAAAAATTAAAACATGGGTTATCTCCCAAGAAGTGTTTTTCTTTAACGCCTTTTAGCTAGGGATGATAATTTGAGAAGATGCTCACATAATAAATATGAATTGAATAAAAAGAGAGCATCAAGAAGCAAACATAAACCAAATTTAAGTCTAACCCACTTCCTATGAAAAAGAATCTGGTAGAAAAACAAGTCAATAAAGCACAAAGTGGCTAGCATAGGAAGGAAAAACAAGTGC
Organism: Alopecurus myosuroides; assembly: GCA_028641055.1. Taxonomy (NCBI): domain Eukaryota; kingdom Viridiplantae; phylum Streptophyta; class Magnoliopsida; order Poales; family Poaceae; genus Alopecurus; species Alopecurus myosuroides. Next base: position 17,190,023 of record CM054062.1, read on the forward strand.
AACTTCAAAAATTTCAACATAAAGAGAGGAAACTTGATATTGCTCAGACGCATAAAACTATGTTTACCTCTCTCATAATAACCTTCAGTAGCACCATGAATAAAATTAACAATATAACTATCACATAAAACATTCTTATCATGAGCCACATGCATAAAAGAATTGATACTCTCCACATAAGCATATTCATTCTCATTAATAGTAGTGGGAGCAAATTCAACAAAATAGCTATCATTATTATTCTCATCACCATAATCATCAAATATAGGAGGCATATGATGCATGTAAAATGCATACATGAACTTTGCATGTTATTACTTGTTTTTCCTACATATTAGCAACTTATATTCATGTTTTATAATGATTTGGGGGATTTTCTAAACAATCTCCCTTCTTTTGGTTCTAACCCTGTTTTTCCAGAAAACGTACTTTTTAGTGTTTCAGACTTTCCGGGAGCTTCGGGACTCCAAAAAGGGCAAGGCCAAAGAGCACGGTTCAGAATTTTCGAGACGAAGACCATGGGCCAAACTAGAGGGCCAAAAGGCCAACCAGGTGGCAAAGAGGACCCTCCACGCGCCCAGATTCCTTGGCCGCGTGAGAGGCCCCCTTTTTGCCCCCGTGGCTCCGATACCGTCGATCTTTCTTCTCCCGAGTGTCTCGTGACCTAAAAACGACTATATAAAGGGTCCCCTGGCCTTTTCGAGGAGGAGGAGCCGAGAGACGAAACCACGAAACAGAGAGACAGAAGGCTGCCGTCGGAGAAGATCGGAGGGGGGAAACGCCGCCGGGATCACCCCCGGAGGGCTCCACCCCCCTCCGGCGTGTTCATCATCAACATCTACAGCAAGATCAGCTCCATCTCTCCACTGTAATCTCTTGGCAAACACAATGTATGATGCAATACTATATTCCCTTGATGTATTGTGTCTCCCCGTCTATGTTTGAGTAGTGAATTGTTCTTGGCAATGGTGAAATAGTTCGTTGATTGGTTGCATACAAGTTCGTTATCTTCTATGATTGTCTTTATGTACAATATATGAGTGCACGCATATGGGGAATGCATGTAAGGTGATCACCGGTAGCATAATGGAGTGGTGGTGACTTGGGAGTGACAGTAACCTGAGACCGAGCCACAAAGTTAAGTTATTGGGGGATATATATAGCAGACCTTAGAACGTAAGGCTATGGTGGGACTTTATGTCTTAATCAATCTTGTGCAGTCATTTACTTGGCCACATGATCCATCATAAGGGGTTGTAGATCATTTACTTGACTATACCTATTCATGGCTCCTTCCTAGAAGAAACAACTAAGACTAAAACATGTGCTTCACTAATTGTGACAACCACACGAACGAAACACCTATTGCTAGAACACTTGCTCCCTTGAGATACTTGAGATATTTGCTGCTTGCTACTTGTGAAACTTGCTTAGAAACTTGCATTTTAAACTTGCTTCACTAGTTACTAGACAAACCACACTCCACGTCACTTGCTTTTAATTAGTTAGTTCCTTTTAGTCAAACTTATTGCTTTGCATAAACAGCCATATAAGAGGGTTATAGGGATTTAGAATAGATAGCTTACCTTCAGCTCCTCGTGGGTTCGACACTCAAATACTTATCGAAAGGTACTACAATTGATCTCCTGCACTTGGGAGTCATCAGCATATTGTAACCATAATTAATTTTCTCCTCAATAGTAGGTGGACTGAAAATATCATAATCATTATAAATAACTCCAACATCATAGACTAGTTGTATATTAGGGAGATGGTTTTGGGTAATTCCTCCACCCTCCATAACTATGACAAGTTTCATAAGGACAATTGTAATAATAGCCTATGTTATAGTATTCTTCATAAGTATCAAAGACTAGGGGCATAATATCATCATTAGCAATAGAATAATTATCTTCCAAAGTATGCTCATTTGTAAACATATCATCATTTTTACTAGAGGGAGATGTATCAAGCATATAATCATCAGTAGCAAAAGGATTTTCAAACACATCATACACCAGCTCAGAGCTTTCTATATCATCATTAGAAGGAACATGGATGGTACTAATAGTAACATCAATTATTATCATCATTTCCATAATTGGTACCAAAGAGATTTTGAATATCAAAAGTAGTGTGTTTTTCCCAATCATGACCACTTACATAAATAACAGGCATAGGGAAATAATCGAGTTCATACTCATCAGCAACAACTATAATATAAGTAACATGCTTAGGGGGAGATATTGTTACCTCTCTCCTTTTACTCCTCCTCTTCTTCTTATTCTTCCTCTTATTCACCTCTTTGGGAGGGAGAGGCTTAAAAGGAAGCTTCTCCACATACCCTGGTTTATTGTTAGAAACAATAGAAAAAACATTGGAGAATTCCTCTTCTTTGTTAATAAGAGTAAAACACATATCAGCCCTTTCATATTTTGGTAAAGTCTCATCTTTTATAATATTTTGTATGAGTATTTGCGTGGCACTTATTTACACAGCAAATATGACAACCATGTAGGACGCTATTCATATCAAAAGCACTCATATCTACCAAAGAATTTTTTTCTTGATAACTCTTCACACCCCAAAAATAATGTAAGGTCTTCATGCCGATTAGGAGTGATCATGGCATCACAGTAAAACTTGCAGTACTCAATGGATTCGAACGGCTATTATTACGGCATGAGCATTGAAAATTGAAATGATCCACTTCGTAGCAAAGTTCACAAATAAAAGGATTAAGGGCACAAACTTTCTCACCAAGATCATTTAGAGCCCTATCCCACATTCTAGTTTTCTCATTCCTATGATGGATATAATAATCTTCTTCGATTTGATTTTTTTCACAAGGTCTAAGTGCTCCAAAAAAATTAACATGCTTATAAGAAGTAGTACTTTCAGAAGTTTGAGCATGTTCATTGCAATCATTAATAACAATTTCATTTTTCATGCAAGTGTCTTTAAAATGTTCATGATATATGTCCCAATCTTTAGGTACATGAATATGAGAAGCAAAGGATCTATACCAACTAACAATCATTTTAGGATCAATACCATATTTAGCACTAAGCTTTTGAAAATCAGGAGTTTCAGCAAAAGACTAAATGCAATTATACTCATAGTTTATACCTGATTCTATAACTTTAACATTATGCCAATATTCATTATTGTTTTGAATTGTTTCAATAAGATTCCACTTAGATTCAACCTTCTTACTTGATAAAAACCCCTTTGAACAGGCATCTAGATAATCCTTCCAATGTCCTGAAAGCCTTGCATAAAATTAGTATCAATTATTTCCTTACGAAGCTCATGGTTAGGACATTTTAGTGTTAATGTTTTCAGTCTTCCCCAAGCTTGGGAAATGCTTTCTCCATCACGAGGCCAAAAATTATAAATATAATTCCTATCTAAAAATAGTTCACGAGGAGGATAAAATTTAGAGTAAAAGAGATATTCAAGCTCCTTCCACTCCAAATGATGAGGATCACCTAGGATCTCATACCACTCCCTTGCGTTTTCCTTAAGTGACAAAGAGAATAGACCCCTCTTAACTTGGTCCATTGAAATACTTGCACACTTGAATAACTCGCATAAATCATGTATAAGGTGTAAA